>OZ018319.1:74307097-74907097 GCA_963969495.1 Ceratothoa steindachneri
CTATAACCTTCCATCGTGACTTGCCAAGTACTACTGAACAGTTTACAATGAAATAGCCAGATGTCGCTATAACAACATGGCCACTATCACCTGACAAAGCTCGAGCGTCCTTGTTGAAAGACCCTTTATAAAGGACCACGGAAAAAAAAGTCGTGTTGAAGAAGGCATGCACTGAGCATTTCCCTATCAAAGCAGCAGTAAAATATTCCGACCTACAAATTTTGAAACAGTTTTGCTCATAGGAAAGCCAAAAACTCTTTGACAATTTGCCTATCATTGAGAGAGATGAGATAATAATGATGCTGGAAATGCTTTAAGGTCAGACATAACCCATTTTTTTACGTTTTTTGCAAATTTTGTCAGTTCTCTTTTTTTGTCAAAAATGTATCGTTAATTATTTATTTTCAATATCCATAAATAATTTTCACGTTTAGTACCTCAAAATGCACAAAAAATAACTTTCATTTAACAGCTGTCAACTACTGTCTTCTTAGCTAATTAGCTGGCAATATCTGGCAAATTTGGTATCAAAATGATCAGTGTTGAATCAGCTTTAACGCTATTCTGAAAGGTCAATTTCATGAGATAACACTCAGTTTCATGAAATAACACCACCTGATTGGTTGAAATATCGCCCCTGTCGTAGAATGGACTCCCGACGACATACCATATATCCCTATTCGTTGAGGGAACTTCTTTAATTATCTTTAGAGTGCGTTAATGTCTGGCGGGCCGATATTATGTATCTTCGATATGCTTAAGAAGTGGAACTGAGCTCAAGGATAATAATATTGCTATCATTAATAAAATAGAGTTTTATTAATAATAACTATCAACAAACACAAGACGGAAAATATTGACATAAACAGAGAATGGAAAGGGTCGTGGGGGCTCGGGCTAATCCGAGGATTAAAGGATTTAAAAAGGTAAAACAAATATAGAGTTAAAGAGCTGGGATGGTTCGCTAAACCATTTAAAGAACAGGATAGAATTGACAAAAGGGTTAAGTACTCAAAGGTGACGTTTGGCTTACGTAACTTTATACGAGTGGTGGAATGGAAGGCGACGTGAAGGAATTTTCGGTCCGCTGGCGAGTTCCAGCCGAAGGGGGGAATAAGATGATCCTGACGTGGCGTCTAGGGAATGAGAACCGTTTCTCGACGAACGGCTTGAAGAACAATGGCTGTTCTACGTTGTTCTCTTCTGAACAAACCGGAGGGGGGGGGAGAACCGTCTCTTGTCTACGGGCTCAAGAACAATGGCTGTTCTAATGTTGTTCTCTTCTTGAAAAACAAGGGGGAAGGGTGAGAACCGTTTCTTGGCGAACGGATTCAAAAGAACAATGGCTGTTCTTTGTTGTTCTCCTCTGAACAACAGGGGGGGGGGGTGAGAACCGTCTCTTGTCTATGGGCTCAAGAACAATGACTGTTCTAATGTTGTTCTCCTCTGAACAACAAGGGGGAAGAAGGAGAACCGTTTCTTAGCGAAGGGCTCAAAAGAACAATGGCTGTTCTACGTTGTTCTCCTCTGAACAACAGGGGGGGGGGGAGAACCGTTTCTTGGCGAAGGGCTCAAAAGAACAATGGCTGTTCTACGTTGTTCTCCTCTGAACAACAGGGGGGAGGGGTGAGAACCGTTTCTTGGCGAAGAGCTCAAAAGAACAATGGCTGTTCTACGTTGTTCTCTTTCAGAACAATGAGGGGGAAGCCTTGAGGACTTGGCGTCACTAAAGGCTCGAACCTTTGGCACTCAAGGGATATTGTCCTCCTTCTGGACAAGTGATGGTGAATCTCGAGGTCGAGGTCCCTTGGCGCACAAAGGGAGAGAGGGTCGTGGTGATGTTTCGCGACGAAAATCTGGATCTCCAATCTGATCTTAGTGGTAAAGTTTCCATCTAAATAGTCGAGACACTGCCTTGGCGTGGGGGACAATGGAGTGGGAACTTCGAGGGAATGCACAGAAGAGGCTGGGAACAATGCCTAATCTGCCCATAAGCATAACTCAGTCTGGCGAGGTCGGCGTATGGGGGCGAACGGGGGGACGATAACCTCCTTGTTTAAACATTGACATCCGGTGGCTGTGATAAGGCGCCAAGCTTCGAAACGAAGATGCACGTGGGCAGCATCGTGGTTTTAAATAATATGTGATAGGAGTTGAAATTAACGCAGCTTCAACCCGTTCTATCACAGCCCCGATTTGGAATTCGAGCTCTTGTTCCAATCACAGGTTGTTTTTCTGATTTGCTTTTCGTAGCTTTTCTGCTCAAGTAGTGCTAGTCCTGCTTTAGGGTTATTGAATGCAAAGTAATGCATTTTGGACTTGCTAGAAAATAGAAATGCAAAATCCAGAAAAGGGGTTATGTCTAACTTTAATGGACTAAATACCACGTCTATTTTTGTAGTCGTTTTCTTTTAGTTCCCAACTTACATGAGAGTCGTACACATAGACCCGGATTACGTCATTGTGTGTATATATCCATATGTATAATCTGTATTTTTATTTATTTTCTTTTGCAGTTTTACAGCATAAATAAACATGATTCTATCTTAATTTTATTGAACTGATGAGCCCGTACAACTGTCCCTTTCAAGCTGGTAACAGCTACATACATATAGGGTTCTTTTTTCTAATATTCTACAGTCATCTCTTGTTTTTTATTTATCTTATTTTTATTTTCTCTTATTTCAGATCAGATCCAGGAAGTCGAAATAAAGAGAAGTATCTTTGATTACTTCACGCGCCGTGAGCCTGCGTCTGCAGTTAAAAGAAAGACTTCCCCAGAGTCACCTCCGGAACTTCTAGACGTCCAACTGCAAGCCTAGACACATGAATCTTCTTCCTCTTCACCAACGTAAACACAGTCCACGTCTGCGTTACCTAATGGCAACTCCAGTAAAGATGATATAGGAGTTATCAACTGGTTGGAGCTCAGTGATGCATAGAAACTGCGCCTACTCCCTACACCTTAGACTGCACCATTAGATTTTCAGTGGCCTTACACCGAGCGTCAAGATGGAGGCAGAACCAGACGTAAACATCTCGGACCACAACATCTAATCAGGCAGTATAGCGTCTTCTCCTATTCCGTGTCGAAACGTGGACTATTCTGTGGGCCTTGCAGGTTTTTCGCTCCTGAAGCAATCCGAGGAAACTAATTGAATCGCCTGATCAGAACCCTCCTAGAGAAGTTCACTCACCTAACCGGCAAAGATGGCTATTTGCCAGCGCATCTAGCGACCAAATTCCGCCGCAGGCTCAGCGATTCACATGGCTAGGGAAGGGGGGGCTCTTGAAGGTCGTCCCTAATTATGGGGGAACCTTGAAGGTAATCGTGAGGACAACCCAAGAGCCTTGGAAGGGGGACGCTGGTTGCCAGTAATGGTGATAGATTACCGAATTATCGCGTAATCTTTTGGCAAGGACTCCTTTTGATAACAGATGCCCCGATTGGTTTGTGTTGCCCTTCCTTATTTCCCATGAGAGTTATTTTGTTGATTGCTATAGGGTGCCCTAAGCCGAGGGGCGATCTTATTCTAGCGACGGGGTCAAATAGCCCGGAGGGTGGGGATATACCACACCAGGGTATAACACCGGTATTTCGGGAGTTATGTAATCGCGAGGAATTGCTATTAACGAGGAGAATGCACAACGGCTGTTTTCCCGATTAATAAGGCCTTGGAGCAGGAAGATTGAGGAACGACAGGATATTGAAATCACCAAAGCAAAAATAGAATTATTATTGACTCGATCTTATTGCACTTTACAAAAGTTCTTTAATTACGTTTTAAGTTCTAAGTTATGACATAAACTAAGGTCGAAGTCAAGTGCAGGCAAGGTCTAAAGGAGGCCTGACGAATAGAGCCTTTAAGAGTTACACCTTGATGTCTGCGTTATGTACACGACTATATACAAAGATGAATTACGCGAATCTGAGAGATCGGACTGAACGATATATAACGCGATATATTGCTATATAAAACAGTAATCTAATTATCCTTTTTTTGTTATGGCTCCACACAGTTATATATTAAATTTAAGCCACGCCCTACAAGTTCCTCGTCCAACTAAGCCACATCTCCCTCTTATTTACCGGTCTGTTGATTAGTCGGTATTAACATAACTCGACTTTTGATTGGCTACTGCTGAACATATTGATAAGGAAAGCACTCCGACTATTGGGTAAAATTTCCGTGGGTGGTGGCATTTTGCCATGGAGACAGCTTCCTAATCAGGTTTCTATTCGTTTAATAGTGACAGCTATCCGGTTTATTATGGATTCTGCCTTGATTATAATATTTGCCTAAGATTGCCTCGACCAACTCTAACAGAGATAACTGTGCTCCGTTTACTACCGCGTGACCTTCTCGTAAACTGCGCTAACTTTACTTCTCTCTAACTCTCTCTCTCTCTCTCTCTCTCTCTCTCTCTCTCTCTCTCTCTCTCTCTCTGTACTTTATGTGTGTAGTGACTCTCGACTGTGTCCTACTTTGGACGTACACGCCAGTCTATACATGCCCCCACCCCCTTCAACGGAATCCTAGCTACGCCACTGAGTACGGTTAATGTAGTGGCATTATTAGACAACTACTCTATTACAGGTCCAACGGGACATCCCTTCCTCCTCAAACTGGAAGACTACATTTATAGGATAGCTAATACACGAGTCCAAAAAAATTGGTTTCAAATTTACCCCTCTATGTTAGCCTCTTTATCGTCATAGAAAGCCATTATTATTAATATATTAACAGCGTAGACTTAGCCAAAACACTGGAAAGATGGAAAAAGATCCAAGACAAATTGGTACGGTTTATGTAGTGTCATTATTAAAGAACTGCTCTACTTCAGGTCCAACGGGACATCCTTTCCGCCTCGAACTGGAAGACTACGTTTAAAGGATAGCTAATTCACCAGTCCAAAAAGCTGGTTTTAATGTTACCCCTTTATGCTAGCCTCTTACCGTCATAGAAAACGTTATTATTAATATATTAACAGCGTTGACTTAGCCAAAACACTCGAGGACGTCCCGCTGGACATGAAGTAGAGCAGTTGTCTAATAATGCCATTACATTAACCGAACAAATTTGTCTTGGATCTTTATTTTTTCTCTCCCTCTCTTTCTCTCTCTCTCTTTCTCTCTCTCTCTCTCTCTCTCTATATATATATATATATATATATATATATATATATATATATATATATATATATATATATATATATACATTGAGCTAAAAGGCTATGTTGTACGCAGGTTATATTGAAGTCCCCAGCTGTGGCAGCGTTATTAATTTTAACTTGTATTTTCTTAATATTTCTTACAAGTTTTTTAACGGGGTCTTCGAGGCGAGAAAAAACATCCGCGAATGACATTCTTTATTCCTAGACGTCTTTCGACCATGTTAGGTCATCTTCAGTGAATGAACAGAAATGGAATTATTCAAAAATTGCTATATTATATAGAGTATTTCTACGCAAACATAAGTATTACAAAAATTGGCCACCATGGCGCGGGAAATTTTTTAAGGGGAAACTAAGCGCTGCAAGAAACATAAAATTGAAAGGCTCAGATTGTCTGACTATTTGACGACTGAATATTCGACTACTACGCTCTGCTGACAACCTTCGGATAAAGCATTTTTACTTGCTTAGTAACGGACTTTGAGCGCCGCCTACATAGACGAGCACCTATTCTGGAAGTCTTACGGTGAATTACGCTTCACCCTTCGAAAAGAGAGATACTTATTTTTCATCGAAGATCATAATTCAATGAGGGCTTAATCACCTCACTACTCCCGTTCATCGCTCTGCGTGTGAACCTACTCGGATGTCTGATATCCATTGATTTCGTCTTAACTATGCCAGCCACTTGGACTGGCATAATTGAGGGCTTATGTGAAAACTGGTTTGAGGCCCACAACGGAAGCGTAAGTCAGAAATTATCTCGAAACCTAGGCATAACTGCGTGTCCCGGACGGAGAAGAGATCCTCATCGCCCGGGGGACCCGGCCAGAATCATAGAGGGAAATACACCCGTCTCTATGTAGTTGGATGCAGTTATAGCGTAAATACCCAAGAGGGAGTGGCAAAACTTTACCGGTCGTTGATTCGGCTCTACTGCATCAAGTCCACTACAATTCACCCCCTCTTGAGGTTCCCACTCGAGATCCACCACATCCACCCATCATCCATCATTCTGGCAGCAAACGAGCGCGGAAACAACAGGAAAATGGAAGGGGACGTTTTTTCACCATTTCTTGGACTCGTACCCAAACCTACTTTCACTATCCATTACCTCCTTTACCACGTCCTAACTTTCTTTTCACTCCAAAACACCATAATTAGACTGGTTTCAGAAAAAAATACATGACAAGAGGACAACGAAGACTATGGAGACCCTCAGTAAGAGGGTCCCCCTAAGGACCATCCCCGGAAAGAAGAACCCCAACAAAAGGAACCAATGCGAAACCCTCTACATCGAACTAAAAGTGGCATTAATGAAACTTATTGAAGTTTTATCTGGTTTCATCGCCCTATGTGCCAAGACCAAGGTCGTGGACCAACTCATATCAGAAGAGGGAGCAAGGGTCCTACGCAACACTGGCCTAGAAGCAAAAACCACTCCACAAGTGGCAGCAAACAGAAGCGTGATCTGCCGCAAAGTGAAGAGCTGGGTGGGTGAGCATACAGCCGAGGAGCTCAAGGAAGAGATCTCAAGAGCAACCCATGGACCCAAGTTCGCGAAATAATAAAATTTCGCGAACATACCTACGTTTTTAAAATAACATTCGCTACCACAGAAATGGCAAAAAAAGCAACTCAGAATGGAATACAGGAATTCAATATGAGAATACCAGGCGAAAATATACAACAGGGAAAATTTAATAGCATACAAATGTGCTTTGTATGCTACAAACTCGAAGAGCACACGGCAACGACATGCCCAGACAAAAATAAATTGTGGTGCAGTGAATGCGCCACAGAAGGGCACCGATTTGACAAATGCGAGAGCACCAAGAAAAGATGCTTAAATTGCAAAGGAGAACACAGGACCATGGCCCTGACCTTTCCCAAGCGCCACGAAATTATTAAAAGAAAGGAAGAAGAAGAGAGGAAAGCCAAAGAAACTACATACGCGAACGCCACCAAGAAGAATGCGGGAATAAAGCCTGCATCTGCACTTGCACAGATGAATATGACGGGAGATTTGAGTGCAAATATATTAATCTGCATTACCCACGCAAATGTAGCAAATGCAGTAAAACCTGGCTGATATAACCAGGTATTGAACGCTCTCCTGAAGGCGAATAACCTCCCTTCAGTAATTATGCTTGAAGACCCCGAATGCTCCAAGGCATTCAAGGACTCAGTCATAAAGAATAATGGCGTCAAGACGGGACTGGAGGAGATTATTGAACCTCCCTCATCGGAGGAATCCGAAGAGGACGACGAAGAGGATAAGGCTGAAAGTGAGGAGGGATCCTCCTCTTCTGACAACGAAGAGGGCCCCTGCACCCGTACACGAGCTACGAAGAGCAGGTCCAAAACCCCGAGTCCCCCTCCGAAAAAGGAAAACCCTAGGCCAAGTAAAACCGCCCAGCCAGCCCCCAAGAAGAAGAAGAAGAAGAATAAGAAGAAACATAGGTAAAAACAATTCACCATGTTACGGAACGCACTGAAGATGCTGAACATTAATACCAACGGCTGGACGACGAAAGGAATTCTTTACGTAAATGTATTCAGAGAAAATAATGCGGACATCATCTTAATTTCAGAACACGGGATCGACCCACGTAGTGCAGAAATGAAAATCTGGAACTACGATGTGTTGATCACAAATTATTCGGAGGAGCGGTACGACGGAGCCGCTATTGCAATAAAGAAAGGGATTAAAACAAGCAAATAAGAAATCTAGAAGAATCCTACCTCGCGATTGAGGTCGAACTCGAATTAGGAAAGTTTGTCATTGCTACGGGATATCAACCGCCAATGAGAGATGTGTTACCAATTCACACTCTCACTGGCCTATTTGGAAGAAGAGCCCTCACTATATTAATGGGGGATCTGAACGCCAGATGCCGAGAATACGGTTACATGACCTTCAACGGTATAGGAAGAAGCCTAGACCTGTTGCTGGACAGAAATATTGCCCAGCGAATAGGCCCTGACTTCCCTACCTATATCAGAGCAGGAAGTGCCACAAAACCAGACATCTGTCTGGCGAATCGTCAGCTGCCGTTCAATTCCAACATGGAACCAGTCCAAGTACCATGTAGTGAGCATATAGGGATCCTACTCACTATCAACAGGAACCCTATACAAGTTCCAGCTGTAATCAGAAAGAACTACAAAAGAACATACTGGACACGGTACGCATGCCTTCTTGAGGCCTACGATCCGCTAAACTTGGACGAGGCAATTTTCGAGGAGATTGACGAGGCACTCGGCGACCTCAATAACCATTTCATCAACGCAGATAGGGCTTGTATCCCTTAATCCGAGTATATGACCATCTCTACTTACGGATGAACCGAATATATGAAGGAATTATACCGTGAGCTGAAGTTATTGTATGAAATCAACACTGTGAATGCGTCAGTTCACTCAATGCAGCGAAGTAAAGAAGTCAAAGAAGAACTGAACCAGTTGATCCTCGAACAACAGTGTATAAGATGGGAGGACGCGATCGATAGTCTCAATCACGAAACGACTCCCAAAGATTTTGGGGAAAAGATGTTCACTATAACTGAAGAGGAAAACGAAGACTATGACCTAGAGTTTGAAAGCAACATCGTTGACGAGCTTAGCGAACAAATACACAAGACGCACCCTCACCACAACGTGGATAGACAGCGCGACGGAGACGCCAGGATTACTGAAGAAGAACTACTCGGCACGCTCCGCTCATTCCAACAAAAAGCCCCAGAACAATCAAGGCTTACAAAGCTTAACCAATATAATCAAAGGGATGAGAAGAATATATAACGCCTGTCTGAACACGGGATACTGTTCAGATGTTTATAAAACGGTTAAGATGATTTTCTTGCCTAAGCACGGAAAGAACCCAACGTTAAAGGAGAGCTATCGGCCAATTTCCCTTCTAGAATTTGGCGGGAAGTTCTTAGAGAAGATCCTCAACAAAAGACTGGTGTCTCACCTGGAGGAGAACTCCCTCTACAACCCACATCAATTCGGGTTTAAGGGGAAGCGAAGTAGGGAGATGGCAATTAATGTCATTACGGAAAAGCTAGCCCAAGCAAAACGGGAAAAGAGTTACGTGGACATTGTTTGTCGGGATATATCAAAGGCGTTTGATAAGGTGTGGCAACGGGAAATGCAGTACAAGATCTTACGACTGGGCCGAAGTGAAAACTTAGAAAGAAATCTCTGTGACTATTTCATGGAGAGAGCGGCGTACATCAGTTTAGGGTGCACGGACGGACCAAAGTTTCCGCTGACTACGGGCCTCCCGCAGGGGGGGGGGTGCCTGTCCCCCACTCTCTATTTGATTTACACCGCGGATGTCCCATCCCCTATAAGCTCCACTTGACTCAACATTCAATTCGCCGATGATTTCAACCAGATAATCACTTATTCATGCAGGAATGAACAAGATTAGGGATAGACGATATCTCTACACCACGGAGTGCAATGTACTCGGAATGAAGATTACCTCAACCGGGTACAAGAAGCATATCCAAGAACGAATCACCAAGGCCACTGCTGCAGTCAAGACCCTACATAGGTTCAGAAATTTTCGTCAAAGCAATAATAAATAGATCTACAATGCACTTGTAAGATCCACGCTGCTTTACCCCGCTTCAGCCCTCTCCTGTGTATCGAAGACACAAAAGAAGAAACTACAAGTGGTGCAGAATAAATGTACTTACCTAATTACAGGTACACGCAGATTTGAAAGAAGACGCCAAGAAGAGCTAGACCGGGAGGCGGGGTTAAGTCCGATTAACGTTGTCATGGAAGAACGGACAAGGAATATGCTGGAAAAGGTTAATCGTGAATTGGACGATGAAATCATCCAAATGATTAACCAGAATAGAAGAGGAATAAAATGTTTTTGCCCTAAACCAATATAGAAAAACCCGACTAAAAAAAAGCTAACCTAACTATGAAACCTCACCGATTACTACAAATTCACTGATGAAGACTCAACTCTACCGATGAAGACCGAAAGTTACCGAAAAAGACATCCACGAAGAAACAAAAAAACACAAATTACACACATTACAAAATATACGAAGACTCTAAGCAAACCAATAAAGTAATTAATTTAGCAGTTATTACCACAACTGCAAATGCGCATATCATATCCAAAGACATTAATTGATTTTGAAGACAAATGGCTTGAACGCCATATTTTATATATATATATATATATATATATATATATATATATATATATATATATATATATATATATATATATATATATATATATACATATATATACATATATATATATATATATATATATATATATATATATATATATATATATATATATATATATATATATATATATATATATATATATAAACTAACTCAAAGACAACAAAGGAACTACAAAACCAAAAATACTTAAAAGTGATAGGCCTGTTCACAAGGCTCTAGCATCTCTTTGCACCCTTCCACACTTCTTTCTCTTTTCTTCACCACTGCTCTAATTTTCGCTATCTGTCCACACACCCTTACTCTACTCCCTACCTACATCTACTCTTACATCTCGTTGTGGTATGACATTATATTACATCAATACCATATTATATATATGGGGGAGGAACCAATAACTAAAAGGTGAACAGAAAAGGGACGGAACACCACTAGTTTAGACGGGCTGAGTAGCGAGAAAGAGTGCAACGAGGTCAGGTAAATTATGCGCAATGGCAAAGTTCAAGGTTATTTAAAGAGGCATGTACAAAAATATAATTTTATTTACATAAAAATAATGAGAGAAATGATGGGCAAAATTACATCAGTAGACGAAGAGGGGAATTGTAGTTATAAATCAGACTATGAAGTTAAAACTTAAGGTATTACAGGAGGAGACTATTCAAATAGGGGGGATTAACTCAATTGGGTTACTGAAGGAGGGAGAGGGGTTGGCTTACGGATGTCTTCTGCACGTGAGGTGAGGCCGCTCGGAACTTCTGAGCGGGATGTTAAAGTGATGACGGTTCTCCAAAACCGAGGGGGGGATGGCGGTAACTTCCGGTTCATGGGAAAGTATTTCAGCCACCCGAAAACGAGGGGCGAACGAGGAGGGCTTCGACAGGAGTTGATGAGAGAAGTCGGAAAAATCACTCAGTGGCGATCGTTAACTGGAATTACCTCACTGGCTGGGGCTAATTCCAACACACAAATAGTTCAGCTGTCACTTTGCTTTGTTGTTAGCACCTGACTTGAAACTAGGGGGAATCTTCTTGGGTCCGGGCGAGACTTCTTAACTCTGTCCTTGTCTCATGGGAAGCGAGCAATATATATGTATGAGGCTCTCTCCGCGATGCGGGGTTTAGTGGGAAACAGCTCTACTCTCGAATGGCTTCGAATCTTCTTGCTGAGGCTATTCTAGCCTGTGGAAAGGTGAATCGTGGTAGACGCAGTTCGAACCTACCTCTTGTGAAAATGGGGGGATGGGGGTAGGCTTACCAATTTAAGCCTAAAAAAAACCTTCTACAGCGCAAGGAAGTTCCGTGCTGGACAAGAAATTCCACGTGGAATTCCCTCACACATCGCATGTCTGACTATTTGTCGCTCCGATCTAGTTCTTTGGCAAAGGAGGCAAAGAAAAATCAAGTTTGAAAACGTGCTTCTTTTAACGGCAGTCAACTCGGGGGACGCCGAGATGCCGGGAGTATGGTTTCCGGCTGAGTGTCCTGAACTTTACAAGATATCATTAATCAATGCCTTAGTTAACAGGGCAAAGTCTCATTCATCCTCGTGGACAGCTGTTGATCACGAACTTAAGAAGGTTCCCTGAGTTCTTGTTAACAACGGCTACACACAAGAAACAATAGACGCCATCATGTAAGAGAAAATGAACTTGGCTGCTGGCCCTGGCGTCAGGTCTACTCCGAAGAAGAGTAATATCGACATTTATTACAAAGCCAATATGAACAACGGCTACCATGAAGACGAAAGGGCTCTCAAAGCCATTCTCCATCGTAACGTGACCCCAGCCCACCCTAATACGGATATTAATCTAATTGTATACTACAAGACCAAGAAAACAAGTAGTTGCATTATGAAGAACAGTTGTCTCCCTCCAACGAGCAACCTCCAGGAGACTAACTTCGTGTACGAATATTCGTGCACAGTCGGTGACTGTGAACACCGCAATTCAAAGTACATCAGGGGAACCTCCACAACTCTGTCAAGGCGACTAACAGCTCACCTTCAAGATGGCGCGACTAAAAAACACGCCCACTCTCATGTCAGTACCCTAACCCGTGAAAAACTGAACTAGGACACCTCCATCATCCTGAGACTCCAAAATCTCAGAAGATTGCGGATGGCCGAAGCCATCATCATTCAAATGAAGAAACCGGCAATTAACGTGCAACTTCAGCCAGAAACCATACTCCCGAAATATTGGCGTCCCCGAATGACCGCCATAAAAAGAAGAACGTTTTCAAACTTGATTTTCCTTTGCTTCTTTTACCAGAGAAAAAGATCGGAGCGACAAATAGTCAGACAATCTGAGCCTTCCAATTTTATATGTTTCTTGTAGCGCTTAGTTTCCTCTTAAAAATTTCCCGCGCCAATGAATGACCAATTTTTGTAATACTTATGTTCGCGTAAAAATACTATATATAATGTACCAATTTTTGAATAATTCCATTTCTGTTCATTCCCTGAAGATGACCTAACATGTTCGAAAGGGGTCTGATAATAAAGAATGTCATTCGCGGATGTTTTTTCTCGCCTCGAAGACCCCGTTAAAACACTTGTAAGAAATATTAAGAAAATACAAGTTAAAATTAATAACGCTGCCACAGCTGTGGACTTCAATATAACCTGAATATATATATATATATATATATATATATATATATATATATATATATATATATATATATATATATATATATATATATATATATATATATATATATATATACATATATATATATATATATATATATATATATATATATATATATATATATATATATATATATATATATATATATATATACACACTCTCTCTCTCTCTCTTGTTTTACTTTTGTCTTTGCATACGTGTTATTAGCTGATATTCTTTCTTTGTGACGTTTGAGGGCTTTACCCAATCATCGACCAGGTCTTAATCCACCTGGCGCCAATCTGTCGGCAATCGAACAGGTAAAATTGTCACGTAACTCTTTCTTATTCACTTCTGGATAAGGGTGATTTATTTTTCTTTTGTCTGTGACTGATATTTATCTTTTAACAAGGGAAATTCTTTATTTTTTGTAACATAAGTACATTTCTCCTTAGTTAAAAGATCGTATTTAAAAAATAAATTAATTAAGATTTTCAATTCGAACTTGGAAAGTGCCTAAATAATATTGCCTAACTAATAATAATTACTTATTCACTATTATAATTGAACATGCCTGGTGCAGAGAAGTTGAAAGCTTTTTGCTTTAGGTGCAAGACAGTGAAGTGGTGCATAAATTTTCCGGAGCAGTCCTATCATGATATAACTTCTGTCAGCATTTTTCTCTTCTGTAAATTGGAGGAAAAACATACAAAAGAAAAAAACGAATTGCTAAGAATTATAGGCGAGATGGGAAACAGGATCTCTGCTCTAGAATCAAAGAGTGGGAATAATAATGTGGAAAATGATACTCAGAAAAATATTAAACTCAAGGTAAATGAATTAGAAAATAAGATAGTCTCCCTTGAGTCCATAAACGAAAATCTGACCCAAATAAATGCCTCTTTAAGTAAAAAGGTTGTTCGCCTGGAGTAATCAGTTGCAATTATAGAAAACAAAATAGAAAGGAATAATAGTGTTTTGACATTAGCAACAAGCAAAGGAAAAGCTGACCAAAGTATCACACTCAATTCGCAAACAGAAAGTAAGAGACTCTCAATACCTACTGGAAATAAAAAAAAACACTATTAAATTCTAAAAAAGAGAAGCAGACTTGCCTTATTGGAAATTCTTTAGTAAGAAACCAATGCGATTACTTCGGATTAAATTAAAATAAAAACAGGAAAACGCGTTGCTATCCAGGCGCCACGATTAAGAAAATCGACGAGGAGATTGCGAAACTCCAAATTGATAATAAAGATAGTGCAATGTTGGCTCTAATGACACCTTTCCTAGAAATGAAGTGGTCGAAAGCGAACAGATCATTGCACAGTTTGAGTCATTAACAGACCAAATCAAAGCAAAAACCGATAAAGGTATTATGGTAGGCATTTTAACAAGAATTAATGTAACAAGAGGAGCTTTAAGCAAAACTATTGGAATTATTTCGAGACTTAAAATAATGTGTGAGGTAAAAGGAATCAAGTTCGTAATTTTTTGGCGGAGTTTCATCGATAGAGAAGAGTATTTTTTCAATGATGGGACGCACCTAAATAATAAAGGTCAAAAAGAAATACGGTGAATTATTAAACGTCAACGTATACAACCTTTTTGAATGTTCTCGCAAAAACAATATTTTTCAAAATAAAACAATCCCACCTAATGAAGCAATCTAGAATTCGGGAAACGTATATCCTCCAGGGAGTCCAACAAACCCATAAGAGCGATTTTACTAAATGCACGTTCTATCAGGAATAAGTTTTTAGAATTCAGAGCTATGGCAGCTGTAGAGAAATATGATATAATCTAAATTACAGAATCGTGGAAAAATTTGAAATCGAGAGATTTCAAGGGGGAATTTGAACTAAAAGGCTATAAAATGTTCAATAAAGATATAAAAGGTAAAGTTAGAGGAGGTACGAGGGGCGGTCAATAAGTTTTGCGAATCGGTAGGACAAAACAGAAAAAGGGGGATGGCTGTTTGTGTGGGTGTTAGGACAAGTTATGACAAGTCAGGACCTGCAGCCGCACGCTCCTGCCTCGTCTATTTAAGAAGCAGTAGCTGATCGCAGATCGTCAGTCACAATTTTTTCAACAATGGAGAAGGTTGAGGAGCACCGCGCAGTGATTACATTTTTGACAAAGGAAGGCAAGAATGCAAAAGAGATCCATGAACGCATGGTTGCAGTGTACACCGACACCGCCCCTTCCTATGCAACCATTGCTCGCTGGAATAGGGAGTTCCGCCATGGTCGTGAGTTCCTTGAAGATGACCCCCATCCAGGACGCCCGTCAGATGTGACCAACGAGGACAATGTGGCCCGTGTGGAGAGGGGGATCCTCGAAAATCGACGGGTGAAGGTCGAAGAAATCTAACGAGAACTTGGAATATCACATGGAAGTGTTATCAACATCATCCACGACAATTTGGCCATGACCAAGGTCTCTGCCGGTTGGGCCCCTAGAAACCTCACGCCCCATGATTGACTTCAACGTCGTCAAAGATCGGAGGAGCTGCTGCTCCTGTACAACCAAGACCCGGCGGGATTCGAGTCACGCATAGTGACAGGTGATTAAACGCGGGTCCATCACTGGGATCCCGAGACCAAGCTCGAAAGCATGGCCTAGAAGCACAGGGGCTCTCCGACCCCCATCAAGTTCCGGACCCACCTCTCAGCTGGGAAGATCATAGCCACCATCTTTTGGGATTCTGGGGGAGTGTTGATGGTTGACTATGTCCCTCATGGAAGGACCATCATAGGCCAAATTTCGCTGAGGAACTGGCTGGGTTGAAGAAGTCCATCCGTCAGAAGCGGCGCGGCAAGTTGACACGTGGTCTCCTGCTCCTCCACGAAAATGCCCCTGTCCACAAGGCCAGAGTTGCACAAGCTGCCCTGCACGAGTGCGGATTCGAGGAGCTCAACCATCCCGCCTACAGTCCAGATTTGGCCCCTAGCGACTACTATTTATTCCGCCAGCTCAAGGCTGCACTGCGTGGACGCCGGTTTGGGGACGATGAAGATGTCCAGCTCACCGTCCAGGAGTGGATTAAACAGCAGTCGGGAGATTTATGGTTGTCGGGAATTCGAAGCCTCAGGGACAAGTGGCGCAAGTGCATTGAAGTCGGGGGTAGTTATATTAAAAAATAATAAAACACTTTTCCTCATATCTCGTTTCCTTATATCCGAATTGCAAAACTTATTGACCGCTCCTCGTATGTTACTATATGTACGCGAATATCTTATCCCAGCAGAGATTGCCTTGGATACGAACCTAGAAATAATGGGATTGAAGCTAAATTTAGATAAAACAAGTTTATGCGCTTATTTAATATATAGAAAACCACACCAGTCCCAAGAACTAGATGTGAAACTCTATGATTTATTGAGCAAAGAAATAGATAAAAAACTAGCTCTCGTCATGGGAGACTTCAATTGCAGCAAAATAAACTGGTTTACAAAACAAGCGGATCAAGAAGGGCTGAGACTACTGGAGTTTATTGACGATATTTTTTTATCACAGTGGGTTAGTAAACCAACAAGAGATAACAATGTATTGGACCTTGTAATATCTGCTGAGAGCAACTTACTCTCAAACATATGCGTCGGTGAAAAATTTGAGGGCAGTGACCACAATTTAATGAAGTTTGATATCCTATTACCGACATCGGAAAGAATAAACAATATAAACAGACTGATTTTTAACAACGGAAATTATGAAGCAATGAAAATAGGTCTAGCGGAATTCGATGCAAATGATGAAGAAATAGAAAATGCGTGGTTAAGTTTTAAGAATTTCTTTATGGGACAACAATCAACATATGTCCCCATTCAAATAAAAAAAATCTTCTACCACTCAAGATCCTACGTGGTTAACCAAAGAAATAAAAATCATGATAAAAAATAGTAAAAAGACCTATAGTATGCTAAAAAATAGTCCAAACGAGCAGGTGACAGAACAATATGATAACCTAAGACGAGAAATAAAAAGAAAAATATAAAAAAGCCGAAAGAGAAGAAGAAATAAGAGATGCACAAAATTGTAAAACTAATCCAAAGAAATTATATGCCGTAGTAAACAATAGAAAGACAACAAAGAACAATATTGGGCCATTGAAAGACAGCGATGGCAGTTTAAAATTCACAAACTATGACATAGCTTACTTATTAAATAATTACTTCATGACTGTTTTTACTAAAGAAGAAATCCATCATACACCAGAACTAAATATTATATATAGAGACAATAACTCATTAGAAAATGTTAGCTGTACTGCCGAAGATGTCAGCAATTTGATTAATAAAATGCACGTGAACAAATCTCCCGGACCTGACATGTTTTATCCCAGAGTCCTAAAAGAAGTAAAGGATGTTGTTAGTAAGCATCTCGCAAATATTTTTAATAAATCATTAGGCAGTGGAATTGTCTCCAACGACTGGAAATATGCAAATTTAACACCTATCTTTAAAAAGGGTTGCAGAGACCAAGTTAAAAATAATCGATCGATTAGTTTAACTTCAGTGTTGGGAAACTTCTAGAATCACTAATCTGTAGAAAAGTTGTACATCATTTAGAATCAAAAGGATTGCTCAGTAATTCTCAACATGGATTCCAAAATAACAAGTCGTGTCTAACCAATTTGCTAGATCTTTTTCAATACGTATTTGAACAATACGATAACGAAAAGTCAATTAATATTATATACATTGATTTTCAGGAAGGCATTCGATAAAGTCCTTCACAAATTACTGATGGCAAAAGTTAGGGGACTAGGCATCAAAGGAAAGATAGGAGACTGGATTGAAGATCGGCTTACGAATAGATACTAGAGCGTAATAATCAATGGATCTGCCTCTAATTAAACAAAAGTATCAAGTGGTGTTCCTCAGGGGTCTGTCTTGGGCCCCTTGCTATTTTTAATTTACATTAATGATCTTGACACAAGGGTCATGCCAAAAATAGTCAAATTTGCAGACGACGCAAAACTCGGAAAAGGCATAGTTACTAAATTAGATGCAGACGATCTTCAGAAGGATACCAATCGCATAGAAAAAATCGTCAACAGAATGGAGATTGCCTATAAACTTAGAGAAGAGCAAGATTATGCATATTGGAAGCAGAAATCCACAAACTATATACTCATTACTTAGTTCTAAAATAACAGAAACGAAGGTCAAAAAAGATTTCGGAGTATATATATCAAATGATCTCAAGTTTAGTTTTCAATTCATAAAAGCAGAAAAAAAGACTCCAAAATCCTCGGATACATAAAACGTCAATTCAAATACAGAAACGAAACTATCGTATTAAATTTATATAATGCATTAGTTCGCCCACACTTGGAATATTGTGTACAACTTTGGTCCCCACATTTAAAAAAGGATATTGAAAGGCTTGAGAAAGTTCAAGAAAGAGCAACGAAATGAATACCATCGTTGAGAAAACAAAACTATGAAACAAGGTTGAACAGACTAAACCTCTTTAGTCTGGAAACACGGAGAATGCGAGGCAAACTCATAGAAACATTTAAAATATTAAAAAGGATAGAAAATGTAGAAGCCGAGATATGATTCAAGTTAAATGAATCTGAGACAAGGAACAACGGAATGAAGCTGGTACCTTTGCGGTATAGGAAAAATCTAACTGGAAACTTTTTTCATATAAAATTGTTAACATATGGAATAAGCTACCTTGAGATGTAATATGCAGTAAAACTGTTGACACTTTAATGAAAAAAGTAGACAAAATCATACACACACTCAGTTATTAATTTGTTAACAAAATGAGATCGATAAATATGTATATAAGTATAATGACAAGATTCTCAGAATCGACGTATAGATATTCAAATGAAATAAAAAATGGAATAAATAATTTGACGGTGTATATAATGTAAATGTAAGTGTATATAAGTTAAATGGCGAGATTTCAGCTATCAGAAAATAAAAGATTTTCAGGATCGAAATGTACATATTCAGATGAAAACAAAATAGGAAATCAATATAGATCCATAGGTGTATATAGTCAAACGACGAGTTTTCAACCATCATAAAAAATCTATTTCAAATAGTAAAACATTGATTCGTCGGTTTCTACCTTTAGTTCAAGTAGTTGATGATAATTCTAATATCGTGATTCTCTAACTAGGTAGGTTTAAACACCTTTACTGTAAAAATTCCTGGCTGAGCACTTTATTTCAGCTGACCCAGGTATCATTTCAGTTTCTGTACCCGCGTGGCGGGTGGGAGAGGAGGGTGGGGAGAGCCTTCAACTTTACTGTCCATTTGTCTCCAACTCCTAGTTATATTTTATTTCTTTATGTATATATTGATAGGGAACTTACACCAGTACCTTCCCGGCATGGATCGAAAGGTCTTTTAAGGTGCTTGCTTTCCTTGTGACTCCTTATGACACACACACACACACACTCTCTCTCTAGCTCTTTCTCTCTCTCTCCTCTCTCTCTCTCTCAAAGGAGAAGTGGAAGAGCTCAAGGATCTATATAGATCATCTGATAAAAAATCTAAAGAATCGGAGACGAAGCTGCAGAACCTAGGGTCTGAACACGCGCGTCAGCTTCGCCGTCTCGAGGACAGGATCGTCGAGTTGTCCTTAAGACTAGAGGTCCGTTCGGCTACCGATGCGTCTCCCACCGACGTGGGTGGATCCGCCGACGAGACCCTCTCCCAAGAAGCGAGCACTGCATCGGCAGTGCCACGCCAGCCTTCGAATTTCTCAGAGCTGGAGTCAGCAGCTGCGGGAATGGCCCAACGGACCAAAAAGAAGAGAAAGAAGAAGAAAGGAAAGAAAAAGGAAAAGAAGGTAGAAACAGAAAAGAGAAACAGAAACAGAGGTTAAACCGGAGGAAGATAAGAAAAAAGAAAGAAGAAGAAAAATATGAAGAAGAAAGAGGAAACAGAGAAGTCACTTCCGAAAGGGAAGACTCTGTCCTCTGCGAGGGTCGTCCTTTTCGGTGATTCTCAATCAAGGGGTCTGCAACCCATGCTTGCGGCCCACCTTCGCACCAACGTGAGGGTGAGCTGCCTTCCATGACGTGGGAACCAACAGATCAGAGTAGAGGCTGAGAAATCTCAGATTTCTGAGAGTTTAGTCGTTTCCCTGATGGTGAGTGGCAACGACCTCTACCTCAGAGGAGGTAAGGTAGGCCCTACAGGCGAGATCCTTCAGACGGTCATAGGAGCTGTGGATTGAAAACCCGCAGACGTGTCGTGGTCGGGATGCTCCCGAGAAGAGGTCCAAGCCGGATCGCTCACTCGAGGAACGCCTCATCGAACCCACGACTAGCATATTTATGTACAGCGGAGGGGGTGATTTTTGTTGACCCCTACCTCATCTTTCATGGTATGAACGATCTCTACCAAAGGGATGGGGTGCACCTTTCCTTTAAAGAAAGGCTGTACTCTCAAACCTGATAGAAGATGTCGTGGAGCGGACTCAAAGGACGGTCCGGCCCAAAGTGAGGGCGGACGTGCGCCAGTACGCCAAAGTCACCCCTAGAACGACCTTCGCGGAGGTCGCTCGAAAGGGTGCCACCACACCACCAAAAGAAAACAGAGACAAGTAAGACGGCAAACGGAAGAGCGTAGGGAGTCCTAAAGTCGGGTACTCCCTGGAAGTTCTTCTGTTTAATGCGAGGTTTATCAGAAACAAGTTTCTTTAACTTCGTGGCCTCGTAGCAACAGAAGAACCTGAGATGGTGGCCATATCAGAGTCGTGGATAAAAACCTCAAGCCGAGATTTTGAAGGTGAATTCACGATTCCCGGTTACCAGTATAGTATATGGTTATTCATGGGATTTATTTTCTGTTAATAAATCAGCCTAAATAGCGTTTCGAAAACCATAACCATAAATTTGTTTGATCGAAGTTGTAGGCGGATAGTTTTTAGGCCTAAGACGAAAGCGAAATAAATTTTGAAATAATGAACTGGGCTTTAAGAAAGACAATAACACAAATATAAATTTATTCATAGAATCTTGGAATGTACAATGCGATAAGTAGATTAGGTATACAATGTAAGATACTGTAAAATATGATTTACAGTACAAGATGCGAAGAGAATTGAAGTATGTGAAATTAATATGAATTTTACATAATAATTGATGTATATATATATATATATATATATATATATATATATATATATATAAGTTTCCAAGGAGGTTTTTATTATAGGGATGCCCAGAGGCATTGCTATAACACTCCTCCCCTAAGAAGGTTACCCTCCCCCTTTTTATTATTTTGAGATTACAAGTCTGAGTACCGACAAGGCCTCCTGACGACGCGACCGGAGCGTGTGACAGTGCCATTGGTTTGGCTGCGGTACGGGGACACATATTTGCTGTGCCAGTGCCATTAGCGTTGAACGAGGCACTGGCACGAGAGAAGGTTGATGGATCGAAGGTGATCCGCTTGTTGGTTCCTTCCGAGATGGCGTCAAGCGGGATGTGGGAGTCTTGAGTCCCGTTGTCCGCTGACGGAGTGACCAGTGGGGGAGAGATTTCCTCCTGACTGACCACTTCTGCCGACGAGGGTTCCTGCAACAAAGAAGGAGGAGGAAGCAAAACAGAAGGTGGAGTTGGAGAGGCAGTAGTTAAAAAGGTGGGGTTTAGGTTGTTTGGGGGGGATTACTGTACCATAAAGAGGTATAGTAGGAGGAGAATGAGGTGTTTGGGGTTCTAAACGAACATTTTCGGTATAAGCGGGTTTCAGGCGTGTGGCCAGAGCACTACGTGAGTGCGAATGAATTAATGGCATGATGCCAGAGCACTATATGAGCACTAATGGCGTGTTGCCAGAACACTATGTGAGTGCGAGAGAATTGATGGCATGTTGTCAGAGAACTGTGTGAGTGCGAGAGAATGATGACGTGTTGTCAGAGCCCTATGTGAGTGCGATTTTTGATGACTTGTTGTCAGAGCACTATGTGAGTGCGAGCGAATTAATGGTGTGTTGCCAGAGCCCTATGCGAGTGCGAGAGAATTGATGACGTGCTGTCAGAGCACTATATGAGTAGTGAATATAATGGCGTGTTGCCAGAGCAATATGTGAGTGCGAAGATTGGTGACCTGTTGTCAGAGCACTATATGAGAGCGAGAATTAATGGCGTGTTGCCAGAGCACTATGAGAGTGCGAGTGAATTAATGACGTTGCCAGAGCACTATATGAGTGCGAGAGAATTAACAACGTAACACTGTATGAGTGCTGAATGAAATGATGGCGATATGAAGTGAGGATTGAGTGTGGGTCAAAATGCAAAAGTGAGGATTGAGTGTGGGTTAGTGCAAAAGTGAGGACCTACCTGAATAAGTGAAGTGAGGTGCAGGTGGTAGATGTTGACCGGTTTATTGTAAATTGTTAATTGATGTTAATGTTTGTTGTTAATCCCTTAGAACAGGACAGGAGTCTGTACCAGCTGTTGGGCGAACTTGTAAAAGATAAAGTGTGTATCGTCATGGGGGATTTAAACAAACAAGTTGACTGGGAAACCAGACAACGCACTACTCCTGGAGTTCGCGAACAACGAGTTCCTGACTCAATGGGTGAGAGAACCAACGAGAGGAGAAAATATCCTCGACTTGGTTTTCACCTCTGAGGATGACATTGATGAGGACCTCTCTGTTGGCGAAGAGCTAGGTGGCAGTGACCACCGACTAATTAGATTTGTAGTCAAAGTCCCCAAGGCAGAGCCGGCAACAAGTAAATCAAGGAAACTTGATTTGAGAAGAGCAGACTTTGCAGGTTTTCGTGCTGGACTGACTGACGCGAGGCTAGAAGTGTGCGAGACTGTTAAAGACTCGTGGAACAGTTTCAAAACCACATTCATGAGTCTTCAATCGCGTTTTATCCCTCTGAAATGCTCCCGTCGGTCTTCTGTCCACCTAAAGTGGTTTACTCGAGTAATCGGCCAACTGCTTAGGGAAAAGAGAATTGTGTACCGGCAATCGAAGATCTCGGGTGACTTTGACGAATACCGGAGGCTATCCAGGAGAGTGAAGTCCAGCATAAGGGTGGCTAAGCGGTCTGAGGAACTCCGAGTGGCGAGACTTTGTAAAGAAAACCCCAAGGAGTTCTTTGGATATGTAAACAGCCGTAAACCAATCCGTCGAATGATTGGTCCTTTGAGGAATGAGGAGGTGACATTAAAGCACTTAGATGCAGAAAATACTTACCTCCTCAACGACTACTTTCCCTCATTGTTTACTGAAGAGTGTGGTCCCATCATCCAGCCAACGGATTCCTACTCGGGGGAAAAGCTGGAGGAAATGGACTTCACCGAAGGAGAGATAGAAAAGAAGATCACTGACCTAATGACGAATAAGTCACTTGGCCCGGATGGGTTTCTACCTTAAGTGTTGAAATAAGTCTACGATCAAGTGTCACGACACCTGAGCGCAATCTTCAACATGTCAATCCGGACCGAATGCGTTCCTAGAGACTGGCGTGAAGCGGAGGTGACTCCTATCTTCAAGAAAGGAGACCGTAGCCAACCGCCGAACTACCGACCTATCAGTCTGATTTCGATAGTCGGTAAACTCTTGGGAAGCATCATGGTGGACAAAATGATGTCGCATTTAGAGTCAAACCTGCTACTGAGGAGTTCCCAGCACGGTTTCCGAAGGCAACGGTCATGCCTGACGAACCTTGTGGAATTCTTCCACTTCATCTTCAGTGACCACGACCTGAATAAGGCGGTGGATGTGGTCTACGCAGACTTTCAGAAAGCCTTTGATAAGGTACCACACCGCCTCCTTCTCCGGAAAGTGCAAGTGCTGGGCATAGACGGAAAAGTAGCCGGCTGGATAGAGAACTGGCTAAGTAGCAGACGGCAACGGGTGGTGCTAAAAGAACAGGCTTCTGAGTGGGTGCCCGTTACTAGCGGGGTGCATCAAGGTTCTGGCCTAGGACCACTACTATTCATCATCTACGTCAACGACATGGACGGTGACATGGTTGCCAAGATTTCTAAATTTGCCTATGATACCAATATTGGTATGAACGTTGCAGAGGATGGAAATACTGCCAGCCTGCAGGAAGATCTTCGGAAGATTGGGGAGTGGTCGGACACGTGGCAAATGCCTTTTAACGTGAACAAATGCAAAGTGATGCATATCGGCCACAGAAACCCCCAAGCTCAGTATATCCTTAAGGGCACTGCTATGGAATCCACCAACACTGAGAAGGACTTGGGTGTAACAATCACTAGTGACCTCAAGTTCTCGAAACAGTGCATTGAGGAGGAGAGAAAAAAGCCCAAAGGATGCTCCGCTACATAAATCGCCAGTTTGGATATCGGAACCAGGAGATAGTATTGTGTTTGTACAACTCACTTGTCCGACTGCACCTGGAGTATGCCCTACAATTTTGGAGTCCTTCATTTCGAAAGGACATCGTGAGATTGGAACGTGCGCAAGCCAGGGCAACCAAACTGATTCGATCTATTAGTCATAAAAGTTATGAAGATAGATTAAGGGAGTTAGATCTGTTCTCGCTGGAAACCCGTAGACTGCGTGGTCAGCTCATCGAAGTTTTCAAAATACTTAGAGGCTTCGACAGACTGGACTACGGGGATATTTTCCAGCTCAGCGAGGGGAGAACAAGAAATCATGGCTACAAACTTGAACTGGAGCAATACCACCATGATCTGTGTGGGAAATTCTTCCCATACAGTATCTGTGGTAGTTGGAGCGCACTTCCAACGGAAGTTGCCAACAGTTAATCTGTTGACCAGTTCAAGACTAGATAAAATCTTGCGAAATCACCTTTAAGATCCTCGCGAGTGACCTTCGAGGTTGCCAACGGACACCTTCAAGAATTGCACCAAAAGTAGCCTCCTTGGATGAACCGTAAGGTCTTCTAGGGTACTTATTTTCCTTGTAGTGCTCTCTCTCTCTCTCTCTTTCTCTCCCTCTCTCTCCCTCTCCCTCTCTCTCTCTCTCTTTCTCTCCCTCTCTCTCCCTCTCCCTCTCTCTCTCTCGCTCTCCTTTTTTGCGCGATCTGCTTGCGTTAAGCTAGCTAAGCTGGGGGACTTTTAGTCCAGCAGGGTCACCCATGCCAGTAAGGTAGCTTTATAGGATCCAGACTAAAGGTTGTCAAACTTCTCTACCACTTCTTTAATGCGTCTCCTTGCATCCACCTACTAACCTCTTAGATTCTGCTAGTACTAAGTTTCACCAACTCTCTTCAACTGTTAAAAAAAATAAAACCCAACAACAAAAACAAACATTCATCTCTATTACACATAAGTTGTTTAGTCATAAGGGCATCACCAGCTACCTTATGCCGTGTGAGAAGAGAGGCTTTGGTACCTCTTTAAATAATGCCTTGGAACACTCATAGGTTGCAAGAGAATGAGATTGAAGGGATCTCGGTCGCTTGGCGTACGATTAATGGAGAAATGCTCGGTACCTCTTAGAAGCTTTCTCCTAACGTGTAATGGCCTGACCAGCTCCCTGTGACCGCTACTTGGTGAATAAAGGCTCAACTGATCTTTGGTGAGAGAGCTTTTGTGCCTTGCTGGTTGCCAAATCAGTTAAAGCTCTTGGATGAAGTCGTAGGCACTTAGATTTACTATTTGCTTTAAGTTTGGCCGTTTTTAGTTGATTAGTAGGGCTTAGTAAGAAGACAGTTACCTCAAGCACCCTTGTCGAAAAATCAGAGATCCAGTTTACCTGGGGCTCTCGTGTTGCTCAGTTGGGAGCTGCGGCACGATTGGGGACGTCCGGCCTAGGGAAGACCTTAGGGTTGGTGTGCTTGGTCAAAGGGTTTCTGTTGGCCGAACGACTGAAAACCTCCTGGAAAATAGGGAATGTGATTAGTGCGAGAGAAAATCACACAAAAAACCCTTTTTGATGCGTATGGTCGTCCCAGAGTTTTTAAAATGGCGAAGAAGAATGGTCATCCGTTCCGTAAGATAACCTGCAAAATCTTCAAAGTTTATAGATGGAATGAAGACTTCGGGGATTGGAGAAGCGCCTGGGCGAGAGCATCGTTCAACTGAGAGAGGAGAACTCCCTCCTCAAATGGGAGGTTCACCTCTTAAAGTCAGAGAGGTGCGGATGCTCAGTGGAGTGCGAAAGAGAGAAGGCCTCCGACGTCCAAGAGCAGGAGCCTTCTGATACAGGACTGGCTTAACGAGCCAAAAAGAAGAAAAAAAGAGGAAGTAGGAAAAGTAGGAGAAGAGGAGAAAGTGGGGGGAGAGGGAAGGAAAGTGGAAAGAGAAGACGAGAAAGTGAAAACATAAGAAGAGAAACAAGAAACAGAAGAAGAGAAGACAAAGGAAGACAAGAAGAAGAAGAAGAAGAAGAAGAAGAAGAAGAAGAAGAAGAAGAAGAAGAAGAAGAAGAAGAAGAAGAAGAAGAAGAAGAAGAACTACAGAACTACAGAATCTAGGACCAGCAAAGACCCTAAGGTCCGCTCGAGGCTAGTCCGCTACATTAAATCAAAAACTACGATACACCCTTATCTACGAGTGTATCTCTAACATGCTTTTTTTTTTTTTTAATACTATCTACTGTACACACTTATCTACATGTGTACATTATCGTGCAATTTTAACTAATCAAACTAGGGGTCGGGGGAGATAGAAAGTTTTTCTTCTCATCTTCCGCAGCCACTCGACTGCTAGTGGTGAAAAGCTAATTTAGGGATAGAGACTACTTATAAGATAGGCGGAAAAGAAATGGGACATCTAAGCTACACATGCAGAGAATCGCCGGCATCATTTTTAGTCATCATAATTTCATATCCTTAAACCTCCGCTCCAAACTCTCTCTCTGCAAGGACGTTTAAATTCACAGTGCTCAACTACGTTATATTTAAACTATTCAAATGCACGTCGAGACGATTTTTGAACATATTAACCGAAGTGCTATCTACTACGTGGGTGGGCAGCCGATTCCAATTTTGAGTAACTTTAAATGTAAAATAGTTTTGGGCTATACTAGTGTTAAAACGCTTGTTCACTAATTTTAACCCGTGCTGACGAGTATTTCCCCTATGATCCAGTTCGAACAGATTGCGAAAGTCAACGTTTGAGAAACCCTTTAGTATTTTAAATACTTCTATTAGCTGGCCACGTAATCTTCTGCGTTCTAGCGATGGCAAATCTAAAGCCCTGAGCCTTTCCTCGTATGATCTATTCCTCAGCTCTGGAATTAATTTCGTAGCCCTACGCTGCACTCTTTCTAATTGCGCGATATCTTTCATTAAATATGGAGCCCAAAATTGAACAGCGTATTCGAGAAGTGGCCGCACAAGGGATTTATATAAAGGTAAAATTACATCCTTAGATTTGAAGGTGAAATTACGCGCGATATAACCCAAAACGCGATTTGCTTTTTTACACGCATCCGCGCATTGCTTCGAGAATTTAAAATCGTCTGAGACTAATACTCCCAAGTCTTTTTCTAATTTAACCGCATCGAGGACTTGGCCTTTCATGGTATATTCTACTCTTAAATTATGGCAACCCAAGTGCATTACCTTGCATTTGCTTAAATTAAATTCCATTTGCCACTTGTCCGCCCAATTGGCAATCGAGTTTAGGTCCCCCTGCAATTTATCGACATCCGCTCTTACATAGGCACGATTGCCCAGCTTCGTGTCGTCCGCAAATTTCGAAATCCGACTAAGTATGCCTTTATCTAAATCGTTAATATAAATTAAAAACAATAAAGGGCCTAAAACAGAGCCCTGCGGTACCCCACTACTAACGCTGGCCCAATCTGAACATTCCCCATTTATTACCATCCGCTGCGAGCGATCTTTCAGCCAATTTCTAATCCAGTTTAAAATCTTACCAGTCACCCCAATCGCTTTAACTTTCATTAATAACCTTTGGTGGGGGACGGTGTCGAACGCCTTTTTAAAGTCTAAATATATTACGTCTACAGCTTTGCTTTCATCGTACACGCAAATCATTTTGTGGAAGAATTCGAGCAAGTTAGTCAAGCACGATCTCGCACGCCTAAATCCATGTTGGGTATCGTTAATCAGCTTATTTGCCTCGAGGTGGCTCACTATTCTATCTTTAATTACAGATTCTAAAAGCTTCCCAACTACCGAAGTTAGACTAATAGGCCGAAAATTCGTTGCTTCAAATCTATTCCCCTTCTTAAATATAGGTGTAACGTTTGCTCGCTTGAAATCCAACGGAACTACGCCATCCTCTAATGAGCGATTGAAAATTTCACGCAATGGCTTAACGAGTTCATTTTGAAGCTCCTTTAAATGAATTGGATATACCCCATCGGGGCCCGGAGATTTCGACTTTTTCATTAGCTTAATAAATTTAAGGATTTTCTCGTCATTTATAGTTACATCGGATATGCAATTATCAGCACTACGAACTTCCCCAATTAACGATTCCAATTCGGAAGAATCTTCCACAGTAAACACGCTCGTAAAATGTTCATTTAAAATTTTGGACATTTCTGTCGGAATTTCAGTCAAACGACCATCCTTATCTTTGATCGGCCCTATCGATCCTTTTACGGGTTTCCTATTATTTACGTACCCATAAAACCGTTTCGGTTCATTCTTTGAATCCTTAGCGAGGTTTATTTCATACTTCCTCTTCGCATCTCTGACCGCACGTTTAACTTCCCTACGAGAATCTATGTAATTTTGCCGGCTTATAACTGACCCATTGTTTTTATGAATTTTAAATTTTCTATTTCGATCCCGGATTAAGCGTAGTATTAACGGACTAAGCCACGGAGCTCTCACCGACTTCCCGCTCTTACGCACATACTTAACCAAATCAGAATTCACACGAAGCAGCGTACATCGAAGTTCTGCGTACATCTCTCCTACCGACCTGTTCTCGAATCGTATTCCCCAGTCTATATCCTTAATCCTTTCGCGAAAAATATCGAAATCACAGCTACCAAAACGAGGGATGAGCTGCGAACTCATTCTAACTTCTACGCAGGTGTTTAGATCGAATCTAATCGCATTATGGTCGCTGGAAGCTAAATGTTCACCCACACGTACGTTTTCTAACAATGACTCATCGGTTGCCATGATTAAATCAAGAATATTGCTATCACGAGTAGGCTCTTCCACTTTTTGTACGAGAAAATTCTCCAACATAAAGTTTAATAGCCTCTCCCCCGGTTTATCAGAAGTAAGGTTGCTAAAGTTAACATTAGGTAAATTAAAATCGCCGCAGACTAATGTGGTCCCTTTTCTAATCCAAGACGTAAGCGTATCGAAGAGTGCAGCATCTTCTCTTTCCAATTGGCAAGGCGGACGATAAACCACGACTAAGTTAATTTTATTTATAGCATCTAAACTTAGCTGGACTAATAAAGCATCACTTCGCATATCATCCTTAGACGAGTCCATCGTTATGGCGTTTAGATCCTCTTTTATGTACATTAATACGCCCCCTCCTCTACCGGTTTGTCTATTTCTGTAATGAATTTTGTACCCCGCTATATCGAACTCGCAAACACTGATCCCCGTATGAGTGTCTAACCATGTTTCACTTAGGAATACGAGGTCGAAATCACCCTCTAGAATAACGGCATTTATTTCGGCAATTTTATTTTTTATGCTACGAACATTCGCATATATGCATCTCAGTTTGCGCTTTACGTTAACTCTTCTATAACACTCAGATCCGTTCCGTTTCCCTGCACCCCGTCGATAGTGCCCCCTTCACGCGTGGGCCGGACCGGCGCATCGGCATCACGTGGCCGCGCAACTCTCCTACCTAAAATGCTACGTACGGACTCGTCTAAGATCCTACCCAGCCGACTATTACCCACATCGCTTAGGTGAATTCCGTCCTTTTGGAAAAGTGACGGATGGTCCTGGAATGAATCCCATACGTTAAAAAAGCTAACACCAGTTTCTCGACACAACCGCTTAAGACATTCGTTAGTATAGATCGCTCTAGATTGGAGGCGCAACGTGGATTTAAGTCGGGGGAGAACACCAATAATTCCCACGTTGGTTGCTTTGGATTTCGCCGTATCTATCATGGTTCTGGCACGATAAACTATATCTTCCGGGGTGCTGTCATACCAATGGACGTCGTTGCCCCCTACCATCGTGATGATCGTTCGTTCACCACGCGTATCTTCCAATTTCTCGATCTCGGCGGCCACGTTGTTAATGCGGCCACCGGGATAGCAAAAGCGCTTACGCTTAGAAGGGTTACGCGCAGCAAACTCCTGATCCTGCCTTCTAATTAAGGAGTCCCCCATTAAAACGGTTTCCTCTTCCCCCTCGATAGGAGTTAGCAACGCGAAAGGGTTCGAACAGGGTAAAACGAAGTTCTGATCCCTCGTTGGTCTAGCCCCATTTCTAACACTTCGAAATTGCGAATCCTGAGGCCTAAACGAGTTTAAAATTCGTTGTTGCTCGTCAACAATTACCTGATGATTCGAATTTGCAGGCCGCCTATCTCTATTACTATTTTCCCTCCCGCGCATGTCGTGAATAGCAGAATCTAGTTTGGAATTTAAGTCATCGACTTTACGGTTAGTCGAGATCACATCCCTTGCAACGGTATTTAATTCAAGTTTGATCTCGCTGATCGCACTTGACAACTTGCGTTCAAACGCTTCGTTCAACATACAAAATCGACATATTCTAATTTGCTCAAGGTTCGAGGGAACGTAAATTTCCTTATTAAATGAAGCATTCACCTTGAGCATTCGATCTTTATAACAGGCATTGTCGGTTTTTTTTGGTTTTTTTTTTAATTCACACTAATTTAGAAAACAAGCTGCACAAGCTAATATACTGTATACGGTTATTGAAAGATCGAACTTTATAATACGGCGACGAATATTGAATAGGCGATATATATAAAAGTATTCAGTAGCAGAGGCACGATAAATTCTGAGCACAGTGAAATTAGCGGGAGCACAGAGCGAGCACGTCTTTTCAGTAGAGAGTCGGTGGGACGAGGGAGTCGGTGGGACGAGTCTAAGTCGGTGGGACGAGTGAGTCGGTGGGACGAGTGAGTCGGTGGGACGAGTCTAGTCGGTGGGACGAGTGAGTCGGTGGGACGAGTGAGTCGGTGGGACGAGTGAGAAGAAGAAGAAGAACAACAAGAACAAGAAGAAGAAGAAGAAGAAGAAAAAGAAGAAGAAGAAGAAGAAGAAGAAGAAGAAGAAGAAGAAGAAGAAGAAGAAGAAGAAGAAGAAGAAGAAGAAGAAGAAGAAGAAGAAAAATGTAGAGAACTAGAAGAAGCCGGCAAGTCACTTCCAAAAGGGAAGACTCAGTCGTCTGCATACAAATGTGCAAGGGTCACCCTTATTGGTGATTCTTAAGAACGGGGTCTGTAGCCCCTGCTAGCGACCCGCCTTCGCACTAGTGTGAAAGTAAGCTGCCTGCCAGGACGAGTAACCACCACATCAGAGTAGAGGCGGAGGAATCTCAGATTTGTGAGAGCTCAGTCGTTGCTCTGATTGTAAGTGGCAACGACCTCTACATGATAGGAGGTAGGGTAGTCCCTACAGATAAAATCCTCCACACAGTCTTGGGCACCGTGGACGACTGTGGGCTGAAAACCCGCATGTGTGTTGTGGTCGGGATGCTCCTGACCAGAGGTCCAACACGGACCGCTCACTTGATGAACGTCTCTTTGAACCGGCGCCTGGCAGATTTGTGTAGGGCAGATGGGCTCTTTTTTGTGGACCCGTGCCGCACCTTTTATGGTAGAAATGATCTCTACCAAAGGGATGGGGTACATCTTTCCTTTAAAGGAAAGGCCTTTCTGTTGAACATGATACAGGATGTCGTAGAGAGGACCCAAGGGAGTATCCGGCCAGAGTGAAGGCGGACGTGCGCCAGTACGCCCGCGTCACTCCTTGTACGACCTTTTCGGAGGTCGCTAAGAGGAGTGCCCCCGCGCCAACAAACAAGCCAGCAAACGAAAGAGGGTATGGAGTCCTACATTCGGGGACTTCCTGAAAGTTCTTCTGTTCAATACGAGGTCAATCAGGAACAAGTTTCTTGAACTTTGTGGCATTGTAGCGACGCAAGAACCCAAGATAGTGGCCATAACGGAGTCATGGGTAAAAACCACGAACCGAGATTTTGAGGGAGAATTCATGATTCGTGGCTACAAACTCTTTCTAAAAGATAGGCTAGACAGAGAGGCTGGCAGTGTGATGTTGTATGTTAGGGATACATTCAAAACGACGAACTGCAACATAAAATCCGACCACGAGCTCCTAGGTGTAGACCTAGAAATAGGTCCTGCCAGATACAGGACCCTGGTGCTTTATAGACCCCCTTCCCAACTCGTTGAAAAGGACAGGGAGCTGTACCGGCTGATGGGTTAACTTGTTCAAGACAGAGTGTGTATCGTCATGGAAGACTTCGACACCCAATTTTACTGGAAAACCAGAGAACCCTGTGGCGAGAACGCACTGCTCCTGGAATTCGCGAACAACGAGTTTATAACTCAATAGGTGAGAGAGCCGCGAGAGGCAATAATATCCTCGACTTAGTTTTCACCTCTGAGGACGACATCGTTGAGGATCTCTCTGTAGGCAAGGAGCTCGGTGGCAGTGACCACCGGATAGTTAGATTTACATATTGTCAAAGTCTCCAAGATAGAGTGTTCGACTCGTGAATCAAGGAAACTTGATTTTAGAAGAGTAGACTCCGCAGGTCTCCGTGCAGAATTGGCTGATGCGAGGCTAGGAGGGTATGACAATGTTGAAGACCTGTAAAATAGTTTCAAATCTACGCTCATGAGTCTTCAATCACAATTTATCCCTGTGAAAAGCCTGCGTCGGTCTTCCGTTCAACCAAGGTGGTTTAATCGAGAAATTGATCAACTGCTGAGGGAAAAAGATATGTGTACCGGCAGTCAAAGACTTCGGGAGACTTTGAGGAGTACTGGAGGTTAGCTAGGAGAGTGAAGTCCAGCATAAGGGCGGCAAAACGAGCCGAGGGACTCCGAGAGGCGAGACTTTGTAAGAGAACCCAAGGAGTTCTTAGAATATGTAAACAGCCGTAAACCAATCCGTCGAACGATTCGCCCTTTGAAGAATGAGGAGGGGGTATTAAAGCACTTAGATGCAGAAAATGCTAACCTCTTCAACGACTTCTTCTCTTCAGTGTTCACTGAAGAGTGTGGTCCCATCCCCCAGCCCACGGATTGTTACTTAGGGAAGAAGCTGGAGGAAATGGACTTCACCCAATTCGAAGTAGAGAAGAAAATCAACGACCTAAAGACAAATAAATCCCCTGGACCGGACGAATTTCTACCCAAAGTGTTGAAACAAGTGCGCGATGAAGTGTCACAACATCTGAGCACAATCTCTAACATGTGAATCCTGACCGGATGCGTTTTTGGAGACTGAAGTGAGGCGGAGGTGGTTCACATCTTCAAGAAAGGAGATCCTAGCCAACCGTCGAACTACCGACCTATTAGTTTAACTCCGATAATTAGTAAACTCATGGAAAGCATCATGGTGGACAAAGTAACCTCATATTTAGAGTCGAACCTGCTACTGAAGAGTTCCCAGCACGGTTTCCGAAGGCAACGGTCATGCCTAACGAACCTTGTGGAATTCTTTCACTTCGTTTTCAGTGAGCATGGTCGAGATAAAGCGGTCGATGTTGTGTACCTTGACTTTAAAAAAGCCTTTGATAAGGTACCACATGACCGCCTCCTCCGCAAAGTGCGTGCACTGAGTATAGACGTAAAGTTAGCAGGTTGGATAGAGAACTGGGTAAGCAGGAGACGATAACGGGTGGTGCTGAAAGGACAGGCTTCTGAGTGGGTGCCCGTTACTAGCGGTTTACCTTAAGGTTCTATCCTGGGACCACTACTTTTAATAATCTATGTTAACGACATGGATGGTGACATGGTTGCCAAGATTTCTAAATTTGCCCACGATAATTAGCTTGGTATGAACGTTGCAAAGGAAGGAAGCACTGCCCGCCTACAAGAAGATTTCCGGAAGATTGGGGAGTGGTCGGACACGTGGCAAATGCCTTTTAACGTAAACAAATGCAAAGTAATGCATATCGGCCACCAAAACCCACAATCACGGTATATCCTTAAGGGCACTGCTCTCAAACGCACTAAAACTAAGAATGACTTGGGTTTAACAATCACTAGTGACGTCAAGTTCTCGAAACAGTGCATTGAGGCGGAGAAGAAAGCCAAAAGGATGTTAGGTTATATAAAGCGCCAGTTTGGATATCGAAACAAGGAAATAATACAGTTTGTACAATTCACTTGTCCTACCGCACCTGGAGTATGCCGTAAAATTTTGTAGTCCTTCGTTTCGAAAGGATATCGTGAGATTGCAACGTGTGCAAGCCAGGGCAACCAAAATGTTTCCCTCTATCAGACACAAAAGTTACCACGATAGATTAAGGGAATTAGATGTGTTCTCGTTGGAGACACGGAGACTGCGTAGTCAGCTTATCGAAGTGTTTAAAATACTTCGAGGCTTCAACAATGTAGACTACACTGATGTTTTCCAACTTTTTGAGGGCAGAACTAGAAATCACGGCTACAAACTTGAACTGAATCGTTACCACCGCGATCTGTGTCGGAGATTTTTCACATACAGTATCTGAGGTAGCTGGAACGCACTTCCAGTTGAAGTTGTCAACAGCAATTCTGTTGATCAGTTCAAGTCAAGAATGGACAAAGTCTAGAAAAGTGGCCGTTTGGGCACGTAAGCAGGACTGTTAAGCTCGACTGCTAGTTCAAAGGTACTCTCTCTGAATGGACCGTAAGGTCTTCTAGGGTACTTTTTATCCTTGTAGCTCCTTGTAGTTCTCTCTCTCTCTCAATCCTCTCCCCGCACAGCCGCTCTCATGCCCTGGTTCGGAGAAGGGTGTTCGTGCATTAGAGGGATAACTGAACCTGGCTATCAAAGGGTACACATGTATATAAGTGTGTACCGTAGAATTAAAATAGTTAAATAAAACAACATATTAAAAAAAAATGATACACTAACATTAGAAAGTGGTAACTTAACATCGTCTGTAAGCGGATTGGCCTTGAGCGGACCTTAGGGTCTTTGCTGGTCCTTGTTTCTGTAGTTCTCTTCCTCTCTTTCTCCGTCACCCTCTCCCCCATCCTTCCAATTGATCCTTCCTACACTTCCATCATCACTCTCTCTCTCTCCTCTATTTTCTCCTTGTTTCATTTTTCTATCTATGTACTTTGTCTATTCTCTTTTTTCTGTATCTCCTTAACTCTCTCTCTTTTTCTCGCCTCGCTGTTTCTATGTATATATATATATATATATATATATATATATATATATATATATATATATATATATATATATATATATATAAGGTGTCCCATAAAAAAGTTACCGTACTTTGAATTAGTATAACTCAAAACCTATTAGAGATTTTTCAGTCCTGCAAAACAAAAGAAATTTACTAACTATTTATCTGTCGATTCTAGAAATTTCATTATATTCCCTTTTACGATATTGATGCACTAATGGGTTTAGTGGAGGCTATCAAAATTATGTTTGCGCAAGGAAGTAAAATAATGAAACTTCAAAGTTTAAAATCAACAAATATATTTAAATCCATTTTTAACAAAAATTCCTTTTCATATGAGTAATACAAATTCATTTTTATAATTTTCTAAACATCGTTTCCTTCCACATGTTCTCCATATCTTTCCAAGCACAGTTGTGCCTTTGATCGCATTGATTGAACAACTTTTTTGATTAACTTGTGATTTTCCTTAAGTCTATTGACTTCACGTGTGATACTATCTCTTAACTGGTTGATGTTTTGTGGTGGAGTAGAAAACAATTTATTCTTTAGATATCCACATAAGAAATAATCGCACGGTGTTAAGTCAGGGGATATTGGAAGCCATTCAATTGCATGATTTAGCGCGACAATACGGTTGCCAAACGTTTCTCTCAGTTTTGTTCTTACAGCAAGCTGTCTATGAGCTGGTGCGCCGTCCTGAATCAACCAAAATCTATTGAATTGATTGCTGTAAATCGGGCGGAGTTCCGGAAAGATCCTTTCGTGAATCATGCTCAGGTAGGCAGCACCATTCAAGTTATTCTCGAAAAACAATGAGCCGACAATATAGCCATCCCCGCAAAGTCCGATCCACAGAGACACTTTCTGCTGACGAATACGTGTTTCAAAGTTAAATGCTCGGGGGTGGTTCAGCAGCGCATATTGCCGAATGTTATGGCTATTTACCTTTATATTCATGCAAAAGGCTGCCTCGTCACCAATCACAATGTTTTTCAAGAAACGAGCAGGTTTATGGAGAAGCCATTCGACAAATTGTCTACGACGAGGAAAATCAGTTTCAAGAAGCTGGTGTCTTGCATGCATCGTATAGGGATGCCATTCTAAGGCATGTTTAATAACGCGGTTAAATGATGACTTTGACAATTGTAACCCATTCTTTCTGACTGATGCATGTGGATTTTGAAGAAGTGTCATCTGAACATTTTCGATATTTTATGTTGGTTCTTATGGTTCTCATACGACCCGAACGACCTTTATTTACATTTAAGCATGTTCCTTCATGTTGGTATTTGCGAACATTTTTCCAAATTGTGGGCTTGCTTGGTGGGTGCCTACCTGGAAAACGTTGTTAAAGTGAATCTTGTACTTATTTTAATACTTGCAGTCTTAATAAAGTTTGTGACTGCAAATACGAGTTGATTTTTTGTTAACTGCATGATTAAAAAGGTTCTATGGAAGTAAACTTTTACACAGAAACGCTTTGATTTGCTTAGTAAGCAATAATGAAGAGGTCATACCACAGCGTGGCTGAAAAGCCACTGTAAAATAGCTTAAGCTATGCTTGGAAAATCGCACAAAGACCTAGGCAACCTAGGCTCCCTAGGTTCTCTTGAAAGTGCACGGTGGCCTAGCCTTCCTAGGCTTCGTTTCATGATTTTACTTCCTTGCGCAAACATATTTTTGATAGCCTCCACTAAACCCATTAATGTATCAATATCATAAAAGGGAATTTAATGAAATTTTCAGAATCAACAGATAAATAGTTGTTAAATAAAATATTTTTGCAGGATCCCCAAATCTCCAATAGTTTTTGAGTTATACTAATTCAAAGTACGGTTAACTTTTTCTGGGACACCCGGTATATATATATATATATATATATATATATATATATATATATATATATATATATATATATATATATATATATATATATATATATATATATATATATATATATATGTTGTAACTGTGTCTATATGTATGTGTATATAGATAAGAGATGTATATCTATATATCTGTTCACCTAGCCATTTCTCTCTTTCAATCTCTATCAAGCAATCTCTCTCTACTCTTTTCCTCTCTTTTTTGTTTCCTTCTCTCTCATCTAGTATGGATCACAAGGTCAGTTGTGACATGTGTATCTCTATCTATCTAAATTTATCTCTGTTTCTTTTTTCCGTCTCTTTTTTTTCCTGTACTCTCTCTCTCTCTCCTTCTCTAACTTTCCCACATTTCCTCAATCCCCCCTATATTTTAAAAAAGAACGATATTGTTTTTCTCTGTATAAATGTAGGCTTTGGTATATTTGTGTAAGTGTATAAGTGCGTGTATATGTGTATTACCCATTCTATATAGCTCTCATCTATATTTATCTACCATCTCTTTGCTAGTAGCAACTAAGGTCTTGGCGGCTACCTCATGGACCAGAAGAGAGGCTTTGGAACTTCTATAAATAACACCACTTGACGCTCACAGGTGGCGAGTGAGTGAACCGGAGGGGTCCCAAGCCGACATGGGATAGAATAATGTGGTGAGGCTACTATGCCCTGAAAAGCCCACCACTAACGCTTAATGCCTGACCAGCCCCCGTGACCCTCCTTTGGTGATTTAGTCTGGGCTCTTACTGGTCACAACTTCCCAGCCTAGTTGGCTGCCAGGATAACTAGAAGGTCTCAGGCTAGGCCACTACTCATGGTAAGGCAAGATATCCCTTGAATGCCTGGGCTGCGAGTCTGGCCGCTCTGCAGGGCCTAGTACGGCCCCGACCTTGGCTCTCATCCCCCTGTCCTCCTGGCGAGAAACCAGTGAGAAATCAATTGTGGCTGTGGCCCGTAAACTGTGCCACGTTTGAGACCGGCTAGCATATGGGGAAACCCTTTCGGCTAGTGTGGCAGGTGAATGGGGAGCTCTGCAACGGGGTCGCTGCAAAGACCTGCAGGGTAGGCGGATGCGGCCGGCGCGAGACCCAACACTGAACTTTTCTCTTATTTTACTGGTCACAAACATCGAAGATATTAGCGCGCGTCTAGTCAGCTGACATAAGCACAAAAGTAAATAGAGAAAAATGCCTGGTGCCCAACAATTAAAACCTGAATGCCCTAGGTGTATAGATTTTAAAGAGGAGAGCTTTAAGAACATCACTCGTCAGAGCGTCTGCAAGTTTTGCGACATAGAATTGTTAATGCAAAAGAAGATGAGGGAAGCGGAAGAGTGTCACCACCGCGAACTGGCCGTCGTGAGTAATCAACTTGGTAAATCCGAAAAAACTGTATTTTGGAATTGACAAACCTGACGAATCAGGTGGGTCAATTCAAAAGGCAGTTAACGAACTAAGGAGACGTATCATCTCCAGGTCGCCTAGAGGGAAAGAAAATGACATTAGAGGAGCTGTCCTGGCAGACAGTATTGTCGCAGACTCTATGCATGAGAGCAGTACCACCCAATCTGGAAGAAGTGCTCACCAAAAAGACCCGGACAGAGATAAAGGAGGGAGTCGAAGAACAGAGCAAAGTTATGCTGACGTCGCTAGATCCGCAGCAACCATCTAGATGGCGAGGACTGTGTCTGGTGGAGCTCGAACGAACCCTCAGAATATCGAGAACTATAACACTGGGCCTGTAGGAACTCCTATTGAAGCTGCTGCAGTAAGCCTTCAGATGAATTCGAAGAAAAAGAAACGAAGAAAAAAAGGCAGGAGGCAGCTGCTAGAGGTGAACCAGTGAGCAACAGTAAACCGGCAGTGGAGGATTCACTGGAAGTTAGGGGTGCGAGCTCGAAAGAAGGGGAGTTTCAGAAAGTAAGAAGAAAAAAGAGAAGAAGTGAAAAGAAAAAGAAGAAGAAGAAGAAGAAGAAGAAGAAGAAGAAGAAGAAGAAGAAGAAGACCCCTTCCCACCCCCTGTCGCAGAGGACCCCTTGAAAACAATAAATCGCTTTGCCGTCCTGTCGGACGAGGGCGCTCAATGCGTAGTCGTGGGAGACTTGCAGCTATGAGTGGCCTTCAGTACCACCTGGGTGGAATGAAGTGCCACATATGGGAAGTACGATGTCTCCTGTGAGGGATAATGAGGCACTTCGAGACGAAGTGACAAAGGTACGCAACCTTTCCAGGAGCTCCGTACTTGGCTCAATGACCAGTGTGAACGACCTTTTCCTTAGAGGTGGGTAGAGTCAGGCAAACGGAACATATATCAAGACATCAATGAAGATTGCAAAGGATCTAAAGATAAGCAAGGCTATGCTCGTCGGGATGTTACCCAGAAGGTTTGCTACAGCGCATTTACATAGCAAACTTCTTGGCATTAACGAACATCTAGGTCACCTCTGTGACTTGACAGGAGTTAAGTTTGTAGACCCAGTCGACTTGTTCTTCGGACGAGCTGACCTATACGCGATGGACGGGATCCATCTAAACGACCGAGGAAGGAGGCTTATGGTTGAGGTAATCCACAGGAATGCCTTCTGGTTGTCGAGGGTTTCACGGGACGAGCCAAGCGACAACTCGACGGGTACCAACAAGCACGAGACTCAAGACGAGCCGCGAGAGCAGGTTAATGCTGGACATTCTACTGCAGGAGGACCTGCTGCACCACAAACCGAGAATAATGGAAGCCCTTCCGGTGACGAAGAACCGGTCCCAGGAGAGAAGACCCAGGCAACTCGGAAAGAGCTCATGATGGCGCGTCCTTTCTGAGAACAGCACTCCAACCAAGTCGTCAGGAAACACGTTGGAGAGAACGCACGGACTAGCCAGCGAGCGTTCCCTAAAAGTTTTATTTTCTAACGTGAGGGACGAAATTGTGGCTATACTGGCCTCCGATAACCGAATAGATATCGTGGCGATCGTAGAAACGTGGATGTATACTTACAATCGAGGTTTCGAGCGTAAGTTTGCGATCTCCGGTTATACAATGTTCCCCCATGACTGACCTTGTATACTGGCCTCCGATAACCGAATAGATATCGTGGCGATCGTAGAAACGTGGATCCATACTGACAATCGAGGTTTCGAGCGTGAGTTTGCGATCTCCAGTTATACAATGTTCCCCCATGACCGACCTTGTCGAGGAGACAGCGGGGTTATGGTATACGTATGGAACTGTTTCCCCGCTGTCGAATGCAAGGGCTAGACAAAGATCTTACCAGCTCCTCCCATTGAGTAGTGGTGGTGTACAGGCCGCAAAGACAGTCAGAAGAGTTAGACTAAAGCCTTTACGCAAAGCACACCGACCTGATAAATAGTCGCACGAGTTTGGTCAACTGTTGTGGGACTGACTGGAGGAACTGGTCAGGCGATGATGAAGGGAGAGATTGATTGAGTTCGCTCAGAATAACTTCCTGACAGTGGGTCGACGAGCCAACGAGGGGTGAGAACATGCTAGACTTGGTGTTTTCCTTCGAAGACAACATGGTATAAGGACTCAGTGTAAGAGTGTCTTGGTGGAAGCGATCACCGCAAGGCACGTTTTTCGTCCACATTCCATGTAACAGAAGCTCTCACATCGCTATATTCAAACCCGACTTCCGACGCACGAATTTCGTGGGTCTTCGGGATGCGATAGCTCGGCTTGAACCTACAACATCAGAATGAGCCTCGGATAAATGGTTTGCGTTTAAAGAAAACTTGATGACCCAACAGTCTGCGTTTTCCCAGCAGGAGGATGAGCCGCAATCCTCTCTCCCGAAATGTACAATCGCAGCATCGCCGCAGCGCTAATGAACAAGAAAACTGCCTACAATAAATGGACGCCAACCGAAATGAAGAAAGGCTCCTTCAATACAAGGAAAAGTATAGGCAAGTTAAAGCACTGATTCGCAGAGCTAAACGCAGCTAGGAAGTTCGGGTGGCATCTCTCTGTAAAGAGACTCCAAAAGAATTCTTCCTCCATGTCAATACACGCAAACCGATTCATCATAGCATTGGACCACTGAGAGATGACAATGGCGTGTTACGGAAATCAGAACCAAACATCGAAAACGTGTTGAACAGGTACTTTGCCTCCATATTTACGAGGGAATTTGGCGGTCCGGCTATGCAGCCTGGGATTACTCTCGAGAAGGGGAAAAACCTATGGGAAATAGTCTTAGAGAGAAACGAAGTAGTAGCCACATTAGGAAAGCTTAACCCATATAAGTTTCTAGGTACGGATGGCCTTGTTCCTACAGTCCTTCGAGAAGTTAGTGAAGAAGTCGCTCCACACCTCACCACCATTTTCAACAAGTCTTTGGAAACTGGAGAGGTGCCGAAAGCCTGGAGAATAGCAGACGTAGCCCTCATCTATAAGAAAGAGGACCGTGAATGCACGGGTAAAATTACCAGCCTATTAGTCTTATCGCAGACCATATAGTGGAGCACTTAGAGTTGCACAACCTGATCTTGGATTCCCAGCACGGACTTCGCAAGAACCGTTTATGTCTCACCAATTGACTAGAATTTTTCCACAGTATTTTGAGTTTGTATGACTGTAGTCGAGCTGTGGATATCTTATACTTGAACTTTCAAAAAGCCTTCGATAAAGTACCACACCGAAGGTTGATATATAATGTCCACGCCAGCCAGGTAGCCGAATGGATAGAAAACTTCCTCTCGGGTCGGAGGCAACGACTAAAGATCAACGCGATAGCCTCGCAATGGGCACCGTTTAGTAGCGGGGTTCCCCAGGGCTCAGTGTTCGGGACTTTAATGTTCATTGTTTACATCAATGAGATGAAGAACGACCACTATGCTCCATAGCTAAGTTCGCCCACGATAACAAGTTGGGAGGTAGTGTGAGCTTGCGAGAAGAGGTGGATCGCCTGCGAAATACCCTTCCCAGTGTAGGCGAGTGACCCGAGAGGTGGCAGATGCCATTTAACCTTGATAAGGGCAAAATAATGCACATCAGCCATGCTAACCCTCAGGAAAACTACTCTTTGCTAGGCAAACGGCTAGATACCACCTACTGTACCTTGAGAAAGACTTAAGCATGATAAATCAGCAGTGACCTAAGGTTCTTCAGGAAGTGTCTCCAGATGGAAAAGAGGGCCCAGCGGGTACATAAAGATGCATTTTCGCTTCCGAAATAAGCAGATTGCTCTAGCCTTGTACAACTCGCTAGTCCGGTAACAACTTGAATACGCCGTGCAATTCTGTTCCACACTCCTGAGGACGGACATTGAACGGCTAGAAAGAGTACAGACCTGAGCCACAAAATTGATCCCTTCCCTTAGACATAAAAGTTATCACCATAGGCTACGAGAACTGGGGAATTTCTCCCTAGAGACTCACCAGCTAAGATGCAAGCTGTTTGAAAATTTTAAGATAATACGACGAATTGAAAACGTAGATCACAGGAGGCTGTTCACGTTGAATGCAAATGCTACACGTAACCACGGTTAGAAACTGGAATTGCCGCAATTCCATGCCAGCATTTGCTGCAACTTCTGCTCGTACAAAATTTGCGGGACGTGGAACCGTCTACCACCAGAAGTGGTGAACACTTCGTAAGGTGAACAGTTCAAATCTTGACTCGCCGATATAATTCACACCTTGACCTAGATAGTACTACGTGGGTATAGATTATATATTAGAGGCAAGTTGAATGGTTTCAACTTTTCTTTAAAAAAATTCCTGATTATGTTCTTTTTCGCAGCACATTTAGGTATCGTTTGGGCTTTCTGGCCCGCAAATACGGGTGAGAGAAGTGGGCGCGGAGAGCCTCCATCTATGCTATGCTTTCCCATATGCTATAGGTTAGAGCCTTCTCAAAATAGTACCTCCACCGTATGGTTAGCAATGTCCTTTGAGGTACTATTTTCCTTTGTGACCCCTTGTGATACACACACACACACACACATTCTCTTTCTCTCTTGAAAGTAGAGGGAGAGGTGACGCCCCCTTGTCGCGGGAAGAGAGCTTGTGTGTACTTTTGACTTTTCAAGCTATGTCGGCGGGGGTACCTCTCTTCTGGGTTCCCCTGGTAGGCCTTTCCTTGTCGATTTGGTCGAAAACAAGGTTCCAGACTAAGTACGTCCTTTCTTCCTTTTTCTACTCTATCCTTCTCCATTTTTACTTTTATCCTATCTCTTCCACTTATACAAAAAGAAGAAAAAAACCCTACTCCTATCGTGTCACTATTACCCTTTTTTCCCTCTATGTACATATAAGGACCTGGCAGCTACCTCATGCGTCAGAAGACTGGCTTTGGAACCTCTATAAACAACGCCAATCGACGCTCACTGGTTGCGAGAGACTAGGACTAGATGTGTCCTAGGCGTTGGGGCACAATGAATGGGATGAGGGTAGTGCCCCGTTAACCCCTTCCCTGGCGCGTAATTATTGACCATTCCCAGTGACCGTTGACGGGTGCCTCTGGTAGCATCGGTCCGAGGCGACGGCCTTTTGTTCCTAGGTTGGTTGCCAGGCCAAGCCTTGGGTCGAGTCTCTTGGGGTGGTGGGATATCCATTGAACGCTGCTCCGAGATCTTGGCTGTCGTGAAGGGAACTAGTAGGAGTTTGGTACGGGGCATGCTCCGTTGTTCACCTGGTGAACAACGCAATGGGGAATTGCAAGGCATTGTGATGGGGAACTCTTAGGCCCGACGCAATGGGGAATTGCAAGGCATTGTGATGGGGAACTCTTAGGCCCGAGGCCTAGAGAGCCAACTTGGAGAAGGTTACAGATACAGATGGGAGGTCCGATGCCTTCCAGGTTGGGGCAACGAGGCACTCGGTGGTGCGGGGTAGTCCACCGAACTTGTATGCATAAGAGAGGATTAAGCATCCTCTCCGGTCAGAGGTTTGGAGGGTTTCCTGAGAGACCACAGGAGGAGGGGGCTCATTTTCTGCAGTGGAGCTGTCCGAGAGCGGCTCCAACGATGTTAAAAGGGGAGTTAATGTGAAGTTTAAAGGTTCTACATCATTGGGCATGGTGACATTGTTATTGCTCGGGACGCAAGCGCTAATCACCCCCACGCAGTAGCCCGCTCTGCGAAGGGTAAATAGGTGGCCGGCAAAGCCAGCTGCCGCCATTTGGGATCACTCCTCCCGCCCAGTAGCCAGGAAGCACTTCGGCATGGCGGCTCCACCGTGAGCTGGGCCTAAAATTGATAGAGCGTGAAAGAAGAGAGAAAGGGGAGGTGAGGTAGGTGAGAGTGGGGGTTAAGCAGGTTATTAATAACCCCTACCCCAACCTAAAGCTCAGGGGTGAAGGGGCGTTGTCCTCTCCCCCTTAGCCCCGATCCGTGATGGTTGGGTGAGAACAAGCTGGTCGGTGTCTACCGTGTGAAATTAGAGGCCGACCAAAGAAAGTTGCGGGAGGGGTTGTAGGGAAAGTGAGGTAGCAGGGTAAGAAGACAGGGTGTCAGAAGGAAAGAGAAGAGACTAAGTTGAGGCTGTACTTGGCGCTGAGTCCTGCCAGCACGGCGCCAAGGAAGACAATCGTCGTACCTCTTACGAGGTGTCTTCGGGATGTACAACCTCGGCTACCGAGGATGCTACTTCGGGAGAATCTGCCAGCTGGGTTCCGGTCGGCCGTCCCCCTTCTCGATCGACACCCTCCGCCCACATCAAACCGCAGCGGATATGCTTATGTAGCACTTCTCTCTCACGGACCGGCAGGTGGGGACAGTCATTGGCGAACATTCCTGACCAGCCGTGGAACCTGTCGAACGGGTTGACAAAACTTACGCCAATGTCGGACAGGATCTCGCCGAGTCTCCAATTTATGCTCAAAGCCTTTTGGTTCGTCACGACACCACCGGAGCGTCTCAAAATGATTTCAAAGACGACTGCTTTGGTTGATTTCTCCTTCACAGAGTTTGCTAAGGACTTCACGCCCTCAATGATCAGCAACGTACGCGCCACATTTCATTGGGCGCCTTATTTGGTCTACTCGTCAAGTCCTTCCCTTGAGAGTGCCCACTAACGATTACTGCCTACCGACCAGATTCGAGAGCTGCAAATCATTCTAAGAGAGAGGGTGTGTAAGTGTGTTACAAGGAAAGTAAGTACTTCAAGAGATCATTCGGTCCATTTCAACAGAAGTACTTGTTTTGATTCTCTAAATATATATACAGTACTACGTATAAGGCATGGGATAGTAAAGATTAAGTCTCTCCCCACCCGCCTCTCTCACCCATTTCTAGGCTTGGAAAAGTGAAGTAGTAGGGGCGGTCAATAAGTTTTGCGAATCGGTTGGGCAAAACAAAGGAAGGGGGATGGCTGTTTGTGGGGATGTTAGGACAAGTTATGACAATTCAGGACCTGCAGCCGCACGCTCCTGCCTCGTCTATTTAAGAAGCAGTAGCTGATCGCAGATCGTCAGTCGCAAATGTTTCAACAATGGAGAAGGTTGAGCACCGCCCAGTGATCAAATTTTTGACCAATGAAGGCAAGAATGCAAAAGAGATCCATGAACGCATGATTGCAGTGTTCACCGACACCGCCCCTTCCTATGCAACCATTGCTCGCTGGAATAGGGAGTTCCGCCATGGTCGTGAGTCCCTTGAAGATGACCCTCGTCAGGTCGCCCGTCACACGTGACCAACGAGGACAATGTGGCCCGTGTGGAGAGGATGATCCTCGAAAATCGACGGGTGAAAGTCGAAGAAATCGAGCGAGAACTTGGAATATCACATGGAAGTGTTATCAACATCATCCACGACAATTTGGCCATGACCAAGGTCCCTGCCCGTTGGGTCCCTAGAAACCTCACGCCCCATAATCGACTTCAACGTCGTCAAAGTCCACAAGGCCAGAGTTGCACAAGCTGCCCTGCGCGAGTGCGGATTCGAGGAGCTCAACCATCCCCCCCCATCCCTTACAGTCCAGATCTGGCCTCTAGCGACTACTTTTTTATTCCGCCAGCCCAAGGCTGCACTGCGTGGACGCTGGTTTGGGGACGATGAAGATGTCCAGCTCGCCGTCCAGGAGTGGATTAAACAGCAGTCGGGAGATTTCTGGTTGTCGGGAATTCGAAGCCTCAGGGACAAGTGGCGCAAGTGCATTGAAGTCGAGGGTAGTTATATTGAAAAATAATAAAACACTTTTCCTCATATCTCGTTTCCTTATATCTGAATTGCAAAACTTATTGACACCCTCCCCCATCCCTTCTCGTATATACCTATAGACATGACCAGGAAATTTTAACAGGAAAGCAGGAACACATTAATATATATATATATATATATATATATATATATATATATATATATATATATATATATATATATATATATATATATACAAATATAGACATATCTTGCTAATTTAAAATTAGTACATGCTCTTTTTTTCTTCTTTTTATCAACATGCAATAATTTTTCACTTATAATTTTTCTAATTTTTCATATTAAATCCAGGCTTATTATAAAACAATAACATAAAAATATATATATAATATCTTGTTAATGTAGGTAGTAATGATAATAATAATATAATACTTATCTAAATTTCAAACATGCTTTTATATTGTTTTTTTAAACTTATCAACATACAATGATTTGTCAATTATTATCAAATTATTTTACCTACTTGTTGGTGTCCAACTATTGGACACCACTACTTCCCATTGCAGATCTAACATTTCTATAGGATATTTTGAGAAATACACAAGGCCAAGAATGTTTCTTATTAGGGAAAATTGAGTTAAACATGTATAAAATAGTTTGCTAATATATCAAAACAAATAATACAAATAATAAAACATCTTATTAATCTAAACTAAGAACATGTTTTTTTTATCGACACAAATTGTTTTGTCACCTGTTATCTAATATTTCTTATTATTGTGACTTCTTTTAAACCAAATTGACATTATAAATGCTTTTTGGGGGGGGGGGGGTAGTTTAATTCTTATTACTTCAAAAGCAGAGTCATGGACATACAAGAGAACCCCTGGATTTATTCACTTATAACTTTATATTTCATTAAATTACTTTCTTTTTTTTAGTTCACTAATTTACACCTTATAAAGCACTTCAATTCCAAACACTTAATTAAATTTAGTGTTGAAATATATCCACTTCACTTTATACTTGATAAATTAATATACAATCTAATTTCTGCACTTGTAATGATTAACCACAAAATACAAAACAGTGTTTTGAGTAACTTCTTAAACAATAATAATTAAATGATGGATAAAACGAGGTAAATAGATTAAAAAACAAGTGAAAAATATACGTGATGGAATGCAGATAGCTAGTGCCGTCTGGCTTAAGTCCTATTCGCTGATTGGTTAATACCCTCGGGGGTCAGAGATAAGAATAAAAGCAAGTAATCAAACTCATACTGTAGATAGAGGAGAGTAGGAAAGGGGGCAAAGAAAAAAATAATAGCGTATGCGAGTTTCGAACAGCTTCCCACAACACTGGACCACTGTTAGCCAGCGGCGAATCCACTCGACCATCATGAGTCTCAAAAAAGACTCATTCAAACAAAACTTTTAAGCCGCTTGCCTGCACTTCTCGTACGCTATAACACACAATCAAAAACAAAAAAAACAGAACATTATTATGCGCAAATTCATGCAAAGTCAAGATAAATCTTAAGAAATAAAAACCGTTTGAGACACTAAAAAAATAGGCGAAAAGTTAAATGAAAAAAAAATGTAAGAGTATTACAGTTTTTTCTTTTTAGGAAAATATGGAGACGGTAGATATATCTAGATGACCGCGAGAAAAGAAATAGAGCGAAACAAAGAATTTACACAGTTAATGAATCTTTATATGTATATATATATAAATGAAATAAATAACTTTGGAAACGAATTATATTCACAAGAAAAGTAATTAAATGAAGAAGAATGTAACAAGGAAAGTAAGTACCCTAGGAGACCTTACGGTCCATTCAAAGAGGGTACCTTTTGACTAGCAATCGAGCGGGCACATGGCTGCTCAATTGTTTTGCGTCCCTAAACGGCCACTTTTCAAGACTTTGTCTAGTCTTGACTTGAACTGGTCAACAGATTCACTGTTGACAACTTCCACTGGAAGTGCGTTCCACTTACCGCAGATACTGTAGGTGAAAAAGTTTCCACACAGATTGCGGTTGTAACGCTTCAGTTCAAGTTTGAAGCCGTGATTGCGCGTTCTGTTCTCACTCAGTGCGAAAATATCCCGGTAGTCAACATTGTCGAACCCTCAAAGTATTTTGAAAACTTCGATGAGCTGACCACGCAGTCTACGGGTTTCCAGCGAGAACAGATCTAACTCCCTTAGTCTATCCTCATAACTTTCATTTCGGATGGAGGTAATCAGTTTGGTTGCCCTAGCTTGTACGCGTTCCAATCTCGCGATGTCCTTTCACAATGAAGGACTCCAAAATTGTACGGCATACTCCAGGTGCGGTCGGACAAGTGAGTTGTACAGGCACAGTACAATCTCCTGGTTCCGATAACCAAACTGGCGCTTAATATAGCCTAGCATCCTTTGGGCCTTTTTCTCCGCCTCAATGCACTGTTTCGAGAACTTGAGGTCACTAGTGATTGTTACACCCAAGTCCTTCTCAGTGTTGGTGGATTCCATAGCAGTGCCCTTAAGGATATACTGAGATTGGGGGTTTCTGTGGCCGATATGCATCACTTTGCATTTCCCCACGTTAAAAGGCATTTGCCACGTGTCCGACCACTCCCCAATCTTCCCAAGATCTTCCTGCAGGCGGGCAGTATTTCCATCCTTCGCAACGTTCATACCAAGCTTGGTATCGTCGGCAAATTCGGAAATTTTGGCAACCATGTCACCGTCCATGTCGTTGACGTAGATGATGAATAGTAGTGGTCCCAGGACAGAACCTTGAGGCACCCCGCTAGTAACGGGCACCCACTCAGAAGACTGTCCATTTACCACCACCCATTGCCGTCTGCCACTTAGCCAGTTCTCGATCCAGCCGGCTACCTTTCCGTCTATGCCAAGCGCTCGCACTTTCCGGAGAAGGCGGCGGTGTGGTACCTTATCAAAGGCTTTCTGAAAGTCTACGTAGACCACATCCACCGCCTTGTCCCGATCGTGCTCACTGAAAACGAAGTGGAAGAATTCCACAAGGTTCGTCAGGCATGACCGTTGCCTTCGGAAGCCGTACTGGGAACTCCTCAGTAGCAGGTTTGACTCTAAATACGACGTCACTTTGTCTACCATGATGCTTTCCATGAGTTTACCGACTATCGAAGTCAGACTGATAGGTCGGTAGTTCGACGGTTGGTTACGGTCTCCTTTCTTGAAGATAGGAGTCACCTCCGCCTCATGCCAGTCTCTAGGAACGCATTTGGTCCGCATTGACATGTTGAAGATTGCGCTCAGGTGTCGTGACACTTGATCGCGCACTTCTTTCAACACTTTAGGTAGAAACCCATCCGGGCCAGGTGACTTATTCGTCATTAGGTCACTGATCTTCTTTTTGATTTCAACTTGGGTGAAGTCCGTATCCTCCAGCTTTTCCCCCGAGTAGGAATCTGTCAGCTGGGGGATGGGACCACATTCTTCAGTAAACACTGAAGAGAAGTAGTCGTTGAGGAGGTTAGCATTTTCTGCATCTGAATGCTTTAATGTCCCCTCCTCATTCCTCAAAGGGCCAATCGTTCGACGGATTGGTTTACGGCTGTTCACATATCCAAAAAACTCCTTGGGATTCTCTTTACAGAGTCTCACCGCTCAGAGTTCCTCAGACCGCTTAGCCGCCCTTATGCTGGACTTCACTCTTCTGGCTAGCCTCCGGTATTCGTCAAAGTCACCCGAGATCTTCGATTGCCGGTACACATTTCTCTTCTCCCTAAGCAGTTGGCCGATTTCTCGAGTAAACCACTTTGGTTGAACAGAGGACCGACGGGGGCATTTCAGAGGGATAAAACGCGATTGAAGACTCATGAATGTGGTTTTGAAACTGTTCCAAGAGTCTTCAACAGCATCGCACTCTTCTAGCCTCGCGTCAGTCAGTCCCGCGCATAGACCTGCAAAGTCTGCTCTTCTCAAATCAAGTTTCCTTGATTTATTTGTTGCCGGCTCTGCCTTGGGGACTTTGACTACAAATCTAATTAGTCGGTGGTCACTGCCACCGAGCTTTTCGCCAACAGAGAGGTCCTCAACGATGTCATCCTCAGAGGTGAAAACCAAGTCGAGGATATTGTCTCCTCTCGTTGGCTCTCTCACTCATTGAGTGAGGAACTCGCTGTTCGTGAACTCCAGGAGTAGTGCGTTCTCGCCACAGGGTTCTCTGGTTTCCCAGTCAACTTGTGTGTTGAAATCCCCCATGACGATACACACTCTGTCTTCGACAAGTTCTCCTAGTAGCTGGTACAGATCTCTGTCCTTTTCAACGAGTTGGGCAGGAGTTCTATTTACGCACCAGGGTCCTGTATTTGGCAGGACCTATCTCTAGGTCAATTTTAAACACTTTATGAATGAATTGCCTGAGTGTTTGAATGCTTTTGTAGCCGTGATTTCTTGTTCTGTTGTGGCTAAGCTGGAAAATATCCCTGTAGTTCACGATTTCGAAGCCTCGAAGTATTTTGAACATTTCGATAAGCTGACCACGCAGTCCCCAGGTCTCCAGCGAGAACAAGTCTAATTCCCGTAATCTATCTTCGTAACTCTTATGTCTGATAGAGGGAATCACTTTGGTTGCTCTGGCTTGCACACGTTCTAATCTTTCGATATCCTTTCGAAGCAAAGGATTCTAAAATTGTAGGGCATATTCCATGTGCGGTCGGACAAGAGAATTATACAAACACAGTACTATTTTCTTGTTCCGATGTCCAAACTGGCAGTTTATATAACCTAACATCCTTTGGGCTTTCTCCTCCACCTCGATACATTACTTTAAAAACTTAAGGTCACTAGTGATTGTTACACCCAAGTCCTTCTCAGTGTCGGTGGATTCAATAGCAGTGCCCTTAAGGATATACTGAGATTGGGGGTTTCGTTGGCCGATATACATCGCTTTGCATTTGTTCACGTTAAAAGGCATTCGCCACGTGTCCGACCACTCCCCAATCTTCCGAAGATCTTCCTGCAGGCTGGCAGTATTTCCTTCCTTTGCAACCTTCATATCAAGCTTGGTATCATCGGCAAAGAAATCTTGGCATCCATGTCACCGTCCATGTCGTTTACGTAGATGATGAACAGTAGTGGTCCCAAGATAGAATCTTGAGGAATACCGCTAGTAACGGTCACCCACTTAGAAGCTTGTCCATTCAACACCACCCGTTGCCGTCTGCCACTTAGCCAGTTCTCTATCCAACTTGATACATTTCCGTCTATGCCCAGCGCACGCACTTTCCGGATGAGGCGGCGGTGTGGTACCTTATCAAAGGATATTTGAAAGTCTGAGTAGATAACATCCACCGCCTTATTCAGGTCGTGCTCACTGAAGACGAAGTGGAAGAATTCTACAAGATTAGTTAGGCATGACCGTTGCTTTCGGAACCTGTGCTAGGAATTCCTGAATTTCAATTTGGACTCTAAATATGACGTCATTTTGTCCACCATGATTCTTTCCATGAGTTTACCGACTATCCACAGCTTGATTACGGTCATACTCACTCAAAATAGCCAATGTGCATCACCTTGCCCTTGTCAAGGTTAAATGGCTCCTCCCAAGTCTCGGACCACTCACCTAACCTCTGAAGTCTGCTTTGTAGATTTTCTATTTCTTCGCATGAGCGCACGCTGCCTCCAATTTTGTATCGTCGACGAACTTGGATATCGAGTAAAGCAACCCATCGTCTATATCATTTATATATATATGATGAACAAGAGAGGACCGATCACGAAACCCTTGGGTACTCCACTACTCACGGGGACCCATCTCAAGGCTCAACCGTTTATTCTCACTCTTTGTCCGCTGCCTGACAACCAGTTTTGATATATCATTATATTTAAAACAAAAAGTATTTACAATTTGGGAAAAATTCTCCATTTCCAACATTAAATATTTGTATTCCTCCGACCTGAATCCTGATAATCAGATTATGCCTGTTAGTGCAAATTACTACAGTGCTAGAAATCAATAAGGAAAAGAATCAACTCTGTCAGAGACGTAATCAAAGGCAGCCCCCAGCCAGCTTCTAGATCTTCCTACTACAGCAGCAACTACAAATCTACAATTATCGCTTATCTAACATAGTTCCAGGGGACCACCAGGCAAGGTTTTTTTGTGAATTGTATTTGTTTCCCATAGTTTGGCACACCTTGTCAACATGTCTATACCTGACTAAACAAAGAACACCAGGAAGGTCACCCATAGGGCCACCACAACAACATACAGCCCTACTATGTCACAACGCCAAGCAAGGCCTGGCCCACATGTAGGCCATTCAAGGCCTAGCCCACATGCAGGCCCTTCACCACCTACACATAGTACTAGAGCCCAGACCAGAAACTCCTCGCAGAGAGCCGCACCAGTGCCGAGGGACACGTGTGGCCACTGTATGGAGAAAGTCACTAGCAAGGGCAAAAACAGTGATGGTCTGCTGTGCGATTGCGGCAAATACTTGGTGCACGCTCACTGTGAGGGCCTTACGCTGAAGCAATACAAATTGTTTTCTCAAGTCTGTAAATTCGTCGTTGCTTCACAGTTCTACTGTAGAGTGAGGAACTGTGGGGAAATAGCCGCACACTTTGTGAGGAGCATATCACCCTTGAAAGAACAGGTATATAAGGACATGAGAAGGATTACACAACTAGAGGCTGTAATGGACGACAAGGATTTCCAAATAGATAAACTGGAAAGCAGGTGCGTGGAATTTGAGGAAAGACAGGGCAAACTTGAAGGAGGGATAGCTGCAGGTACGTCACTAGGAGAAGAAACGGTGAAAAACATCAAAAGGGACCTACAGACACAACTTCAAAAAGAAGTCAAGACTGCCATCCCGGTCGAGAGAGAATGGTTATACATAGGCAGGAACATCATCCTTGCAAATTTCCCGGAATCGACTGCAGGGACTCCAGCGGAACAGAAGGCAGCGTTTTCAAACTGCTCATCTCTAAACTGAAACTAAGCTGTCCAAGGGAAGTTGCCGTCACCAGGATACAGTCTGTACAAAATCAAACGGCCAATAGACGGCCCAGATTGGTAAGAGTAAGAATGGATAGTGAGGTAAAAGCCAACCAGGTACTGACAGCAGCCACCCAGGAGATGAATCCAGATGACCATGATGCCCCAAGGATATTCCTGGACAGAAGCAAAAAGAAGAGAACAAAAAGGAAAGAAATCTCAGCCCGAGCTGAGGCGCTAAACGACGAAGCGGGTGAGAACCCCACACACGTTTGGATGCCAGATCACAGGAACGGCACCCCAAACAGGATCCCTATAGGTGAAGCCCGACGATGGCCATTTCGGAGGACCGCAAGCCTACAGACTCCAAGCCGAACTAATACACGAGCCACTAATGGATCGACCCCAAATGGAACCAGCCCTGCATCCACCCCAGCGCGGAATAGTCCAACCCCAGCACCGAAAAGACTCACCCAGCCTGGGGAAACAAGAGGAATAAGAAGAACAACACAAGCCCGCACCATACAGCAAACAATTATAAATGCCTCTATACAAACCTGGATGGATTGAAAAACAAAATACCGGAGCTAGGAGAACTAATTTCGAGAAAGCAACCTACTTTTTTCTTTCTCACAGAGACCAAAACAAATGAGAAAATGCTAGACAATGCCCTATACAATACCTTCCTGAATACACGGTCATCAGGAAAGACCGAAATAGCCAGGCTGCACCCGGAGTAGGAGATACCATCCTAGCTAAGAAAAACTTATTAGTAGAGGAGAGTTCTGCAACACAACTCACAGAACATCAAACGGAAGAGGCAGTATGGTGTGAGGCGAAGTGCCGAGGGGGGCGGGGTGATATATTGCTTGGAGCCAGATATAGAACACCATCCTCACCAGAAGCAAACAACTACCACATCTGCGACCTACTGAAGCGGTGCGAGGAGTACGCAGGGAACAAGCAAATCCTAATCTGTGGGGACTTCAATTTCAGGAGCATCAAATAAGAAGAAAACAGAGTAAATGAAGGAACACAAGATCATGGACAAGCTCAAAATCTTATGGAAACTATCAATGATTGCTTGTGGTCACAGCATGTGGATGACTGGACTCACCTGCTTAATACAGATAGGCCAAGCAGATTAGACCTGGAATTCACCAGGCAAGAAAACGAGGTGGAGAACATGGAGTACTTATCTCCACTAGGTCTGAGTAAGCATGTAGTACAGAAGTTAAACTTAGTCACAGGGACAACCATGCGAGAAGCTCCAACAATGCCAAGAAAGCGGAACTACTACATAGCCAATAAAGAGGACGTGCAGAGACTCTACAGCCAATTGAACTGGGAAGAGGAAATGATTAGGAATGGCACTGAACAGATGTGGGATAGCTTCACCCAGCATTACGAGAGGATCGTGTCCCAGTGCGTTCCGATATGCTTTCCACAAAACGGAGCCCCGAAGGAGAAATGGATGAATAGGTGACTCGAAGAGGTACTCAAGGACAAAGAAGAAGCTTGGCAACGATATAGGACGAGGAAAACAAGACGGTGAATGGAAATCTACACCAACAAGAGAAACCATGCAACCAGAGAAGTAAGAAAAACAAAGTATCAATATGAGAAAAAGGTAGCCGCAGACTCCTTGGAAAACTCGAAACACTTCTGTGCCTGCACGGGGGCTAGAACTAAAATAAAGGCGAGTATAACCAGGCTACAAACACCCGACGGAGAGATGACCTAGGATGACAGGAAGACTACACAAGTCATGAACCAGGTATTCAGAAGTGTATATGTAGACCAGGATACGTCTCTACCGATACCTAGCTCAGCTAATATCCCAAGCATCGGGGAAATCTCAATGACAAGATTCGACGAGAGTCATGTCCGTAAGCAGCTCCTACAGTTAAACGAAAGCAAAACCCAAGGACCAGACGGCATCTCACCGTTTGTCCTCAAAACCTGTGTAAACCAGCTGTACAAATCCCTGACACGCATCCTTCAGTCATCAATGGACAGCGGAGTGATCCCCAGTGACTGGAAGAAAGCGAATATAACTCCAATCCACAAGAAAGGTAGCAAAACAGCCACTAAACTACAGTCCAGTTTCAATGACAAGTGTAGTCTCAAAGATAATGTAGAGTCTGGTCAGGGGAGATATGGTCAGCCATCTTGCCCACAATAACATACTTAGCGATGCCCAACACGGCTTCAGAGCCAGAAAAGCTGCCTGACCAATCTGCTAACTTACCTGGACGATATTATCAGTGCACCAGACAGGAGAGTGTACGTTGACGTGAACTACTTAGATTAGGAGAAGGCGTTCGACAGGGTCCCACATGCAAGACTGATGAGGAAAGTGGATGCTGTCGAGATAAGGGGAAATATGAATAGGTGGCTGAGAATTTTTTTTAAGACAGGCAGCACAGGGTAGTGATCAGGGGCACGCACTCTGGGTGGTTTTCAGTGAGAAGCGGGGTACCCCAGGTATCTGTTGTAGGTCTCCTCCTCTTCATCATTTACATCAACGACCTGGTGGACGGCTTAGAATCGACGGAGAGTCTGTTTGCAGATAACGCAAAGATATACCGCACAATCAGGACTCAAGAGGACGCAGAGGCACTACATAGGGATATGGACCGGCTGGAGGATTGGAGCAGGAGGTGGCTCTTAACATTTAATGTAGAAAAGCGCAAAACAATGCACTTTGGGTGGCAAAACCCAGGCACAAACTACTTACTGAATGATTCCATCCTATCCAAGACCACAACAGAGAAAGACCTAGGGGTACATGTGTCAGCAGATCTGAAGACGTCTACCCACACAGCAAAGGTGGCAAGTAAGGCTAACAGCAGGCTGGGGATAATAAAGAGGAGCTTCAGGTACATCGATGAGGAGATCCTACGGCCACCTTACACGGCACTGGTCAGGCCAATCCTTGACTACGGAGCACATAGCTGGTCGCAGCACCCGGTCAGGGACATCAAGCTCCTAGAACAGGTGCAGTGAAGGGCTACTAGAATGGTGCCTGCGTTGAGAGACCTCTCATACGAAGAGTGATGTAAATCATTGAACTTCACAACATTGGAGGAACGGAGGTGGAGGTGGGACTTGATCCAGGTCTACAAGCTACTACATGGTCATGAAAATGTCCCTTACACAAGGTTCTTCAGCCTCAGCAACAACAACCTCAGAGGACACAGCCTCAAGATTACTAGGCCGCCACACTGGAGGGAAACAATAATGGGGAACTGGTTCGCAATCAGAGCCATTGACCCCTGGAATGCTCTACAAGAGCATGTAGTAACAGCACCATCAATTGCTACATTGAAGGTCAGGTATGACAAACTTGTAGGATACAAATGTAATGTGGCAGTCGACTAACCAAAGGTGGGGAATAGCACAAGGAGGTACCTTCTTATTCTTCCCACTACTTATGTTTAGGTAAGCAATGCCAACTGCGCGGAATTTGCACAACAACTTGCGGTGTAGCACCTTATCAAAGGCCTTTTGAAAGTCCAGGTATGAGATGTCCACAGCTCGATTACGATCGTACGCACCCAGAATTCCGTGAAAGAATTCTAGTAGATTTGTGAGACACGATCGGTTCCTGCGAAACCCGTGTTGGGAATCCAGGACCAAGTTGTTTGTTTCTAGGTGCTCTACTAGTTTTTCTGGTATCATCCTCTCTAACATTTTGCCTACAACTGAGGTTAAACTTATAGGCCGGAAGTTCCCCCGGTTTTCGCGCTCCCCCTTTTTAAATATGGGGGTCACTTCCGCAGTCCTTCAGTCCTCTGGTACTTTCCCGATTTCTAACAATTCAGTAAAGATCGCAGTAAGTTGTGGAGAAACCTCACCGCCCACTTCTCGAAAGACTCTAAGGAGAAAGCCATCTGAACCTTGAGACTTGTACTGTGTAAGGTTCTTTATTCTAGCCGACACTTCCTCATCGTCTAATATTATCTCGCTTAGGTTCTACCCTTCATTGAGATAAACCCCGACCTTGGAATGGGACCATCTTCTTACCTTGTAAACACAGAGGTGAAGTAGTCGTTCAACACGTTAGCAAAGCCAGATTTGACTCTTTCAACGCGCTAAGGTCATCTCTTAGACGGCATATGCGCTGACGAACTCATTTGTACCTACTTACGTGCAGGATGAATTCCTCTGGGTTCTCTTTTCAGAGGGACGCGACCAGAAGTTCCTCGTTGCGTTTAGCTTGGCACACTAGTGTTTTAACAGTTCTAATATTTTGTCTATACTGCATGAGATTCTCGGTGCTACCACTACTTCTTCAATTGGTGTAGCTCTTTTTTTTCTGTTGCGGATTGCTAATACAATGCTGCGATTAGACCATTTGGGTTAAACAGATTTGCATTCACCTCTTGTTAGGGAACGAACCATGACTACTGGTTCATGAAGCGGTCTTTGAATTTCAGCCAGTTGGCTGAGGCATTTTCACCACTTACAGGTTCCAGTCGGCTTATCGCATCCCGTAGATCGTTGAAGTTAGTGCACCGGTAATCGGGTTTGTAGGCAACATCGCAAAAGGGACTGCCGCACAGAGCGCGTGTGGTGAATAAGAATGTTCGATGATCGCTACCGCCTATACATTCAACCACGCTCAGTCCAGAGACCATATCATATTCGGTGTGTAAAACCAAGTCCAACAAGTTCCCACCTTTCGTCGGCTCTTCGATCCACAAGTCAAAAAGTTATTGTCAGCAAAGTCGATGAGTCGTCTCCCCTCCCCGTTGCACGATCTATCACCTCAGTCAACTCCACGACAGTTAAAATCGCCTATAATCAGACTTGGCGATTTTCCAACACCTCGGCAAGTTTAGCGTACAGGCTCGAGTCCGCTTGCTCAGGTTGCCTTTGCGGCCTGTATAACACCACGAGTCGGTATGGGGATTTGCCAAGATTTCTGTCTAGGCATAGGATCTCTTAGACACTTCTAACATTGCAATTAACCGCGGAAAAGCAGTTACGGACGTATAACGATACTCCGCCACCTTCTCGATTGGATCTATCGTGGTGGAACATCGTGTAACCAGGAATCATGTACTCACCGTCGAAATCTCGAGTGTCAGTGTGAAGCCAGGTTTCTATGATGGTAACTACTTCTATTCGGGTGTCACCAGACAATACAACCACAAAGTTGTCCCACTTGTTTGGTATTGTTCTGGCGTTAAGGAATACGCATTTAACAAAACACGGGCTATTCCTCACGTTCCATACCCTTAGGCGTTTTCCTGTGCTACGGTAGAGTTTATGTACACTGAAGCAGGCACAGCACCTCAAGCGACACCTGAGTTGCAGGGACATGCCCCGTGGGGAACCGGATCTTCTTCGCCGCTACAAGGCTCCGTACTTTCCCCGGGGTGAGATAAAGCATGTTCGCCAGAAACGGGCGCACCGACGATTATCTCCCCAAGCAACAACCATGCCCTCTTCTCATGGGAGCCCGGTTCCTCCTCGGCGGCAGAATTCTCTATACACCCCTCTGCTCGAGGTGCATTGGGTTCACCAGTGACGGGGCCTCCACGTCTACCTCTCTTGATCTTAACCCTGTTCTCTTCCTGAGCGCTCTACCGGCAATTCTCGTGCCGGCCTCATCAGCCAGAAGGCGTTCTGGTCGATGAGATCGTATAGAGGCATCTGACCTTGGCTACTGAGGTGGGCACCATCCTCTGTGTAGAGGTCGTCACATACAAAGAACCGATCAAATTGATCCCAGAATTTAACGCCTATCATTGCACATAGGTGCCCTAAACTCTCATTGGTGAGACATGGACGCTTCTTGTGAAATCCGTGCTGGAAATCCAAGATCAGGTGCTTCACTATATGGTCTGCGATTAGACTAATAGGCTGGTAATGACCCGGGCATTCGCGGTCCTCTTTCTTATAGATGGGGGTTACGTCTGCTATTCTCCAGTCTTCCGGCACCTCTCCAGTTTCCAAAGACTTGTTTAAAATGGTGGTGAGGTGTGGAGCGACCTCTTCATTAACTTTTCGAAGGACTGTAGGAACAAAGCCATCCGTACCTAGAAACTTATACAGGTTAAGCTTTCCTAATGTGGCTACTACTTCGTTTCTCTCTAAGACTATTTCCCATAGGTTTTCCCCCTCCTCGAGAGTAATCCCAGGCCGCAGAGCTGGACTGCCAAATTCCCTCGTAAATATGGAAGCAAAGTACCTGTTCAACACATTTTCGATGTCTGGATCTGATTTCCGTAACACGCCATTGTCATCTCTCAGCGGTCCTATGCTATGCCGAATCGGTTGCGGCTATTGACATGGAGGAATAATTCTTTAGCTCAGCGCACCAATGCCTACACTTTTCGCTGTATAGAACAAGCCCCTTTTCATTTCGGTTGGCGTCCATTTATTGTAGGCAGTTTTTCTGTTCTTCAGCGCTGCGGCGGTGCCACGATTGTACCATTTCTGGGGATATAAGTGACGCTCATACTCTTGCTGGGAACAAACGCAGACTGTTGGGTCATACAGTTTTCTTTAAACGCCAACCATTTTTCCTAGGCTCATTCTGCTGTTGCAGGTTCAAGCCAAGCTTTCGCATCCCGAAGACCCACGAGATTCATGCGTCGGAAGTCGGGTTTGAATATAGCGATGTGAGAGCGTCTGTTACATGGAATGTGGACGGAAAACGTGACTGTGCGGTGATCGCTTCTGCCAAGACACTCTTACACTGAGTCCTTATACCATGTCGTCGTCGGTGGTAAACACCAAGTCTAGCATGTTCTCACCCATCGTTGGCTCGTCGACCCCCTGTCAGGAAGTTATTCTGAGCGAACTCAATCAATCTCCCCATTCATCATCGCCTGACCAGTTCCTAGAGTCAGTCCCACATCAGTTGAAGTCATCAATGACCAAACTCGAGCGACTATTTATCAGGTCGGTGTGCTTTGCGTAAAGGCTTTAGTCTAACTCTTCTGACTGTCTTTGCGGCCTTACACCACCACTACTCGATAAGAGGAGCTGGTAAGATCCATGTCTAGCCCTAAATTCTCGTGAACACATCTTACCTTCATTCGACAGCAGGGAAACAGTTCCGGACGTATACCATAACTCCGCCACCCTCTCTACACGGTCGATCACGGTAGAACATTGCATAACAGGAGATCGCAAACTCACCCTCTAAATCTCGATTGTCAGTATGTATCCACGTTTCTACGATCTTCACGATATCTATTCGGTTATCGGAGGCCAGTATAGCCACAAGTTCGTCCCTCACATTAAAAAATAAAACTTTTAGGGAACGCTCGCTGGCTGGTCCGCATGCTCCCTCCAACGTGTTTCCCGACGACTTGGTTGGAGCGCTGTTCTCAGAAAGGACGCGCCATCATGAGCTCTTTCCAAGCTGCTTGGGTCTTCTCCCCCTGGGACTGGTTCGTCGTCACCGGAAGGGCTTCCATTATTCTCGGTTTGTGGTGCAGCAGGTCCTTCTGCAGTAGAATGTCCAGCATTGACTTGCTCTCGAGGCTCTTCTTGAGTCTTGTGCTTGTTGGCTCGTCCACTGAAACCCTCGACAACCAAAAGGCATTCCTGTCGATTACCTCAACCATAAGCCTCCTTCCTCAGTTGTTTTGGTGGATCCCGTCCTCCGCGTATAGGTCAGCTCGTCCGAAGAACAAGTCGACCGGGTCTACAAACTTAAATCCTGTCAAGTCACAGAGGTGACCTAGATGTTCGTTAATGCAAAGAAGTTTGCTATGTGCGTGCGCTGTAGCAAACCTTCTGGGTAACATCCCGACGAGCATAGCCTTGCTCATCTTTAGATCCTTTGCAATCTTCATTGATGTCTTGATATATGTTCCGTTTGCCTGACTCTACCCACCTCTAAGGAAAAGGTCGTTCATACTGGTCATTGAGCCAAGTTTGGAGCTCCTGGAAAGGTTGCGTACCTTTGTCACTTCGTCTTGAAGTGCCTTATTATCCCTCACAGGAGACATCGTACTTCCCACCACTACGCATTGAGCGCCCTCGTCCGACAGGACGGCAAAGTGATTTATTGTTTTTAAGGGGTCCTCTGCGACAGGGGGGGGGGGTCTTCTTCTTCTTCTTTTTCTTCTCACTACTTCTCTGTTTTCTTCTTACTTTCTGAAACTCCCCTTCTTTCAAGCTCGCACCCCTTCCTCCAGTGAACCTTCCACTGCCTGTGCCGATGTGCTCGCATCGGTCGGTTTACTGTTGCTCACTGGTGCACCTCTAGCAGCTGCCTCCTGCCTTTTCTTCTTAGTTTCTTTTTCTTCGAATTCGTCCGAAGGCTTACTGTAGCAACTTCAATAGGAGTTCCTACAGGCCCAGCGCTATAGATATCGATATTCTGAGGGTTCGTTCGAGCTGCGCCAGATACAGTTTTCGCCGTCTCTACGGTTGCTGCGGATCTAGCGACGTCAGCATAACTTTGCTCTGTTCTTCGACTCCCTCCTTTAGCCCTGTCTGGGTCTTTTCGGCGAGCACCATTTCCAGATTGAGTGGTACTGCTCTCATACATTGAGTCTGTGGCAATACTGTCAGCCACGACAACTTCTCTAATGTCATTTTCATTCCCTCGAGGTGGCCTGGAGATGACACGTCTCCTAAGTTCGTCAACTGCCTCTTGAATTGACCCACCTGATTCGTCAGGTTTGTCAATTCCACAATACAGTTTTTTTTCGAATTGACTAAATCGATTACTCACGACGGCCTATTCGCGGTGGTAATACTCTTCCGATTCCCTCATCTTCCTCTCCATTAACAATTCTATGTCGCAGAACTTGCAGACGCTCTGACGAGTGATGTTCTTAAAGCTCTCCTCTTTAATATCTATACACCTAGGGCATTCAGGTTTTAATTGTTGGGCACCAGGCATTTTTCTCTATTTACTTTTGTGCTTATGTCAGCTGACTAGACGCGCGCTAATATCTTCGATGTTTGTGACCAGTAAAATAAGAGAGAAAAGTTCAGTGTTGGGTCTCGCGCCGGCCGCATCCGCCTACCCTGCAGGTCTTTGCAGCGACCCCGTAGCAGAGCTCTCCATTCGCCTGCCACACTAGCCGAAAGGGTTTCCCCATATGCTAGCCGGTCTCAAACGTGGCACAGTTTACGGGCTGCAGCCACAATTGATTTCTCACTGGTTTCTCGCCAGGAGGACAGGGGGATGAAAGCCAAGGTCGGGGTCGTACTAGGCCCTGCAGAGCGGCCAGACTCGCAGCTCAGGCATTCAAGGGATATCTTGCCTTGCCCTGACTAGTGGCCTAGTCCGAGACCGTTCAGTTAGCCTGGCAGCCAACTAGGCGGGAAAGTTGTGACCATTGAGAACCCAGCCTAAATCACTAAAGGACGGTCACAGGGGGTGGTCAGGAATTATGCGTTAGTGGTGGGCTTTTCAGGGCATAGTAGCCTCAACACATTATTCCGTCCCCTGTTGGCCTGAGACTCCTCCGTCCCAGTCTCTCGCAACCTGTGAGCGTCAAGTGGTGTTATTTATAGAGGTTCCAAAGCCTCTCTTCTGGTCCATGAGGTAGCCGCCAGGTCCTTAGTTGCTACTAGCAAAGAGATGCTATATAAAAATAGATGAGAGCTATATGGTACGGGTAATACACTTATACACATACACAAATCGAAGCCTACATTTATACAAAGACACACGATAGCGTTCCTTTTTTAAATATAGGGGGGATTGAGGAAATGTGGGGAAGTTAGAGAAGGAGAGAGAACCAGAGAGGACAGAATAGAGAGTAAAAGAAAAACCAAAGTGATGGAAAAAGAAACAGAGAGATAAATTTATATATATATATATATATATATATATATATATATATATATATATATATATATATATATATATATATATATATATATATATATATATATATATATATATATATATATATATATATATATATATATATATATATATATATATAAGCAGGGCACAGCCGACCTTGTGGCCCATACTAGATGAGAGACAAGGAAAGAGAAAGGAGAGGGAAGAGTAAAGAGAGAGAGACTGAAAGAGAGAAATGGCTAGGTGGACAGATATATAAATATACATCTTTCATCTATATACACATACATCTAGACAGTTACAATATATATATATATATATATATATATATATATATATATATATATATATATATATATATATATATATATATATATATATACATTAGGGTGGTCCCCCCCCCAAAAAAAAAGAAGTTTTTTTATCTCCACATGCCTGATTGTATTACCACATTGAACAGTAGGTCACATACTCCATTTCATCAAAATCGAACAATATTTACTGGTCGTTATATGGATCTTAACTTATTAGTCTGCTGGTAAATTAATTTTTGGGATAGAAATAAAGTCTTTGCAAATACTATTTTATTTGAAACAGATCTTGGTGTTGAAAGACAATTTTTTTTTAAATATTTATATTAAAGTGAAAATAAAATAGTTAAATGGCAAATGATTTCTTTTTGACACAAATTATATGCTAAAATTCCTGATTAAACATTGATCCTTTTGAGCATGAGGGAAAATTTTTGTGATGTTTTGCCACAAGTCTGAGAAGCAACTGTTTCTGTTCTTCATCTTTTGTTGGAGATGGATTATACGATTTAATAAGTGCAATACCTCTTTCTGCTGGATCGTTAACAACCATTAAGTTAATCGCTCGACGTTGAAATTTTTGAAAGCACTTATTCTCTTCCCAAGAACTTGGGTTAGTCTTCAGGAATGTATCCTCTACAAACTTGTATCCACCTTTCATTAGGAGACTGAAGATTAGCTTAGTTTTTTGAGTTACTAGTTCATGCAAGTACAAATCCTCTATGTTTTTTGTAAGATTCAATCGGCGAACAACTTTGTTCTTTTCATTACGTTGGAGATTGGAGACCATCTTCTGTTTGGTCTCAGCATTAATTCTATGATCGAAAAATGCAAACCAACAAGATGTTCTCCAAGATACCAAAGGTGTCTGTGAAGGGCTGTGGTTGCTTCTTTAGATATTGTCTGATTTGGGTACTTTTTCAAAGTTTTAAGAAGCAGAATGTCATTTAAAGGAGCATTAATTCCAAAATGGGCTTCATTCTAAAAATGCGAGTAGACCAAAGAAATAGAAAGAGAGCACTCTGTAATATTGGCCTTTTCACGTTCCGTTAGTTTCAGTTGATGCTTAAACAAGCATATTTTTAGGACATATATAGCCTTAGCCATCCAGCGTGCATGATGAGTCGCTCCTGGGGCTCTTAATGTAACTTCTGTCTTATCAATGCCCCCAAGAAAGATGAGACTGAGTCGCAGCAATTCTTCATAATCGTCACGCAACTGACGAGATTTCAAAGCTTCCTGAAAATGTGGGACCATTTCTCCTCGAAGATTATGCATTACTGGATTGACGAATAAACTGCTATCCGCCCTCTAAAAAAGAATCCTTTTTAAGTGACGACCAATGTTCTTTAAACGTTCAAAGAGACTCCTCTTTGGACCACTTATAGGCCCAAGTAAAATATTGCAAGCACATGACAACATAATTTCGAAAATATGATGACGGCATGCAATCCAAACAAGCTCCCTTCCTAATACTTTCTCAATTATGGTACAGGCTCCTTTTTGTAGGCCTGTATTTGATGCAGTTGTGTCAAATACAAGGCCTTGAACTTCGTCACGAAGATTCCAGTCATTAATTGATGAAATGCATGTCATAGCCTGTTCTTCTCCGGTTGCTCGTGTTATTTTTGGCACACCAAGAAGTTTTTCCATTCCATTTACAGAAACTATTATTGCAATTGGTTCTACTGTTTCCTTTGCCCCATCAATAGCAGGTAGTAGTTTTCCATCCTAGTGAAGAAGGATCGGGCCTTCAACAGGCAACGAAGCTTTTTCTTCATTGTATGTTGCCTCTCTTATTTGCTTTCTGGAACGTCGTATAGAACTCCTGGAAAGTGTCATAGCTGCAATATCCTGATCCAAGGCTTGTGCTATTGATCCAACAACCATTGTTGCTTTTCTATCCGTAATACTTGCACGATCAAGAACAGCAGCCCCACCTGAAGTTGTAAAGATATTTTTTTTAATTTGAAGGACTACATTGTGAATTCTTTTTTCTTGTTGAAGAAGGTGGACTCAACTCTTTGTCTGCCGCAATAAAACTTTCTCCTTCAGATGATGATGACTCAAAATCTGCATGAGCAGCAGCCTCTGCTTGATTTTTAGAAGTATATACTTTTTCTTTGTATTTTAAAGCTTTCTCATGTCGATATCTTTTACGGGATTCCTTGGCTGAAGTAATCTTATCACGGGACGCCATACTGCAGGAGAAAATGTTCTCTCTCTGCATCAACAGAAATTGGTGGTCTTCTTCATTTTTTACCACATTTAAAGCATTTTTTTAGGCTATGTCAAAAAGTTTTGAAAGAGTAGATTCGAAACTACGCTCATTCATTCTACACGAGTACAGTTCGGTTTTGCGGTTCTTCTTCAAAGAAAGGTATTCTTCATACAACCTTGAGAGTTTCCTAACGCAAGAGTCTATTCGCTGTGTGAGAATTCGGGTTCTGTCCCATACTTTTATGACTTTTTTGCAAGCGAGGTTGTAACTTTGTGTAAAAGTCATTGACTCCACTTGATGTTGGTACTGAACAACATGAAGCACACTACCACATGCTGGTAGTCTTGCATATGAAAGTTCACTAGTAGGATGTCCTAAAAGCCAGACTGCCGCAGATGAACGAGTACTTCCAGCCATAATATTAAACAACAGAAATAAAATTTATTGTAACTGAGTAAGCTCACGGTTCCCCTCCATTTAGTTATACTTAGAAGATATTTTTTTATACTCTAAAATATCTAAATATTTAATTTTCATGAAAGAATAAGCTTTCATTTGACATAAATAAATAGGCTCATGTGTTTGTAAAAAATTACGACAGTCATGCTTAATTAATATATATATATATATATATATATATATATATATATATATATATATATATATATATATATATATATATATATATATATATATATATATATATATATATATTGTGAATTGAAATATGAACATAAAGTGTGCTAACATATAATTCTAATATTCTTTAAATAAGTCTGATATTCATAAAAAACTGCAAATTATCTATGCACTGAATAAACAAAGTATATTAGTTACCTAACTAATTATATATATATATATATATATATATATATATATATATATATATATATATATATATATATATATGTCGTAGAATGGACTCTCGACGGTATACCATATATAACTATTCGTTGAGGGAACTATTCAATTATATTTAGAGTGCGTGGTTATCTGGTTGACCGATGGTATTTATTTTCAATATCCTTAAGAAGTGGAACTGAGCTCAAGGATAATAATATGGCTATCATTAATTAAATAGAGTTCTATTAATAAAACTATCAACAACACACAAAACGGAAAATGTTGACATAAACAGAGAATGGAAAGGGTCGTGGGAATATCTGGCTAATCCGAGGATTAAGATTCGGGAGAGATTTAAAAAGGTAAAACAAATAAAAATTAAAGGGATGGGATGGTTTGTTAAACCATTTAAAGCACAGGATAGGGTTTTCAAAAAGGTTAAATACTCAAAGGTAATGTTCAGCTTACGTAATAACAAGTTGTTGTGCAGAGGAAGGCGACGCGAAGGAATCTTCGGTCCGCTATCGAGTTTCAGCCGAAGGGGGGGGAATTAAATGATCCTGACGTGACATCTTGGGAATGAGAACCATTTCTTGACAAACGGGCTTGAAGAACAATGGCTGTTCTACGTTGTTCTCTTCTGAACAACAGGGATGGGGGGTGTGAGAACCGTCTCTTGTCTACAGGCTCAAAGAACAATGGCTGTTCTAACGTTGTTCTCTTTCTGAACAACAGGGGGGAAGGGTGAGAACCGTTTCTTGTCAACGGGCTCAAAGAACAATAGCTGTTCTAATGTTGTTCTCCTTCTGAACAACAGGGAGGAAGGGTGAGAACCGTTTCTTGTCAACGGGCTCAAAGAACAATGGCTGTTCTAATGTTGCTTTTTTCTGAATAACAGGGGGGGCCTTGTGGACTTGGCGTCTTGAAGGCTCGAACCTTGGCACTCAAGGGATATTGTCCTCTTCTGGACAAAGATAGAAGATCTCGAGGTAGAGGGCCCTGGTGCACAAGGTGATACCGGATCGGCGGGATGTCTCGCGAAGATAATCTGGATCTCAATATGCTCTTATTGGTAAAGTTTCCATATAAATAGTCGAGCCATCCCCTTGGCGTAGGGGAAAATGGAGTGGGGGCTTCGAGGGAATGCCCAGCCGCGCCTGAGAACAATACCTTATCTGCCTATAAGCCTAACTCAACCTGACGAGATCGGCGAATGGGGCGAAACGGGGGGGGGGAGAACCTCCTTGGTTAAATATTGACTCAGGTGGGGGCGATAACGCGCCCGGCTTCAAGGCGAAGATGCACGTGAGTAGCAACGTGTTTCTAAACAACATGTGATAGCGGTTGAAATTAAGCGGCCTCAAACCGTTCTATCACAATATACTTGCATAAACCAGCACTTGCTTTCACTTGTATTACGTCAACTGTTAAACTTCAAACTACAAATGAACAATTAATCAATCATCGCTGACTTATATAGGAAATGGTGCGATTGCATCACCATTTGAAACGAGGGGGCGTTATTGCGCTATCACTTTACAAATGAGCTCAGAAATCAACAAACTGAAACAACAAATATTATTGCATCATACGCCATGTATGTGAATGTCATTCCACTTTTCAGATAATGCAATATCTTGATTTTTTTACGAATTATTATAATTCATAAGGAATGAGTTATCAATGACAAATATATAAGAGTATATATGTAACAACCAATAAATACCTACTATTAAAAAGTTCCAATATTTTGACTGAAATCTAAAAATATGGAGACACATAGCGACCTCTAAATATTCACCAATTTAGTCAATATTTTGCATCGGCTCTTTTTAACATTTATAGCATAATTTTAGCATATCTTTTTGGACCACCCTAATATATATATATATATATATATATATATATATATATATATATATATATATATATATATATATATATATATAATATATATATATATATATATATATATATAAATATATATATATATATATATATATATATATATACATATATATATATAGCGAGGAAAAAAAGAGAGAGATAGAGAGAGTTAGCGAAATACAGAAAAAGAGATAATAAATATAAGACAAAGAGACAGAAAAATGAGACAGGGAGAAATAAAGAGGAGGAAGAGAGAGACGGGGGGGCGATTGTAGCGAGGATAGAGTGGAAGGATGGGAGAGAGGGCGAGGGAGATAACTACAGAAACCAGCAAATACCCTAAGGTCCGCTTACAGACGGTGTTAAACGCCCACTTTCTAGTGTTAGAGTATCATGTTTTTTTAACATGTTTTTTTATTTAACTATTTCAATTCTACGGTACACACTTATATACATGTTTACCCTTTGATATACAGGTTCAGTTATCCCTCAAATAAACGAACTCGCTTCTCTGAACCAGGGGATGGGGGTGGATGCGTGATAGGAAATTACTCTTCTCCCGCAGGCTTCGCTTGCTAGTGATGAAAATAATAGATGTATAGGACAGGCTGTAAAAAAAAAAAAAATGAATTCACATTCACTTCATGCCATCCAGAGGGATTTCGCTGGCATCATTTTATTACTCATTCCATTTTATTCCCTAACTCCTTATTATCCATGACGTTTTCATTATAGGTTTTAAGATGACTATTGTGTCAATAGTGTAGATAGTTCTGATAACAATGAACATCAAAACCTATATTACGTTATTCAAGGGAATGAAGTTAAATGCTAACGTGAAGTCTGAATTTTGCAGACGAATTTTCTTAGGCCTAAACCTTGGCGACGTTGGGGGAATACGTCAATAAAAATCAAAGAGTGAAGAAAAATATATATTGTTGAATAAACAGTTAAGTTATTTAAAGGTTAATTTATACCGTAGCAGTTTGATTGGATTGAATTCTACGCGTGTGAATTAAATTTGCAAGAGTTAACGAAAATGGATTTACAATTGATAAATATAAAATATTAAATAGATTATAAATTGGGAAATTGATTGACAATTAGTAATTGATTTAGTTAATAAATAGTAATTGGTTGATTGCAATTAAATTGGTAATTCGATTGGTAATTATTATTTGGTAATTGTTAAATAGATTATAGTTTAAATTGTTTTATGGGATGATAAATATATTATAACGGAGTTGGAAGGGTCTGTAAATGAGAAAAGAATAACGCATTAAATCGGGATTCTTTTGGGAAATTTTTAGCTTAAATTAAAATTCATATATTTACAGACCTGATTCACCGAGACGAGGACAACGAATGAACCCCATGGTTAATTTTAAGACGCTTGGGAGAGCGGGTGTACCAATCTCGATTTAAGTCATGGTTACCAACCCTTCTTGAAATATATATATATATATATATATATATATATATATATATATATATATATATATATATATATATATATATATATATATATATATCTATATATATATACATATATATATATATATTTATATATATATATATATATATATATATATATATATATATATATATATATATATATATATATATATATATATATATATATATATATATATATATATATATATATATATATATATATATATATATATACAGTTAGAAATAAATATTTACACTTGTAGGGGTATAGACCGCTGCAATACTGCCCCACCGAGGGAAAAGCTCGCACAACACAAGGTATTTACATCAATTTTAGTTTATATAGCGGCGAGGCCTCCTTACAACGCGTCCAGAACGGGTTATGGTGCCAATTGGCTGACTCGGATTGCGGGTCAGGTGGCGATTAGTAGTACCACTCGATTGATGTGGGAGATTTTCGCGAGCGAGGACCGGAGCGTCGGGTGACGATTGTTCTGGACCTCCCGAAAAGGCGACTGTCGGGAGTTGGTCGCTTGGTGTTCTCCAGCTGCTGTCGAGTTGTCCTGCAACAAAAAGGGAGGAGGCAGCAGTTGGGAAGAAGAATTAGGGGGTGTAGAGATGGTTTGCGGAGGGTTTGTGAGTAAAGAGTTGGGAGGAAAAGTTGCAGGTTGATTTGAAAGAGCCGGAGAAGGTAGGCTGGGATAACCACCGGTCTTACGAGTATATTTGTGGAAGAGAAAGGTAGTGGCTGTTCCAGATGAACGGCCTCTATGAAAGCGGTTTTAAGCCGATCGATGGAAACTGTATCCTGCTTGGTGCCAAGCTGCAGTACACAGAATTTCGGCTTCCTGGAGATGTCGTGAAAGGGTCCGTCATAGAGAGTTTGCAAAGATGTGCGAGTGGAATCGCGACGGACAAACACATGAGAGCAAGTTGCCATCTCCTTTGGCACGAAAGGTTTCTGATTAGCAGGCAGTCTTGTGGCGGTCGGCTTCACCTCAGACACCGCCCGTACTAAATTGTGTATGTATGCAGCAGGATGTATGTCGGAAGGAAGAGGACAGCCAGCGGAAGACGAAGTTTCGTACCATAGACGAGTTCCGCAGCAGAGCAATTCAAATCCTCTTTCAAGGAGGCACGAATTCCCCAGAGAATTAAGGGTAGCTTGTCCACCCAAGTGATGTTGGGGTCAGTGGAGCGTAAGCTTCCCTTGAGAGTCCTGTGTAAACGTTCCACCTTAGAGTTACTCTGGGGATGGTAGCTAGTCGGCATTCATACCTGGCCACACATAACGTTGTGTGATGAGCTTGCGAGTTGCTCGAATGCCAGGATGAGAGAGACCGTTAGTCTGGTGAAAAATGTGCCGATAGTAAGCGAGAGGAATGAGTGGGCGAGGACAGTCAGGCAATAAATAGCCAAACAAGGTACACCTAGAGGGACTGTCCGGCAAGTCGATTTCACGAACGATAAGCTGAGAAGAGTGACGCAGTGTTTGCGCGTCTTCATCTTGTCCCTGGGCAAGCGCTATATTTACGTGATTGATGGGCGCAGTTTGGGAGAGTCGCGTTCCCGAAATCGATGAAATCTGAGAGAGCGCATCTGGTATGACGTTTGAAGAACCAGAAACATAGCGAATATCGTTTGTCATCTGCAGGGTGAAGTCAAGGTGACGAGTATCAGCTGCAGAGTGCACAGAGGAGGTGCTACTAGAGGCAAGCGCACCAACCAATGGCTTGGGGTTGGTAAAGACAGTGAATTCACGCCCCTCCAAGTATTGTTGGAAGTGACGGAGGGCGAGGTATATGCTCAGTAATTCACGGGAAAAACGTACTGTATCTTTGTTGGGGATGAAGAAGAGCCTTAGAGAAGAAGGCGAGGGATGGCCAAGAGTCACTAACCTTCTGCTGTAGCTTCGCACAGACATGAATAGCGGACGCGTCCGAAGCAACGCTTATAGGAGCTTCTGGGCAAGGATGGGCCAGGGCCACAGCAGAAGCCATAGAATCTTTGGCGTGAGAGGAGAGAAAGCCTCGCAAGTTTCGGGGGACCAGGAAAGAGGAAGGTTCTTCTTGCACTTGGAAAGCAATTCGTAGAGAGAATGCATAATGTGGGAGATATTTAACATTCCACAGAATCTACAAAGTTGCTTTGGCGAAGAAGGTCTGGGAAAAGCCCGGATAACTTCAACTTTGTCCTCGAGAGGACGAATTCCCTCAGGGGAAATGTGGTGTCCCAAAAATGAGAGCTGTGTGACACCAAAAATACACTTAGAATTGTTAAGTACGATACCATACTTATCTAAACGTGCAAAAATCTGGCGAAGGTGAAAAAAATGCTCCTCTAAAGACGAAGATGCTATCAGGAGGTCGTCTATATAACAAAATACGAAGGGAAGACCTCTCAGAACCTAATCCATGAACCGTTGGAAGGTCTGACCACTGTTACGAAGCCCGTAAGGCATTCGGTTCATGACGGAGGAACCGAATGGGGTGGTGATAGCCGTCTTAGGGATACCATCAGGGTGAATCAGGATTTGGTTGAAAGCGCGAACCAAATCGAGCCGAGAAAAATGGAACATCTGAAGAGAGCGGAGTTAAAATCTGATAAGAAAGGCAGAGGATACCTATCCGGAACTGTACAGGCATTGAGTCGCCTGTAGTCACCTACAGCTCTGAATTCCTTCGGAGTAGACTTAGGTACTACATGAAGCGGTGAAGCCCATGGGGAGGTGGATGGGGAAGCGATCCCGGCCTCCATCATGAACTTAAATTCCTGCTTCATTAGGGTCAGGCCACGGGGATGTGAGAAAACTGGCCCTCCTGTCGTCTCTATTCTGTGCACCATATTGTGTTTAATAGGTCTCTCCTTAGAAAGAGGAAGACATAGGCTTGGGAACTCCCGCAAGAGTTGCTGGAAGTCTGGCGCAGTTGCAGGGAGACGAACAGAGAGGAGAGAGCTGGTGGAAGGAAAGAAGTTACCAGCAACTATTTGTGTCGTGGTTCTGTCGATAAGCTTGCGGCGACGAGAATCGACGAGAATGTCGTGCGTGAAAAGGAAGTCGAGGCCTAAAATTGGAATGTCGACGTCGGCTATGATGAATGTCCATGGGAAAACACGACGTAACTCGAGAGAGAGCTCGAGGATACGCCTCCCATAAGTCCTTATGTCCAATAAATTGGCAGCTTTAAGGACAAGATCAGAAGAAGTGCAAGCTTTCTCGACTGAAGAGGCTGGAATGACACTGCATTGAGCGCCAGTTTTAACCAGGAAGGAGAAACCACAGAGTGGGTCATGAATACTAAATGGAGGATCGACCTGATGAAGGGATGAGGTTGCAAGGTGACAGACCCACGTATCACTTGCGAATTCAGTTTAAAGTTGCCTTTGTCGAAGGTGAAGGTTGGGTAAGAGAACCTCTAGAATTTTGTAGGTTTGAAGGTGGCTTGAGATGAAGATGCAGTTTGAGATGAAGATTGGGCATTTTGAGGTACGAACATGGGCTTGAACATTTTTCTGCTCTTGCACCAAATTTGAGGTGGTACCAGCAAAAGCCTAAAGGCTGAAATATAGCAGTATGAATAGCATGACCAGAATGAGGGTTAAAGTTGTGGGCATGAGATGATGCACAGTAAAAATTGCAAGGCTGAACACAGCGAACAGCGTTGCTCCCATAATTAGAGTTGTACCAGCAGCCACGCTGAGAGTTGTCAGGATAGTTGGAATTAGGCCTAGGTTTGAAGTGAAACTGCTGTGCCTCACCTCTTGTGCTGGAATTCCCTCATTGGTGTTGCCTTTTTCGGGAGGAGGAACGACGTCTGATTCCTCCGTCCTGCTCACGATGTTGCTCTCGGTGAAGACCCGTTCGCACCTTTAGATCACGAATATCCTTCTCAATCCTCTCCAGAACTTATAAAAGACCCGAAGCCTGAGAGGATTCATCATGAGTGAGTCCTGGCCGGTTGTAAGGAGCTTCGGCCGGTGACTTAACCTGAGAAATGGATAAATGTGAGTGGTATTTAACATTAGAGTTGTATGATGTGCTATGCCCCCTATTTTCATTGCTAAACGACTCGGTGCCTGCATTTCCCCAGCTAACGAAGGGATTGTTATACAGGGCGTCAGCCGCCTCTGCCATATTCTCCACGTTCGATGGGAATAACATTAGTATGAAGGGCTTAATTTGGTTCAGGATTCCACGCATGAATATCTCAGTTATGAGTGGCTCGAGTTGGTCGAGCTGTGCTCCCTTGGCATGTGTTAGGTCCTTGAATTGGTCCAGAAAATGCGTGGGGTGCCTGTACCCCCATCTTCTGCATATCGAGAAGGATACGCAGGTCCTCAATTTGCGACCTCTCAAATTCATCCATGAACGCCCTCTTGAACCTTCCTCAAGAACCAGAAATTACCCCATCAAGCAGAATACTCCTAAAAGTGGAAAAAATACTTAGGGGTAATTTCTGGGTTACGACTATTGTTCTATGGTCCTCAGGAACTTCCTGGGCAGGAGGATGAGCTCCACCATTTCCCACCAACCGATGGGATTTTGTTTTGTGGGTCGAATGGCGGAAGCTGAATCGGAGAGGTAGTGGGGGGAGGGGGTTGAGTGGGAGGCGAATGAGGGCGAATGCTTGCGTGGGGGGGGGGCGAAGGTGGATGAATACGTCGTTGTTGTTGCGGGGGAGGATGTTTGGGTCGTTGTTACTGGGCCTGAAGTTGGGGCGTAGCTTGGGGCTCCGTTATAATCTATTTCTAGAAAAATAAAAGTGTGTGTGTGTACAAATTCAATCCACGCGCTTGAAAGTACAAATTTAAGAAAAAAATATTGAAAACTGTTCACTCTTTGTATTTATTACTGTGTATTATAATTATTATTTACGAAATTGCTAAGGGAGAACTTAAGGATGTTAAGGTAAACTTAGGATGAATACGTCGTTGTTGTTGCGGGGGAGGATGTTTGGGTCGTTGTTACTGTGCCCGAAGTTGGGGCTCCGTTATAATCTATTTCTAGAAAAATAAAAGTGTTTGTGTGTGTGTGTGTGTGTGTACAAACTCAATTCACGCGCTTGAAAGTACAAATTTAAGAAAAAAATATTGAAAACTGTTCACTCTTTGTATTTATTACTGTGTATTATAATTATTAGTTACGAAATTGCTAAGGGAGAACTTAAGGATGTTAAGGTAAACTTAGGATAGAAAACGAGCACGTGTCGAAAAGTCACTCGTGAAAAATATGAGTCTACGCGAGAAAAAAATGTAACTGAGTGAGGCGGCGGAATGCGTCGTCCGAAAATATAACACACGTGACGGTGAAAATTAATTTTGCGAATGAATGAATGGATGGGGGATAATTAAGCTATTCTGGGCATCATTTATAGGGTTTTAGGTGTATATTGCGTCAATACACTAGATATCTCAGGTCACAATAAACATCAAAACCTATATTACATTATTCGAGGGATTTGAAGTTAAATGCTAAAATGAAGTCTGAATGTTGAAGACGAATTTTCTTAGGCCTAAACCTAGGCGACGTTGGAGGAATACGTGAATCAAAAACAAAGAGTTAAGAAAAATATATATTGTTGAATAAACAGTTAAATTATTTAAAGGTTAATTTATACAGTAATAGTTTAATTGGATTGAATTATACGAGTATGAATTAAATTTGCAAGATTTATCGAGAATGGATTTACAATTGATAAATATGAAATATTAAATAGATTATAAATTGGGGAATTGATTGATAATTAGTAATTGATTTAGTTGATAAATAGTAATTGGTTGATTGCAATTAAATTGGTAACTCGATTGGTAATTATTATTTGGTAATTGTTAAATAGATTATATTTTAAATTTTTTTATGGGATGATAAATATATTATAACGGAGTTGGAAGGGTCTGTAAATGGGATAGAATCACGCATTAAATCGTGATTTTGAGGGGAAATTTTTGGCTAAAACTACAATTCAATTTACAGACCTGATTCACACCTGATTCACCGAGGCGAGGACAACGAATGAACCTCATGGTTGATTTATGACGCTTAGGAGAGTGGTTGTACTAATCTAGATTTAAGTCATGGTTACCAACCCTTCTTGAAATTGAAATGAAATATATATATATATATATATATATATATATATATATATATATATATATATATATATATATATATATATATATATATATATATATATATATATATATATATATATACAGTTTGAAATAAATATTTACACTTGTAGGGGTATATACTGCTATATCATCTATGCTACTACTACATTATATTTACACTATTGACGTACACATCAAGTCGGTTTTTGAAAAATATTAACTGACGGGCTTTCTAGTACACGGTGGGGCAGGGTATTCCACGTTTGAGTGATCGTAACCCGGCAGCGAGAACAATCAAATTTGACTATAGGTATTGGAAACCACGAGATTATTTAAATGGTCAAATGCGAAATTGAAATTATAAAGCTAATGAAAAGTATATCAAACACAGAATGTAATTTATAGCTATCCCACTTTACGAGTACACGAAAGTGTACTCGTAATTTTTGTAGGAACACAGAGATTGCACGTCTACGCAGGAGAGCGGAGGTGTGGGAGATGATTGATATATATATATATATATATATATATATATATATATATATATATATATATATATATATATATATATATATATATATATATATATATATAATGGAGCCCATCTGGCGACTGCCTACTTGGGCATAAGTCACCGTACTCGAGACTGCTTATTACTAGGCTATATTAAAAAAAAAAAATAACAGAGAACAAAGAACAATATGTCAATAACAAATGAACACGATAAAAAATGACAGAGGCTAAAAGAATAACAAAAAATAACAAAGCAAAAAGGAAGAGCGCTCCGGCATCGGGGGTAGGCCCGCCTCTCCCCGGCGTAGGAACATGCGACATAAAAAAAGTCAAATATAGTGGAGAAGGCCAGCCTAGTCCAAAAATTCGTATACCATACGCTAATCACCTCCACGCAGTAGCCCACTCTGCGATGAGTGAATACGGGGCCAGCAAAGCCATCTGCGGCAATTTGAGGCCACTCCTTCCTCTTAGTGGCCTCATAACCCATCATCATAGCGGCTTCACCTTAGTCTCGGCGTAAAATTGATATACTGTGGAAGGAGAGAGAAAGGGGATGTAAGGAAGGTGAGGGTATGGGTGAAGAATATGTTAAGAAAAACATCCCCTCAGACCGGAGCTCAAGGGCTAGGGGTCGTTGTTCCCTCCTCTCTCAGCCCCGATCCGGGATGGTTGGGTTAGAGAAAGCTGGTCGGCGTCTACCCAGTGAAATTTGAGGCCGACCAGAGAAAGTTGAGGGAGAGGTTATATGGAAAGTGAGGATGCAGGGTAAGAAGACAGGGTGTCAGCAAGAAGCAGAAGAGGCTAAGCTCTAAACTAAGTGGCGGGATTAGCTCTCACGAAGGAGTGGAACGCCTGATATACAGCCTTCGCAGCTTAGTAAGTGGTCAGAGATGTGGCAGATGTCATTCAATCTTGACAAGTGCAAGTTTATGCACATTGATCACGCTAACTCCGACGAAGACTACTATTTGTTAGGGAAGCTATTGAAGGGGACCGAATTGGAGAAAGATTCAGGCGTGTAAATGAGCAGTGACTTGAAGTTCTCTAGACAGTGCGCTGAGGTAGGAAAAAAAGCTCAAAGACTATTGAGGTACATAAAGAGACAATCTCATTTCTGAAACAGGTAGATTGTGCTCAAAGTGTAAAGTCTCTAGTCCGGCCGCACCTAGAGTACGCCGTACATTCTGGTCACAATCGTTGTGCTAAGACATTGGACGCTTAAAAGGGTTCAGTCCAGGGCCACCAAACGGATCCCGTCGCTTAGGCACAAAGGATGCCGATGCCGCCTACGAGAACTGCGGCTGTTCTTCCTTTAGACACGCTGTATACGAGGCCAGCTTATCAAAACGTATAAAATAATACGGGGATTAGAAAACGTGGAGTACAGGAAGATGTTCACCTCGAACATGAATTCCAGCGCAACCACCACTGCGAGTTAGATTTACCAAGATTTAGGACAAGCGTTTGCGGGATCCTTTACTCGTACAGTATCTGCGAAAGATGGAACCATCTTCCAGCGTTGGTGGTGAACAGTTCCAGTCTCGGCTGGACAGAGCACTGCACGAGTTAGAATAAACAGTCGAAAACTTAGAACTTTTTCATCTATCCTATCCAAATTCCTAGGTATGCCCTTTTAAAACATGCCTAGGTCGTTCTTCCATTTCCTAACCATAAGTGTTGAGGGAACATGGGTAGGTGGAGATTTGAATTTTTATGGAGGTTGATATCCCACTCTTTTTGAACGTAAGCTTCCTAGAAAGGAAGGAAGAGTCGGAAGTAGCCTCACCTTTGGGTTAGAAGTAAACAGTCAGAGCGGAGTGCCTCAGTAGATTCGATGTAGCCTTAAATGGCGTACAGACTCTCCGGAGTAGCATCTAGGGATTAGGCACGCTTTGTCGGCGCGGGAGCAATACGGGGAGGAAAGGAAGAAGTATACTAGGAGACTAGACCTGGGTCTGAGTAGGAGACGAAAGTGATACAACGGATGGGAATGGTACTGTATCCCGGGATGCTTGCAGAACGGATGAGGTAATATATGAGATACGTGGGCGAGCGGGACGATAGTCCGCTGCCATGCGTAGGATATCATAGAAACGGACACCGAAGGAGATGAAATTCTCCCGGACAAGTAACGGGCCTCCTGCATATCCACCTTAGCAGAATCACGGACAAGATCTCCTTTTCAAAGAGAAGTATGCGGAAATTTGAAGAAGATTTATTATGGGACTATCCACAGTTAGTACAGCGTCGGGGATGGTCGCAGCAATGTTCATGATAGGCCTGCGCGCAATCCACTCATACACTGGGGGAGGGGGGGGGGCAGCAGACAGTGTTCACATGACAATTGAAGCAGCGTCTCGGATTGGATATATAAGGTTTGACTGTTGTTCGTAAGTAACCCACCTTGATATGCGATGGGAGATCCCGAGGATCAAACGTTAGGAATATCGTTGGTGTGTCTACCTGGATCCCACCAACGGTTCGCTGTGGTCTATGAATATCAATAGTCCACTAGTAAGCCAGCTTTTACTGAAGCATCTTAAGGTTATAGTCTATTAGTTCATTAGAACGGATAACAACACCCTTCATAGTGTTGAAGATTGAGTGGGATGAGATAGTAATCCCAGAGCGAGCAAGAAGCTTGAGGACTTGTACTAAATCATATTGGGCGCAGGAAGTGACCTCCACTACCAGAGCTCCATCGTTACGGGACCATATACAGCGCGGTTCACCGAACCGTTCATCAAAGTCCTCATTCATATAAAAATATTAAGTTTTGATAGAGGCATGTCAGATTTCGTTCTAGGGACCAAAAATCGATGGTAGTCCAAGCCAGGGTCTAGATCTGATGGAAACAGATCTGCCACGAGAAAACGAGAACTGGAACGAGATCCAGAGGCACGAAGAGTAGGAATCAAAAACTTCTGCAAAGTATTTTTTTGTTTATTTTTCTCCATATACTATATTAGTATAGTATGTTAGTATGCCGCCACATCACGCAATGCACAACGTCGTTTTAAAAACGAGTGGCTGCCTTAGGGATTTTCCCTTCGAAAGAGCAAAGACCATGGCACTAGCCACCCGTTGTCCGGGCACCCACCCCATTCAACACAGTGCATCCCGGTGAGGCAGAATCGGTGCACAAAGACTGCATAAATCCGAACTTAAAAATAGAACACGCACTAGCAGTCACACATTTATTCGTTCACACATTACAATCGCCCACACAGATACACTCAGGCGCAGCCAACCAAACTTGAGGATAAAAAAATATACGGGAAATAGAGTGAGACAGGAGGAGACAATGAATGACACAACAATGAGACCATTAATAAAGGTCGAGGAAGGAGTAGAGAGGTATAGTACAAATCCACAATGGTTGTGCTCCTTCTCCTATGACATCCAGGAGCACTCTCATGGCAAGCCTCTGGAAACACCGCGTGCGTCGAGGCAGGGTAGGGGGTGAGGAGGTAGAAAAAGTATTTTAGGGAACTAACCTAATAAAAAATTCCATCGGAAATAAGTATAATGTATAATATCGGGATACTTGATTTAAGATACATATACAATAGCCTTTAAAAATAACTAACAAATATTTGGAAAAAGAGTATTTTTTCGTATTTCGAAACACAATGGGACAATTAAAAAAAACAAAAAAACAAAACAGACCATGATTGGTCAATTTCGGTGACGGATGAACATACGAGTGTGAAGCGTCATGTAAGGCATTTTTGTCAGATCGCCGTTTTCGCTGTATGAATAAAGTTGTGCGTAATAAATTGCTACCTGGTTTAGGTTATTTATCCAAATCTGTTCTTCTCTTTTGGTTTTCGTTAGGCGAAATGCGGGAAAATCTAGGCTTTGGGGTGCTTTTGAACTATTTATACTAAGAGTTAATTAAAAAATGGTCGAGTGTGGGGATAGAACTCCTCCCCAAATTTTAGGTAGGTACAAAAGTTTTGTATATTTCCACAAACTCGTAATTCGAAATTTAGGTTAGGTTATATTAACTTAGTTTATTTTATGGCCAATTTGGGGATTATGCCCAACTTCGAATATTTTGATAAAATTTTGTCAAATTCCCCCAAAAGTGCTTTTAGGGTTGTCATTTTTGTTAGACTATTGGCATCGCATCATTTTAAAGGTAATTTTGAAATGGAGGGCTTCGTCCCCTATGCCCACCACTTAATTGTGGGGGTTGCACCCCTCGCAATTTCTAAGTAAACTAGTAATATTACTAATTCGAAAACCTAACATTTGATTAGAATTCAAACGGCGATTGCTAAATGTCGTTAAGCATCTAGTTTTTTCTACCGCGTTGTTTTCATTGGGGGCGTATAAGCATCCCTCCCCCAAATGCTGTTTAAATCAATCATTTTCTTTAAAATTGATTAATAGGAAATGTCCATATCGTATTTTAATAAAAAAAAATCACTTCAAAATGATATATAATACGCTATAATGTGATTCCAAGCTGATAGCCAACTTTCTTTTCGTCATAACATCATAATTAGAAATTTGCCCACATTATGTAGTGAAGAAGCTGTATATAGTATATCACGATATACTCTATATAACATTTGCGTACTTTTCAAAAAATAGAGATATTTATAACAACGCGGCGACAAAATTCGTGGATGGGTACAATCCCAAAATTAACTTCTCTTTTTTTTTTAACTATATTGGGTTATATATGCAAACCTGCAATTCATTTTTGGTGTCCAGAGTCAAAATGCGGCGAATTCGAGGTTACTTTAATTTCGAGGCAAACGAAATCAAACTCTGTTTCGTTGCCTTCCACCTTCCAAAAAAAAGTTACAGGAAAAAGTAAAAATAAATTTTAAAAATGAGTAATATAAAGTAAATAATAACCAAGAAGAGCAAAAAAAAAGAATAGAATAACTTTTATTTTGTTCTTTCCGAATAAATTAGAGTTTTTTTTTCTGTCGTGACTATGAATCATTGTATATTCTGCCTGTTTCTGCGTCATCAGATGATGACTAACACTCTCAAATTTTAGAACGTAAGAATCTCAATTTGGTCCCTATACTGACAAAAGGATTTGTTTGTTTGTGCACTTTATTCTTTCGTAGTTTTCTGTTATTATTCTCTGTGTCTACAATTGCCCGTAATTTTTTTATATAAACTTAATTATGTTTAGGTGAATATTTTATTATATTTCTCTATTAGTTAAATTTTGCTATCTATAATCAATTCAACATTTTGGGCATCCGGCAAATTGCATTGAAATTTTACCAAACATTTCCACCTATATTGTAATGGAATCCTCGTCTTTAGGAAGTAGAGCTGATGAGAGAAGAAGTAAGGTAGGCTGGAATATTTAGCTTGCTAAGATACTTAACCAAGGGATAGGCCTTCCTACCTATCTTAAAATGGTAAATATGTAAATTATCGGCACGAACGATGGGACGTACTATTTCGTCCGTGTTCCAAAATGTTTCACGTTTTTGGAGTACATTTAAGTTGACGGCTCATGTGGGGGTAAACACAATGGGGAGACTACACTACGATGATCCTGAGTTTCATTAAATTGGGGGGTTCTGGGGGCACAGCCCCCCAGTATATAATCCTAATTGTTTATAGAATAATAATTAAAAAAGGACTCAAACACGCATGAATATTCCGACACAAGTGAACGATAATATTTACACACAATTTTTTTTTCAGCCGGGCTGCTAATCTACATATTTACCCTTAAAATCACGGTAATTTTGAATAGGAGTAGTGCGATGGCGAGTACATAGCTCGGTAATTGTGTAGAGTATGGCCGGATCCGAGTCCTAGCTTATTTTGGGCTATTTTTCTGAGCTGAAATCGGTAAATATGTAGATTAGCGACTCAAACAATGAGACGTACTATTTCGTCTGTGTTCCAAAATGATTCATGTTGGAGTACATTTAAGGGGATGGCTTGTGTAGGGGTAAACAATGGGGGGACCACACTACGATGATCCTGAGTTTCATTAAATTGGGGGGGTCTGGGGGGGGGTACAGCCCCCTCAGTATATAATCCTAATTGTTTATAGACTAATGTCCTAACGTTTACAGAGGTGAATGATTTAACCAAATCATGTTGGCACGTTTAATCATTTTGCGAATTATAATGGGGGTGGGGTCTGATGTCAGATGCCTCAAACATGTATGAATATTCCGTTAGGGGTGAACAAAAATGTTTACAAAAAGCCCCACTTTTTTGGCCGAGTCGCTAATCTACATATTTACCCTGAAATCTATGTGGACAAAGTTTATGGCATTTTCCGATTATATACTGGAGGGGGGGGGGCTATGCCCCCCAGACCTTTCCCCAATGATTTAAATCTACAGGCTCATCGTAGGCCCATCCCCCAATGAGCTGTCCCCAACAATGAGCCAACCCTCAAAATAACTTAGAATCGCATCCACCCATACTCGCAACATTTACCATAGCTCTAGTTCATGATCAATTTGTATTCATTTTATATATTATGTTTTTTGAGTGAGCGTTTCGTATAGTTTTGTTTTTGGTAATACTTCAGATTAGGGGCGCATAGTAGGTGGCGCTGTTAGTAGGCTACAATTTTGGGCTGCAATATATGTCTTATGATGTCAGGCGGTAGCTTCAGATGTGACCAATCACGGCGTTATATTTTTTTGTTATTTGGTGGGAGTTTGTAACCTTTATTCTGTATTATTTACTAAATTTCTGCGCCTCTGCTCGTTTATAGTTTTTTCTAAGTTAGGTAAGGTTTCTTGATGTCTTTTATTATTTTTTTTCTAAACTTTTTTTCCTTTTCATATTTTTTGTTTTGCTGCGAATGATAAGTTTTTTACACTGGCAACTTCGTAGCTATAAATAAGACCCACTGCATAAATGTTTCTGTTTAGTCACAGCTTCTTCATGCTCTGGTTGTGCTTCTTTGTTATTCAAATTTGGGTTTATTTTGCATGTCCATGTTAGAGGCGCATAAACTAATCATGAAAACTATAAAATGCCCGAAATGCAGTGCAAATTAAAATTTTTAATAAAATTTAATGTTTTGTTGTGATGAAATATATGTAAACAAAAACAGTAAGCGACAGCGGTGCCGTTTCAAACAATCGGCGCGTAGGGGTAAATCTTTTGTGGGTTCCCATTTGTTTAAAAGACATTGTTCAAATTTCATATTTTTTCATAATTAATCGTTTTAGGTAAGTAAGTATTGTTTGTCATTAGGTTACCAGGTTTTTTCTGCCAGTAAAAAGATGTTACTGGCCATTTTTTTCTGCCAGTAAAAAGCTGTTTGTATATTCCTATATACCAAAAAATATAACGCTGTGATTGATCATATCTGATGCTACTGTCTGACATCATAATACATATATTGTAGCCTATAAACAGCACCACCTACCGTATGCCCCTAAACTGAAGTGTTACTTTTTGTTTTTTTGGTAAACATGAAGATCAGCGGCGCGCCTGAAAAAGTGTATTTTGGGGGCGTGTATGTTTCGTTCCCCTGCACATGCATATTCATGCACGTTTGGTTAAATAAAAATGTTAAAAAAAATTGTTAGAACATTATTCTATAAACAATTATGATTATATACTGGGGGGCTGTATCCCCCAGACCCCCCCCAATTGATTGAACTTCAGGATCATTGTAGGAGGGTCCCGCCCCCAAGGTGTTTAAACCCCCATGAGCAGTTCCATTGAATTTACTCCAAAAAGGTGGAACATATTAGAACACAGACAATAGTTTACTTCCCATCGTTTGCACCGCCAATCATAATGTTTTCTGGTAGTTTATCCGGTAAACATGAAGATCAGTGATGCGCCTGAAAAAGTGTATTTATTTGCATGTATGTTTTGTTCACCCGTGCATTCATATTCATGCGCATTTGGTTAAATAAAAATGTTAGAACATTATTTTATAAACAATTATGATTATATATTGGGGGCTGTGCCCCCCAGACCCCCCAATTGATTAAAACTCAGGATCATCATAGGGGGCCCCCTGCAGTGATAAATCCCCCATGAGCAGTCCCTTTGAATTTACTCCTAAAAGGTGAAACATATTACAACAGGGACGAAATATTTTGCGTCCCATCGTTCGTGTCGCCGATCTTCATGCATAACATAACATAATTTCACAAATGACAAAAGCCACAAGGGCCTATCAAAGGTCATCCGCATCCGTCAAAACCCACCCACAAAATGTATTCATAGGATTGTGTCAGATCATGCATCTACAATATAAGCAATGCATAAGATTGTGTCCGATGATGCATCTACAATATACAATTTGAACCATACACAGGAATGTGTCAAAAACAAAAAGCATCATCATCGACTCGTCAAAATCCAAATCAATCTTAATATACAATAATTAAAAACTGCACCACAGGAATGAGTCCAGAATACCCCCCAAAGTTAACCCTCCCTCCCTATAAAATCATCTAATCTGCATTTGAATGCATTCAAGTTTGGACTGTCCGCCATCTCAGATGGCAAACTGTTCCAGTAATCTACCACTCTGTTAGTGAAAAATATTTTCTAACATCTAACTGCACCTCTGTTTTTTAAAAATTTTTAAGTCGTGACCCCTAGTCAAATAACTTGCTAAAATCCAACTTATCCATCCCAGAACAGATTTTCAAAAGCTCAATCATATCTCCCCTCACACACCTTCTTTCAAATGAAAACATATTTAATACCCTCAGGCTATCTTCACATTCAAGGTGCTTCAGGGATGGTATTATTTTTGTGCCCTCCTTTGTACTGACTCTAATAGGATTATATCTCCCCTCACACATCTCTCAAATGAGAACATATTTAGTAACATAACATATAACATAATTTCACGGATGACAAAAGCCACAAGGGCCTATCAAAGGTCATCTGTATCCATCGAATCCCACCCATATAATGCATCCATAGGATTTTGTCAGATCATGCATCTACAATATACAATTTATCAATCCATAGGATTATGTCCAACCATGCATCTGCAATATATAATTTAAAGCCTCCATAGAATTCTGTCAAAAGCAAAATCAAAGTCCCCCAAAATATACAATAAAAAGGAACTGCATCCACAGGAATGAGTCAAGAAACATATTCCCATACCAAAAGTAAGAAATTAACCCTCTATCCCCATATAATCATCCAATCTGCGCTTGAAAACATTCAAGTTTGGGCTGTCTACAGTCTCAGGTGGCAAACTATTCCAATAATTCACCACTCTGTTAAAAAATATTTTCTAACATCCAGTCTGCACCTCTGTTTTTTAATCTTTAAGTGGTGGCCTCTAGTTCTATTACTACCTTCTAACTCAAATAACTTGCTGAAATCCAATTTATCCACTCAGAAAAGATTTTAAAAAGCTCAATCATATCTCCCCTCACACACCTTCTTTCAAATGAAAACATATTTAATACCCTCAGTCTATCTTCATATTCAAGGTGCTTCAGGGATGGTATTATTTTTGTTGCCCTCCTTTGTACCGACTCTAATATGATTATATCATGTCTAAAATGTGGTGACCATGCCTGTATACAGTACTCTAAATCTGGCCTGACATAAGAGTTGTATAGTTTAAGGATGACCTCCTTACTCTTGTAGTTAACATTTCTGGGATAGATAAATTGGATGTTAGCAAGTTTTTTGAGTTAGATGATGGAAATCGGACTAGAGGTCACCACTTGAAAATTAAAAAGCAAGGGTGTAGGTTGGATTTAAGAAAATATTTTTTCACCAATAGAGTGGTAGACTTCTGGAACAAATTGCCGCAGAGGGTAGTAGGTAGTCCAAATTTAAATGTATTTAAGAGTAGGTTGGATGAGTTTATGGGGAGGGAAGGTTGCGATGGTTCCTAACTTTTGTATATATTAATATTGTTTGTATATATCTATAGCTGCATGATTTAGTTCTTGACAAGCCTTGATTGGTGATACCCTTGTTTCTGGACGCAATCCTCTCCTCTGGATGTAGTTTTCTTGGGAGTTTGGGTGCCTTAAAAAAGAGGCCGTTTGACTTGGATGACCTATCATGAGCCCTTGTGGCTTTTGTCATCTGTTATATTATATTGCGGGGGACTTTTATTTTGTCTTTTCCTGGTGATGGTGCTTTTTGTGGGTGGGTTTTGACGGATGCGGATGACCTTTGATAGGCCCTTGTGGCTTTTGTCATCCGTGAAATTATGTTATGTTAACCTAGCACCCTATTTGCTCTATTTTTTGCCTCAATACACTACTTTGAGAATTTCAGTGACCTATCTACTACTACTCCTAAGTCCTTCTCATCTTCAACTGAATTAAGCCAATACCCATCCATCTGATAGCTAAATTCCCTATTATCTCTCCCCATGTTAATAACTTTGCATTTATTAAGGTTAAAAGTCATCTGCCACTTCTGAGCCCAAGCTAACAACTTAAGTTACCCTGCACTTTAAAGCTACCCTCAACTTCTTTGACTACAGCTGCCAATTTAGTGTCATCAGCAAAAATTGACACTTTGCTATTTACACCTTGCTTAAGATCATTTACATAGATTATAAATAATAAAGGGCCTAAAACTGATCCCTGAGGTACGCCACTAATAACATTCCTCCACTGTGACCTCACTCCATTCAGTACAACTCTCTGTTTCCTATTTTTCAGCCATTCAGTTATCCAATTTAAAACATTCCCACATATCCCATGCAGCTTTAATTTATGAACTAGTCTTCTATGTGGAACCTTATCAAAAGCTTTGCTGAAATCTAAGTAGATCACATCAACTTTCTTACCCCTATCTAATTCTTTAGTTACATAATCCATAAAATCCAGTAAATTAGTTAAACACGATCTACCCTTTCTAAAACTATGCTGAGCATCATTAATTAACCTGCCACTCTCTAGATGATCAGAAATTCCCTTCTTAACCATCTTCTCAAGAATTTTACAGACTATAGAAGTTAAGCTTACCAGTCTAAAGTTATTTGGGTCCTCTCTGCTTCCCTTTTTAAAAATTGGCACTACATTTGCCAATTTCCAATCATTTGGTATTTCTCCAGACTCTAGTGATCTAATAAATATCTTCTCAAGAGCTACTGCAATACCTTCTTCACCTTCTTTGAGTATCCTAGAATGACTGTTGTCAGGCCCAGATGCCTTACTAGTATTTAACTGCATTATAAGCCCTTTAATTTCTTCTCTGTCTATATTAATAGAATTTATCACTACTTCCCTTGACCTAGAATTATCATCAATTAATCTAACTTGTTTCTCTTCTGTAAATACTGAAGCAAAATGATCATTAAGGACCTCTACTATTTCCTCATCAGTTCTTTCAAAACCCCTTCATATTTAATAGGCCCTATTTTATCACTTTTAGATTTATTATTGATTCTATAATAACAAGAATTTTTTAGCATCTTTATTATTATTTTTAGCTAAATTAATTTCTGCTGTCCTTTTGGTCTTCTTAATCTTATTTAGTTCATTTCTGGTTGACCTATAATGGTTTAAATTATCTAAACTACTCTCACTTTGTAATCTCTGGTATCCCCTTTTTTTCTCTGAAACTTTATTAGCTATTTCTTGATTACACCATAATGGTTTCCTACATTTCTTCCTAATAGACTTCTTTGGAATACACTGTTCCTGAACCATGTTTAATATAGTCTTAAAAATATCCCACTTCTCATAAGTATTCTTTCCATGGAATTCTATATCCCACCTAATCTGATTTAGCATGCTGCGTAATTTATCGTAATCTCCCCCATAAAAATTTGGAATTTTTGTGGAGTTTGTCATTGTTCTACCCTTAACTATTTGCAAATTAAACTGAACCATCTGATGATCACTGTTTTCCCATGATTCCCCTACACTCAATCCTTGAACTAAGTGATCATCATTTGAAAGAATCAGATCTAATATATTGGCACCCCTTGTTGGCTTATTAACAAATTGGGTAAAAAAGTTATCCTCAAAACACTCCATAAACTTACAACTTGTTCTATCTCTCCTATCATATTTTCCCAGTCTACAGAAGTTAAATTAAAGTCACTAAGAATAACTGTATCTTCTTTGCATCTTTTATTTATTTCCCTAATCATTAACTCATCGATACAATCAGTCTGTCCTGGTGGTCTATAAAAAGCTCCCAAGTGTATTTTCCTATTTTTACCAACCTTAATTTCTCTTTGCTTTATAGAGTTATTTAGATTTGAAGAAATGCTATTTCTGATATAAATAATCAACCCACCATCAGTCTATCTTCATATTCAAGGTGCTTCAGGGAAGGTATTATTTTTGTTGCCCTCCTTTGTACTGACTAGCATGTTGATGTCATGTCTAAAATGTGTTGACCATGCTTGTATACAGTGGAACCTCGATATAAGAGATTAATTTGTTCCCGGATCGAGCTCGTATCTAGAATTTCTCGTATCTCAAACAAATTTTCTCCATAAGAAATAACCGAAAACCAATTAATCCGGTCCTAGCCTCTCAAAATCATCCAAGTTAACCTAAATAACTAGAAAACACATCTTCCTGATTACTAAAAACACATTCAAATAGTAATTGAACATAAAAATTCAGGAATAAGATAAATAAGATATTAACAAAATAAAATGCAAGTTTATTATGAGCACTTACCATGGAGAAAGTCGGCAGCAGCTAATAGAGGTGTATGCGTGTGTGGTGGTGGAGGAGTGAGGGAGCGCAAGAGACTGTTGATGATATGTAAGCACTTACACTTAAAATTAAAGTTAACTTTAAATGAAAAACTAAATTTTTTTACTGCACTAATTTTTATTTTTTGTATTTTTTTGCTTTTTAACTTATTATGTATCAGTTTTTACTTTTCTTCACTTTCTTTTGCCCTTTTAGCTTGACTCGCAACACTTTTACTTTCTAAAAGTCTTTTAAAGAAAAACCTATCCAAGGAGGTTTGTCTTTGTCTCCCTTTCAAAATGTTACAGAAATGCGTAAGGCAAATGTCATTAAAAAGAGCTGTAGCATGACCAGTAGCCACTTTTTCTGGGTGTTTCTTTTCAACAAAAGCAGCAATTTCCTCCCACTTAGCCAGCAACTCTCTAATCTCCTTTGTAGATGTCATCTTCTCCGGCTTATCCTCCTCCTCTCTGCTGATCTCTTGCAACACCTGTCTGTTGCATCACCTGTAATTCCTTCAACTCCTCTGTTGTCAGTTCCTCCTCGTGCCGTTGCACAAGCTCGTTGATATCTACCTTCAGCCCCATGGATTTTCCAAGGGAAATAATCTCGTCTAACACCACCTCAGATTTTTTTAAAGTTTGAGATCACCTGCTGATCCATGGGCTGGAGGATTGGGGTGGTATTGAAGGGGGGGGGAGGGGGGGAAGAACACCCGGATAGGCTGTGGGAGTGTGCGGGAGCGTTGTCCAGAACAAGCAAACATGTCAAGGGAAGGCCATTCTCCTAGAGATATTGCTTCACTGAAGGGCCAAACACTAGATTTACCCATTCAGTGAAGAACTGCCGGGTCACCCACGCCTTTGAATTTGCCCTCCACATCACCTGTAGTCTCTTTTAAGACTTTGAGTCTTAAATATGCGTGGGTTCTTTGCATGATACACCAGCAGTGGCTTTACTTTGCAGTCACCGCTGGCATTAGCACACAATGCTAAGGTTAGACGATCTTTCATGGGTTTGTTGCCTGGCAGCTTTTTCTCCTCAGTAGTGATGAATGTCCTGCATGGCATTTTTTTCTCCAAAAGGCCTGTTCATCGCAGTTAAACACTTGCTGCCGGACATAACCTTCTTCCAAAATTAGTAAAGCGAAGCGCTGTGTCAACTCTTCTGCATTTTTGATATCTGCACTCGCTGTTTTGCCATGGTTGGCCTTGAAATCCACTCTACGCATACCCGATGATGTCTCAACATAATTACACGGATGACAAAAGCCACAAGGGCCTATCAAAGGTCATCCGCCTCCGTCAAAACCCACCCACAAAAAGCACCATCACCAGGGGAAGACAAAAGCAAAGTCCCCCACAATATAATATAACGGATGACAAAAGCCACAAGGGCTCATCATAGGTCATCCGAGTCAAGCGGCCTCTTTTTCAAGGCACCCAAACTCCCAGGAAAACTACATCCAGAGGATTGCATCCAGAAACAAGGGTATCACCAATCAAGGCTTGTCAAGAACTAAATCATGCAGCTATAGATATATACAAACAATATTAATATATACAAAACTTAGGAACCATCACAACCTTCCCTTCCCATAAACTCATCCAACCTACTCTTAAATACATTTAGATTTGGACTACCTACTACCCTCTGCGGCAATTTGTTCCAGAAGTCTACCACTCTATTGGTGAAAAAATACTTTCTTAAATCCAACCTACACCCTTGCTTTTTAATTTTCAAGTGGTGACCTCTAGTCCGATTTCCATCATCTAACTCAAAAAACTTGCTAACATCCAATTTATCTATCCCGGAAAAAATTTTAAAGAGCTCAATCATATCCCCTCTCACACACCTCCTTTCGAACGAGAACATATTTAATACCCTCAGTCTATCTTCATATTCAAGGTGCCTCAGGGAAGGAATAATCTTTGTTGCCCTCCGTTGCACTGACTCAAGAAGGTTAATATCGTGTCTAAAATGTGGGGACCATGCCTGTATACAGTACTCTAGATGTGGCCTAACATAAGAGTTATAGAGTTTAAGAATAACCTCCTTACTTTTGTAACTGACATTTCTCTTAATAAAACCCAGCACTCTATTTGCCCTATTTCTTGCTTCAATACACTGCTTAGAAAACCTTAATGACTTATCTATTACTACTCCTAGATCTTTCTCATCCTCTACTGAGCTCAGCCAATGCCCATCCATTTCATAGTTAAATTCTCTATTATCTTTTCCCATGTTAATAACTTTGCACTTATCAAGGTTGAAAGTCATTTGCCACTTATGTGCCCAGGATAACAATTTATTTAAGTCCCCCTGCACTTTAAAATTATCATCAATATCTTTAACTACAGCTGCTAATTTGGTATCATCCGCAAAAATTGACACTTTATTATTAACTGCCTCCCCAAGATCGTTTATATAGATGACAAATAATAATGGACCGAGAACTGATCCCTGAGGAACCCCACTGATAACATCCCTCCACTCTGACTTTACACCATTTAGCACTACCCTTTGCTTCCTGTCTTTCAGCCACTCAGCTATCCAATTTGAAACACCCCCACATATCCCAATCATTTTTAATTTATGAACTAGTCTCCTGTGTGGTACCTTATCAAATGCTTTACTAAAATCTAAGTAAATTATATCTACATTCTCTCCCTTATCTACTTGATCTGTTACAAACTCCAGAAAGTCTAGTAAGTTAGTCAAACATGATCTACCTGATCTAAACCCATGCTGAGCATCGCTGATTAACCCCTCCCTCTCTAGATGTTGGCAAATCCCTTTTTTAACTATTTTCTCAAGAATTTTACAGACTACAGGAGTTAGGCTAACCGGTCTAAAGTTATTTGGATCCTCTTTACTACCCTTCTTGAAAATGGGGACTACATTCGCTCTCTTCCAATCATCGGGTATTTCTCCATATTCCAATGACCTAGTATATAACTTGTCCAGAGCTATTGAGATACTTTCTACCCCTTCCTTAAGTATCCTAGAATGAATATTATCAGGGCCGGAGGCCTTGGTAGTATCTAAATCACCTATTAGTCCTTTTATCATCCTCCGATCCACACAAATGTTAGTAAACACCTCTTTTCCTGACCTATGAGTACTATACATAGGACTATTTAGTTTCTCTTTTGTAAATACTGATGCAAAATGACCATTTAGTACCTCAACTATTTCCTCATCAGTTTCTCTCACAAACCCTTCATATTTGATAGGTCCTATTTTAACTCTGCCACACTTGTTATTAGTTTTATAGTAACTAAAGAACTTTCTAGGATCTTTGTTGCTATCCTGAGCTAATTTAATTTCTGACACCCTTTTGTTCTTCTTTATAATCTTATTTAACTCATTCCTAGCCATTCTATAATCACTTAAATTTTGAATATTATTTTCTACCTGTAATTTTTTATATGCCCTTTTCTTCTCTGAAATTTTTCTAGCTATCTCCTGATTCCACCATAATGGTTTCCTACTTTTGTTCCTAATGGCCTTCATTGGGATACATTGTTCTTGGACTACATTTATTATATGCTTGAAAGTATCCCACATCCCATAAGCATTTTTACCTCTGAATTCTATATCCCAGTCTACCAAATTTAGCAAGCTTTGAAGTTTTACATAATCTCCCTTATGAAAATTTGGAACTTTTTCAGCATTCTCAGTTATTTTACCCTTCTCAATTCCCAAGTTAAAACGAACTATCTGATGGTCACTATTTCCCAATGCTTCCCCAACAGTCAATTCTTAAACTAAATGATCACTGTTAGAAAGTACTAAATCTAATATATTGTCCCCCCTCGTTGGCTCATTAACAAATTGATTCAAAAAATTATCCTCAAAGCATTCTATGAACCTGCCACTTGTTCTATCCCTACCTATCATATTTTCCCAGTCCACAGAGTTTAAGTTGAAGTCCCCAATAATAACTGCATCTGTTTCACATCCCTTACTTATTTCCCTTATCATTAGTTCATCTATATCATCAGTCTGCCCAGGTGGCCTGTAAAAAGCTCCCAAATGCACCATTCTATTTTTACTGAACCTAATATCTATCCAAAGTGACTCAACTCCATCCTGCTTTATTGAAGTATTTAAACTTGAAACAATGTTGTTTTTTATATAGATAATTATTCCTCCACCAATCCTACCTGTCCTTTGACTAATGTACATATTATAGCCCTGAAAATCAAATTCACTTATAGTGTCACTAAATTCTATTTCATTAACCCATGATTCAGTAACGCATAATATATCTATATCCTCATTGCTAATATAACTAAATAGCTCATCCTTCTTGTTTCTAAGACTACGAGCATTTGTATAGAAACAATTTAACCCCCCTATCCCTGAAGCACCTCTTGAAACTTGAATGACCTCACCTCTATCGCCTTGGAACCTATTTCTGTTATGTGCCAAGTCCATTCTACTTTCAGTACTATAATGTCCTCTCATAATTCCCTGACCACTATTAGTATCTAGTTTCCCGCCCGCAAAGACCTAATAACACGATCATACTCCTCCCACAACACATCTACCCCCCTCCTACTCAAATGCAGTCCATCCATCGCATACATTTCTTTCATTCCAACAAACCTATCCCACACATCCACAAACATGACACCTTCCATCTCACACATCCTCCTCACATAATCATTCAGACCAATTGCACGAGACATCCATTCTACCCCAACATCCATTCTTGGAAGCACACCTGTCACAACACCTTTCATTCTACTTTCTTTCACCTTTTCAATCAACCTCTTGTACCTCTCACGTAACTCACATGCACCCACTTTCTTCACATCATTCACTCCTACATGTGTAATCACAACCGCATCCCTTGCACAGCCAGACACCAGTTCCTCATACCTATCAGACAGATCTCTCACTCCAGCACCCGGCAAACACACCCTCAAACCATTCAATCTACTTGCATTCAACTTCCTATCTAAATATCTAACTCGCGAATCACCCATCACAAGCACTTCAGTCAGACTCCTATTCCTAACCCCCACAGACCTAACTCCATCCCCACTCCTATTCTCATTCAAACTACCAGTCACTCGAACTCCACCCCCACCCCCATCAGTCATATCACTTCCAGTTACTTCCTCTCTTAGGGCACTGAATCTATTAGTCAAGCTAATAGGTTCTGTGTCCCTCTGACTCACACACCTATTCTCCCCCTGGCTAACCACCTCAACAGAGGCAACCCTATTCTCACAAAGAACAGGAGAAGCCTCCCTAGCTTCTTGTTTCCTAACCACTCTCCACTGTCCCCCATCCTCACTAGGCCTATTTCTAACTAATCTAAGGGGGCTAACTTCACTATCACTAGAACTATCATATCCTACCTCCTCCACCGGCCCTCTACCTTCACCTGAAACATCTAACTGGCCTACCTCACCACCTAACCTATTCCCAAATCTAGGCCTAACACTAAGTTCCCTCCTGAGCTCAGCAACTAACCCCTCCAGCCTACATATCCTGTCTAAATCCTGCCTTCTCATCCCCTCTAAATCTACAATGCATTCACGCAGCCCACATACAACACATGTATACCCCTCACCTAATACACCACAACCAATGCATACATTCCGACACTCATGCTCACTTTCATCCCCAAACTCCATCACTTATTCAAACAAAGAAAGAATTTAAGTAGCAATAAGAAAAAAAAGAAGAGCAACTTAGCTTTGGCTGATTGTGGTGAGAAAAAAAAAACAAAAAACAAACAAACTATAGAAAAATCTGAAAAATAGATCAACAGACTGAGAGCTCTATAAAACACGTGCTACCTGTTCGAAGGTCACTCTGTTGATGCTGCCTCACATTGTAGGTCCTTGTAGATGAACAGTGCCTTCTCGGAGATGATGCTCTCTGTGACGGTATCTCCCGCCAGCTCCTTATTGCATATCTACAACAACAGAAGTCTCTCCATCTCGTCATGGTTGTCGGTCCTCAATTTGGAAAGAATAGTCAGGCCCTTGGTCAGTTTTGTAGCATTTATGGCATCTTTCTGTTTCAATATTGTACAAATTGTCACACTAACACCACTCTCATGTTTGTCGTTTATCTCCTGCTTCATTTCGATTGACATCATCCTCTTTTTCCTCAGAGGACACCTTTCCATTTTTTTTTAGAACTCATGGTCTTTTTTTTATATAGTCCTTTTCTTTTTTGTGTAAATATTCTTTATTGCACTTTTTGTAAGTGCTTTGTTTGGAAGGGCACCATCTTTAATTTGTTTCTGTGTTTACATATTTTATTTTTTGTATTACCATTTTCTTAATTCATTCAATTATGTTGGGCTGTGGGTTAAAAGCAAAACCTCACAACATGTTAGAGGCACCCAAGACTTTACTGCGTGTTACCCTTGTGTCACTTGTAGTAAGTCAGTAGAGGATGGTGATACATACATCTAGTGTGATTTGTGTACCAGCTGGTGTCATGGTACATCCAATTAAAGTGAGGAAATGCCTTAAATTAGTACCTATGCTATTGCAAGTACACAAACCAGCCAGCCTATTTTGTCTGGCAAATACAGCTTTATTGGTTAAAAATATGCGCTGAGTAAAATCTTCATAAAATTTGAGATATAAAAGTCTCCCATGAATAGAAGCACGTTTTCTATAATTAGAATCCAATTTAAAAGTGGTAACTCCTTAAAAAGCATAAAATAACCATGGGTATTGCTGAAAATTTGTGGAAGAACTTAGAATTATCAATCATAATTATAAATAGCTAAAGGTTATTAGTTATATCAATAGAATAATTCTTTTCAATATTATTTGATTTAGGAAAAAGGATTTAAATATTTTATTTTAATTATTTTCAATAATGGGTACCATTTGTAATTTTATCCAAGGCGAGTTCAAGCAAATTAGCCAGGCGCTTAAAAAGTTAATTCCCCACTATCTATTCATAGGTAAGGAGTTATATTCTGATGTTGGAGAGGGTCTATCACCCAGTAATTATTAAGATTAGTGCCGTGCTATTTCTTTAGTGATTTTTGCATTTTGAGGTCATATATTGTATTTTATATCATGATTTTGAAGGTAATTTTGAAATGGGCAGAGAAACTTCAGAAGACCTACATTGTGTGTTTTGTAGTAACATAACCTAATTTCATATATGACAAAAGCCACAAGGGCCATCAAAGATCATCCATATCTGTTAAAACCCACCCACAAAATGCATCCATAGGATTGTGTCAGATATACCATATACAATTTAAACTCCATAGGATTGTATCAGATCATGCATTCACAATATACATTTAGAACCATCCACAGGAATGTGTCAAAAACAAAAAGCATCATCATCAAGAGTCGTCAAAATTGAAATCAATCCTAATATATAATAATAAAAAACTGCATCCACAGGAATGAGTCCAGAATAACTGCCCCACCCCCAAAGTTAACCCTCCCTCCCCATATAATCATCTAATGTGCGTTTGAAAACATTCAAGTTTGGACTGTCTACCGTCTCAGATGGCAAACTATTCCAGTAATCTACCACTCTATTGATGAAAAAATATTTTCTAACATCCAACCTGCACCTCTGTTTTTTAATTTTTAAGTGGTGACCCCTAGTCCTATTACTACCTTCCAACTCAAATAACTTTCTAAAATCCAACTTATCCATCCCAGAACAAATTTTAAAAAGTTCAATTATATCTTCCCTCATACATCTTCCCTCATACATCTTCTTTCAAATGAGAACATATTTAATACCCTCAGTCTATCTTCATATTCAAGGTGCTTAAGGGAAGGAATTATTTTTGTTACCATTCTTTGTACTGACTAGTAGGTTGATATCATTTCTAAAATGTGGTCACCATGCTTGTATACAGTACTCTAAATGTGGCCTGAAAAAAAATGGTACTAATGTTTTTTTAGGCATTCTAATCATCATTTACGGCTTAAGTTAGGCGCAGAAAGCACTTATTTTTAAGATACCCCCATGATGAGTACAACTCTATATGCAGTGATACTATCTTAAAAATAACTGATTTTGCATGAAAATGAAGCCATAGTATGATTAAAATGCTGACAAACACCATTAGTGCTGTTTTTGTGTATTTACTATTTATTTATATATTATTCGTATATGCATTTGGGTAATACGTTGTAGCGGGCCGAAAATCTATGCTCTCATCCCAATTGTTCCAACCTGCTTCCTACACTAATTCGGATGTGAGAAATTGAAGGAGAATGAAACGGATTGTATATACAGTCCTTTACTTACAAAAAAATATAATATTTACAAATATAATTATAATTTATATTTACATGAAAAATAAATACAGGTGCCCACTCAAAATAAGGCCAAATTCCCCAATCCAAACAAGATACAAAAGATTATAACGGGCGAAGAGAACAAGTTTACACAACGAAATGAAAAAAACAACAAAACAAACCGAACGAAAAAGGGGCACGGGACTATTACTTGTGTGCTGGGGGTGGGTGGTAGTATGCCAATATAAAGGGAGGCAGGCTCGTCAGCCAATGCAGGTGGGCAGTGCAGGTGGCAAGCGAGGTATGAAAGCCCTCCGTCTCAGGGCTGGGTGGAGCACTCGCCTAGAGAACCCCTCTTGCAGTCCATCCAAGCTTCCACTCTGTAGAAGAGATGATATCCCCCGTTTACTATATAGGGAAGGGAAATTAATAAGTGGGCACTACCCAAGGAAATTCATGATTATTTTACTTCTAAATGTACATCCAAGTATGCACAACAAATTCTAATTTACAGCTTTGACAATTCTTTAAATATTTATTTTTATATTTATATTTGATAAAAGATTTTGTTTCAAAATATAATCTCTGAAAAGAGAATACAAACATCAATAAAAAATAAAATCCAGTTATTCACACACACCCATTTGCACAGAGGGAGGGAGAGGGTATTGGGAAAAAAAAGGTGGGAGAATGGCCCTTCATACACACACTCACATTCACTCCACCACAATGTCGGGTTAGCGACCATGATAGGAGGTGTTATTTATGGGCTACAATTAATAATACCTAGATGGCAATAGCGCTGCCTACTTTATGCTATTTTGGCCCAAAATGAATATTTTTTAGTTACGCTAAAAATGGGGGAGTTGCACCCATAACCCCCGCAACTTAAAAACCCCCTCTTAATATTCTTAATTCTAAAGGTTAACACCAGATTTGAATACAAAATGCGATTGCTAAATGTCAGCAGCACCATCATCATCTTAAATTACCTAGTAAATAATCACTTCATGACAAAAGCTAAACCATCTCCACCTTTCACTATTATAATTGATCTGCGTTTCTTTTCCACTCCTGTCGCAAAAGATATATTAAAGTCCAACATACCTAGTTTACAAGAATCACACTCTTTGAACTACTTGCCTACAGGGTTGCCAATGTTTGAAATAAAGTTAAACTATGGTTGCCAGTGTGTGAAAATAATGGTTTATTTTCATATTAAAAGAAAGCAAGGCTCACTGTATTTTAATGTCAATTTTAACCACTTTAAGGTATAATGTCTAAAAATATGTACTTTCCGCATCAAACAAATCATATCTGCCAACTGGAATGACTAAAAAGACTGAGTACTTGTATAACACTAAAAATATGACAGATATTCTGAAGTTTGACCTTTTGGGGGCTATTTTTCCTGATACTTTTTTTTTGCCTCACTCATTTTTGCCCTGCTTGTTATTTTAATAAACTAGTAGTCTGTCTATTAGTAAACAATAAAAAATAGTATATTTACCTACTTTAGGCTGGTGGACAGTTAGTTTCAAAACACTACTGTCATGATTTTCTCAATAGAAATATGAGTCAGCAAAAAATGTCCCATGGCGACCAGATAAATTAAAATTTTTAACCATTCATGCTTGCCTCATGCAGCAACAAATGATTTATCACAGCTAAAAACAAATTTCATTCAATCTTAGTTATGATTTACAGGTAGGGCACTTACGTTTATTTTTTATTAGCTCATGGTTTACTAAAACTTTGATACTTCTATTGCTGTAAGCTACAACCAAATGTAGATGGTGAACATTTAAGGAACAAACAGAGCATGCATGTGACATTTTAACACATTATGTGCAAAGATGAATTTGGGACCTATTTCCGCCTTGCAGTGGTTTTCAAATTGCCATATCAGCAGTTTCAGTTGAGCTATTGATGTGGGACTTTGTGAGCTTTTCAATGAGGGTAATTCACATGTTTTTATACCCCCAAAAAGTACATCATATTTGGCTCATGTCACGACACCATAATTTATTATGATTATACAGTGAAGTGTGCCTTATGTGGTACACGAATGTGTGTGCCATATTGGGCTCATTTTGTTGTGAAATAAAAAAAAATTGAATCATGGAAATTGGCAAATATATATATATATATATTCCTTTTTTAGCCATTCAGAATCAGTTGTTTTGTAGTTTGCAGGAGGCTTATTTAATAAGGGTATCACAATCTATGCAGGTAAATTTTAGTCACCTGTGACTCTATATCTCCCTATGTCGGTCAGTCAGTCCCCATTTTGCTTTTTGACCCATTCTAACGAAATTTGAAACCCTTATGTTCTTTTACATTCTCTTCTAATGATATAATTGCCAAAATCCTCCGAGTTTAGTTCGGGAATTATTTTGTTTTGGCAATAGCATCATAATTATTCATCCGATTGAGTTAAGTTAATCTCATTCATAAATCTCTGTTTATAAACAAAGAAGGACTGACCTAAGCCATTTATGTATTTTAATTAGATGATTGCTCACTAATATAAGAGTTTGCCCCCCAAAATTCACGAATTATCATGAAAATTAGGTTGAATACTAGTCTAAAGTGAAAGGCCCTAAGTAGCACTAATGAAGTGGCGACTTTGAAAGGCCCTAGGGCGACTAATAGGTTAAAAAAAACTTTGAGAGTTAATCATTAGAATTACAAAATATAGTTTATCCCATTAATTGCCCGGCTTTTTTTCTTGAACTTGCTCTCTGCAAAATTACAAATGGTACACGTTATCAAAAGTAATTAAAATAAAATATTTAAATCCTTTTTTAGAAATCAAATAATATATCATTTTAATTGAAAAGAATTATTCTATTGATATAATTAAAAAAAATTTATTAGCCTTCTACCTATTTATAATTATGATTTAAATTCTCAGTTCTTCCACAAATTTTCAGTAATACCTATGGTTACTTTATGCTTTTTAAGCAGTTACCACTTTTAAATTGGTTTCTAATTATAGAAAACAGTGCTGCTATTCATTGGAGACTATTTTATATCTTAAATTTTAGGAAAACTTTGCTCAGAGCCTATTTTTGACCTATAAAACTGTATTTTCCAGACAAAATAGGCTTGCTGGTTTGTGTGCTTTCAATAATACACTAACTTAAGGCATTTCCTCATTTTAATTCGATGAAAAATGAAAAACATAGTGTATTTAACCAACAAATGGAAGTCATCAAAAACAGCGTGTTTACACATTTGTGAGTAATAAATCTGCCTCTTTTCAGGGGTCGTGTTGTGGTGATGCTTAGTATGGAGTCAAGTTACTCTCATTCATAAATCTCGGTTTACAAACAAAGAAGGACGGATCTAAGTCATTTATGTATTTTAATTAGATGCTTAATCACTTTAACATAAGAGTTTGAAATTTGTTTCTGACAAATTATCACAATTATCAGGGCAAATGCGAGTCTATATGTTAAAGGTCACAAAAAGCCCTCAGGTGATTACATAGCACTGAATCAAGGACATATAAAGGCTCTCAGGCAACTAATGGGTTAATGCTTAAAATTTTAGGTGTGGATATTCTTTCAATTTATGGCAGCATATATTGCCTCTGTCTTATTATGATACAATCTCAGATTAGCAGCTCAAGCTTATCAAAGATAACCCAACAGGTAAAGTATTCAACCTCTATGGAAAACATTTTGATCATCACACAAATATACATTGTTGCTTTACTGTGTAGCATTTAGAGATACTTTTGATAATTGAAACTAACCAATAATAATGAAGAAGAAATTCAAATCTAAACAAAGTAGGGTTATTATTTGATAAAGTTTATAATGAAAAACAACAATACCAAGTATAATAAGATTGGGTCTAAACTGTTTAAAAAAGCACCACTATCATGGTATGTTTTTGGTATGTCAAAAACTAAACCCTGCAGCTACTACTTAGCCATCATGGCTTGTTAAAAAGCTAAATCATGCAATACACATCATTAATAATTAAGCAATCTAAAATGAATGCATCTTGGCCAGATGCTTTACTAGTATTCAAATTAATTATAAACTCTTTAATGATTTCCTTATCTACATTAATGGTATTCAATACCTCATCCCCTGATCTCAAATAATCACAAATTAAACTGTTTTGATTCTTTTTGATAAATAGGTACTGAAGCAAAATGATCATTAAGTAGGTACCTCTACTATTTCCTCATCAGATTTTTCCAAAACCCCTTCATAATTAAAGTCGTATTTAATTTCTGCTGCCCTTTTGCTTTTCTTAATTATTTAATTCATCCCTAGTTACCCTATAATGATTCAGATTTTCAGCAGTACCTTTTCGCTGTAATCTTTGGTATGGTCATTTCTTTTCAGAAATTTTCCTAAAAATATCCTGATTCTACCATAATGGCTTCCTACATTTATTCGTAATGACCTTTGTTAGGATGCACTGCTCCTGGACTATGTTTAATATAGTCTTAAAAGTATTCCACATCTCAAGTATTCTTTCCACTGAATTCTATATCCCAGCTAGCCAGGGCTGGCAAAACCGCCCAAATTTAGAAAAAGCCCAATAAAACTCGGGTTTTATTCTGGGGTTTTTCAAATCTTGGGTTTTTTAAAAAAATAAATGCTACAAGCATTAGAATAACATAGAAAAAGAATAGCTATCTCCATTTTTATATAATATTAATAATTACTTAATTTAATAATTATATTATAGTAAGAATAGATCACAGTAACAGATCACTGATCGAGAATTTGGGCTACCCATGTCCCATGATAGCCATAACCTGTAGAAGCAGAGATGATTATGAGTCATTATCAGAGAAATAACCTTAATTTGATACATATTTGTTAAAATTATAAACATAAATATGAATTTTGAATAAAATAATAGGTAGCATTCATTTCTTGAAAAGAAAAGTGTAATTTTGAAAAAAAAAACAACAACCCAAACCTCGGTTTTTTAAAAAACAAATGCTACAAGCACTAGAATAATAAAGAAAAAGAATAGCTATATCTATTTTTATATAATATTAATAATTGCTTAGTTTAATAATTATATTATAGTAAGAATAGATCACAGTAACAGGCCAGTGATTGAAAATTGTGGGTACCCATGATAGCCATAACCTGTAGAAGGAGAGGTGAATTATTATGAGTCAGTATCAGAGAAATAAGCTTAATTTGATATATATTTGTTGAAATTATAAACATAAATATGAATTTTGAATATAATAATGATAAGAAGCATTTATTTCTTGAAAAAAATGTAAATTTAGAAAAAAAACACAAAAAATGGGTTTTTAAAAATTTCACTTGGAAAAACCAAAAAAGCCCCAGGAATAAAACCTGTTTTTTTTTTTATTGTCCCACCCTGCAGCAAGTTTCTGAGTTTTACATAATTCCCCCATAGAAATTTTGAGTTATATTAGTGTTTGTTGATGTTCTGCCTTGGCCTATTGCCAAGTTAAGACAAACTATAGGACAATCACTATTTTCCAATGCTACCACATACAGTCACTTACTGTCACAGGGTATCCCCCATAGGGAGATACCCTATGTAGACTTACACCTGGTATATGGAGTAGTGGTACATCCTTCCACCCTGAGTGCAACTAGGGAAGGCTTTAGGCCTGCTGATGCCCCAGTCAGGATCCCGTAAGGGGCGCAGTGATTTGCCTTCCTATCCACGATGCTGACGGGACTCAGCGCCCCGTCTGGCCCCAGCTTAGCCTCTTCTCCTTTCAGAGAGCCTGCATTTCTCCCCTACTTCCTCACTTCCTCTACAACCTCCTCCACATCTTTCTCTGGTTGGCCTCCATTTTCACAGGGTAGATATTCCCTAACCCCTGAGCTCCAGTTTGGGATGGTGGGTTTTTAACGACCTGTTTCATCCCCACCCATACCTTCCTCACATCCCTTTTCCTTCTCACTTCACTATCTTTTTTTTCTATGCCATGCCTAAGGTGGAGGGCCATGCCGAAGGGGTGCCAGGTTACCAGGTGGAGGAGTAGCCTCAAATGGCCAAATCTGACAGAAAAACATCTTCCCATTTCCCCCTCACAACAATGGAGGTGCCTTCAGGCAGATCCACAGAAAAATTGGAGGCCACCTCCCCCATGTGGTCTCACAGGGGACCCTCCAAATCTTTTTAACTGGAGAGGAGGCTTACTCCTCTCCTTCACCTACAGGTGTAGGGGACTCCCCCTCATCCCCTTGTCGGGTGCCAAAGAGTCCGCCAGGACTCAGCGACTGGACCAGCGTTTCGCTCTTCCTCACACCGACTACATGGCAGGAATATGGGCAGCTCTTTGGACTGCTTGGCAAAGAAGATGGGAGACGGTCGAAGGGAACTTAAAGTTGCGTGCCATTGCGCCGCAACTGTTCCCATGTACCTACCCCCCAATGCCACAAAGTCCTCAGGTTGCTTTATGTTGTCTACAAATTGGGCACACTGGCAGGATGCACCGCCATTTGATGGAGTGCTCACCAGCGCACTACTGTGAAGACTGCATTGTCCCCCAGACTGTTTGGCATATTCTTGTTGAATGTCCCAGTCTGGGCGATCTTCACGCACATTACCTGTCCCAGTACCCGGATGCGCGGGGTCGCTACCGCCTGTTCCTTGTACTCGGGACGAGTGTGTGCACCTTGACTGCTGGACTGATACTTTTGGGGGGAGGCCTGCCTTCTCCCTTTTATTTAATTAGGTTTTGTTGTTTTCTTTGTAGTTTGCATGCTCCTGCACTGGGGGGATGGGGACCTCCCTCCGATGCCGGAGTTTGCTTCCTTATTGTTGTCATCTTCCCTTTTTATTGTTGTTTTGTTTTCAAATTTTTATCTTCAAGTAGCCTACAGCTAGGCTGTTTGATTGTGGCGACTTATGCCCAAGTGGGCAGTCAACCAGATAGCCCATTAAAAAAAAAAATCACCCCCTTGTCTTAAGGTGCTTCTTTCCAGCGGCAGTCCTCCCTCTACTTTCCAAGGGGACTGCCAAGAAAGTCCTCCCCCATCCTGGGGTGCAGAACACCTAAGACCAAAAGTGTGAGTGCGCGTAATTGAGCTTCGATTACATTGGGCCCCTTTGTTCAGAGACTACCCAGCATTTTTTAGCCCACTGGCTTCAAACGCTTTCTGGTTATTAACTCCACTGATGGCAGCATGTTGGCTAAGGGCAACATTCCTCAATGTTGAGAAAGATACCCTCTGCTCCTGGCCCCTCCAGTCATACAAGTACGGTCGTTTCCGCGCCAATTCAGAATCCTTCTGTGGGTTCTACCCAGCCTGGGCACTCCCACACCCAGCCCCGATTAAAACCAGGGCTCCCCCCCCTTCCTCCAGCATGACCGTTTCCCGTAAGGCAAAATGGCCTCCACCTAGTCATTAGACTCACAGGAGGCAACACCCCTGAAGTTGGTTGCCAGGCCATCTTCTGGGGTTCCTAAAGCTGCCCCCAAATGTAGATGAGTTTACGCTTCACTGGCCGAGAACCGCTTCATTTTCCTGCCTCAATCTATCTTTGTGCTATCCAGCTACACAGCCTGATTTTGATTTGGGGAAATGACTGAATTCTCTATCTCAGTCGAGGAGTTTAGGTTGGTAGATTAGGCCGTTGAGTTCTTCTCCGGCAACCTCATCGCCGCGGGCCTAGCTACTATTCCTAGAAGGTCTGGCCATTTTGTATGCTGACCACTCCCGTGGCAGTCAGCTGAGTGTGAGACAGCCCTCGAGCAGAAGCGTTATTTCATCAGCTAGGGCTAGGTTCCGGTATATTTTGAAGCACGCCTGCCGCTCTTCTTGGTGGGCATTCATGTCTTCACTAAACAGGAAGATCCCTCTAGCAGAGGTGTGGAAGTGAGTCAAAAGGATTTGGGGCAAGTTCTCGCAGGACTCCCTCCCATTCTCCAGGAGAATGAGACCGCAATCTCGGACCTTGCATCCATGGCGGAATCCTTTGCAACTGCTTTTTCTGCATTCTCTAGCCCGGGATGCTGCTCTGACAGCATCCAATGCACGTTGTGATGTCGCGGAAGGCTGCCAGCTGGACTTTAACTCCAGAGGTTGAGAACCCTTCAATGACAGGTTTACTCTGTATCATAGTGTACTAACGGCATACTTTTAACTCCCAAAGCGGTGCTTGCTGGAGTGAGTTCCGTTCCGCTCCTGCTTTGTGCGTAGACACTGCCTGTGGTCCGGACGATGTCCTGTACGCCATGCTTCGACACCTGAGTGAGCTCTTACAGCACCAGGATTATTGCGTTCGACTTTTTTGAAGCACACTCCGTGTAACGCTGTAACCGAGCCAGTCTATATGAGATGGCTCCAAATGCCAAGAGGGGGTTGGCTTCCATGCTGTATCCCCTCTGTTGAAGTCAGCGGGGGCTCTGCATCTCTCATCCTGGCTGAGCTGGTGGCAATACACCACTCGGTATGGGAGATTACGTGACATGCCTGGTTCGGAGACTGGATTGTGATCTATAGCAACTCACAAAGCGCCCTGAGTGCTCTCGGGGCATTGGAATCTCTGCGTCCCCTGGTTCTCAATATTCATGATGCCACAGTTTTGGCATGCTGGCCGGATGTCGAGATTATCTTCTGCTGGGTTCCTGGACATGTAAGAATTGCGGGGAATGAGGGCGCCAAAGAGTCTGTGATGACTTGGTGACTGGAATAGCGTTTCACTCTTCCTCACACTGACTACATGTTAGGAATACGGGCAGCTCTCTGGGCTGCTTGGCAAAGAAGATGGGAGACAGTTGAAGGGAACTTAAAGTTGCGTGCCATTGCACAGCGACTGTTCACATGGACCTACCCCCCAATGCAGTAAAGGCTTCAAGTTCCTTTCTGTCGTCTCTGAATTGGACACACTCACAAGATGCACCGCCATTTGATGGAGCGCTCACCAGCGCCCTACTGTGAAGACTGCATTGTCCTCCAGACTGTTCGGCACCTTCTTGTTGAATGTCCAAGTCTGGGCTATCTCCCCCACACGTTACCTGTCCCGGTACCGGGATGGGTGGAGTCGCTACCGCCTATCCCTTGTACTCGGGACGAGTTCATGCACATTGACTTTTAGGGGGAACCCAGCCTTCTCCCCATTATTTAACTAGTTTTTTTAGTTCTTTTCTTTGTAGGTTGCATGTTCCTGTTCCTGGGGGAGGCGGACCTCACCCCCACCCCCTCCCGATTCTGAAGCTTGCTTCCTCCTTGTTGCCATTTTCCCTTTTTTATTGTTGTTATTTTTTGCATTTCCTTATTTTAAAGTAGCCTTGTGCTAGGCTGTCGTGAGTGCGGTGACTTGTGCCCAAGTGGGTAGTCGCCAGATAGGCTCCTAAAATTTGGGGCTGGAGGTAACCAGATGGAGGCCTTCCCTTCCCAAATATGGACATGGTCCCCCAAGCATCAGTCTACCCTCAAGAAAGATCCTCCTGGGGCAACAAAGGCTGGAGCTGTGCTACTATATATGGATGGCTTTCAACCCTTTCTCCCTCTTGTTTGAAGCTGATGGGGAATTGGATTCTGCTGGGGTCCTTGGTGATGTGAGGATTGTGGGACATGAGTGCTGAGGACGGTATCAAACAATCAGCAAAGACTTGTCCAGTGTTTCACTTTTTCTCCATAACTCCATGGCAACAATCAGGCTGTATGACAAAGAAGGCTAACCTACCCATCAATGGCTTCAGGTCATTTTGTGTTGCCATTTAATGGACTGGTCCCCTGAACCTCACTTTGATGCTTGATTCCCCAGACTAGCACATTTTTGTCAAATGCCCCCGGGGGTCTGGAGGATTTTTGCATACATTACTTGAGATGAGCAAGGTCGCTGCTGCATTCTTAGGCTCCCAGGCCTCCCTTCTGTACCTTATGTGTTTTTTATTGTAAAAGTATTTTGAATTTTATTTGTTTTGTCTTTTAAAAATATAATTATCCTATTTGAAGGATAAAATAAAAGTAATTTCAATTGCTATGCTCTTGCTATAATTAAAAAAACTTTTGATCCTTATGATTGAAAGAAATGGCAGTTTGCATTCAAGGTGCAAGTTAAGCAGAGAGTCACCCTTCCTCCTAGTCCCTTGTTTTTCAGGTTGTCTCTCACCTGCAAAGAGGAGGCATGGTGTGCCCTCCCTTTCTCAGTGTGAAACCGAGCAAGGGTGATATCCATCCTACCCTAATATCTGAATGATTTCATGTGCCATCTTGGCTCCAATGCCCAAGAGGACATGCAGCAAAATATCTTCCACACATTTTCACTTTCTTGGCAGATTTCTCCTTACAAGCTTTCTTTGGGACTTGCCCTCATCTGTTTTTGCTTTAAATTTAATTTGAATAAAAAAAACCAAAAAACCCATTAAAATTATAATTAGATTTAGTGAAAGTGAAACTGCAGGGATCAGGTACAATTTTTATCATTAATTTTTTTCCAGAGAACAAATTATTTTATATTCAAACTGGGCTGTGCAAAATGTATATATGGCTTCCGATTACACCAAAGTTAAGCTACATCAAGCATGATTAGTAGGATGCATCACATCAATAGGGGTGGAATTTCGAAATGAAATGATATTAATGCGGAACTCTTTATTCTTTTCCTTTTCCAACAAAAACAAAATGAGAGAATTTTTTTTGATTGTACAATATCTTCATGTTGCGCAGTCACCATACTTGTTTTCGTGGTTGGGAGGAATGCCGTCATATTACAACATGCAGGAGACATTGCAGCTGGTTCTCTGACTTTGTGTGAGGGTTCTTAGTGAAATCTGTACCAGAGCGACCCCTCGTTCTGTGGCATCATTGGTGATGAGAAGGCCACCTACTCACCTTGCCCCGACCTGGTATATGAGGTTTGTCCCCCACAAGGCAGGATCAATTTTGAGGAACCATTTGTCGATTTCCAGCAGATCCAGGAATTTCTCAGTGTTTTTCATGATGAAGGAGGCAACAGTCTTGCCTAAGTCAGCCTCCTTGATTCAAACCTTGGGCGATGTTCCTCTGATGCCTCCATGCTTTGGAGGTTGGCAACAACATTCCGCTTCCCTTCCAGGAACGGCTCATCGCCAAAAAGCACAAGACCAACTGTCACTTCTGATAGGTACCACATGTGACGTCCCAACACTTTCAGCCCAGACTCGCTTATTGCCTTGTTCGTTTCTTTCACCAGGGCTTTGTAAAGGTAAAGGTCGTTTCTCTGGGCTTTTGCTGAACACACAGCTAAGAACCATGCTCAAATATAGTAGCATATGATGAAGACGCAGAACTCGAGCTTAGGAGGAACTGCGACCTGGCTGTGTGTGAAGTGGACAGCTGCTGTTTGTTGTATTCTGTGAACTGAGGCACAAAGATCCACATTTTCAGAGCATAAATTGCTCTTGCCATCCATTGAGCCTGATGGACTTCTCCCAGCTTGTGGAAAGAGATCTTCTTGCGTTCATGGGCGGTTTCCACCAAGGAACACAACAGCTAGTTCTAGCAGTTCCCAGTAATCGTCACGTGGGTGGTACTGTTGGAGGTAGTGTCGGCATAGTTTGAGGACATTGTGCATCCAGTCCTTGAGCTCTTCGTTTGCTGTCTTGTACTGGTCTTGATCAATAAATTGCCAGATGCAGCAGATCTCGACCAAGGATTTGCTGCAGTTGAATGCACACTCCACCCTTGGATCCTGTATTTGTCACCATTGTGTTGAAGCACAACGCTTAATTCAATCGGAAATAGCCCACCTGGATATAATGGAATGGATGGTGTTTGCCATAGGCTCCGTTTCTTAATGGGGTGCGCCTGGATGTGGTTGAGTCGCACCGTTTCCTTGGTCTTGTATTCGACCGACGCCTCACCTGGGAGGCTCATATTCGCAGCCTTAGGGTCTCTTGTACCCGCGCCATGGACATTCTCCGTTCCGTGATAGGGCTACTGCCCTACTTTTTTATCGATCCTTTGTTCGTTCCAAGCTCGACTACGGATGCGAGTTTTATGCATCCGCAGCCGAGCGTTTATTGCGGAAGGTGGATTCGATCCACCACACCGGCCTTCGCCTTGCGACCGGTGCCTTCCGCACTTCCCCCATTGAGAGCCTGTTGGTCGATGCTGGGGAGATGCCACTCGCTCTGCGCCGCGTGCAGTGCATCACTCGCCTTTACGCGCGAGCCCGGCGCCTCCCTCAGTCGCCAACAGCTCTCACTGCATCCGCAGCTGATCTCGATGGTGCCTATGCCGCCGAGAGACGCCAGTCATACCCTAAGCCCTTTGGATTTAGGGCCAGGAAACTCCTTCGAGAGCTAGATATAGCTCTCGGGCCGGTGGCGCCCCTGGTTCTGCCCAGGACGCCACCCTGGAGGGTACCAGATTTGGCTATTTGTCGCCACGCCTCTGCTCCCAAAGCTTGTACTGCGCCGGGAGTATTGCGTTCGACCTTTTTGGAGCACACATCGTGTCACGCTGGTACCGTGCCAGTGTATACGGATGGCTCCAAGTCCCAAGAGGGGGTCGGCTTCCACGCCGTATCCCCTCTGTTTGAAGTCAGCGGGGCTCTACCAGGCGCTGCGTCTGTCTTCACGGCCGAGCTGGTGGCAATACACCACTCGGTACGGGAGATTACGCGACGTGCCCGGTTCGGAGACCGGATTGTGATCTATAGCGACTCACAAAGCGCCCTGAGTGCTCTCGGGGCATTGGAATCTCCGCATCCCCTGGTTCGCGATATCCGTGACGCCACGGTTTTGGCGAGCCGGGCAGATGTCGAGATTGTCTTCTGCTGGGTTCCTGGACATGTAGGAATTGCGGGGAATGAACGCGCCGATGAGGGCGCCAAAGAGTCCGCGATGACTCTGCGACCGGACCAGCGTTTCGCTCTTCCTCACACCGACTACATGGCAGGAATACGGGCAGCTCTTCGGACTGCTAGGCAAAGAAGATGGGAGACGGTCGAAGGGAACTTAAAGTTGCGTGCCATTGCGCCGCGACTGTTCCCATGGACCTATCCCCCAATGCCGCGGCGGCTTCAGGTTGCTTTCTGTCGTCTCCGAATCGGACACACTCGTGTGACGCATTGCTATCTGATGGAGCGCTCGCCTGCGCCCTATTGCAACGACTGCGTCGTCCCCCAGACTGTTAGGCACATTCTTGTCGAATGTCCCAGTCTGGGTGATCTTCGCGCATGATACCTGTCCCAGTACCGGGATGGGCGGGGTCGCTACCGCCTGTCCCTTGTGCTCGGGACAGATTCGTGCACATTGACTTGTGGACTTATTGACTTCTTGGGAGAGGCCGGCCTTCTCCCTATTATTTAAGCAAGGTTTTTTTGTTGTTTTTTTTTTTTTTTCCCTTTAGTTGCACGCTCCTGCGCCGGGGGGACCTCTCCCCGACGCACCAGCTTGCTTCCTTTCCCCCTTTTGGGGTGTTGTTTTTTTTTTTGTTTTTTTTTTTCTCTTTAATTTATTTTAAAGTAGCCTAAAACTAGGCCAGTTTTAATACGGCGACTAATGCCCAAGTAGGCAGTCGCCAGATGAGCTCATAAAAAAAAAGAAAAAAAAAGAAGCCATAGGCTCCGCTTTGGTGTCAGTGATGGGAACTGTGAGGATCTTCTCCATGCCTTCTCCAGAAACGAGGATTGGCAGTTGTTCCACGATGCGTTCATTTGTGAGGGAGGGTGTAAGTTTTTCACTCTAGTCGAGTGTGAGTGGTACATCAATTGCGGATTGATCATGCTCACGCTCAACAACAATTCTCCACCGTTCACTCCAGCTCCTCCGCAAATGGAAGCAGCATGTGTACAGCTTGATGGTCACTTATGTTGGTCCGGTCCAGAGCAGCAGAAACTTGCAGGGATATGATTTTTTATGCGATGGTGCACAGTGAGATCGTTTTGGTGGAGGAGTTACTATCACGCCTTGCTCTTCAGATGAAGCGGATGAGGTTGAAGACTCGAGTTCAACAGTGGCCTGCCTTACTGTGAATGCTCGACTTTCATTTGCAGCCTGATTTCTTTCATTATACCCCCGCTGCTGTGTCCATTTCTCTTTATCCACCCAGGCCAGATCCACACTGCCCATCTTCCCTTGCCTGCCTGGCTTCCTCTGAGCTTCAAGGAACTTGCGGCCCTCCTTGATCTTGATCAAGTACATGGTGTCACAATGTGCTACATCAACAAAATTTTCAGGGAAGCAACGCAATTGGCTTGGTCTTCCTCAGCTTCCCTGTTGCCCGGGATTTTGATTCAATCTGTTGTATTCTTTGTGCAGATGCCCTACTCTCTTGATATCACACAGATCAATAGTCGCAATATTCACCTTGGAGTACTGATGTTGAACTTTGAGTGCCATCTGCCGAACTGAGAATGTCAAATCATGCTGGTTTAGCTTTGTGTGGTACTGCAAAACACACACAACTTCCTCACCGTTCGGGAGAACACTTGATGGCAGCTGGTGAGTTGCTGGGGCTCCTAGGAGTCATAACTTGTCAGCAGACCTGGTGGAAGACATCTGTAAAAAAGAAAAACACAAGTCAATAAGATGGATATCTATCCATAACAAAATACTGAAATCACTTCTTGCACTGCAAAACTGTATGAGGTGGGACCATGCCTTCGTTGCATGGGGTCGTGCAATATGGACAAACTTCAAAGTGTCTGCTGGATGTGAAGGTGTACAAGACTTAGATTTTGCTTGTAGTGTTTCATCATCAATATATATGAACTGCTGGGTTCTGTGTTATAGTCCGAACACTTTTGATTTTTTTTACTCACCCTAATGATTAGTCACTGGATGGGGTTAATGTTCAGGTTGACTTCATAGTAGGCGCCATATGCTGTAGATAGTCATAGGTCCAATCCCACTTTCATCTTTAGGTCTCCACTGAAAAATAAAGTGCCTCAATGTAAAAAGAATTGACTTAAACAATCTTAGGGAATCTCGAACCATATCAGATCTCTATTTTATAAGTAAGGGCTAGATGTATGCGTATCCCTGCTTTATTCAGGTAAATATAATTCTTTTACTACCATGGATGGTATTGTAGATTTTTCTTGAAGTTTGTACCATTTTTATATGGTACCTGACTAAGTTCCTTTCTTCAATATGTTCTGCACATTTTTATCATTTTATTATTCATACGTACCTATAGTTTCAATTTTGAGGGACAACTTGGGTCTTGAAGTATGACAAACATCACCTGCTCTTGGGGAACAATTAAAAACAACCGTCCAATTCTTTAATCGCAAGATGTCATCAAAATATAATGAAGCACCATAACAAATTGGAATGACAAATGATAGCCATTGTAAATGAGATTTTTGGCTCTTTCGTTAACCATTGAAAAATTGTGTATCATTTTTGTCCCTTATTTAATATCCCTGACTTTTTTTTTTTTTTAGGTATATAGTATTAAAGCCATTGGTCTTTGTATTTTCTTATGGTAAGTCAGTTATTCTGCCTTGCAAACAATTTTATTTACTAGAGAAAAAATGTTTTTCCCTTTTTTTATTCCTATACCTATTCCATTCCCATCGCAACGTTCAGCTGTCTATCCTCGTTACTATCAATATACACCTATGGAAACCACTGTAAGTTGATATTGTTTTGTATCACTTATTCTCAATTCAAGGGTCTGTTATGGCATTGATTTTTACATCTAGGATACTTTGTTTTTAATTGACCCTTCTTTACCTACCTTAAATAAAATAGAATTAAATTTGCATTCATTAATTACCTCTGTCACTCCCTGGGTTCTTTTCAATTAGACCTGGCAGCTCCCAGGTACTTAAAGTTAGTTGACACTAAGTGAAAAGTTAATAAAGTTATTTTCTCCTAAGTTTAAATAAATTTTCCAAAGTTTTAGAGCTCTATTAGTTTTCCAGTAATCTAATGGCTTCTTACTATTCATACGAGGTTATGATGAATTAGTGCTAATATCAGTATTGCACCAAAATAAAGATTTATTTTGAGAATTTAATTTTATATTTCAATCTATTTCTGTAAAAATTTGAAAATATTTTGTTGATCTGGAATAAAAGAAGTTACTTTTCAACCACAAAGTCAGTTTTACCAATTGTAAAAATTGAGATAATTTAAATCTATAACTACATTTTTAATGTAAATTAATAGTTTTTGTAGTTTTAAGAAATTAGATAAATTGTCTTAAACTTAAAGTCTGGTTCATTCTCTTCAAACTTCTTTTATTCTCATGCAGATATGGCATCATTTATGTATATAATTGCAGAGTAGCAATTCAGAATTTTTATAGTATGCAGATTCTGTGAAATAAAATATGGATGTGAATGAGTGAAACTAATACAAAGAATAAACTAGGATATTGATTAGTTAATACAGAGTTCAAGATATGTTTACAGAGAAGACTTATCACAAATTATACTATGAATGTCTTGCCACATAAGATAAATCTTTTACCAGTATACAGTCATGAATGCAATTGTCTCACAATCACTTATCATAACACAAGAGGTACAACTTTGCTAGGCTAATGAAGTCACATGAGATATGAAAAGGCAAGTTAGATAATTTGTCAGGAGAGCATCTTAAGGTAATGACTAAAAGTGAAATAAATATACGCAAGTGGATGGTGGTAGAGGATGAATTGCAGATAAATAGGTGAAATTCTACCCCAGAGAGGTGGTAAAGAGCATTGATGATGGCAGCAAACATGATAGAAGGCTTCAATTTAGTGTGGCATTGGGTCCCATTCCTACACTTTTTCTACTTGACTCCTATATAATGTATGAATTAATGGATACATATCTATCTCAAAATTTCTTGAATTAAAAGTTTTTATTTTGTTTAGGTTTTAAAACTGGCAAATAAATTGTACCATTTTGATTTATTTTTCTACAATTATGTTTCTAGGTTATGGTTGGCTCCCTGCCCAATGATTTTCTGCGCTTCCCTACTTCTCCACCAACAACTCAGGAGGAGCAAGACAGAGCTGCAGCTATTCACCTTCAAAACCAGATTATTGCTGAAGCAAGACAACCTGTTGTTGGGAGATATGAAGTAAGTGAAATTACCTGCTACAAGATTTTATTCAAAGTTTTGTCTCCTAAATAACATTTATTCAAGCAAAAAAAAAAAAAGGTTTGCCAACTTCTTTATTGCAAACTGTCATAAATACATCTTGCAGGGATGCATTTTATACCCAACCTTTCCTCCCTCATGATATCCCTTCCAGTTATGCCAATGATGTCATCATCTTCAGGCACTACTCTTAAATACAGCCATGTAATTCATGATCTATAACGCTATGCAGTGTATTGCAAAAGTCCTGTTATACTCATTATGATGCTCTCACAAAGGCCGCAATGATAGTTTTGATGCAGTTAGGCAAGTTTAAATGTTTTAACATAGGAATATGTGTTTATATTGTAATATTAATCAATGTTGCCTGTCTCGCTGGTGAGCATGCACTCCACGTGAGACATGAAGGCTGCACACACATTGTGCATGAAATCCTTCATGCTGGCGAACACACCATTTACCAAGGAATTAAGCTCTTTGACGTTGCCCTGGCAGGTCTTGGCCAAAACTCCTTCAACCAGAAGTACATGTTTGATCCCAATGACTCTTGCATTGTCTTGGGCCCTGGTGGCTGGGGCACTCTCCTGCTGAAAAATTAGTCCGCCTTTGTTGTGATCTTTCTCATCCAGGGCATGACTTTCTTTGCATGTTGCTTGATCAGGAACATATAGCGGACCTCAGAGATGACCTGGCCCAAGCTTACCACGCAGTTGTCCTGCTTATTGACGACTGGATTGAACGTGTTTTTTTTTATCAGAAAAAAAAAAGAGAATTCAATTGCCATGATTCTTCTAGTCATTGAGGTGATGACATCACTCCCATTGTTGTTCTCGCATACAGTTGTTGAGCAGAGGCCTGTCATGCACCTCAAACTCTTGCCCCCTCCTCCTTGAGGCCCTGGACACCTTGGCCATTGAGATGTTCAGTGATATAGGATGCAACAAAAAACAAAGCTGAAGAAAAAGAACACTCACATTAAACACCTTCAGGAACACACCTTCAAGGACTCTGTCATCCACAGATACAAGCACTATATTCATTCCCTACTTTTCTATGCCTTTATAGTTTGGGCACTCACTCTATCATCCACTCTTCAGATAACAAAACAAAGCACCTTGCCACAGGACTATGGCTTAACTGAGTGGAAACTCTGTTCTGATTACAGTGAAGTTAAGCCACATTGGATATGGTTAGTAACCAGATGAAGTCCTGATTCCTTTCAACTTCACAACGGATCTCATATGCTGTAGATACCTGTGGTTTGGATCCTACATTAATCAATAGGTCCCCACTGAAAAATAAGACATCTTAAATGAATACATCCTTCCCTCCCTCCCTCCCTTCCCTCTCTCCCTCCCTTCCCTCTCTCCCTCCCTTCCCTCTCTCCCTCCCTTCCCTCTCTCCCTCCCTTCCCTCTCTCCCTTCCTTCCCTATCTCCCTCCCTTCCCTATCTCCCTCCCTTCCCTTTCTCCCTCCCTTCCCTCTCTCCCTCCCTTCCCTCTCTCCCTCCCTTCCCTCTCTCCCTCCCTTCCCTCTCTCCCTTCCCTCCCTCCCTTCTTCCCTCCCTCCCTCCCTCCCTAACCAAGCCACCTCTATACACATAACAGCAAGGTATCCACTATATGCATACAAATGACCTCCTAATTGCCATTCCACCTGATATCAACTAAGAAGATATCTTTTCCATGTTACACTCGGGTTCCCTGGCAAGGCTCTGGTGCACTCACCACCCAAAATTCATATACAAATACCACACTGGCATCAGCAGGAACCAGACACAACTGATCACATTCCCAATGTCCGACACAAGCACAACTGAGATAAGGCATGCTGGATGTCTAAGAGAACCCTGTCCACTCAGAAGAGTTTATTCAGGCTGGACCATCTGCAAGGGTCGTCTGTGGCTTAGCAGTAATTCAAGCATCTAGAACAGCCTGAATCTCTTACACAGATGAGAACTACACCCTTTTCCTCTTTCCCTGCTGGGAACAATGGAGGGGGGCTGTCGTACAAGCATTTTTGTGTGGCAAAGTGGTTTCCCCTTTGCCATCTTTGAAACTAGCCTTAGGCAGCTCCCTCTTTTTATTTGAGGACCTCCCACCCCCCATGCTTTCTCAGGGGCTTTCAGAAATCAGCAGACAGGGAGTTTACCTGAGTTGTCATCCTTGGACAACTCAACTTCAGCACCAGCAGGGGCTTCTCTTTTATTTTCAAAGGGGCATTGACTGTCCCCACTGAAGGCATCTCGATAGGGCAAATTTCCCTTAGAGGGGCAAGGGTCACAAGGCCCGGTGAGCCATTCCCACCAACACATCTTGGATACCATGTTGACCCTATTGGGAGCTGGCATACCCCCTTGCTTCCCTGATGGAGGTTGACTTGTTGGCCCCAATGACTTTGACTACAGGCCATAGGTCTAGAGCAGGGGTTCTCAACCTTATTTTGCTTGTGGCCTCCCTGAGAACTATCTTATCTGTGGACCCCATCTATGCATATGTAAATTTTTTAAGCAAATATATTTTTTTAGGTTAGTTAAAAATAACAATGAAACAATTCTGTTATATTCATAACATAAATTCTAAATATAAATCTTGAAAATTTCAATAAATACAAGCCCCTCCCCCTAGTAAAAAGTAAACAAATCGATAAAGATTTGTTTTAACACATATTTTCAAATGAATTTAAAGATGTTTTCTCATGCAGTTTTATGTGTACTTTTCAGATCTGACACTAGTTTTCCCCGGAAATGCATACTTTTACCATAATCGACTGAAGGTCCATAATAGGAAAAGTATGTAAACTGTGTATCATGCTTTATTGCAGGTCAAATATTTGGCTGATATTTTGAATATTAAACATTGTACAAACGTAAAATGTGGTCCACTGAAATATCCTAAGTAGGTACGTACACAGTTAACATTTCAATCATATTGATAAGATACATATAGTTATGTATTTTGATGTGCTTTCAACTGTGTCACGCTTTATTGCAGGTGTACAAAAATGCCAATTTTAGATAATGAAACAAAGTATTATCGTTATATTACCATTTTATTGTAATAATGAAACATGCTCCCGAAGAATAGCGGCAAAAGATATGAAACAAACACAATTATATTGTTGGTGTTGTACTTTATTTGTCTACGTAACTTCCTTGTTTAGAAATGACATCAAACTGTCTTTTGTCCACAGAAGCTGTTAGCCGACTAATCTGGAAAGATGTTATGGTACCAACAACTGTTTTGATCTTTTTCCACAGGGCATCCTTCAATGAAAACTGGATACCTTCATACTCAACCAAAACTGTTTGATACGGTTTAGGTCATGAGAACAGGGAGGCCAGGTCATAAATGATTGGCCTGTGATTCCCAAAGTTGCGAGGTACAAAATTGTAGCCTTGGCTGAATGCGAAGGAGCATTATCATGCATAAAAATCAATCGCCATTGACGTGAGAGTGGCAGATCATATAACCATGCTCAAAATGCTCCTCCACAAATGTGGTGTAGGAGTTGGTGGTGAGTTTGATACCTTCTGGAACTCAAAAAGGCCGGACAAGTTCATTTCCTGTGATACTGAGGTCTTTTCTTACTTGTCTACCTATTTTTCAGATGTCACACTGGGATACACGTATTCTAGTACCTTTATCTTGCCTTTGTTTGGTAATAGGGTTTTCCACATATGCCTTCAATGTTCTTGTATCCCGACCAAGCTCTTGGGGCTAATTCTGGTGACCTACAACAATCCGCGTCTTCTCTTTAGCTGTCAGACGTCGTTTCAGGGGCATTTTCATACACCTGCAATAAAGCATGACACAGTTGAAAGCACATCAAAATACATAACTTTGTATGAATCTTATCAATACAATTGAAATGTTAACTGCATATGTACCTTCCTAAGATATTTCAGTGGACCAAGTTTCACATTTGTACACTATTTAATATTCAAAATATCAGGCAAAAATTTGACCTGTAATAAAGCGTGATAGATATTTCCAGCAAAAATGAGTTTCATATCTGAAAAGTACACAAAAAAACTGTATAAGTAAAATGCATTTTCAAAATTTTTTAACAGATCCAGAACCAAACCTAACCTAATAAAATCAGACAAAAAATTGGGAGAAACTCACCTCATTTGTCTTGAAATTCATGCCGATACTTGGTCCATGCAGGCATTAGAAAGCCACAAGCCCTTAGATGCAATAACAGAAAATGTGCATGGGGTTTTACACCCTTTTGAATCCTTTGTAATTTTAACACAGTAAAATAAATTCTGATCCTGTCTAAATCTTGCGGGATTTCACTGTGAGAAATATCTATTTCTAATGCCTGGCAATCAGCATCAAAAACTTCTCACATTAGTTGGTTTTGTGACCTAGCACAGCCACTGCACGCCATTTTACCATATGAACAGAAAACTCAGACATCCGTGTATCATCCGAAATATAACAAAGAATGGTATTGGTTAATTGCCAAAAGATGCATGCACATATCACCTGTAGATATAACAAAGGCTGCTCTTCGCTAACTAGTGAGGCCAAAACTTGAAGGGAAGAGGGCAAATGGCGCAGAAAGATTTTGCAAAGTTAAAATAGATTTTTGAAAAGTGAATAACTACTTTATTATTAAGTTCTGGAAGTTGAAAATGACATCATGACCATCATTTTAAGAATTAAAAATGTTTGTCTTTTAAAATTAAAAAACCTAATTGTTTTAAAACAAATCTTATCCAATAAATCTCCTAGTAAACCAATTTTTTTTTTAAACTACATCAAAAACTTTCCTTATAAACATTTTACAAATTTTATGCAATAAATTGTAAAAAAAATGGGTAAAGTTGAAGATAGACTGCTCGGCTGCTAATTTAAATTTATAGATTATTCGCATATGTGTTTGGTTACTGGAAGCTGGGCTATGAGTTACTATATGGGTGGGGGGGGGGACCCTATACCCCCCCTGCTCACCCTCAGGAACTAGTATAATAAAAGATTTTGGATTTTGGAACAAAGGACAGAAGCACAATCGTACTACTTATTCCTGGGGGTGAGCAGGGAGCCCCTCATATCCCGGCTCAAAACCGGCTTCCAGTAACCAAACACATATACAAATAACCTATAAATTAGCAACCGAGCTGCTTATCTTCAACTTTACTGAAAATTCAAATTTCGATCATAAAAAATGGAACTGTATAATTTTTTAATCATTAGAATTATATTTTTATTGAAAATCTAACCAAGTTACAAGGATATCATTGAGAAATAAATTAGATCAATTGTTAAACCACTGAAATCATTAGATAACATATGAGATCGAGCATAAGGATATCATTAGAAACTAATGAGATACTTGTGCCTGATATTTTGATGCTAGTGTTTAGATATCTAGTTCCAATTTTCATAAAGACAGATGAAGATCCCCTCTTTCCGAATGTTAAGTTGATTGCAATTTTTTGTTAACTGACTTACACAACTAAAGCCAGATTCCACAAGATAAGTTGACGGGAAAGCAATGAGGTACATTTTAGCCTTCTCCCATAATAGCGGATATTTATATGCAAATTCACTACTCTTCCATACATCATGTTTATCATTTTTTAATAAACTTTGGGATTGCCCATCACTGCAAATTAATAAGTTCCTCTTGTAAATCAATTTCAACATCAGCATTTACCTCAAATAGAATCTGCACCCAGACTGGGGATGTTCAATTCTAATAAGTCTTTGAAATGAACTTGCATGTCTTCATGAATTTTTTTAAAATGATCAATATACATGATACAATCATCATCTTTTAAATCACTGTTCTGAAGCAAGGGTTGGAAACTGTCCAAACTCACGGCGTGAGATGTTAGTACTGTACAATTTGAGTCCCCAGGAAGGCATCAATAGCTTTCTTGCTATTTATTAAATTACAATTGTAACCTTGCAACAGTTTACTAAGAGAATTAAATTTTTCAAGCCCCTTTTGAAAAATATGTCTGTTTTCATCGCAACCAACTGTTGTCCAATCTCTGTTTCGCTTAGAAATGCTACAATACTGTCCCAAACAACAACAAAGCGATGAAACTACCTTTAGACTATCATCTCACCTCTGTATGCAGTACAAGACAGTCAAATCCTTCTTCATTTTCTTTACAAAAATCTTGAAAGAGATGATCTTTAAGAGCATTAGCCTTATTACAAAAGTTTTGCTTCATGTAGACATCCACTTAATCTCTTTGCCACCAGATGTTGGCGGTGTATAACGCAATGTTTGCAAAATACTTTTGGTAATGTATTTTTCAAATGAGCAATAAACCCTCTGTACTTACCAACCAAGGAAGGGGTGCCATGTGTAGAACAAGCAATTAAATTTTTTAGTGGAATTTTTTCTGTAAAAAATGACTGGACTCTTTAAATATCATTTTTTAACCTTTGGAATCTGTTACAAGGACTCTTGCAAAAAGCAGTTCCTCACTGAATTGATGATCACCTATAAATCTGACATATGTTAATAAAAGTGCTTTATTTCTCATCAAGGCTGATTCATAAAGTAGCATTGCAAACCTTTTCACACGTAATTGAGCAATGAGTTGGTTTACTATATCTTCAGCCATTTCATCAATGCGTCTGGATACTGTTGAAATCACAACTGATATCGAAGGCAATATGACAGATTCACCAATGTTATTTGGCTTACCAGCTTTTGCAATTATTTTGCTAATTTCATATGATGCTAATAAACCCCTATTTTATTGCTTGCTTGTTTACTATAAATATCATCCAACTTATTTCATCCTTGAAAATTCCTTTATAGTTTTTGAAAGTAAGTAATCCAATGATTTATTTTTCTTTTCACAATGTTTTGTCTCCAAATGGCTACGAAGCTTAGATGGCTTCATGCTATCATTGTATAGCACGGTCAAACATATGAGATATATAGGTTTTGTGGTATTTTATGGTGATTCAATAAAACCATATAACAAATATTCAATGAAATATTGTCTTGTTTTTCTCTGTGTGATCCATGGGTAAAGTAATCTGAAGAAAAAAGTTTGCTGGTTTCAGTCCTATCAAGCTGCTGTGTTGCTGCTTATTAGGCTGATGTCAGCCAGGGCAAACCCCAACTCCCCACTGTGATGCCCAGTCATGGCGGTAACCTCCCTTAGTAAATAGTGTCAGCTTTAAAAAGAATCCGGATGGAGATTCAAACTGCTGACCCAGTGATTGCCGGGCAAACACACTAATTATTATTAGTCCCAAATATATATTGTAAGAAATTTTTGTAGGCATTACTGGACAAAAAAAAATATGTACTGAGAAATAATACATATAGTTTTGTATTTAAATTATGCCTAACATGTATTCACATGTCAAAGGAATGGTAAGCCTAATTTTCCTTCATTTCGACATTGTTACAAAAATATTACTAATAAATGCTTATTAGCATATGCACAATGTGTTCATGAATAAGAAAATACATTTACAGTGGATTAACATGTTATAAATGACTTATGAAAGGATGAAAACCGATAAGAAATACTTACCTACATGAGGTCAGAAATGGTGAGGATTGAATGTCACATATGTGTGTCTAGAGCTGTCATACGCTGCCATCATACGTCTGGCTCTAAAATACATACCGACCAAAGAAAGTGGCATGTGTTACAATACTGTATCACATAGAACAGTTTAGTAATTTAATTCAATATCAGCCTTTTTTAAGTATAACTTCAAACTGCACATTTGTAGATTTTTATATGACGTTTAGCTATATTACGTATTCTTTTTATATTATTCTTATATATTTACTATATTATTGTTATATATCATATTATTTACATTCAACAAATTTCCCCATGGACCCTTTGCTACGTACCATGCACCCCAAATTACAATTTTTTTACTTGTGGACCACCTTAAAGGTTCTGTGGACCCCAGTTGGGAACCCTTGGTCTAGAGTGTTCAGGGTTAGAAATCCCCTACATCTTGGGCAGGAGGGGGGGGAATAGACACTTAGAATCTCTCCTGAGGTGGAAATGTTCCCGGAGGTGCCCCTGCCCCAGTTGCCAGGGTCTTGCAAAGGAGTGGACAAAGATTCGGTAAGAGAGAGCCCTGAGGCAAACATCTGCACCTTTGTAAGATCCTCCTGAGATGGCATGGGCACCCAAGGACTCAGGAGAAGACCAGGGGTTGCTTCCCCCATCTATTTTGGAGATGCCTGAGTCTGACTCTTCCACTGTCTCATAAAAAGAAGAACAAAAGAACCTAGAGGACTAGGGGTTCCTATCCTTCCAGGGATTTCTGGGGAAAGACTCATTCCCTGACATTCCAGTAGGTGTCCTCAGGCAGAAGCCATGTTGAAAGTTGCCAATAAGGTGAGTGGAGCCTGAAAAATGCCCTAGCTTATTGACAGTCTGCTCAGCATCTTCAAGCATTTCTTGCTTGTTCATTCTACTGATGGGAACATGTCCAAAGGACACATGCTCCTTCAGCAACAGTCATTAGTTAAGGTTTTAGGTAGAGAATCTGCCTACTTTTTCTCAGATGGTAACCTTCTGGTGAATGTGGTGAACTCTGTCCAGGCAGCCATGGTAGTTAATACATTCCAGTTGGTATCGCTACCACATCAAATCATTCATGCCGCTACTGTAGAGATGTTACCACTTAGGCTATACAAATCAAACCTACAGACATGCCAAGCTGGATCAGCCTGAAATCTGTGCAAACTTCTCAAAGGCATTGCTTGATAAATCTATTATTCAGTGCCAAGTGTGTGAATTAGGGAGTCATCCCTGCTTCCTTGAGCAATGTTGCTTGCTTCTTTTCAAAAGGTAGGTCCTAGCCATGGAATTAGTCTTGTTTGTTATAACTTGTACAACCTGGGACATCATTTGCGCCGAGTTAAGAAGCCACCCTTTGCTCCTGCCCCATCCAGGGCTACATTACTGGCAGTTTCCATGCTTATTCAGAGCTCTTCTGTGTGTTCTTGCCCTGTGGCCACCTCCCTGGTAGAGCTGGTGGCTCAATAGTTTCACACCCTGCACAGCCATTTAATGCAAGGTGAAATGTCCATGCGCTTCCATTGAGTAATTACTCAGAGGCAAACCCCCAAAGGTGATCATGAGACCATTTTCAAGGCTGTCCAAGGAAAGGAGAACAGGCAGTGGCAGTGCAACTACACAGGGATAGGAGATGATACTTTTATTTCTGTGTACATTCTACCATCAGTTGACTTTGATGGTGGGGACTTCCATCATGTTGTAGCACCATTGCTGAGGCCCTTTCTCCTGTTTAGGGATTTGAATGGTAGGCATCCTCTATGTTTGGGCTAAGTCAATCCCAGGGGTCATTTCCTTGCTGATATGATCAAAGAGTTGGAAATAAGCATCCTGAATATGGATAAGTTTATGCATCACTGCCCGAGTACTGCTTCATTTTCTCATCTTGATTTGTCCCTATGCTCCCCAGAATTACAGCCTGATTTGGGGTGGGAGGTTGTCGATGACCTTCATAGTAGTAACCCCCTTTTTCCATTCAAATACCACTTTTTGGCCACCACTGACTGTAAAAAACACCTGTAATGCTTGGACTAGGTGAAGTGGTCTGCATTTCAGCAAATGACTGATTTCTCTGTGCCAGTTAAGGAGTTTAGGTTTGTTGATGAAGCCATTGAGTTCTTATCTGGCAAACTCATTGCTATGGACCTAACTACCATTCTGAGAATATTTTACCATTTTGCATGGCATGCGCTTCTTTGACATCTGAATGATTTCATCAACAGTGAGTTTTAGCAAGCTAAGGCTAAGTCTGGTATGTTTTGAACCACGCATCTTACTATTTTTGTCAGGCATGTCTCTCTTTACTTATCAGGAAGACTCCTCTTGTAGAAATGTGAAAGCGACTCAAAAGGATTTAGGCCAGTTCTTAAGGTTTTCCCCCCCTTCCTGTGCTCCAGTGGAATGGGATCACAATCTCAGACCCTGAATCCATGCTCTGTGGCTGTTTTTCATGACTGCCTTCTCCACATTCTTGTGGATCAGCCATTCAAGGCATATTGTTGAAGGTCACCAACTGGATTTAACCTTGAGATGCAGCTAATCCTTCAATAACAGGATTGCATGGGCACTGCTCCTGGTTAGTCAGCGTTCCATATGTCATGCTTCGATACCTAAGGGAATGAGGCCTGGCTTTTTTGTTACAGTTGTTAAACAGGATCTGGACAGAGGGTATCTTCCTATACTCCTGACAAATGGCTAATATGCTTACTTTTTGAAAACCGGGGAGAAATTACCTACTCTACCAAGCTGGTATTCACGCAATTTCTCTAACCTACATTTTCAAGTTGATGGAGAAATTGGTTAAGGTTAAATTATCTGTCTTGGGACATTAGAGTCCACCTGTTGTCTACACACTGTGGCTTCTGCAAGTTACATTTTCTTATTGGAAAATGAAAATGCTATCTGTGAGGCCATCTTACATAGAAAGCAGTACTCAAGTGTTTTTCAATCTGAATTGGCACGTAACTTTGATTAGCGCAAGCTCATAATCGATTAAATGCCAATTTCCAGAGAGCAACTTATAGAAATTCATGCATGAAAATCCCACAAAATCAGCTTCACTCACAATTCTGATTCCTTTGTACATGAATTGCTTGAATCTCATGCAGAAGACCTCAGTGACAATGATCTCAGTATGGAGCTTGCATATAACAAGCTGGAAGGAGATGATGACATATTCAACCAGTGGAAAAGGAGCTGACTTTAATTAAAAGAGTTAGATGCAATGTTTCAGACCATGGAAACTTTAAAACGACATATGATAGATGTTGACCTTGTAATATTGAGCAAAGCTTTTGAGTTCACTGAAAATTGGAAAATGTCCATTATGTGCTATCAGCGATTTTAATTAATATGACAGTTTCTGGAACCAAACCCTCGTGCTAATTGGGGGATTATTGTATTATAGAAATGCTTCACAGGATGGAGTGAGGGGATGACTATCAATTTTCATTTCTGAAATCATAATGAAATCATTGATTTGCCAGACGGGTGTGGAAGAGGGTATCCCAGAATCTCTTTTTATGTCAAAGCAAGCACACAGGTTTTGGTTTTACTTGGCCACGACTTAGGTACTGCACTTCTGTTACCATCCACAGCTTCCTTCACCTTGACCTAGACTCGTTTCTAAACTGGGTTTGCCTGGAAGTGGTAGATTTGTACTGTTTCCTTGGTCTTATTTTCAACCAATGCCTCATTTGTAGTTTTAGGCTCTTTTACTTGCACCGTGGACATTCCTCCCCTGTGATGTTGTGCGCTTGTCATGCTTTTCTACTGATCCTTTGTTTATTCAAAGCTTGACTGTGGATGTAAGTTTTATGCATTCAAAATTGAATGTGTATTGCGCAAGTTAGACTGAATCCATCATACCACTCTCTTGTCTGGTGAACCGTGCGTTCTGCACATTCCCTCCACCCCATAAGGGGTGCAGCGATTTGCCATCCTGGCCACCGTGCTGATGGGATCCAGCGCTCCATGCGGCCCCAACTTAGCCTCTCTTCCTTCCTTAAGATAGCCTGTATTTCTCCCCTACTCCCTCACTTCCACTACAACCTCTCCCACAACTTTCTCTGGTCAGCCTCTAATTTCACAGGGTAGATGCTGACCTTCTCAGCCAACTGTCCCGGATTGGGGCTGAGGGGGGAGGGGACAATGTTCCCTAACCCCTGAGCTTGGTCTGGGGTGGTTGGTTTTTAACAACCTGCTTAATCCCCACCCATACCTTCCTCACATCCACTTTCCTTCTCACTTCACAATCTATATTTTTATGCTGTGTCCAAGGTGGAGCCACCAGGCGGGAGGAGTGGTCCTGAATGGCGGCACCTGGCTCTGCCAGGCCTGTACACACCGCTCACAGGGTAGGCTACTGCGAGGGGTGATGAGCTATTGCATCCCGTAATTAAAAGAGGGTCACCATGCCCAATGATGAAGAAGTAAAAAATCTCCCCTTACTTTCCCCAGTTCCACCGTCGGAGCTGCCCTCGGGCAGCTCCACAAGAAAAATGGAGGTTCCTTCCTCTTTGCTTGCGCAGGGGACCCTCCAAACTTCTCTAACTGGAGAGGAGGCTTACTCCTCTCCTACGCCTACGGGTGTAGGGGACTCCCCCTCACCCCCTTCTCTGGAGGTGCTTTCGGGCACCTCCCTGTTTCTTGTGACAGTCCCTCCTTTTCTTTTCAAGGGAACTGCCAAGAAAGCCAGCAGGCAGCCCATAGCCAACTGCTCCCCATTGAAGCGGCTTGGTAGGGCAAACCTCCTTAGGAGGGAGAGGGAAGCCAGGCCCCTTCGGTCGCTTCCCTCAAAGGACCTACTGGCAAGATTATTGAACCTTGCTGGGGTCAAGGCCTGTGCCTCCCCACACCTGACTAGTGACAATGATGCCAATGGGACCTGCGATGTCCTGGGGGGGGGGGGATGGCTAACTGGAGGCCCCCCCTGAGATAGACATGGTTCTTGAGGCAACCCAGCCTCAGACGGTAGGGCCTTCCATGGGAGGAATCCAGGCTCGGTGCCAAGTCCCAAACCCGAATCCGCCTCTATGCAAGGTCCTCCTCAAACAGCTAAGTTTTCCGAGACAGTACAAGGAGGGGAGGGATCTCCTCCGACCGGTGCCCCTACGACAGCCAGGACCTTCTCCATTTCAGAGAAGGACCTGGCTGAGGCTGGTCCATCTGGCCTGGGGGCTCCTGCCAGTGGAGGGGAGAAGCAGGTTAATTCCCTGCCCTCCTCTCCTATGAAGAAAAAGCCTAAGAAGACTCGGGGCAACTCTCCATCCACAGGGACTGCAGGGACAGATGGGTCTGCTGCCACTTTGGTAAGCGACCAAGCCAAGATTGGCACATCTGTCCCCTCTGCCCCCCTGGATGCGTATCCTCGATAACATCGGGGCCCCTCATTAGGAAGGCTACCGGGCGTTTTCGAGCAGCTGGCTTCAAATGCTTCCTGGTTATTCGCTCCACTGATTGTAGTATATTGGCAATATGATCCATCAGAGGAGAGCATTAGCTAGTGTAATTAGTAGAGAGCCGAAGGTGACGCGTTTCTCGGACGGGAGCATTCTGGCAAATGCGGCGGATCCCTCCGAGGTGGCCAAGATAAGTGCTCTTCGGACACTTAATGGCACCCTGGTTAGTGTGACGCCGCACTCTACCATGAACTTTGTGAAAGGAGTAGTTTATGCAAGGGAACTCGTTGACTACTACATAGAGGACATCACCTTAGAGCTAGCTGACCATGGGTCGGTCAAGGTTGAGTGTGTGATGAGAAAACAGGGAGGGGCCTCAGGACCCACCCCTACACTCTTTGTCACGTTCGACTGTGACAAGCTCCTTGAGTCGGTGTGTGCCGGTTCGTACCGCTACCGCGTAAAGGCATTCTTGCCACTGCCACGGTGGTGCTATTACTGTCACACGCTAAATCCAAATCGTGTGTGGCCAAGTGTGTCAATTGCGGACAGCCGCACCCTGATTCTCTGAAGCAATGTGGTGCATATCTCCTTGAGAAAGAAATCCTAGCTATTCAGGCCCAGGATCGACTCTCATTCCGCCAGGCTAAGGACTTGGTCCTGATGCGCCTGGCTCTGCCTGGGACGTCTTATGCCTCAATGGTTAGAAAGGCACCCTCTGCTCCTGGCCCATCCAGGCCAATGATCACGGTTGTTTCCACACCCATTCGGAGCCCTTCTGCAGGTTCTACTCAACCCGGGCGCTCCCCTGATAAAGCTGTTAGAAAAAAGAGTTCACACCCAGCCCTGGCTAAAACCAGGGCTCCCCCCCCTTTCCCCCAGCGTGACCGTTTCCCGTAAATCGAAACGGCCACGCGCCTCCACCAAGTCGTTAGACTCACAGGAGGCAACACCCCTGAAGATGGTCGCTAGGCCATCTTCCGGGATTCCTAAAGCTGTCCCCCGAAAGGAGGACAGCAACAAAGGAGCTTCGGCTCCTTCGCCCACGCCCCGAGGTGGAGAGAGTGGCTCGGAGACGGTGGTTCCTCGAAAAGAGGGCCCCCCCGCCTCTGAAGCCCCACGCCCGCCTCTGAAGCCCCACGCCCGCCTAAGGTTTCGAGGCAGAGGGAGGAAAAGACTCGTATGGCGAGCCCAACCTCCTCCAATAAGTCCTCGAAGGCGACAGTGCCTTCAGTACTTTGTCCGGCCAACAGCGCCCCGGGTTCTGCCCCCTGGAAGCGTACAGCCATTCCCGTGAGGGTCTTCAGTTCGAGGAGAGCCCCCGTGTCTCCTCCGAGCTAGGCCTGGATGGCATATTCCTTCAATGGAATTGCCGTGGACTCCGGGCCAACTGTGAGGAGCTTCGGAGGCTCGTACGCCATGCTTCGAAACCTGGGTGAGCGAGGCATGGCCTTTCTGTTAGATTTGTTCAACAGGATCTGGGTGGAAGGTCTCCTCCCAGATTCCTGGCGAATCGCGACTGTCCTCGCCTTTCGCAAACCGGGGAGAGATCACTCTACTCCGGCCGGTTTCCGCCCAATCTCTCTAACCTCTTGCGTGTGCAAGTTGATGGAGAAATTGGTAAATGTTAGATTAGCCTTTTTCTTGGACAGTGGAGGCCATCTGTCTTCTTCACAGTGCGGCTTCCGCAAGTTCCACTCCACGTCGGATGGTCTGCTCCGACTGGAAAATACCGTCTGCGAGACCTTCCTTCGTATACGGCACTACGCCGCGGTGTTTTTCGATCTGGAGAAGGCCTATGATACCGCATTGCGATACAGTATCATGGGAGACTCTCTACACTGGGGGCGAGAGGACGCCTCCCAATATTTATATCTGAATTTTTGCGAGATTGTCGATTCCGCGTATGGGTTGGGGGAGCCCAATGGAGCAAGAAGAGGTAGTCCCGAAGGGAAGTGTCCTCAGTGTCGCACTCTTTTCCCTGAGCATCAACGGCATCACCTCGGTGCTGCCGAAAGATGTTCTCGCTACGCTCTACGTGGACGACCTTTTGATCTCTTTTGGCGCGGCCCAGATGCCATCTCTGGAGCGTCGACTCCAACAGGCATTGAACCGCGTCTCTCGCTATGCCGAAGCGCACCGGTTTCGGTTTTCTTTGGCCAAGACTAAGGTGGTGCACTTCTGCCGCCATCCACGGTTCCACCCCGACTAAGATTTGTTTCTTAATGAGGTGCGCCTGGAAGTAGTTGAATCGCACCGTTTCCTTGGTCTTGTATTTGACCGATTCCTCACCTGGGAGGCTCATATTCGCAGCCTTAGGGTCTCTTGTGCCCTCGCCATGGATATTCTCCGTTCCGTGACGTTCAGCGCTTTGGGCGCTGATAGGGCTACTGCCTTACTTTTTTATCGATCCTTTGTTCGTTTATAGCGCGACTACGGATGCGAGTTTTATGCATCGCAGCCGAGCGTTTATTGCGGAAGGTGGATTCGATCCACCACACCGGCCTTCGCCTTGCGACCGGTGCCTTCCGCACTTTCCCCATCGAGAGCCTACTAGTCGATGCTGGGGAGATGCCACTCGCTCTACGCCATGTGCAGTGCATCACTCGCCTGTACGCGCGAGCCCGGCGTCTCCCTCATTCGCCAACAGCTCTCACTGCATCCGCAGCTGATTTCAATGGTGTCTATGCCGCCGAGAGACGCCAGTCATACCCTAAGCCCTTTGGGTTTAGGGACAGGAAACTCCTTCGAGAGCTAGGTATATCTCTCGGGCTGCAGGTGCCCCTGGAAGGTACCACATTTGGCTATTTGTCGCCACGCCTTTGCTCCCAAAGCTTGTATAGCGCCGGGAGTATTGCGTTTGACCTTTTTGGAGCACACCTCGTGTCATGCTGGAACCATGCCGGTGTATACGGATGCCTCCAAGTCCTAAGAGGGGGGTGGCTTCCACGCTGTATTCCCTCTTTTTGAAGTCAGCGGGGCGCTGCCTCTGTCTTTACGGCCGAGCTGGTGGCAATACACCACCACTCGGTATGGGAGATTACGCGACGTGCCCGGTTCGGAGACCGGATTGTGATCTATAGCGACTCAAAGCGCCTTGAGTGCTCTCGGGTCATTATAATCTCCGCATCCCCTGGTTCGCGATATCCGTGACGCCAGGGTTTTGGCGAGCCGGGCGGATGTCGAGATTATCTTCTGCTGGGTTCCTGGACATGTAGGAATTGCAGGGAATGAGGGCGTCAAAGAGCCTGCGAGGACTCTGCGACCGGACCAGCGTTTCGCTCTTCCTCATACCGACTACATGGCAGGAATACGGGCAGCTTTTCGGACTGCTTGGCAAAGAAGATGGGAGACGGTTGAAGTGAACTTAAAGTTGCGTGCCATTGCGCCGCGACTGTTCCCATGGACCTATCCCCCAATGCCGCGACAGCTTCAGGTCGCTTTCTGTCGTCTCGGAATCGGGCACACTCGTGTGATGCATCGCTATTTGATGGAGCGCTCGCCAGCGCCCTATTGTGACGACTGCGTCGTCCCCCAGTCTGGGTGATCTTCGTGCATGATACCTGTCCCAGTACTTGGATAGGCGGGGTCGCTACCGCCTGTCCCTTGTGCTCAGAACGGATTCGTGCACACCGACCTGTGGACTTTCGGACTTTTTGGAGGAGGCTGGCCTTCCTATTATTTAAAATAATAATATTTCTTCAATTTGCTTGTTTTTCTTTTGTTTTTTGTTTGCATTTTTTTGTTTTTTGTTTTTCATTTTTTTTAAAAATCTGGCTTTTAATGTAGCCTAGATTTAGGCTGGCTTGAGTGCGGCGACTTATGCCCTAGAAGACAGTCGCCAGATGACATAATTTTTTAAATTCTGTACATTCCCTTTTGAGAGCCTACCTCTCAATGCCAGTTGTCTGTGCCTACACACTCCATTATGTCTATCTATGTAGCTCCGGCATTTCCTTCAGTTGCCAATGGCTCTCACTGCATCCACAGCTGGACTTGGAGGAGGCTGGCCTTCCTATTATTTAAAATAATAATATTTCTTCAATTTGCTTGTTTTTCTTTTGCTTTTTGTTTGCATTTTTTTGTTTTTTGTTTTTCATTTTTTTTTTTTAATCTGGCTTTTAATGTAGCCTAGATTTAGGCTGGCTTGAGTGCGGCGACTTATGCCCTAGAAGACAGTCGCCAGATGACATAATTTTTTAAATTCTGTACATTCCCTTTTGAGAGCCTACCTCTCAATGCCAGTTGTCTGTGCCTACACACTCCATTATGTCTATCTATGTAGCTCTGGCATTTCCTTCAGTTGCCAATGGCTCTCACTGCATCCACAGCTGGACTTGTTTGTGCCTATGCCACTGAGAGAGGGCAGTCATAATTTAAGCCCTTTGGATTTAGGACTAGGAAACTCCCAACACTGCTGTGTAGCCCTTGGGTTGGTGGTGCCTCTGGTTTTGTCCAGGATGCCATCCTGGATGGTACCATCTTTAACTATTTGTTACCACACCTCTGCTCCCAAATCTTCTACAATGCTTGGACATTGTGTTCAACTCTTTGGAGCAGAATTCATGTGTCACTGGGTCTATGCTAGTGTAAATGGATAGTTCCAAGTCTGAAGAGTGGGTCACCTTTCACACAGTTTCCCCTCTGTTTGAAATCAGCTGGCTCTACCAGGTGCTGCATCTCTCTTCATAGCCGAGCTGTTGCAATACACTAACCATGTTAGAGATAATGCATCGTGCCTAGCTTGGAAACTGGATTGTGATCTTTAGTGACTCAAAAAGTGCCCTGGGTGCTCTTGAGATATTGGAATCTCTGCACCCCCTGGTTCATGGTATCTGTGATACCATGATTGTCTCAAGCCTGGCGGATGTTGAAATTATCTTATGGGTTTCTGTACATGTAGGGAATGAGGGTACCAACGAGTTTGTGAGGACTGGGTAACCAGACCAGCATTTCACTCTTCCTCACACTGTCTGGAATCAGTTTACTCCTGGACTGTCTGGTTAAGAAGATGGGATATAGCTGATGGAAAGTTGTGTGCCCCATGCACAACTGTTCCTCTGAATGTACCCGACAATGCCTCAGCATTTCAAGTCACTTTCTATCATCTTCAAATTGGGCACATTTGTGGCACACAGTGCCATTGATGGCGCATTTCCCTGCATCTTAACTGTTTAGCACTTTTGTTGAGTGTCACAGTTGGGGAGATCTTCGTGCATGTTACCCCTCCCTGTACAGAGATGAGCATGGGCTCTACCACTTGTCCCGTTTACTCAGGATGGGTTTTGTACACACTTTTTGACTGAGTTTCTTGAGGAGGCTGGGTTTTTTTAAATAATAGCCTAAGATTATGATAAAAATAAAAAAAAATACAGCTTATCCCCTGGTGACAGTTGCCAGATAGGTGCTTTTAAAAAACAAACCTTTGAATAGTCCATGATTATTAATGGACACAATGCCAGGCCTATTTATCCTCATGGGTACACTTACTCAATCATGAAGAATACTAATCTTCAGCAATGGGGCTTGCTCTTGATCCTTAGGATGTGGTGGCAGTGTAGTGAAATTTATGGACTAAAAGCCTCCTGGGTGCCTCTCTTCCGTATCTGTTTAACTTCATCTTGACTAAATATGTAACCATATATATTCCACTGTTTGTCAACTTTATTCCTGGCAACTTATGGCCTCCTCCTTAGTTTGTTAATGCCCTTTCTCCTCATTAACTTGAAGAGTAGCCACCTTTTTAGTTGCTCCTCACTAGGGTCTCTCCCTTAGCTTCCTGCCTCAATGAACTCCATTGACTGTGGACAGGTTATCCCAGAGATTTAGCACTCTTATGTTTCTCTAGGTTTTGTCTTGGTTGTGCTTGTGGCTGAACTGTCTGGTTCTTGGTGCCATTGGGAGTAGATATCTATATCAGTCAGTCGATATAGTATTTGGAGTTTGTTTTATGTCCTGCAAGTCCATTGGCGGCGATAGTATACTGGCACAAGTGTAAAAACTGGTAGAAGACACTCTTCTTGAAAAGGTCATTGACCTGTTCACTGCATAGTACGAGAGAGAGAGAGAGAGATTGTACAAGATCTTTGCGATTCTGTAATTGTCTGTATAAGAACAAAGGAGAGAAATCAGACTTTTCAAACAAGAGCCACCCTGGACAGTCTCATTCCCACAATTGTGTAAGAGAACCTACCAGAAAACCAGTGTAGCTTCAAAGCAAATTGAGAAACAACAGATCTGATTTTTTTTATAACATCCAAGAAAAATGTAGGGAGACAAACATGGGGCTATAGCCTTCATTAGAGTTGACTGAGATGGGCTCTGGAAGATTTTGTCAAGACTGCCTTGCCTCCTAAGCTCAGGATCTTACAATAGCTCCCTAAAGTTCAGATGGGGCAAGTAAAACAACACTGGCAATGTTTTTTTTACAGTTGCCTAGCATGATGCTGAAATTTTATTTATTGCTACTTACATGCCCAGATGGGCATGTAAAAAAAATGGAAATCTGTTTTAACCATTCCTAATTTGGTATCAGGATCAAGCAATGCTATCTTCACTCTAATGCTTTATGCCATCTTCTTTCATGATGCTAAGGGATAAGTAACAATGAGAATCTCAGATGTAGTTCTGGACTGATTGTAGTGTCTTGAGTCTTTTTGTGCGCACAAAGACCATGGAAAAGCTGATCCTAAAACTGTTCTTTCCTGATAAATGCTCACAGTGAAGAATCCATCCCATTTTGCTTATAGAGGAAGCTCTGTTCTTACAATTAGTCTTAATGAAACAAGTGCTGCACCAGAAACCACTACATGAAACTTCCAATCCCACATGCATCAGCATTTATGAGCTGCACAATAATTAGGGATAACAACTGCTTCAATAAAGACAGCAGCCATTTTTGGTGCCTGCCTAAACATGTCTAACACACATCTTGGTATACAAAGCTAGGATCAACTGATAAGGGAGTTTTCAATATTTAGAGAAAAGGCATTGCAGCTGATATATAATGCTGATATTGCACTGCTTTGGGGATGGCTGATGGGCGATGTAAACATTATTTAAGAGTAGATAATTAAATATATTGTTAGAAAAGTAGGAAATAGGAATTTTAGTTTTGCCATTTCTCTCGGGTACACCACGATGCGACCAAGCAGCACTGCAGAGCACATTCCTCACTTCACACAATCACAACATTCACTGAGGTCTGCCTGTAGAAGCATGAAATCGTTACTAGGGGAAACACTGACATCATTCCACAGCAGTCGCATTGGAGAAGCTTCCAGCAAAGACATTTACTTTTTGTATATTGGTCTTGTAAGTGCAGACAGCTTCCTCTCCAAAATGACAGTTATTCAGCTGATCAATTGGTCAACCTCTAAACAAAATCACAGTTGTAAGCCTTGGTTCTGTAGTGAAAACAAGGGCAGCTTTTATAACACTTTTACCAATGATGACACACAAGTCTTGGAGCATGCCAACATCCCCAGCATTGAGGTCACACTTCTGACCACACATTTCTGCTGGGTAGGACACATGTTGCATTTGGAGAACAGACTAATACCCAAGACTGGTTTCTAATGAGTTATGCCAGGGTAAAAATGATAGAGAAGCCCCCAAAATGGCTAATAGAACATTGCCAAAGATAGGGACTCATGAAGCTTTTGAAGCAGCAAACAGACATGGTACAGGAAAAATGCATGTAGAGGAAAAGATCAGCTGTCCAGAGCACCTGACCAAGGATTCCCAGTGTGTGCTATTCAAAGATTGGCCTACATAGCCTCCACAAACTTCCCTCCAAGAGCTTCTAAGGCTCTAGGAATCAAACACCACCATCAGTTTTGGGTGGTGTTTGCATCAGAGCTGTGCCAGGGCAAATCTTTTGAGATGTGGGAGGGATGATTCTTCTGGTTTAATATCCATTAGATTAGCATTAAGGAGGTGATTTGTACCCAGAGGTAGGATGTTTGCTGTGTTTTGTGGGTAATTGTTTCTGGGTGGCAGGACTCCCTGTAGTTCTGCACCCCCTCTTGGAATGCTACTCAATTTGTGCTAAAGGTCGACTCCTCATTTTTCTTATCAATAAGTTGCAGTGTATTATCCTAAATGTGCTAAGAGTTCATGCATTTCTGTACATAAACCACTTGAGTATTTTGTCTGTGTTCTTCTGATTAACACAGGGACTGGGATAACATTATATAATTTCACGGATGACAAAAGCCACAAGGGCCTATCAAAGGTCATCCTCATCTTTCAAAACCCACCCCTAAAAATGCATCCATAGCATTATTCAGATCATGCATCTACAATATACAATTTAAACTATGCACAGGAATGCTTCAAAAACAAAAAGTATCAAGACTCATCAAAATCAAAATCACCCATTATATACAATAATAAAAAACTGCATCCACTGGAATGAGTCCAGAATAATGCCTCCCCCCCCCCCACTCCCCCAAAGAAGTTAACCCTCCCTTCCCATATAATTATCTAATCTGCGTTTGAAAACATTCAAGTTTGGCCTGTCTGCTGTCTCAGGTGGCAAACTATTCCAGTAATCTACCACTCTATTGGTGAAAAAATATTTTTTAACATCTAACCTCCACCTCTGTTTTTTTAATTTTTAAGTGGTGATCCCTAGTCCTATTACTACCTTCCAACCAAAATAACTTGCTAAAATCCAACTTATCCATTCCAGAACAGATTTTAAAAAGCTCAATCATATCTTCCCTTACACACTTTTCAAATGAGAACATATTTAGTATCCCAGTCTATCTTCATATTCAAGGTGCTTCAGGGAAGGTATTATTTTTGTTTCCCTTCTTTGTACTGACTCTAGCAGGTTGATGTCATATCTAAAATGTGGTGACCATGCTTGTATACAGTACTCTAATGTGGCTTAACATACGAGTTGTAGAGTTTAAGGATAACCTTTTTACTCTTATAGCTAACATTCCTCTTAATGTATCCTAGCACCCTATTTGCTCTATTTTTTGCCTCAATACACTGCTTTGAAAACTTCAGTGACCTATCTACTACTATGCATAAGTCCTCATCCTTAACTCAATTCAGCCTATGCCCATCCATTTCATAACTAAATTCCCTATTATCCCTTCCCCTGTTAATAACTTTGCATTTTTTAAGGTTAAAAGGCATCTGCCACTTCTGAACCAAAGCTAATAACTTATTTAAGTCACTCTGCATTTAAAGCTACCTTCAACTTCTTTGACCAGCTGCCAAGATCATTTATATAAACGATGAATATTAAAAGGTCTAGAACTGATCACTGAGGTATGCCACTGATGATGTCTCTCCACTGTGACCTCATCCCATTCAGAACAACACTGTTTCCTGTCTTTCAGCTATCCAATTCAAAACCTTCCCACATATCCCATGCATTTTTAATTTGTGAACTAGTCTCCTATGTGGAATCTTATCAAAAACTTTGCTAAAATCTAAGTAAATTACATCAACATTCCCTCCCTTATCTAATTGTCTAGTTACATAATCCATAAAATCTAGTAAATTTGTTTAACATGATCTACCTCTTCTAAACCCATGTTGAGCATCATTTATTAACCTACCACATTTTAGATGGTCAGAAATCCTGTTCTTAACTCTCTTCTCAAGAATTTTTCAAACGATAGGAGTTAAACTAGCTTACCTGCCTAAAGTTATTCCAGTCCTCTTTATTTCCCTTTTTAAAAATGGTACTACATTCGCTAATTTCCAATCATTAGGTATTTCTCCAAACTCTAGTGATCTAGTATATATCTTCTCAAGAGTTACTGCAATACTATCTACACCTTCTTTGAGTAACCCCTAATCAATGTTGTCTGGGCCAGATGACTTACAAATATTTAACTCCAATATAAGCCCTTTAATTATTTCCCTGTTCACATTAATGATATTCAACACTACTTCCCTTGACCTAAAATCATCATCAATAAATCTATCTTGATTCTCTTGTGTAAATACTGAAGAAAAATGATCATTAAGAACCTCTACTATTCTTTCAAAACCTCTTCATATCTAATAGGCCCTATTTTATCACTGTTAGATTTGTTTTTAATTCTATGAAAGCTAAAGAATTTTCTTGGATCTTTATTATTATTTTGAACTAAATTAATTTCTGCTGCCCTTTTGTGGGTATTCAATAAACTTTTTGCACTTATGAGATTCTGAGACCCAGAGAATTTAAGATTAAGAAAGATTATAAATACAGATGAAATATATTTGCAAAATTAATTACAAATTTTATAATTCTTGAATAAAAAAATTCTAAACTTTTAATTGGTCAAAATGGTGTTTAAATAAATGATTATATAAAAATTATTCACCTAAGCACAAACAAAAAGTTAAGTCTTTACAAAAATGCAAAGACACAACAATTTATATGACTTCAATTTTGCCCCTTCAAATCTTGGTAATTACTTTACAATCTCAAAGAAATTTGCCATATCTATATCTTTGTCCATTTAATGTGAGCAAATGCATGGTGGGAGCGAGCAAGAATAGGCAAATGAGAGGGGAGAGGGAGGGAGGATGGGCAAAGGAAGGGGGGGAAAGTGAGATAATAAGCAAAGGAAAGCTGGGGGAGAAGGAGAAAGGTAACAGCACTGGCATTGTTTTACTTGAGCACAGAGGAGTCGCAAAAACCATCTGTGTCAATAATCTTCTGTCCTCCAAGTCTGTCTTTGACCACTAACACAGCAAAACATTCATACAATGTTTCAACAGACAATTATTTTCCCCTTCACCTTTCTCTAGCCAATTTTATTTTTCACTTCACTTATGTTTGGTATTGATCAGAGTTCATTCAGTCTTGTCTGTGAGGATGCAAAGTTCTTTGGCTTCATCCTCATCTCTGCTGGTCTGGCTGTTTTTCCTCAGACTTATGGCTATTTGCCTACTAACTGCTTAAGTGCTGGTTTGATTGAATGAGACTGCTCTCAGAGAGGAGGGGTATAGAATGACATTGCATTCTGTGCAACTTTACTTTGTGTAAATTTAACTTGTATGGGTGGGGATTAAATTAATATCCCAAATGCATATGTTGCTCATGGTTCACATTGTCTTTCACTAATCATCATACTTTAATGATGTGTGGGATTGTATCAAAACAATTCAAGGCAGATTGGTTCACAACCCCTTGCATTCTCAAATAGATGGGATTATTATATCAGATTATATATCTGCTAAACTCATTTACAATTGCTTTCTCCATCATCTAACCCGCAAGGGGATGTCGGGTAACATCTGAGGTTTGTGTGCCTTTCCAGCTCCAACACTTAACAATTCATCCTCCCAGGGCCCCGATGCTTGTAGAGGATCTATGGATATATTCTGTCCACATTTTCACCTCTAGTTCAATACTCTGCATATCTCTATTTACAAACTTTTTGCATGATTCAGCCTTGTTATATAGCATTTTAAATTCAAGACAAAAATCTTTCCTTTGTACACCCCCAAAAGAAAGAATCTTTCCTCTTGGTAGAGATCAGGACTTGGGACAAGATTCAAAATTTCTCCCTTGCGCATAGTTAACCCCTTAACTGCAGGATTTAAACATAATAAAACAGCATCACAGGGCAGAGTTATTTTTCCAAATTTCACCTTTTTGCATTGTTTGGTATTTTACTTATTTTAATTGCTTATTGTACTTTCTATATATATTTTTACTTTTTGTATTATATCTTTATAATTCTATTATCTATTGTGCAAATGTATTACCACCTAATTCAACAAACAAATTGATAAATAGTAAATACTAGTGATGTACTGATTACACATTTTGGCTAATGCTGATGCCAGTGCTGATTTATTTTTGAAAAACCTGATTCGGATGCTGAGCTTTGGTAAATTTTCAAATCATTAGGTAAAGCTCAACTATTATAGTTCCTTCTAATTCTCTTTGGACTGTCAAGGCTTCAAGACTATAAGGCTAATCACCTCACTCTGTAATATGATTTCCAACCTTGCTTCTGCCTATCAACGTGGATAAAGCATCAACCAAATGATACTCATTTAGATTGGTCAGGCAAATTAGCAGAAAATATAAATTATTATATTTTTTCATGCTATATATAATAGAAAAAAAAACTTCCACTGCTTCAGGAATGTAAAGGATGATAAAAAATCAAATTTGGGGATAATAACCTCAAAGCAAAACATAGAACTCATTCAATTTACGATACAAGTACTGCTGACCACATTTTTTCTACACATTTTTATAAAATGATAGGTGAAACAAGTGTGACAACTTTTTATTTATATACTAATTGTGGGAAGGGATAAATGTACCCACCATTTTACTTATACTCATTTTAATCACTCAACATTTTCTGGAATGGTCACGAACTTAGGAACTCCACTACCTTTCTTCATTCCAGTTGATCAGGTTTTCTCAAGCTTTTATCCTAATTATACTAATAACATTCACTTAAATCGCTGGAAATTCTTCTAACACTTTTTTCACCAACCATTATAAAAAAAATTAATAGAAAAAATAGTAAGTCAGAGTTGATGAAACTTTTATAGTAATATGAAAATATATGTAGGCAAATGATGATAAAATCTCATAACCATAGTGTGTACGACTGTGAAGAAATTAAACTTCAAACTTCAGTGATATTTTTTTTACCAAAATTATTAAGAGGAAAAATGTTAATCGGCATAAAGGCTCGACAAATCACAAAAAATATACCAATGCCGATCGATTGTTACATCACTAGTAAATGCTATAGGAAAGATGGAACATTAATAAATTATTTACCATATAATTTTTTATGAAATTTCTCCCTTTGTATGGTAATCTTTGAAGCATTTCATCAGGCAAAGATCCAATTGCAACATTAGTTTTTGAACAATCTATATTAACAACAGAATGAGCTCAAAACACCTAAATTCCTTAACAGAAAAATCTTTCCAATCATGAAGCCTACTTCATCTTTTTATTCTCAATGCACTACTTACATCAGGAATCAACTTAGCTGCATAATTGTTTGTCTCAATACAAATAAAATTTTTATTATCACTCACTAAGGTTTAAAAAATTTGTAAAACATCACTTGCTTCTATAGTTTGGTTTATTTTTCAACCAGCATTGCCCATAAATACAAATGGATCACCAGCTATCCCAAAAGCACTCCACGAATCACTTAGTCACATCACTCACGCAAATCATGCTCAGATTTGTTATCTAAAACTTCATCTATATCCATATCACTATCATCAATTAATAACTATTCACAATCATTTTCATTTATATTTCTCTTGGGGCCATGATAGCTGGGCCTATTTCAAATTCTTTAGGAAAAAAACATTACAGTGGGTGCAAAGGAAATGTTAACCTCTTAAACGCAATGGAAATGTTAACTCAAATTTCGTGGTTAACTTTTTTACCGCGTTCCCACCATATAGGTAGTGGGAGGAGCTTGGTATGACGCATGGACCTGCAGCCAGGGCTCCCTCACAACTTCCCGCCAGACTCAGTTTAAGTGTGCTCGCAGAGCTCAGACAGTGTACATCCGTGTTACACTGCCCCACAGACCGCATCTTTTTCACCTTTCTGCTGACTTTGATGCCCTACCAGACAGCACCATACCATCGCAATGGGGCGTAGCAAGCTGACAATGGAGGAGAAGACCCATGCCCTAACCCTAATGGAGCAGGAAGTGCCAGTAAAGCATGTAGCTGCCGATTTGAACGTGAGCCTGTGTGTCACTCTTTAAGCTAAAAAAACAGCCACCACACTCCTTCCTAGCACTGCACCGCCTTGCAAACCTGGCTCTGGGGGCAAGAAGAAGACAACTGCTCGGACTGACAAGGTTTTGCTATCTGAGGTGAAGCAGGACCCTTCGATAACAGCGGCTGAATTGAAGGGGAAACATCCTGACTTGTTCCACAACGTCGCTATTCGTACGATCCAACACAGGCTACAAAAAGACCTGGGTTTGCCCTGCCGCCATGCAACCAAGAAACTGCTACTGACAGAGGGTATGAAGAAAAAAATGGCTAGCTTTCGTGAAGAAATATCAAGATTGGACACCAGAGCAGTGGAAGAAAGTCATGTGGAGTGATGAGAGCAGTTTTCGGTTCATCAGGGGTGGCTCGAAAGTGGTGCGGCGGCCCAGTGATGTGAGCAGATATGACCACCGCTACACCGTGAAGACCATGAAGCACCCCGATGGCGTCATGGTTTGGGGATGCTTCAATGGGGAGAATGGCAGGGGTGGTCTTTATTTCCTCCCCAAGAACGTCACCATGAAGGGAAAGAATTACATTGAGGTTTTGGAGGAACATCTGCTCCATTTCTACGCTCTCCATGGCTGCAACTTTTTTTATGCACGATGGCGCCCCTGCACACAAGGCACAAGCTGTCAAAGACTTTCTTAATGAGCAGAACATCGAAGTTTTGGACTGGCCAGGCAACTCACCCGACTTAAACCCCATAGAGAATGCCTGGAACCAAATGAAAAATGAAGTTGCTAAGTCCCGGCCCACCTCGATCCCCACCCTGAAGGAGACACTCATTAAGCTGTGGGGGGCAATGGACGGCTCCTACTTCAAGAATCTTGCAACATCCATGACCAAGAGGATCCAGGAGGTGTTGAAGACCCGTGGGGACATGACAAAGTACTAAATGTAAAGAAATGTAAGTAAAAGGACCCAATAAAACAAACTTGAAATGTACTTTTGTGCTTAATTATCCAAAAATTCTTAATGTTAATATTTCCTTTGCGTCACTGTATAGCTCACTCAATGTCTGACAATATATTGACTAAATAATATGGCATAATTAACCAATCTTGTTGGTGACATATCTGATTACAACTTATCAGCCAATCAGAACTTATATATCAAATATGTGCACTCTGCAAATTAAAGCTCAAGAAAAAAAGAGGCCTGCATAAATTAAAGAGAGCCAAAATCTTTGAATACATCATTAAAAGAAAGAAGGGACCAGGACCCCTAATTGAGCAGTTGCTCTATGTCTAGGCCCACCATTTTCATGGAGTTCATCATGATTTGAGCACTGGTTCCCATCATCCTCTGGAAATATCATCATTGATAAGATCTGGGCGTAGGTCTCTGTTTTCAGATATAAGCATTCTGGCTGAAGTGGTAATCTCCAATAAGAATGAAGTTGAATCCTTTTACCCTTAAAGCACCCAACTAATATGCTTGAAATTGCCCTGGGCAAAATTACAAATAGTACACTGTTATCAAAAATAATAAAAATAAAATATTTAATTTTTTTATGAATCAAATAATATATAATTTCAATTGAAAAAAATATTAATAACCTTTTACCTATCTATAATTATGATTGATAATTCTCCTTTGGTCCATCCACAAATTTTTATTGACTCTCAGGGAGGGGAGTGGAATTCTTTTTAAATCAGTTACAGCTTTAAAACTATTCTATTTTATAAAAAACATTGCTTCTATTCATAGGAAGCATTTTTATATCTTAAATCTTTTTAAAATTTTGTTCAGAGCTTATTTTTAACCTATAAAGTTCTATTTTTAGACAAAATGGGCTTTCTCATTTTTATGCTTTGAATAACATGCTAACTTAAAGCATTTCCTCATTTTAATTGTATAAAAAATGAAAAACATAAGTGTATTGAACCCCCAAAAAGTAAGAGTCTTCAAAAAAATAGGTTTTTACACATGTGAAGCCATTTATGTATTAATCACTAACATAAGAGTTTGAAAACTAAAAATGAATACAAATCTAAATGTGAAAGGTTACAAAAGGCCCTCAGGCGATTATGTACCACTGAATTGAGGATGTATAAAATCCCTCGGGGGACTAATGGATTAAAGGTTGTCGTTATTGCAGTAACAATTTTTTCATCCCCATTGTCATTGATTTATACTGCTTCATTCAATTTTCTGTACATTTTTTCTTTATCTCCATTAAGTATTCTTCCTTTGCTCTTACATTCCAGATCACATTTGTAAATGCATCTTTGAACAAGAATTATGGGTTCTCAAGGATGGACCCTTATGTTCGCATGAGAATTGGACATCATGTGTATGAAACTCACACTTCTCTCAATGGTGCAAAGTCTCCAGTATGGAACAAGACTTTCCAAATGTGAGATTCTTGGTTGATATAGTTATAGCAAAATTGAAAACATATTAATGATCTTAGTCTGCAGGAAGTAAACGATATTTCTTTACAGCTATAACCTTCCTCAAGGTGTGAACTCGATGCATATTGATATCTTTGATGAAAGAACATTAGCTGAAGATGAGCTCATTGCCTGGGCAAAAATCCCACTTTCAGAAAGCCTCACAAAAGTAAAATTTTAATTATTTTATTAATTTATGAGTATATTTACTTAGCATCTTCTTCAGGGGTAAGCTTTTCTCTGACATTGGCACAAGCTTCTGATCAGGCTTAAATTAACAATTGTTTCTTGTGCACTGTATATGGTTGTAGTTACCAGTTGCAGTTTTGTTATTTTTTAAATGTTTTACCTGTCTTCTTTAGTTTTGCTTGGTATGAGTTGGATCATGTACTTGATGGCTTAGGCTCCTTAATGAACTTGGCCCACCTGGACATTCTCAGAGACAAAAGACTCAATGTCTAGTTCTTAGTGGCAGATGTTTGTTCTAATTAATCCATTGCAGTGTTTGTAGGTGTTGAGCCATGACATGGATCATCATTTTGACTTTACTCCACAGAGGTTGTTGTTATTATATGATCACTTGTGTTTTAGAATTAGTTGCTTTGACTACATCCTCTCGCAAGGGGTAATCCTTTGTCTATTCTAGTATATTTTTGGTGTGTGAGTGCAAGATAAACTGCCAAAGCAATACCAGCATATGTAAGAGGGGTGAAGAATGTCCTGCTTGTAGGTGTGTGTAATGGAATCCTTAGATTGCTTAAGTGAGGTACCTTTGAATGCTCATTTGTTCTGAGAGGATGTTTGGTAATATAATGGTTGCAGCTGGGTTTGACTCTTGTTGTAGAGCTCGAACATCATATCTACAATTTTGGTATTTGGTGAGTATTGTGATGACATCTGCTTATTTCTGCAGACTAATGTAGAGTTGTGTGGTAAAAAATTATGAAGAAGATTGGGTAAAGTACAGTTCTCTGGAACTCCACTCTTTATGGTGATCTTCTCATGTCTTGGCGGTGGTGAATTTCTACTGTATGTTGGCCTGTAAAGAAATTAGCAAACCATTTTAATTTTAGGTACCTTTTCTAATGCAGAGAGTATTTTTTAACTTATGTACAGTTGTCCCACCCAATTATAGTCATGTTATACTTTTCAAAATGTTTCAGACAAAAGTAAGTTGTGTATATGTTTTATAAATATTTGAATGGCTGCGCTAGGCTGGCTGGCTTTGCTTCGCTGATACTAACTAATAATATTTTTTCCTTAAACTTTAGGTTGGAAATTAATTATAGTGATAAAAAAACAACAATTGTTAATGCCAGGATTTTTAGAATATCCATGATTAAAATTTGAATAAATATTAAAAGATAAATAAGCTTGGGAAGGTTCACATTTGGTAAGCTTGCTATGAAACAAAATCATGCCAAAATGGTTTGACAAAGTGTGAAATTCCACAATAATGTGAAAAGATCACTAAGTTAATTAATTTTATTTTAAATGTCCTATCTAGTATATTAACACATTCGTGGCCCAATCGCCAACTGCCCTCTCTCTCTGTATGGCCATGATGGAATTTTCCATCATTTATAGGGAGGCAATTTGTGGCCCATGAGTGAAACCACCGTCATTTTTTCTATTTTTTTTATTGATAACTTTGAAGCTTGGGCCTGTGAGTAGACTTACAGAGATTATTGTACGTCTGGCTCTGTTGCCAGTTTTAAGAGTACCAAATTTGTTTGCAGCATCTGATAGTATGCTGACACCAAGGGCCTGGTAGTAAACTACCAAATGCCGGATATATCCATCATGGGCCACGAACATGTTAACAGGGCTACAGCTTAGCCAAGTGGAAACACTGCTTCCGATTTTAGCAAAGTTAAGCCACATCAATATGGTTAGTGGCTGGATGGAGTCCTGAATTCAGTTAGCTTCCTGGTGGCTTCTATATGCTGCAGATACCTATGGTTTGGATCCCACATTAATCAGTAGTCCCTAGTGAGGAAAAAAAGCATCTTAGATTAGTGCAGATCGTTGGTAAAACCCCTATGCTAAAAAAAAAAAATACAAAAAATACCTCAAATACTCCTTTTTTTTCATCAAATAATAATAATAAATTGTCACAATGAAATTGTGTAAAATATGACTAATTGGGCAACTGTAGATTGGTAGTTTCAAAGGCTTTATTAATCCATCTTATCGCCATAACAATCCTACATGCTGGTCTGAGTTGATCTATTTTGTATTTGATAATGTTGGCAATTGTTGGGCTTTGTGTATGCAGGGAGACGTGTGTTAAGTTGATTTCCATAAAATAGACACTCAATGGTTTTTGAAGGGCTGCATCATATGGATCAGTGCCTTCCTGGCCGCCATGCTGCTGGGACTCAGCGCCCTGTCCAGCCCCAGCTTAGCCTCTTTTCATTCTTTCAGACAGTCTGTATTTCTCCCCTACTTCCTCACTTTCCCTACAACCTCTCCCACAACTTTCTCTGGTCAGCCTCTATTTTCACAGGGTACATACTGACCTTCTTCTCAGCCAACTACCCCGGATCGAGGCTGAGGTGGGAGGGGACAATGTTCCCTAACTCCTGAGCTCCGGTTTGGGATGGTGGGTTTTTAACAAAGTGCTTCATCCCCACCCATACCTTCCTCACATCCCTTTTCCTTATCTTTTCACTCTATTTTTTTATGCCGTGCCAAAGGACTGCCAGGTCACCAGGAAGGAGGGGTGGCCTTAATGGTGGCACCTGGCTCTGCCAGCCCCATATGCATCCCCATAAAAAAATTAGGGTCACCATGCCAAATGATGTAAAACCCCAAAACAAAACTCTTTCCCTTTCCCCCTCACGGTCAATGGAGCCGTCTTTGGGCAGCTCCACAGAAAAAAATGGAGCCCTCCCCCCCCTCGCTTGTGCTCTTGCAGGGGACCCTCCAAATCTCTCTAACTGGAGAGGAGGCTTACTCCTCTCCGCCAATGGGTGTAGGGGACTCCCCCTCACCGCCTCCCTCTTTCCAGCGGCAGTCCACCCTTTACTTTCTAAGGGGACTGCCAAGAAACCCAGTAGGCAGCCCATAGCTGACTGCTCCCCATTGAAGTGGCTCAGTAGGGCAAACCCCCTTAGGGGGGAGAGGGAAGCCAGGTTCCATCAGTCGATCCCTCAAAAGACCTGCTGGCTAGAATATTAAACCTAGCGGGGGTCAAGGCCTTGTGCCTCCCAAGACTCGACTAATGACACCGCTGCCAATAGGACCTGTGAAGTCCTGGGGGGGATAGCCAACTGGAGACACCCCCCGCCCCCAGATAGACATGGTCCTTGAGACAGTAGGGCCTTCCATGGGAGCGAATCCGGGCTCGGCGCCAAGCACTTAACTCGAGTATGTCCCTATGCAAGGTCCTCCCCAAATGGCTAGGGTTTCCATGGTAGTTCAAAGAAGGGAGGAATCTCCTCAGACCGGTGCCCCTGCGACTTCCAGAGCCTTTTCCATCTCAGAGAAGGGCCTTGCTGAGGCTGGTCCATCCAGCCTGGGGGCTCCTGTCGGCAGAGGGAAGAAGCGCGTTCATTCCCCACCCCCCTCCCCTAAAAAAAAAAAAAAAATCGGGGCTCCTCTCCATCCACACAGACGGATGGGTCTGCTGCCACTTCGGTAAGCGACCCCAAGCCAAAATTGGCACATCCGACCCCTCAGCCTCCCCCCGGGTGCAGAGCCCCTGACTAAGACCAAAAGTACTAGTGCCCAGAGCAGAGCCTCGATTACATCGGGACCCCTCATTCAGAGATTACCTGGCATTTTTTAGCCCGCTAGCTTCAAACGCTTTCTCGTTATTCGCTCCCCTGATGGCAGCATGTTAGCTAAGGGCAATATGATCCATCAGAGGAGAGCTTTAGCTAGTGTGATTGGTAGAGAGTTGAAGGTGACCCGTTTCTCGGACAGGAGCCTTTTGGCAAATGCGTCAAATCCCTCCAAGGCAACCATGATTAGTGCCCTTCGGACACTTGATGGTGCGCCTGTTAGTGTGAGGCTGCACTTTACCATGAACTTTGTGAAAAGAGTAGTTTATGGGAGGGAACTCGGGGACTACACCATAAAGGAAATCACCTTAGAACTGGCCGACCATGGGGCGGTCAAGGTCGAACATGTGATGAGAAAAGAGGGAGGGGCCTCAAGACCCACCCCTACACTCTTCATCACGTTCGACTGTAACAAGTTCCCTGAGTTGGTGCATGCTTTTTGGTATCGCTACTGCATTAAGGCATTTGTGCCACTGCCATGGAGGTGCTATTACTTCCACCGCTTCGGCCATACTAATTGCCCCTGTCGATATGCAAAGTCAGGGTTACCCGAAACCTGTGTAAGTTGCTCCAAGGCCACACACGATAAATCCAAATCATGTGTGGCCAAGTGTGTCAATTGCGGGAGCCGCACCCCACTTCAAAGCAATGTGGCGCATATCTCCTTGAGAAGGAAATCCTGGTCATTCAGGCTTAGGATCATCTCTCATTTTGCGAGGCTAAGGACTTGTTCCTGGTGTGCCAGGCGCTACCCAGGATGTCCTACACCTCAATGTTGAAGAGGACACCCTCTGCTCCTGGCCCCTCCAGGCCTCTGAGTAGGGGCATTTTTGTGCCCATTCAGAACCCTTCTGCGGGTTCTACTCACCCTGGGTGCTTCCCTGGTAAAGCTGGTGGCACAAAGGGTTCACAAGCAGTCCCGGCTAAAACCGGAGCTCCCCCACTTCTCACAGTGTGACCGTTTTCCGTAAGGTGAAATGGCCACACGCCTCCAGGAGGCAACACCCCTGAAGTTGGTCACCAGGACACCTTCCAGGGTTCATAAAGCTGCCAACCGAAAGGAGCCTCGGCTCCTTCGCCCACGCCTAGTGGTGGGCTGGATGGCTTGGAGACTGTGGATACTAGAAAAGAGGGTCCCTCACCTAAGGTTTTGATACAGAGGGAGCAAAAGACTCTCATGGTGAGCCCAACCTCCCTCGATAAGTCATTGAAGGCGACAGCACATTGTCCAGCCAACAGCGCCCTGGGTTCTGCCTCCGGGAAGCATATGGCCATTCCTGTGGGGTCTTCTCTTCGAAGTGGGCCCCCACGTCTCCTCTGAGATAGGCCTGAAGGGCATATTCATTCAATGGAATTGCCGCAGACTCTGGGCTAACTAGGAGCAGTTGCAGAAGCTCGTCTCCTCTCGTTCCCCGTTAGATATCTTTTTGCAGGAGACCATGCTGGTCGCATGCCCCCTGCCCACCCTCCCGTGGTATAAGGGTTTTGCTACTCCACCACTACGGGATGTGGGCTGGGTGGTAGGATGTGCGATTTACACCCGGCATGATGTCTCCGTTCGTCTCTTCGTTTTAGATACCTCCTTTCAGGCAGTAACTGTAGCTGCACCTTGATAGGAGGTTTATTGTTATTTCCGCGTACATTCCACCGTCAGCCGACTTCGACGCGGGGGACTTCCGCCACGTCGTGCCACGGTTGCCGAGGCCCTTTCTCCTGCTCGGAGATCTAAACGGTAGACACCCCCTCTGATGAGACTACTCTATCAATCCCCGGGGTCAAATTCTCGCCTACCTGATCGACAAGCTTGAGAGGGGTGTCCTAAATGTGGATGAGTTTATGCATCACTGCCCGAGAACCGCTTCATTTTCCTATCTCGATCTATCTTTGTGCTCTCCGGATGTACACTCCGATTTTGATTAGGGAGTGGTCGATGACCTTCATGGTAGTGATCACTTTCCCATTCAAATATCATTTTCTGGGCCGCTGCCGCCCGAGAGCCGCCCCGCTGGTACTTGGCGCGGGCGCGATGGTCTGCATTTCAGCAAATGACTAAATTCTCTATCTCATTCAAGGAGTTTAGGTTGGTAGGTTAGGCCGTTGAGTTCTTCTCCGGCAACCTCATCGCCGCGGGCCTAGCTACTATTCCTAGAAGGTCTGGCTGTTTTGCATGCCGCTCATTCCCGTGGTGGTCAGCCGAGTGTGAGACGGCCCTCAAGCAGAAGCGTTATGCCTACATGCGCTATAAGCGCCGCCCGAACGATTTCACTGTCGGTGAATTTCGTCGGGCTAGGGCTAGATACCGGTATATTTCGAAGCACGCCCGCCGCTCTTCTTGGTGGGCATAGATTTCTTCACTTAACTGGAAAACCCTTAGCAGAGGTGTGGAAGCGAGTCAAAAGGATTCGGGGCAAGTTCTCACAGGACCCACCTCTCATTCTCCAGGAGAATGAGACTGCAATCTCAGACCACGTGTCTGTGGCGGAATCTTTCGCGACCGCTTTCTCTGCATTCTCTAGCTGGGATGTGGCTCCGCCAACATTCAATGCACGTCGTGATGTCGCGAAAGGCCGCCGGCTGGACTTAACCTCGAGAGGAGGAGAACCCTTCAACAACAGGTTTACTCCGAGTGATTTGCGTTCCTCTCTTGCTTCATGTGCGGACACCGCCCTTGGTCCGGACGATGTCCCGTACGCAATGCATCGACACCTGGGTGAGCGAGGCATGGCCTTTCTCTTAGATTTCTTCAACAAGATCTGAGTGGAGGGTCTTCTCCCGGATTCCTGGCGAATCGCTACTGTGCTCGCCTTTCACAACTGGGAAGAAATCACTCTACTCCAGCTGGTTTGCGCCCAATCTCTCTAACCTCTTGTTGATGGAGAAATTGGTAAATGTTAGATTAGCCTTTTTTCTGGACAGCGGAGGCCACCTGTTTTCTGCACAGTACAGCTTTCGCAAGTTCCACTCCGACTGGAAAATGCCGTCTGCGAGGCCTTCATTCAGAGACAGCACTATGCCATGGTGTTTTTCGATCTGGAGAAGGCCTATGATACCGCATGGCGATACTGTATCATGGAGACTCTCCACACGATGGGGGCGAGGGGACGCCTCCCAATATTTATATCTGAATTTTTGCGAGATCGTCGATTCCGCGTACGGGTGGGGGGAACCCTCTCCGGCCCAAAGGAGCAGGAAGAGGGTGTCCCGCAGGGAAGTGTCCTCAGTGTCACACTCTTTGCCCTGAGCATCAACGGCATCACCTCGGTGCTGCCGGAAGATGTTCTCGCTACGCTCTACGTGGACGACCTTTCGATCTCTTTTGGCGCGGCCCAGATGCCAACTCTGGAGCGTCGACTCCAACAGGCATTGAACCGCGTCTCTCGCTATGCCGAAGCGCACAGGCTCCACCCTGACCCAGACTTATTTCTTAATGTGGTATTCCTGGAAGTGGTTGAATCGCACCGTTTCTTTGGTCTTGTATTTGACCGCCGCACCTGGGAGGCTCATATTCGCAGCCTTAGGGTCTCTTGTACCCGCGCCATGGATATTCTTCGTTCCGTGACGTTCAGCCCTTGGTGCGCTGATAGGGCTACTGCCTTACTTTTTTATCCATCCTTTGTTCGTTTGAAACTAATCTATGGAAGCGAGTTTTATGCATCCACAGCTGAGCGTTTATTGCGGAAGGTGGATTCGATCCACCACACCGGCCTTCGCCTTGCAACCGGTGCCTTCCGCACTTCCCCCATTGAGAGCCTGTTGGTCGATGCTGGGGGGATGCCACTCGCTCTGCGCCTCGTGCAGTGCATCACTCGCCTGTACGCATGAGCCCGGCGCCTCCCTCAGTCGCCAACAGCTCTCACTGCATCCGCAGCTGATCTCGACGGTGCCTATGCCGCCGAGAGACGCCCGTCATACCCTAAGCCATTTGGGTTTAGGGCTAGGAAACTCTTTCGAGAGCTAGGTATAGCTCTCGGGCCGCTGGCGCCCCTGGTTCTGCCCAGTACGCCACCCTGGAGGGTACCACCTTTGCTATTTGTCGCCACGCCTCTGCTCCCAAAGCTTGTACAGCGCCGGGAGTATTGCGTTCGACCCTTTTGGAGCACACCTCGTGTCACGCTGGAACTGTTACAGTGTATACGGATTGCTCCAAGTCCCAAGAGGTGGTCGACTTCCACGCCGTATCCCCTCTGTTTGAAGTCAGTGGGGCTCTGCCAGGTGCTGCGTCTGTCTTCACGGCTGAGCTGGTGGCAATACACCACTCGGTCTGGGAGATTACGCGACGTGCTCGGTTCGGAGACCGGATTCTGATCTATAGAGACTCAAAGTGCCTTGAGTGCTCTCGGGGCATTGTAATCTTCGCATCCCCTGATTCGCAATATCTGTGACACCATGGTTTTGGCAAACCGAGCGGATGTCAAGATTATCTTCTGCTGGGTTTTTGGACTTGTAGGAATTTCGGGGAATGAGCGCGCCAAAGAGTCCACGAAGACTCTGCGACCGGACCAGCGTTTCGCTCTTCCTCACACCAACTACATGGCAGGAATATGGGCAGCTTGGCAAAGAAGATGGGAGATGGTCGACAGGAACTTAAAGTTGCATGCCATTGTGCCGCGACTGTTCCCATGGACCTACCCCCCAATGCTGCGAAGGATTTAGGTTGCTTTATGTCGTCTCCGAATTGGCCACTCGTGGAACGCCCCGTCATTTGATGGAATACTCGCCAGTGCCTTACTGTGAAGACTGCATTGTTCCCCAGACTGTTCAGCACATTCTTGTTGTTGAATGTCCCATTCTGGGTGATCTACACTAGGGATCATGATCATGGATGGATTAATTGTTTTGAAGTTTGGTATTATGTGGGTAGATTTCATTGTCTGGTATACAGCTGCAAGAAATAGAATTGTTAGAGATTTGTGAGGGTGCATTGATACCCCTGGGTGACTAAGGTGTTTCAGTTGCATTTTTAAGTTTTAGTTCCACAGTTGAGGAAAGATCTTATTTGCAGTACAGCTCTGCAATGAGTAGTGGTGGGATGTCTTGGTTTCTCTTGTGTTTTTTTTGCTATTATAATGTTACATCCCCCTAGTGTGAATTTGATGTATCCATGGGTTTGTTGGTTATAATTGACAAAAGAATTATCAGCCACTTTTCCACAAAGTAGCCTCAAGACCACCACAAAACAAAACCCTATTCTCCAACCTCTTTTGCCCTATCAGCACAAAGCCACCCTTCATCCTTTTATCACACACTCACTCCTCAGTCAACCTGTTCTTTCTCAAAAAATAATTCACATAAGCCATTTTTTTACATAGTTTGCTCGACCATGTTTGTGGAGTTATAGTTTGACTATTTTTTTTTAGGTAGTTGGAGTTGATAAAACACATTCAACTCAAACTCCAGTTTCTAGTTAATTTATACGACAAAAACTAGCAATTTATTGATATTTAATAGAAAATAAAAATGTATCGCATAATAGCAAATGATATTCAAATTTGAAATAGTCAGAATTTAATATTGTCTTAAGCACAAAACATTTTCATTGCTTAAATAAGTTATTAAGTGGTAACCATATTTGTTTAAATCACGAGTGTTCAGACTATATAGACCTACAGCTAACCTTTCTTCAATATCTTTCACAGGCACAAGTAAAATATTTTTTAGAGGTATAAAATGGAGAGTTTAAAGCTACATAAGCACCTGAACTGATCAAAATAATGCATATTAGTTTTTGAAAATATGTTATATGGTTATTTAACCTTATTTAGAAAGTGATCTGCATATTTTCACTAAAACTTCATTTAGGCTGGTTAATTCAAATATCCCAAAAAGCACATTCAAATGCCATGATGAATGCATTTGTACCCACAACCACAGGTCTGAGCTGCCTTGGTTTGTTGTATCAAAAAGTATATTAATTGTGACTGTCCAAAATTCAAGTAAAAGAAATGTTGCTGTGATATACTATACTCTACAGGCTCTGTAAAACTTAAGGGTTCCATTCACAGGCTTTTCTTTTTTGCACAAATATAATTCTTGCTTCAACACAAAGCTGTACGTTGAGTCATTTTCCATCCATTCTTCTTAAATGCCCCTACAAGCTCACCAAAGTCTGTCACAACCTCATTTACACTATCAATATCATTTACTCAGTTTTTCCTCACTTTATCCCAATACATCCTAAATACTTAAAATATTGCACTTGTTCAAGGGTAACATCTACTCTAATATCCTACCCCTAAACACCAACTTCCTTTCAGCATTTACTTTAAGCCTCATCACACTTACCTTGTAAAATGCTTCAATTAATTTTTACAAATATTTTTCACTGTCACTAACACCAGGTCATCAGTATATACAAATATAGGTAAAACCACCCCCCCCACCATTCTTCATAACTTGACCCATTTCCATCAATCCCATTTGTATTTCTCTCTCAGAAAGAATGGAAACACTCCTAATTTTAGGTGTGGTTATTTGTCAGATAGTCCTGATTTGTTTCAACTTCACGGCCACTGCAGTACACTGTAGATACTTGTGGCTCGAATCCCACATTAATCAGTAGGTCAAGACTGATAAATGAAGGAATTTTAAATAAGTGCAGTTTGGTGATAAGGCCCCCCCCCTCCCTTCCTACCAATTTCCCCTTTTGTTCTACTCCATCTATAAATATATTAAACAGTCAAGGTGACATCAAATAACCTTGCCTAACTCTTCTACATATATAAAAACACTTACCTTAGTGATCTTTCATCTAAACTAAAAGCAGGCATTACTTCTAACATACTAACTTATACCATCTAACAGTTTATATTTATAACCTACCATAATACTTCCCTATCTACACTATCATTTACTTTTTCATGCTTCATGAACCCAACATGTCTTTGCTCCTCTCATCCTTTGTTTTCTCAGTGACCTCTCATTCTTGGTTTCTAATTTTTCTCACTTCCTTCCAAAACAACTTCCTGTTCCCATCCCAATCCTTATTCATCTTCTGTCCAAATGCTTTAACACTTTTTTAGACTTGTTAATCACTGATTTCATCTTCCTTACATTCTCACCTGCACTATTAAGCAATTCCAATATATCTTCTTTTTGCTCTCATACACATCTCACACAGTCATTCCACCTTTCATTGTGTTGTTTTCTATTTCCACTTCTAGGCTCAACTACATACATCCTTTACTCTGCCAACTATTACTTCCTAAATTTGATTCCCATTGCTCTATTCCCATGTTCACACTTCCTCTCCTCTAATGTCAAGCATTCTTACTACTACTCTTCTCTCTTGGATTCAACAGCCTTTCATTCACCTTTGCTTCTCCCTTTCCAGCACCTTCGCATTTCACCCATACACCAACCACTTTAACCTTACACAGCACAATTATGTGTTAGAATAGTCCCATACTCACACCTCTTACAGCTTTCACATCAAATGCAGCATACAACATATTCTTTCTTACTAAGAATAGATCACTTTTACTCTTATATTCTCCCTTCCTAACCTGCCCAACCTTTGTGTGTGCGTGTGTGTGTGTGTGTATGTATGCACACCCTTGCGCTACAAGAACATGTTTGCCACACATTTCAGCATAAAAACCACCCTCTATCAATTTTCATTACCACCAGGTGTAATAAAAGCTAGTTGCCTCATTTCTCATCCTGTCACCTATTTTCCCATTCATAACTCCTACAGACATCAACCAATATTCCCAATTTTATCCACTACTCATCCCAGAACTTTTCTCAACTTCACTTTTATCATTACAGTCAATCATGTTTTGAGATCTTTGTTCTGGCTAAACTTACATTCTGATTGTAATTATTTAAGGCCTTTCATTACAAGTCCAAATGTCATTGTCAGGGTAAAGTTGGAAGTCTATACACTTTTCAAACTAGTTTCTAAATAAACTTTCCCATTGAACTTTAGTTCTTAATAATCTTAAGATTAACTAAACCAGGAGGAGAAAAATCAGACAAAAATAAAAAAATACTTAGTTTGGTTCTATTTTACCAAATAGCAGGAAGTTATCAGTGACTTTTATCTTTTGGGACTGTTATTTCCCTTTCTAGGATCTTCTTTTGTCTTCCCTTTCCCTTCTGCTCAGACAACGAACATGCTCCTTTAAAGTTACAACAGTTTCTATTACTCCAGACTAAAGTTTAAAGGTCCATTTTCCTTTGTTAGTCTTCCTTTCCAGTAACTCAGGCTTTCTTTTTCAGGGTGAAACTGTAGATGAATGGTTTAAGTTATCAGGAAAGCTTGGTGAAGAAATGGAGGGCGTTATTCATATTTTGATGTCCTATACAGTAAGTCTCGCCCAAAAGTCTTAGCAGTTTTCTGAGACTTTGCGAATCTTTCCTCAAATGTTGTACTTAAGGATGGGTTTTCATCAGGAGTTCCAGGGTAAATAAAACAGTGAAATAGATGATCTCTTTTAATTGATGTGTACTTGAACTATCTCCCATAGATTCATACCTGATATCCAGTATAGGCCTATAGTCTTATGTGAATTCAGAACTAGGGGTCACTACAGCATGAGATTTATTTTGGGGGTATGCTCATACACAACCACGACATTTTAAGTGTTGTTGTTGTTGTATTTCTCCCATTATTATGGGTGGTGCATTGGTCCTTACTGCCTTCTATCAGTAAATATCGTTTCTAAAGTTTGTAACTCAATTGTAGTCGATGCATCTTTTAACTGAGTCTTTTACAACCCATCCTCTATGCTGATTCCTTAAACGCTGTGCAGTTCATGGAGCAGTGGTCATCTGCTCCTGAATAACAATTCGTGAATCTATAATTATTTGTACTAAGGGTCTTCTACAGCATTTTTTTTTTCACCTTCATTGTCTCCATTCTTCTCGTCTTTAGCTCCTTTGACCGTGCACATGTGTACTTGTATTTTCATTTGTTCTTTTCTGATCCCAACTTATTTGGTTCTCATTTCAGACTGGTCCAGCGCCCATAGCACCTCCCGTCATGATGTTGCCAGGATACGGTACTACTTACCCCAGTGTGCCCATCTACACCGTGCCAGCACATACTTACCCTGTTGCATACCCGACTGGTGTCATAAGGCCACCGGCCCCGAGACCCCCTCTAGAGATTAAAGAAAGTGACGTGAAGCAGGTAATGTCTAAGCAAGATTGCGTTATATCGTTGATTGCAATGAGGAGAGGCACTAGAAGGATTCAAATGAGGAGGGGCTAAAGGTGATGGGGTTTGTTGTTTATTAAACTGATGTGTCCCTTAACTATCCGGGAAGTGTTGTGAATGATAATGGTGTGGATGGGAGAGTGTAATAACAAGGTTTATGAAAAAGTAGGAAAGTTTCATGGGTATTCAGTGATAGTTCATGCTAAAAGTTTTAGCGTGTTTTGTCACACAGTTGCAGGAGGTAGTGTTGCCACCCATGTTTACTCTGTGTCTGCTATGGAAGAAGGAAAAATGGAGAGTGAGCAGTGCAAGTGAACTTTAGATACTTGTTGGGTGTGGGAAAAATCTAGTTAGTGAGGAAAGATTGTTGTTTGGTGCGGGTTTTACTAGTGACTTCATCTTTGTTGAGGCCTTTCTTTTACACTACCCCCCTCCCCTCCAGTTTAATGTGGGATCCGAAGCACCCTTATCTACAGTTTGTGGCATTGACCACTAAGTCCTGGTACTTGAAGGAGTGGCACATCCTCCTGGCCCAAGTGCCCACAGTTAAGCATCCTTTAGCGCACACGTTCCGTTACCATCAGGCGTGAGCCAAGGTTCTGGTAACGCCGCACGGAGTAGTCTCTGCGAAGGTACTCGTCGACTACTCTTTAAAGACATCACAGAAAAGCTGGCTCACCAGGGCGTGGTCAAGGTCGAATGTGTGGGAAGGAAAGAGGGAGATGCTTCGAAACCAACCTGTACACGCTTCGTCACATTCGAGCGTGAAAGGCTGCATGAGTCGGTGTGAGCTAGTTGATATCATCGCACCGCATTAAGACATTAGTGCCATTACCACTGCCACCCCTTCAGCCATACAAATAGAACATGTCCATGCAAAGTTGGTTCAACTTGAAATCTATGAATTGCACCAGGCCCTTGCCCAAAGTTGTATCATGTGATACCAAGTGTGTGAACTATGGTCGGCCACACCCTGCTTCCTCGAAGCAATGCGATTCATTGTTTTGAGGAAGTCCTGGCTGTCAATGCTGTGGACCGAATTTCTTTTCGAGAAGGGATTAGTCCTTTCGCGAACTGCATCTTCATACACTTCTCAGGGTAAGAAAGCATCCTTGCTCCTAACCCTTCCACCCAACAGGGGGTGGTACCTGGATGAGCAGGACATCCTCCCTGCCTGAATGCCCTCAGTGTAGCACGCTGGCACGGCCTCCATGCTCACCCACAAGGGGGGGAGGGGGGATACCCTTTGTAGATTTACGCCCGATATTCACAGGAACTGAACATCCTTACGGCCCGAGCGCAAAGAAGAAGGCCTGACTCATTGGGTGGACTTGAACTTTGGCAATTGCTCGGGAAGTTGGTGCGTTTCCCCTTTCTCCCTATGCACATAATTTTTTTTACAACTATCCCATCTTTATTTTCTCTAGGTTAAGACCTTTGTAATTTCTGTAAACGGCCCCTTTATGTCGCAACAGACCAAGACCAACCACCAGGTGCATGTATTGGGATGACCAATTCTCATCGGCCGTTCTCGGGTGCATAATTCTGTACTGCTTATGGCGGGCGGGATTTACTGCTTTGTTGGCTGCCAGGCCAACGAAAAGTCTGCATCTGTAGCATGACATCATAAGATGTTGGTCACCTTGCCGACAATTTAGTGAGGGATCCCCTCAGTTGCACCTGCTTCTCTCTCTGCTCAGTTTAGCCCTGCGGCCCTTGGGGATCGAGCGTCCGCTGGGCATTTTTCGGTCGGTGTGCGTTGAGGCACACATCAAAATCACACTTGAAGGCCCCGAAAGGTCGGAAATTCCGAGACGGGATAGGTCCTAGCGAGATGGAGCCTACCATCTTTCATTTTCTCTATAATTGGGGTGTGTGTGTGAGAGCGCGCGCCTGCAAGTCCATACTATCAAACTACATCCCAATTAGTAAAACCTTAGCCAACTTTGGTGTTAGTATGGGCGAGGACCACGACCAGTGATAGTGGAGGTGCTACCCTCTCACCATGATTGGTAAAGGAAGTTCCCATTACCACTTCTCAACCGTCCTCGGGCAGCTGCACTTCTAAAAAGAAGGCATCCCCCTCCGCCTTCCCTATTCTTTCTTAGGGACCCTTCAAAGTTTCTTAAACGGCTAAGGGGCTTCCCCCTCTCCTTCTGATCCTCCTGTATTGGACAAGTGGCGGCTCACCCTTCTCTTTCACAGTGGCACGTCTAAACAAAGAAAAGTATAGAGTCCCCGTCCTGGCTTCCCTACACCTTAGAGGGGCAAAGACCTGAAGGTCCCCACCCAGGATGGCAAGATCTTGTCCGGGAGCAAACGCTGACTCAATGCGAGAGACTCCCCACCCCTCTCGAGCCTAATTACGCTCCTGGGCATGATCATCCCATTGTAACACGAGCCTCCGAGGAGAGGAGGGTCCTATGATAGTACCCGTGAGAAGGATCGGGCTGAGGCTGGCTAGTCATGCCTCGGGGTAGCTTCTGGAATGAAACTTTTCCTCCGGGAGCGGAGGGTTCACCTGCTGGCAGACTAAAGTTGGCACACCCGACCTTAGGAGGCTCCCGGTGCGCTTTCGTTCACTCTTGACCGTGAGATAATTGAGTTTATGGAGGAAGTGAGCCTCTGTAGTATTTAGTGGTTGGGCATTTGGTGCAGGCTCAGGTCCTGGATGCATGGGGCCTGCCTCCGGTGCCTGATCGTTATTTTTTTTCTGTTCTCGTTTGGGGAGATTTGTTTGTCTTAAATTAGCCTAATGATAGGTTATGTTTTTTCGGCGCTCATGCTCTTGTTAGGAGCCGACATTTGAGAATTCAAAATAAAAACAATCACGCTTTCTCTCCCATGCTTGAAGCCTGCGGTGCTCTTTCGGGCGATGCGTCTGTCAAGACAGCCCACTTGGTTGCAATACCTGCTCGGTACTGGAGCTTACTATCCCGCAGGGGGGGGTACCCTAGTCTTAAATTTGGTACCTGGAGAGACCACTTCCTCCCGCCCTGAATGCAAGTTAGGGAAGTCATGTCACTGGGTTGACACGAACTCTGATGGGGCCTGGGAAAGTTATTGGTGCTCTTCCTCCTCGCTGCCTTTTTATTTTTACTGTACGACTGTCCTCTCATCCTTATGTCTACCAGCACTTGGTACCAGGATGAACTGGGCTCACCCGGACAGTGTGCTAATTAGGGACCCTCCACCACTGGGTTGAATTGAACTCTTTCACGGACCTGGGTAAATTGTTGGTGCGCTTCCTCCTCATTCTCTCTCTGCATTCCTTTTTCTCTACGACTTCCCTCAAACTTGGAAGGTATGAAGTTCGTCGGGCTGCCGTGTTTGGTTCGCTAAAGATGTTGCCTGTGTGGAGATGATAATAATAGGTGATAACCCATCCTACTCGTTAGTGGACCAACCTATCTCTACTTATCTTTTTTACTTATCCGCCTATCCCCTTCCAAACCTTCTCTACTATCTACAGAGATTCTGACTCCTCATTGCACTTTCGTCCTCTTACCAGACCTTAGTCGAGTGGCAGTGTATACTGCAAGGGCCAAAACCCCGCTGGCTGAGGGAAGTATTAGGCATTGGGCGTACTGGACAGCGACTCTGCTCACTGCCTTCCAGTACACGTATAAGGTGGCTACGTCGGCACCATCCTTATGGTCAAAGCTCGAGGAAAAATTCTCCTGAATGCTGGGCTGGGTTGACAACGGCCATCTTACCTCGAACCCATGGGTCGAATATGTGTAAATGATCACATTCTGGGATTTTTTGATTTGTGGAGACTTCTTTTAACCTCTGGGAGTTCATAGTATCTACTTTGCGTGTTTTTTTATTTTTTGTAATGTTATTATGGCTACAAATTTAAGATGTGGGTGACCGCAGGAGCATGTATATCCGATGCCAGAGCGTGCTTCCTTCTTGCTTGCTTCTTTTGTTTTGTTTTTTGGGCTTTGTGTCGTTTTTGCTATTCGCTATTGTTGTTTTTGGTTTTACTGTTTTGCATTTTCATATAATCTAGTATTAGGCTGAAACTTAATTACCTCTGCACCGACGGATGTCCCCCCCCCCTCTCCTTTCACAAGGGATTGCCAAGAGAGCAGGCAAGCGGTCCAGGCTGGAGCGACTCGATAGGTTAAACCCCCTTAGAGGGTCAAGGGATAGCGGGCTCTGTCAGGCCGTACACCCTACTGTCATGCATTTTAAGTTTACAGGGGTTCGGCGTGTCTGCCATACTCTTTTTCCCAATGGGTGTCGGCTCACCGGCCAAGAAGACTGATGACCACAAGGACTGGAAAATTCTCGCTTGGGATTCATAATACCTCGGGGTGGAGGGTTTAAGAGGCACATGGAGGTCCCCTGCCTGAGCTGGACATGGTCTCCAGCTGACCCAGCCTCAGATGGCAGAATCTTTGATGGGGGGGGGGGGGGACGAACCTGGGCTCGGTGCCAAACACCGAACATGCTTACGCCCGTATGCTAACTTCTCAGGCGGCTTGGCCTTCCCAAAGACAGCCAAGCTCATCCATTTCAAAGAAGCAACTTGCTGAGGCCAGTTCATCCGACCTTGGGGTCCTTTTCGGGAGTGGAGAGAAGCGATTTCATTCATTCCCCTCCTTCTCATAAAAAGAAATAAACAAAAAGAAGTCATGGCTAGGGGTTCCTCTCCTTCCGTTGGCCTCAGGGGACGGAGTGTCCGCTGCAGTTTCGGCAGGCGACCAGGCCAAGACCGGTGCCTCCGGCCCTGAGCCGCCCTCGGACGTAGGGACCCAGACAAAGACAAATTTCGCAAGTGCCCTGAGCGGAGCATCGATTACGCCGTGGCCCCTCATTCAGACTACTGCCTTTTGAGCCTGCTGGCTTCAGATATTTTCAAGTTATTAGTTCCACAGATGCAGCATGTTGTTCAAAGGCAACATGATCCATCACATGAGACCATTAGCTAGCTTGATTGGTAGAGAGCCGAAGATGTCCCGTTTCTCCGACGGGAGCCTTCTGGCGAATGCGTCGGGCCCTTCGGACACTTGATGACACGCCGGTGAGTGTGACGCCGCACTCTACCATGAACTTTGGGAAGAAGAGAGTAGTTTATACGAGGGAACTCGTGGACTACTTCATAGAAGACGTCACTTTAGATCTGGCCGACCACGGGGCGCTCAAGGTCAAACATGTGATGAGAAAACGAAAACGGGGAGGGACCTCGAGACCCACCCATACTCTTCCTCACACTCGACTGGGGCATGCTTCCTGAGTTGGTGCGTGCGGGTTGGTATTACTACTGTGGGAAGGCATTCGTGCCAATGCCGCGGAGATACTACTACAGCCCTCCGGCCTGCCTGGCAAAGAAGATTGGAGACGGCCGAGGAGAACTTAAATTGCGTGTCATTGTGCCGCGACTGTTCCCATGCACCTACCCCGGGACAGCTTCGGTTTTGTGTTTCTAACTTATTTTTTTTACTCTAATGTAGCCTATTATTATGCCTATCGCTAAATGGAAAATGCCGTCTCCGACGCTTTCCTTCGTAGCCAGCACTACGCCACGGTGTTTTTCGATTTGGAGAAAGCCAAAGATACCGCATAGCGATACAGTATCATGGAGACTCAACATGATGAGTGTGAAGGGACCCTTCCCAATCTTTATTTCTGTGATATCGTCCAGTCATCGTACGGGTGAGGGGGAGCCCTCTCCGGCACACCGGAGCAGGGAAGTATCTTCAGTGTCGCACTTTGCCCTGATCATCAATGGTGCTACCGGAAGATTGTTCTCGCTACGCTTTACATAGTCAACCTTTCGATCTCTTGGTGCGGCCCAGATGCCAAATTTGGAGCGTCGACTCCCAACAAGCATTGAACAACATCTCTCGCCATGCCAACTTCTGCCACCATCTACGGCCGCCCCCCCACCTGGACTTGTTCCTAAACGGGGTTCGCCTAGAAGTAGTGGATTCGTTTCCTTGTTGTTGTTTTTTTCGACCGACGCATCACTTGGGAGGCTCATGGCCTTAGGATCTCTTTTTCGCGTCTCACGGACATTCTTTATTCTTTGACGTTTAACACTTGGAGTGTTGATAGGGCTACTCCCTTGATTTTCTACCGGATCCTTTCTTCGTTCGAAGCTTAAATACGGATGAGAGTTCTACGCATCCGCAGCCGAGCGTGTATTGCGGAAAGTGGACTCGATCCACCACACAGGTTTCCGTCGGGTTCCCGGTGCCTTCCACACTTCCCCTATTGAGAGCCTACTTGTCTATGCCGGAGAGATGCCACTCGCTCTGCGCCGTACATATTGCATTGTGCGCGCGGGCCTGGCGCCTACCTCAGTCGCCAACGGCTCTCACTGCATCCGCGGCCGATCTCGACGCTGCCAATTGATATGCTACAGGAAGTGTTATTAAAGTGCTATCCTGCTCTGCTAACAGAAGAAATACGATAATGAAGGAAATGAGCGCGGAAAGACATTTTAGGGGTGGTTTTAGATTACTCATATTGAACGGAAGTGGGGTGCTCGAATGTCAAGGTCGGACTTGTCAGTCTTAAGAAAAGGGTCGAAGTGTCGAGAAATGAGTGGGGGGGGGGGTGCTTTTTATGTGGATGATGTGTGAATCAGGTTGGTAAAGGAGCGTATTCATGATATCCACGGATACCGAGGTAGATGTATCGCGAAGTTAGGAGTGAATGTGGTGATATTATAATGCTAATAGAGGACTTAAATTGCTGTCTGTAGACTTTACGTTCTTTGTGATTACTACTGTATCGTCGGTAATGTTGGCGAGAGAAAGGATCATAAGAACAACAATAGGGTTGCAGCAGAAAGCAATAGAACACCGTGTGAAGTGTGGATTTTGCGACTCTGGTTGCTTAAAGGAAAACTGAAGATTTCGTAGAACTAATGTAATTTTTGAACGTCGAAAAAGAGGCTTATGGAAGGGCAAAGAGCCGTGTGGTTACAGAAGGCCTTTTCTTCTGGTATTATGATCAAACCTTTTCAGAGACATAGTTTGAATTGTTATTACTTAAACATTATTGTAAGCAAAATTGTGGGAGACTTAAGAATTTGAAATTTTGAAGAAGGAACAGAATCAAACTTGAGAAACTTTGTTTATGACTTCTTAAGGGTCGATAAATGTTAGAATACAAAAATGGACTATTTGGAGTTGCGTATGATTGTGCGGGTGTGTGTGTTGAATGCAAGAGAGAGTGATAGTTGTGGACATGAACTGTTTCCATCTTTTGCGTCTAATTTCTTAGAAAAGATTGTTTGTTATGGAGTGAGTTGGCAAAGATGTCAGTTCTAAGATTTGGTTGAAAGAGTATATGAAGGTGTACGCACATGCAAAGAATTAAATTGCAATAAAAAATGCAATGGTGAGAAGCTCACGGCTATGATACTGACGGAAGTAAATGAGAGAACAACAGTCGGAATAATCATGGGAAAGAATAGGATTAATTCCATAATGGCTAGAGTATCTCAGTCCTAGCTCTCTTACTGCACTTCCTTCCCCGATATATTTTCTAATACCTGTTTTTTTTTCCTATCTCCAGCAAGAAGGCTTGCTTCGCATTCTTTCCCCATCTGCCATATAAAACCTGCCCATTGATCTAAAGGGGTTGCTCACATTTCTCTCTCCCTCAGCTGAGCGAAATGTTCCCAACTGTGGAAGAGACGGCCATTAAGTCCGTTCTGGAGTCCTCGGCTGGAAACAAAGAAGCCGCCATTAACGCCCTCCTGCAGATGCAATGAAGATAAACTGAAGCTCTCCCTCGCTTCATTCTAAGAAATAAAGCCTTCAAGTGTGCGTATGCTGATCCCCCTGTTCTGGTTCATGTAGCTTTTGCGTTTATATGTAGCGTGGTGTATGTTTGACGTTTTGGAAAGTCCCCATGTATAAGTCCTTCGTTAGCAAAGATAAAGTGGATTTGAGACTAAGTCTACCCTACCCAATTTTTTAGTAATGATTAACCTCTACTTAATGAAGTTTCCACATTTATAATGAGGTTTCATTATGGTTGGTATGTATAATGCGCGATTGATAAGCGCCTTGTAATTCTTCCTGGATAGTTTTTACTTTTTGTATTTGCGGATTAAATTGCATTTGACTCAGAAAAATGAAATTTCATTCTTTTCTCTTGAGGCTCAAAATGGTGGCTTAATATTTCTATTTAAAAAACAAACAAACCAGGAATTAAATTTTTATATTTATTAGCGAAGCCAATATTTAAGTTTGACAGTAGTAACCGGAGGCGATGACCCCAGCATCTTTGATGTGGCAAAATTGTGTGTGAATATAGGAGTCTAGCCATTAAGCTCCTCCATACTTCGGAAAAGTGCTTTTGTTCTCTGCAGATATTTAAACTTCTAATAAATGACGATTTAAGCGGCTGCGTTCATTGAAGAGGCTTCAATATCAAAATGGATTGTTCGAAGAGATGATATTAATTTGGTACTTAAATATTTATTGGTTTCTTGCGTACGATATTTGATGTTATGGTGAAGGGAACAGTCGTAGGTCAGATATTTATATACAGCCTTCAGCTGATATTTTGATAGCTTTTTTAAAGATATTAAGATTACTTTAATTATTTATTATTGCCGATGAAATTCAACTTAAGTATCTGATTTGTTTTTCGCCTATGTGGTTAACCAGATAAAATTCATTTTATTCCTTTTTCATAATTTCCTATGTACGTCATTCATAAATGATCTTTGAATACATTAAGATTTGCAATGTAGTTCCTAGTATTTATTGGGTTGCCAACGAGTCATTTTACATTCCGTTTACCACTGAAAAATATGCTGTGAGTAAGCTTAGTTCGTATCATTTATTTGTTGCTTATTTGATAACCGTTGCCATATTTATAATAATCTAGTATTTTATTGCATTGTTTATATAATAAACTATTTATTCTACTACACATTTTTACTTCATTATCCTTGCAATCTCATTGAATTTAGCTGCGTTATTTGCAAATGGTTCTGAAATGCCTTAATTCAGTTTCCCAAGAGAGAGTGAACGCCACGGCTGCATACCCATCCCCACCCCGTCTCTCGCGGCCTTTCTTGAGCCTGCTGCGAACGGGCGCCCACTTTCTCGAGGTGATTGAGGGGGTTAGCAGGTTTGCCTGTAAACAAGCAGACTTTTATCCTGCCCTTTCAAGACCTCCCAACCTGTTTACCATAATGTGTGATTGACATGCTTCAACACCACTTAAAACTAAATCTCTGCCTGGCAAACTCCGCCTCTCACCAAATTTCCACGCATTAAACCAACATCTCTGTTACTGTGCTTCATTCAGCCATAGAGAGGTGGTAATGGCCGACCTACGCCTGGGTCTCACGGATACCTTATGTCCCCTTATCTCACTCCCAACTGTAACATCTGCATACCAGACTCACCGCGTTTGTTCGTTGTCCCGTTTTCTTCATCTATCGTCACTGCTTCCCTTTTCTTCCTTCTTTTCCTAATTCAGAACACTTGCATTTAATGATGACGGATGGTGCTTTGCTCTCCGCAAATAATCTCTTCTTCCTCTCTGCCACTTAACTTTTCACCGTGATATAATTACGATTTTTCTCCCACTTTCCGGATGAACTGACAGTGAAAAGCTTCTCTGTGTAAAACGTATATGCGCCAATCGGCGATCAGCAACCCTTTATACCCTATTAAACTAAATGCTATTTATATTTTTTCCGACACCAAATTGAACCTTAATAGCCATGTAATAGTATGTGCTGAAGCATCTCGTCCTTAAGGATGCATCTCTGAGCAAAAGTCCCATAGCACTAACCCTCTCACACCGGTGCGTCTATCTTCACGGCCGAGCTGGTTACCCTACACCACTCGTTACTGGAAATTACTCAATGTACTTGTTTCGGACCCCGCAGCATAATGAGTCATCTGCAACCGCTTGCCTTCCTGGCCGCCGTGCTGACGGGACTCAGCGACCCGTCCGGCTTTAGCTTAGCCTCTTCTCCTTTCTGACAGCCTGTGTTTTTACCCTACAACCGTTCCCACAACTTTCTCTGGTCTCCCTCTAATTTCACAGCGTAGATGCCGACCAGCTTTCTCTCACCCAACTATTCCGGATCGGGGCTGAGGGGACAGCGTTCCCTCACCCCTGAGCTCTGGCCTGGGGTGGTGGGTTTTTAAAACGTACTTCATCCCCACCCACACATTCCTCACATACCCTTTCTTCCTCTTTTCTCTGTCTATCAATTTTACGCCGTGCCCAAGGTCTGGAGCCGCCATGCAGATGGGCTACCAGGTCACTAAGCGGGAGGAGCGGCCTCAAATGGCGGCAGCTGGTTTTGCCGGCCCCGTGTTCAATCCTTGCGGAATGGGCTACTGCGTGGGGTGATAAGCGTTTGCGTCCCGTGATTATTATAGGGTCACGATGCCCAATATTGAATATATTTTTAAAAAAATACCTTGCCCTCGATCATAACCGGACCCGCCTTCGGGAAGCTCCACTGAAAAAATGGAGATCCCAACCCCCAAAGTGCTTTTGCGGGAGAACCTCCAAAACTCTTATACCGGTGAGAAGGCTTACTCCTCTCTTTTGTCTACGGGTGCAGGGGACTCCCCCTCACCCCCTTCTATGCCACTTTCTCCAGCGGCAATACCCCTTTACTTTCCAAGGGAACTGCCAAGAAAGCAGGCAGACGGCTAAAAATTGACCGCTACCCGTGGGAGTGGTTCGATAGGGCCAACCTCCTTAAGGGTGCAAGGGATGACAGGGCCCGTGCCCCCTGTCCTGCGTGCGTGCGCGACCAGCTTGCACGGGGGCAGGTCCCCTCTCTTCCCTGACGGATGCCGGTTCGCTGGCCCATGACAGAATAAAAGGTACCTCGAAGAAGACCCGTGATGTCTTAGGGAAGGAGGCCACATGGAGGTCCCCGCTGAGATGGACATGGTCCTTGAGGTGACCCCGCCTCACACAGTAGGATCTTCCATAGGGTGGAACCCGGTCTCGGTGCCAAGCACAGAATCCGTGTCTGCTCCTATGCAAGCTCCTCCTCAGACGGCTCGTGTTCCCGAGGCTTCAGAAGGATAGGAGGGATCTCCTCCCCCAGCAGATTTCCCTGTGACAGGCAAGTCCTTCTCCATTTCAGAGAAAGATCTTGCTGAGGCCGATCCATCTGGCCTAGGGGAGAAGGGGGTTCATTCCGCGCCCTCCTCTCCTAAAAAGAAAAAAAAGAAGGGGGGGAGGGCTCCTCTCGGTCAGCGGGAGCCACGGGGACGGACGGCGAGTCCCTAACCAAGACCAAAAGTGTAAGTGGGCAGACCGGAGCCTCGATTACGTCGGGGCCCCTCATTCAGAGGCTACCTGGCGTTACACGCTTCCTCGTTATTCGCTCCAATGATGGCTGCATTTTGGCTAACGGTAACATGATCCATCAGAGGAGAGCTTAAGCTAGCGTGATTGTTAGAGAGTCGAAGGTGAGTCGTTTCTCGGACGGTAGCCTTCTGGCGAATGCGTCGAGTCCCTCCGAGGCGGACACTTGATGGCACGCCGGTGAGAGTGACACCACACTCTACCATGAACTTCGTGAAAGGATTAATTTATGCGAGGGAAATCGTGGACTACGCCATAGGTGACAAGACCTTAGAGCTGGCCGAACATGGAGCGTTCAAGGTCGAGCGTGTGATGAGAAAACGGGGGAGAGCCTCGAGACCCACCCCTACACTCTTCGTCGGTGCGTGACGGTTGGTGGTATTCCTACCGCGTGAAGGCATTTGTGCCACTGCCGAGGACGTGCTACTCCTGTCACCGCTTTGACCATACGAATCGCTCCTGTCAGGGTTCCCCGAAATCTGTGTAAGTTGCTCCAAGGCCGCACACAATAAGTCAAAATCGTGTGTGGCCAAGCGTGTCAATTGTGGAGAGGCACACCCTGCTTCTTCAAAGCAATGTGGTGCGTATATCCTTGAGAAGGAAAGCCTGGCCGGTCAAGCCCAGGATCGTCTCTCACAAAGGACTTGGACCTGCTGCCCCCGGCGCTTCTTGGACCGTCCTCTCTAGACCTACGAGCACGGCCATTTCCGCGCTCATTCGGAACACTTCTCTGGGGTATAACCACCCCGGATGTTCCCCTGGTACAGCTGGCGTCATAAAGGGTTCACACCCAGCCCCGGCTAAAACCAGGGATCCCACTCCTCCCTGCAGCGTGACCGTTTCCCGTAAGCCTAAACAGCCGCGTGCCTCCACAGAATCGTTAGACTCAGAGAAGGCAACACCCCTGATGCTGGTCGTGAGGCCATCTTCCGGGGTTCCTAAAGCTGCCCCCTGAATTAGGACTGCACTAAAGGAGCTCTGGCTCCTTCACCCACACCCAGTGGTAGGCTGGTTGGACAGGAGACGGTGGATCTTCCACAAGAGGGTATCCCCGCATCCGAAGCCGCCCGGCCTGCCTAAGGTATCGAGGCGGATGGAAGAAAAGACTCACATGGCGAGCCCAACCTTCCCCGATAGACGAGAGCGTATTGTCCGGCCAAGAGAGTCAGGAGTTCTGCCTCTGGGAATAGTACGGCCATTCCCGTGAGGGTCTTCTTTTCGAAGAGGGCTCCGCATCCCTTCCGAGCTAGGCCTTGAGGGCATATTCCTTTAATGGAATTGCCGCGTACTCCGGGCCAACTGGGAGGAGCTGCAGAGGCTGGATTCCTCCCGTTCCCAGTTAGCTATCTTTTTGCAGGAGATCATGCTGGGCGAGTGCCCGCTGCCCATCCTCCCGGGGTATAACAGTTTTGCAACCCAACCCCTACGGGATGGGGGCCGAGCAGGAGGATGCGCGATTTACACCAACATGATGTCTCCGTTCTTCTCTTTGCTGTAGATACCTCCTTTCAGGCCGTAGCTGTGCAGCTGCATACCGTTATTTCGTTTACATTCCACCGTCAGCAGACTTCGACGCAGGGGACTTCCACCGCGTCGTGGCACGGTTGCCAAGACCCTTTCTATAGCTCGGAGATCTAAACAGAAGACACTTCAACTGGGCAGACTACTCGATTAATCCCAGGGGTCAAGTCCTTGTCGAGCTTGAGATGGGTGTCCTAAATGGGGATGAATTTACTCATCACCCCCCGAAAACCGCTTCATTTTCCTGCCTCAATCTATCCTTGTGCTATCCGGATTCACAGCCTGATTTTGGGTTGGGGGGGGGGGGTCGACGAACGCCAGGTTAGTGATCACTTTCCCATTCAAATATCATTTTCTGGGCCACTGCCGCCCAAGAGCCCGCCCCGGTGGAACTTGGCGCAGGCGTGGTTGTCCGCATTTCAGGAAATGACTGATTTCTCTATCTCAGTCGAGGAGTTTAGGTCGGTATATGAGGCCGTGGAGTTCTTATCGGGCAACCTGATCGCTGTGGGCCTAACAACTATTCCTAGAACATCTTGCCGTTTAGCACGCTGACCACTCCCGTGTTGGTCATCAGAGTGTGAGACAGTCGTCAAACAGAAGCGTTATTCCTACATGCGCTATAAGCGCCACGCGAACGACTTCACTGTCGATGAATTTCGTCGAGCTAGGGCTAGGTTCCGGTATATTTCGAAGCACGCCCGCTTCTCTTCTTGGCGGGCATACGTGTTTCACTTAACGAGAAAGACCCCTCTATCACATGTGTCGAAGCGAGTCAACAGGATTGGGGCAAATTCTCGTAGGACCCCCCTCTATTTGTCCAGGAAAATGGGACCGCAATCTCGGACTCCGCGTCCGTGGCAGAATCCTTCAAGACAGCTTTCTCTGCATTATCTAGCTGGGATGCTGCTCCGCCAGCATTCAATGCGCGTCGTGATGCCACAGAAAGCCGCCGACTGGACTTTACCTCCAAAGGCGGAGAACCTTACAACGACAGGTTTACTTTGAGTGAGTTGTTTTCTTCTCTCTCTGCTTGCGCGGACATCGCCCCTGGTCCGGACGATGTCCCGTACACTATGCTTCGAAACAGAGGTGAGCAAAGCATGGCTTTTCTGTTAGATTTGTTTAATAGGATATGGGTAGAGGGTATCCTCCCAGACTCCTGGCGAATCTCTTTTTGTAAACCGGGGAGAGATCACTCTACCCCGGTCGGTTTCGGCCTAATTTCTCTAACCTCTTTCGTGAGCAAGTTGATAGAGAAATTGGTAAATGTTATATTAGCCTTTTTTTTCTGGACAGCCGAGGCCATCTGTATTCTGCACATTGCGGCTTCATAAAATTCCACTCCACGTCGGATGCTCTGTTTCGAGTGGAAAATGCCTTCTGCGCGGATTTCCTTCGTAGAAAGCACTACGCTAGGATGTTTTTCGATCTGAAGAAGGCTTATGATACCACATGGCGATACGGTATCATGGAAACTCTGCATACGATGGGGGCGAGGGGTTCCTCCCAATCTTTATATCTGAATTTTTACAAGATCATCGATTCCGAGTACGGGTGGGGGGGAGCCCTCTCCTGTCCGCAGGAAAAGGTCCTCAGTGTTACACTCTTTGTACTGAGCATCAACGGTATCACCTCGGTGCTGCTGGAAGATGTTCTTACTACGCTCTACGTGGACGACCTTTCGATCTCTTTTGGAGGGGCCCAGATGCCAACTCTGGAGCGTCGACTCCAACAGGCATTCAACCACATCTCTCGCTATGCCGAAGCGCAAAGGCTTCGGTTTTCATTGGCCAAGAATAAGCTGGTGCGCTTCTGCCGAGATCCACGGCTACACCTTGACCCTGACTTATTTCTTAATCGGGTTCGCCTGGAACTGGTCAACTCGGACCGCTTCCTTGGTTTTGTATTTGACCGACGCCTCACCTGGGAGGCTCATATTCACAGACTTAAAGTCTTTTGTACCCGCGCAGTGGATATTCTTCGTTCTGTGACGTTCAGTGCCTGGCGCTGATTGGGCTACTGTCTTACTTTTTTATCAATCCCTTGTTCGTTCGAAGGCCAACTACGGATGCGAGTTATATGCATCCGCACCCAACCAGGTGTTGCAAAAGGTGGATTCGATCCACCACATCGGCCTTCGACTGGCGACTGGTGCCTTCCGCACTTCCCCCATTGAGAGTCTACTTGTCGATACTGGGCAGTTGCCACTCGCTCTGCGCTATGCACAGTGCATATTTCGCCTTTACACGCGAGCTAGGCGCCTCCCTCAATTGCGAATAGCTCTCCCTGCATCCGCAGCCAGCTGATCTCGACGGTGATTATGCCGCGAGATACGTCAGTCATACCCTAAGCCCTTTGGTTTTAGGTCTAGGAAACTCCTTCGAGACTTCGGTATATGCTTCGGGCCGGTGGCGCCCCTGGTTCTGCCCAGGACGCTACTCCGCTTCTACAGCGCCGAGAGTATTGCTTTCGGCCTCTTTGGAGCCCACTTCGTGTCGCGCTGGAACTGTAGTAGTGCATACGGATGGCTCCAAATCCCAAGACGGGGTTGGTTGCACGCTATGTCCCCTCTGTTTGAAGTCAGCAAGGCTGATTTCAAAACACCACTCGGTATGGGAGATAACGCGATGTGCTCGGTTCGGAGACCGAATTGTGATTTATAGCCCCTCACAAAGCCCCTGTATTCTCTCGGGGCATTGGAATCTCTGCATCCTATGTTTCGCGATATTTTCGAGCCAGGCGGATGTCGAGATTATTTTTTGCAAGGTTCCTGGACACGTAAGAATTACGGGGAATTAGCATGCCGATGAGGGTGCAAAGTGTCCACAAGGACTCGGCGACCAGACCAGCGTTTTGCTCTTCCTCACCCCAAAAACATGGCAGGAATAGTCCCCCCCTCCTCCTCCCTGGGCTGCTTGGCAAAGAAGATAAGAGACGGTCGAGGTAAACTTAAAGTTACGTGCCATAACATTGTGACTGTTGCCATCGACCTACCCCCAATGCCGCGACGGCTTCAGGTTGCTTTCTGTCGTCTCCGAATTGGACTCACTCGTGTGATGCATCGCTATTTGATGGAGCGGTGTTAGCGCCTTACCGCGACGACAGCGTTGTTCCCCATTCTGTTCGGCACATTCTTGTTGAAATTAGCAGTCTGGGTCATCTTCGCATACGGTAGCTGTTTCGGTACCGGGACGAGCGGGGTCGCTGCCGCTTTTCCCTTGTACTTGGGAAGAGTTCGTGCACACAGACTTCTGGACTATACGACTTTTTGTAGGAGGCTGGCTTCCTCTTCTTTATTTGACTGTTGTGGTTTTGGGTTTTTTTGTAAGGCACATGTTCCTGAGCCGGGGGGGAAGCGAGCCTACCCCCGACGCTGGAGCGCGCTTTCTTCTTGCCTTATCATTGTTATTTGTTTTGTTTTTTATTACTTGTTTTTTTTAATATAGCCTAGTAGTAACCCGTATTGTGTACGGTGAATTATGCCCTCGTAGGTAGTCGCCAGATGGACTCCCAAAATAAAAAAAATAAAAACTCGTCTGCACCCACGTTCTCTGGGCAGAATTCTGCTCCGCCGTCATTTAAAGCAGGTCATGTTCTCCCTGAAAGCTACCGACAGGACTTCGCCTCCCGAAGCGGGGAACCTGTTTACATTAAGATAGGAGCGCGGATACTGACCCTGATCTGGACGATAACCCGTATCTCATGCTTTGACACCTATGTGAGCGAGTCATTGCTTTTTTTGTAGCCCTTGTTCAACAAGATCTGATAGGAGGATATCCTTAGACTTGGCTAATAGCTAACTTGCTATCTTTTCGCATGTAGGGACGAGATCACTCTACCCCCGCTGGTTTCCACCCAAATTATCAACTCCCTGCCTGTGCAAGTTGATGGAAAAATTGATTAATTAGTTTAGATTATTTTGGGAACAGCAGAAGTCGCTTGTCTATTGCACAGTATGGGTTCCGCAAGTTCCACTCCACGTTGGATGTTCTGCTACGACTGGATAAAGGTTTCAGTAAGACCTTCCTTCATGGAAAGCACTTCGCCACGCTGTTCTTTAATCTGTAAGAGGTATATATTACAACGTATAGACACGGTATCATGGAGAGTCTCCACTCTTTGAAGGCGAAGAGACTCTCCCAATTTTCTTGTGAGTTTCTGGGAGATCGACTCTGCCTAAGGTCGGGAAGGGGATTTAAGGAAGAAACAAATGGGACAGTTTCCCAATCCAAGTGGATTAAATGGCAGCAGGAACAAGTTGGGCAAATTATATAAAAGAGAGGGGGAAGACCACTATAAGATAAAAAAAAATGAGGGTTTAAATGATTTCTCTGCCAGAAGAAGAAGGCGAGACAGTTGAGGTAGTCTTGAAAGGGTCGAAAACATGATGACCGGAGAATGGCGAACTGAGGACATTCCAGTAGAAGACGTGCGACCAATTGTTCCCCTCCACAAAAACGGCAGCAAAGGCTGTTTTGAACGCTATCCGAAACAAGATAACGGTGGGTAATTCTCGTGTGGCCGGCCGATGCGAACGTGGCAAATGACCACTTCTAAGGACATGAGTCTCTGAAGTCTCGAGGCCCATGATGAGCAGACATTTTGATATATAGTGTAAAGATGAACACCCATCCCATTCGTCTTGCCACAACTTAAAAATACAATCTCATAGAGGGAGAGAAATCTCGGTAAGGCAATGCAGAGTTATCCGGGGTTCCAGAATAGGCGGAACAGGCCAGCAGATCAGCCCTCTCGTTACCCACGACCCCTACATACCCTGTGACTAAGGGATGGGAAGCACTAAAAGGGGCGAATTGCTTGTAAAACACTCCTAGAGTCGGAGAAAACAATGAAATCTTTAAATAGATAAATTTGGGTCAATCTAAAAGAATGGCCAAAGTTCAGCAGTTAAAATAGAAGCCGCAGCAGCAAAGACAAAGTTAAAAGTCTCCTGAGTAAAGGGCTGCAACACCACTCCTGGGTCCGACTTGGAACTATCTGTGCATATGGGGCAATGTTGTGTATGTGAGGTTGCATGCTCGAGAAACATGCATTTAAGGGAGCAATGGTCCACGAAGGACTTGTCCAAGCTCCACATGCGTATGCGAACTAGTAGGTGAAGCATGCGAACTAGGGGTCGGCGACGAAGAAAGGGAAGATGATCTCCCTCAATAACTCTTCCGTTTGTCTACCTTCTTTCTCAATTTTTTTAGCACGTGTCTGTCTCTTTTCAGTCTGTGATCTTCGTGGGTGTTTGAGACTTTGTTGTTAAAGGTTGATACGACAGTGGTCATCCGCACCTAACCTTGGAGAGGTTAGGTGCGGATGAAACTTTCTATGGGCGCTTTAGAGACTCCCGGCCACTACATGGGGTGAGCGGATACATGCATATTTTTGAAGCGTGGGATCAGAAAGGGGAGTGTTCTTTCAACCCCCCCCCCTCCCGCTCTATGGCGAGATTATGTTGGGTCCATTTTTCAGATAAAGCTTTTTAAGAAGGAGTGAGCTAGGAGATTCCATTGGGAGCATACGTTCGAGGTTGGCGTAAAGCCTCTTTCAGGCAGAAAGGAAAGGAACCATCATCCCCTCCGTCTTCTCAGCAATCTCATCCCACCTTTTCTAATTAACTTCATATATATATATATATATATATATATATATATATATATATATATATATATATATATATATATATATATATATATATATATCACAACACCCCTTTGTAGTGCGGAGAGCGCTTGCGTGTACCATAGATTTTTCGAACTATGTCGTTGGGGTACCATTATAGTACCGCTGGTAGGGTTACCCTTGTCTAATTGGTCAGGAATGAGGTTCAAGACAAAGTGTGTCCACCTTCTACTCTTCTATCCTGTATTCTATTACTGTTTTCTCTATCCATTCGACTGATCTAAAAAAAAAAACCCGAAAAAAACAAAACCCTACTACTATCCTTTCAGCTTTATTTTTCATCTTTCTATCTAAATTTAAGGACCTGATAGCTACCTCATGCGTCAGAAGAGAGGCCTTGGAACCTAAAAAAATAACGCCCTTCGACGCTCACTGATTGCGAGAGACTAGGACTAGATGGGTCCTAGGTGCTGGGGCGCGATGAATGGGATGATGGTAAGTGCCCCGTTAACCCCTCCCCTGGCGCATAATTACGGACCATTCCAGTGACTGTTGAGGGGTGTCTCTGGTAGCAACTGTCCGAGGTGACAGGCCTTGTTTTCAGGTTGGTTGCCAGGCCAACACAAAGCCTTGGGTCGTCTCTTGGTGTGGCGGGATATCTATTGAACGCTACGCCGAGATCCTGGCCGCCCTAAAGGGAACTAGTAAGAGTTTAGTACGGGGCCTGTTCCGCTGTTCACCTGGTAAGAAATCGATACCCCCCTTCGGAGGCTGTCAGTACTGTTTTGTTGGGAGCCACGGCATGCCGGGCTTAAACGACTCGATCGAACGAACAGCAGTAAAAGGAGCGTGCCTTCTGAAAGATCCGAAACGTCTCTGATGGATAGGCGGGAGCGACTCACGCGGGGCGAACTCACTAACCCCCTCTTTTTTACTTATTGATTGGTCGGAAGTTATTAGAGATATAAAGTATTCAGCATGGCTGGAGAGAAAGGACCAACTGCTTTTAAATTTTCCATGTTCGTTGTGTAAAAATGACAAGTGGTGCGCGGAGTTCCCGGAGGGGTGTTAATCGAAATGCCACCTGGAAAGTACGAGTATCTGCACTGACTGCATCCTTAACAGGAGAGCGCAAGAACTCAAGGCTATATACAGATCATCCAAAAAAAAATCTTAGGCACTGGAGAGGAAGCTGCAGACCCTAAAATCTGAATACGCGCGTCAGCTTCGCCGTCTTGAAGACAGGATCACTGAGTTGCCCTCAAGACAAGAGGTCCAGTCGGCTCACGATGAATCTCCCACCGACGTAGGTGGATCCGCCGACGAGCTTCTCGTCCAAGAAGCGAGCAGTGCATTGGCAGTGCCAAGCCAGCCTTCCAACGTCCCAGAGCTGGAACCAGCTGTTGCGGAACTGACTCAACGGGCCAAAAAGAAGAGAAAGAGGAAGTAGGGAAAGAAAACAAAGGAGAGAAAGTAGAAACAGGAGAAGTGAAAATAGAGGAAGATAGATAAAAAAGAAAGAAGAAAGAAAGAAGAAAATATGGAGATTAAAGAGGAAACGGACAAGTCATTTCCAAAAGGAAAGACTCTGTCTTCTGCAGCCGAATGTGCGAGAATCGACCTTATTGGCGACTCTCAAGCACGGCGTCTGCAACGCCTGTCAGAGACCCGCCTTTGCACCAATGGGAAGATAAGCTGCCTGCCAGGACGGGGAAACCACCGAATCAGGGTAGAGGCGGAGAAATCTCAGATTTATGAGAACTCAGTCAGTGCCCTGATGGTAAATGGCAACGACCTCTACCTCAAAGGAGGTAAGGTATACCCTAAAGGAAAATTTGTACACACTGTCATGGGAGCCGTGGACGACTGCGGGTTCAAAACCCGCAGATATGTCGTGGTCGAGATGCTCCCAAGAATAAGTTCAAGCCGGAAAGCTCACTCGAGGAACATCATCTTGAACCGACGCCTGTCAGATTTGTGTACGGCGGAGGGGGTCTTTTTTGTGGACCCTTACCGCACCTTTTATGGTAGAAACGATCTCTACTAAAGGGATGGAGTGCATCTTTCCTTTAAAGAAAAGGCTGTACCCTGCAACATGATACAGGATGTCGTGGAGCGGACCCAAAAGAGTGTTTGGCCCAGAGTGAAGGTGCACGTGCGCCAGTACGCCCGTGTCACTCCTGGAACGACCTTCTCGGGGGTCGCAAAGAGGGGTGCCTCCTCGCCACCAAATAGGCCGGGAAACGGAAGAACGTAGTGAGTCCTACATTCAGGGACTCCCTAAAAGTTCTTCTGTTTAATGCGAGGTCGATCAGGAACAAACTTCTTGAGCTTCGAGGCCCCGTAGCAACGGAAGAACCTGAGATCGTGTCATAACAGAGTCGTGAGTAAAAACCTTAAACCGAGATTTCCTAAAAGATAGGCCAGACATAGAGGGTGGCGGCGTGAGGTTGTATGTGAAGGATACGCTCAAATCGGCGAACTGCAGCATCGTATCCAACCATGAGCTACTAGGTGTTGACCTAGATATAGTTCCTGACAGATACAGGACTCTGCTGCTTTACAAACCCCCTGCCCAACTCGTTGAAAAGGACAGGGATCTGTACCACCTCCTGGGTGAACTTGTTGAAGACAGAGTGTGTATCTTCATGGGAGATTTCAACACCCAAGTTGACTGTGAAACCAGAGAACCCCGTGCCGAGAACGCGCTGCTCCTGGAGTTCGTGAACAACGAGTTCCTGACTCAATGGGTGAGAGAGCCGACTAGAGGCGAAAATGTTCCCGATTTGGTTTTCACCTCTGAGGACGACATCGTTGATCTCTCTGTAGGCGAGGAACTCGGTGGCAGTGACCACCAACTAGTTAGATTTATAGTCAAAGTTCCCAAGGCAGAGTCTGCGACTCGTGAATCGAGGAAACTTGATTTGAGAAGAGCAGATTTTGCAGGTCTCCGTGCAGGATTGGCTACTGTGAGGCTGGAAGGGTGTACTAATGTTGAAGATTTGTGGAACAGTTTTAAAACTACGTTCATGAATCTTCAAACTCAATTTATCCCTTTAAAAAGCCTAGGTTGGTCTTCCGTTTAACTAAGGTGGTGGTTTAATCGAGAAAACAACTGTGTACCGGCAGTCAAAGATTTCTGGTGACTTTGATGAGTACTGGAAGCTAGCTAGGAGAGTGAAGTCCAGCAAAACGTACCGAGGAGCTTCGGGTGGCGAGACTCTGCGAAGAGAATCCCAAGGAGTTCTCTGGATATGTAAATAGCCGCAAACCAATCCGTCGAACGATTGGCTCTCTGAGGAATGAGGAGGGGGCATTAAAGCAATCAGATGCAGAAAATACAAACCTCCTGAACGACTACTTCTCTTCAGTGTTCACTAAAGAGTGTGATCCCATCCCCCAGCTCACAGACTCTTACTTGGGTGAGAAGCTGGAAGAAATGGACTTCATCCAAACCGAAGTAGAGGAAAAAATCACCGAACTAAAGACGAATAAGTCCCCTGGCCAGGGTGGGTTTTTACCTAAAGTGTTGAAAGAAGCGCGTGATGAGGTGTCACGACATCTGGGCACAATCTTTAACGTGTCAATCCGGACTGGATGCGTTCCTCGAGACTGGTGTGAGGCGGAGGTGACTCCTATCTTCAAGAAAGGAGACTCGAGCCAATCGTCGAACTAACGACCTATTAGCTTAACCTCGATAGTTGGTAAACTCATGGAAAGCATCATGGTGGACAAATTATCGTCTTATTTGGAGTCAAACCTGCTATTGAAGAGTTTCCATGCCTAACGAACCTTATGGAATTCTTCCACTTCGTTTTCAGTGAACACGAACGGGATAAAGCGGTGGATGATGTGTAATTAGACTTTCAAAAAGCATTTGATAAGGTACCACACCGCTGCCTCCTCCGGAAAGTGCGTGCGCTGGGCATAGACGGAAATCTAGCTGGTTGGATCGAGAACTGGCTAAGCGGCAGACGGCAACGGGTGGTGGTGAATGGACATGCTTCTAATTGGGTGCCCGTTACTAGCGGTGTTCCTCAAGGTTCTGTCCTGGGACCACTACTATTCATCATCTATGTTAACGACATGGATGGTGACATAGTTGCGAAGATTTCTAAATTTTCCGACGATACCAAGCTTGGTATAAACGTTGCAAATGAAGGAAATACTGCCCACCGACAAGAAGATCTCCGGAAGGTTGGGGAGTTGTCGGACACGTGACAAATGCCTTTTAACGTGAAGAAATGCAAAGTGATGCATATTGGCCACCGAAACACCAAATCACCGTATATCCTTAAGGGCACCGCTCTTGAATGTCCTGATACCGAGAAGGACTTGGGTATAACTATCAGTAGTGAACTCAAATTCTCGAAACAGTGCATTGAGGCGGAGAAGAGAGCACAAAGGATGCTAGGCTACATAGAACGATAGTTTTGATGTTAGAACAAGGATATAGTACTCTGTTTGTTCAACTCTCTTGTCCGACTGCATTTGGAATACGTCGTACAATTTTTGAGTCCTTCGTTTCGAAAGGATATCGCGAGATTGAAACGTGTGCAAGTCAGAGCAACCAAACTGATTTCCTCTATCAGACACAAAAGTTCCGAAGATAGGTTACGGGAATTAGATTTGTTCTCGTTGGAGACCCGGAGGCTGCGTGGTCAGCTTATCGTAGTGTTTAAAATACTTCGAGGCTTCGCCAATGTGGACTACAGGGATATTTTCCAAGTAAGCGAGAACAGAATCAGAAATCACGGCTGGAAACTTGAACTAAAGCGTTACCACCGCGATCTATCTGGGAAATCTTTCACATTTAACATCTGTGGTACTTGGAAGCCACTTCCAGTGGAAGTTGTCAGCAGCAATTCTGTTGAACAGTTCAAGTCGAGACTAGACAAAGTCTTGAAAAATCGCCGATTGGGCACATAAACCGTTGTGTGTGTGTTCCTCGAGGATGTCAATTGATACTTTCGAGAACTAGGCCTGCTTAGCTGTTAGCACCGTAAGATCTACTAGGGTACTTAGTTTCCTTGTGACACACACACACACACACACACACACACTACACACTCTCTCTTTCTCTCTCCCTCTCTCTCTTATATATATATATATATATATATATATATATATATATATATATATATATATATATATATATATATATATATATAATAGGGGGCACCTGTTATGGAGTAACCGATGTTAATGTGTCCGAGCGTTCTTGTGTTTTCGTGGTAGAGCATTCAGGGAACTTTAATTTTAGGCTCCGGAGAACATGGTAGGTTTCGAAGTAGAGAAGAATTCGCTTGGCCGAGGCTTGCAGTTTGGTAGGCTGTGTAAGGTGATCGATATGAATTAGCCGTAGCAAGGGAATCCCGAACGGAGAAATCTCGGACTCTTTATTAAGGCGTGGAACTTAGGGAAGCTTCGGCGTAAGGAGGATTCGAGACGGGGATTTAGTGTGTTCATGCGGGCCTATTAGTCTATGACCTCTCTCTGACACCCTGACTCCTTATGGCTTCTACTGTTTCTGACTCCTTCTGATCTGACTCTTTTCTGATCTCTTTCTCCCATTTCTGACCCTTGAGGGTCTGGGTGTGCCGGTATATATTTGTGTTGGAAACAGTGGGCGTGACCTATTATTACCTAATGTTGTTGTTTGGGTGGAGCCTATTCCACTCCGTGTTAATTCGTGTGCATGCAGATAAAGATTTATTTTTGCCTCTTCGTTAGCAAATACAGTTGCTACAATCCCTTTTGACTATGTACCTTCTGGTAAGTTTCTTTGAACAGATGACCTTTTATCGTGTCTATGAGGGCAAACTTTGCTTCGCTTTACTGTGCATGTATATGTGCATATGTTTGCTGTCGCCTGAACGTCTCGAATTCATTCTCCTCGACTCGAACAAAGTATATTTATTATGTACATAGACGAAAGCTATACATTATTATTTTACAAAGATGTTATATATTATTTACACAGTTATTCTTATTTATGAAAACTGCTATAGATGTTTTAGATTATTTGCAGGCCTGTTACAAGCCATAATATGACTCACATGATAATTATTTGTGAGGCTTCATTGTTGAACCTATTTTGCCTTGTAATGAACTTTTGTCTGTATTTACAAAAATACCACATTTATTTTATTCCTTGATGCAGTGTAATGCACTTTGCATGTGTATGGTTATCTCCGTGCTTATCTCAAGACTTCATGGGATTTATATGACTCATTTGTGAGGCTTAATTGTTGATCCTAATGCACCTTGCAATGGGTGCTACAATTATATAATATATATATATATATATATATATATATATATATATATATATATATATATATATATATATATATATATATATATATATATATATATATATCCTAGGTCAAAGGGGCATGTATGAAAAAGTGAAGAATATGATTCAAACTCATTTATTTTATACTTGACATAATACAAATAAACATTTTGGCTGTTTCCTCCTTTTGCGTTTATAACCGCTTTCATGCGTTTTTTGCATATTTGAGTTGGTACAGGTGGTTGGCTCAATTTTCTGACACTCTTAATGAATTTTGGGCCGTTAATTCACTTTTTAAAGAACATATATGCACCCTCACTCTTGTGCCCAAGTGTGACCACAAATGTTTAATGGAGACTTGAAATTGGGTCTGGAGATTGAGAGGGCCATTCCATCAACATCACCCTTTTCTTTTTAAACCAATCCTTTGAGTCTCTAGATGTGTAGCATGGAATATTGTCTTGTTGGGAGATTACACTATCTGGTATGTCATCATTGGAAATTTTACCTAAGGGGTGTTGATAAACCCAGTCAAAACATGCTGGTGTAAGTGTTGGAATTCATTCTGCCCTCACAAGTGGACAACAATTCTGGACCTAAAAACGACATGCAGCCCCAAACCATTACACTGCCACCACCAAATTTGACTGTTGGGACAACATATATCTGATCCTAAGCTCCCCCATCTCTTCGACGAACATAAATAGCTCCAGGAGTTCCAAAGATCTGAGGAGAAATATAAATTTTACTGATCAATTTTGGTATTCAATCAAAATGTGAACAAGCGTAAAAAATTGGTGGAAACTAATGTGGAGAACCTACCTCAAAGTTGCTTTCATCAGACCAAACAACTTTAGCCCAATCATATTCAGTCTAATCTTCATGCCCAAGACAATCGCTTCATCTTGTTCACCTGAGACAGCCACGGTTCCTTTCTAGCCTTACATCCTTTGATCCTAGCTTCAAATACCTTCTTCTCACTGTGCGTCTTGATATATCTTTGTTTTTGCTGCCCGAAACTCAGCAACTACATCAGAAGTTTTTTTCTATTGGTCAGATATGTCTTTTTCAGCAACCTCTTTTCCCTCGGAGTTGTACACCTTTTGCGACCTTGACCATCACGGGTTTTTTCAAAGAATTGGTCTCACTGTACCTTTTACATAATGGTTGTTTGGACACCGTTTCTCGAGCATTTAAATTTTCTTTCAATTTTGACTTGGAATAATCCCTCTCTGGACAATGCAATGGTTTGAGCTCTTAAAGCTTCAGGAATCTATTTCTTAGGAGACATTTTTTAACAAAAAATACCACTTGTAAGTTAACAATAAGATAAATAATCACTAAAAAATAGGAATAAACGTTAGTATCACACAATGAATGGCAGAAGGTTGCCCCAACCACATATGCACAATATGCAAAAACGTATAAAAGCGTTTATAAATGCAAAAGGAAGACTCATCAAATATTAATTATTGATATAATAACGTAAAAATCTTGATTTGTATTATGGCGAGGATGAAATAAATGAGATTCATTCATATCCTTTACTTTTTCATACTTGCCCCATAATTTGGGGCAAGAATATATATATATATATATATATATATATATATATATATATATATATATATATATATATATATATATATAATAGTGTCAGTGAATATTAATGATGAGTGATTTAGGTTCATTATTTTGTCATTGTGTATCCATTTATTCTCAAATATTTGGTGTCGTCGCAGGAATCTTTGGTCCTCTTGCACGTAATTCAAATTATTAAAATCACTTCCAGACTGTAACGTGGTCCTAAGAACTCCACTTCTTCATGTCCCCTAACAAGGCTTCTTTGCGGGGTTCACTATATCCTACTCTTAAGTGTCTCTAAACGTAATGGTGGTGGATTTATGTTGCATAAAATGGAAGTAAGATGAATTAAAAGGATGAAACTTAGTATAAATTTAAGGATAAGGTTCCCCTTCAGGGCACCTACCCCATCTCGGTGGTAACTGTATAGAGCGGATGTTTAGAATGCGAATAAGACTAACTCCGTCGGAGTGAATAGAAATAAAATGAAAGGAAAGTAAGAGATAAAGAACATATCTTCCCCCCCCCCCCACACACACACACGAAACTTCTCAGAGTGGCCAGGGCAAGGGGAAAAGGAGAGCGATGTCCTGGCAGGGTGAAGAAGGATCAGCGAGGAACCTCACAAACGAGCACCCTGTTTGACTTATGAAATCCTGAAAGCGGGCACAAGTATTAATCACAGAAATGATATACTTTGTAGTAATAATGAATCTATGTAGAATAAAGCGATATATATATATATATATATATATATATATATATATATATATATATATATATATATATATATATATAGAGAGAGAGAGAGAGAGAGAGAGAGAGAGAGAGAGAGAGAGAGAGAGAGATATTGACTGGACCTAAGTATTTGCACAACTCTATTTGTGATGTATTTTGAAAAGTTCGAGATCTGGTTTGGGGTAAAGAGTACACGTAGTTCAGAGAACATATATTTAACAGAATATTTAAGCAGAACATACAAAAATATATTGAAAATGTATGGGACAAAAGTAATTGGCCCAAATTAATATCATGTTAAATCATTGTTAGTTTATCGCACAATTTGGGTTATCTTAATTTAAATACGTCCTTAAAGCTGCCAGAAACTTCCAGAAGCACATGTAATGTAGACAAACTACAATGGGCACAATCATTACCTCTCCAGAGTTTGTGGAAGGTGGATGCTCAGTGAACACAATGCCGAAAGTCAAAGAAATACTCAAAGCTATTCGAAAGCAAATAGTTGGACTTCGTAATGAAGGATTAACCTATAGGCAAATTACTGAACGTGCGAAGGTTCCATACTCAACTGTTGGGGCAATAGTTGGGAAGCATCGAGAGACTGGGGCAATCTCCAACCTGCCAGGAGTTGGAGCTCCTCGCAAGATCACGGGCCGCTCTTGACGCTATATGCTGCGTAGGGTGACGAATGTGCCCATGACTACCTGTACAGACCTCCGGAATGAACTGGAGTTACAAGGAGTTCATGTCAGTCGAAAAATGGTTTCTAGAGAATAGCATCGAAGTAGTTTACATGCCTTCACTCCACGTTGAACTCCCCTTCTTACAGCAAAACATGTGAAGACTCGTTTAACGTTTGCCAAAGACCATCTTGACAAAGGAATTGAGTTTTGGGAACGGGTAGTATGGTCTGACGAAAGCAAAATTGAACTTTTTGGCCGAAACGAAGCTCATCATGTTTGGAGGAAAGCAGGGACTGCCTATGATCTCAAGAACACCATCCCTACCGTCAAGTATGGAGGAGGCAACATCATGGTGTGGGGCTGTTTTACTGTCCATGGTGTAAGGGAACTCCACATCATCGATGGAAAAATGGATAGTTCCATTTACAGGCAGATACTGGAGCAGAAGCTGCTTCAGAGCGCAAAAAAATACTACGGCCGGTGAAAGTGGATCTTTCAGCAAGACAATGACCCCAAACGTATGGCGAAATTAACGAAAGAATGGTACGCAAATAAGAAAATAGTTGTCCTTCCGTGGCCTAGCCAATCGCCTGACCTTAATGCTATTGAAAATTTGTGGCAATTATTCAAAACTCTTGTGCACAAAAGGAGTACAAAGAACCTTGCTGATTTGACGATCATCTGCATGCAAGAATGGAACAAGATACCACAAACGGAGTGTCATAAGTTAGTTTCCATACATATTTTGTTTAGTTGATTTTCTGGTGTCAATATATTTTTGTATGTTCTGCTTAAATATTCTGTTAGCTATATGTTCTCTGAACTACGTGTACTCTTTACCCCAAACCAGATCTCGAACTTTTCAAAATACATCACAAATAGAATTGTGCAAATACTTAAGTCTAGGCAGCAAGCATATGCACATGTACACACACGTATACAGTAAAGCGGAGCAAAAGTGGTTCGCATAACCGTGATAGAAGTTCAGCTGTTCAAACAAGCTTGGAAGCAGGTGCAGAACACAAAACACGATAGTAGCAGTCATTATTTATTAACGAAAAACTGCGAAACGCAAATTCGCAGCTTTGGTATTTTGGGCAGAAACCAATCTCTATCTCCATGGACACGAATTAACACGGAGTGGAATAGGCTCCACCCAAATAACATTATAGGATAATAATAGGTCACGCCCATTGTTTTCGACACAAATATATACCTCCAAACTCCCACACTCGGGGTCAGATAAAGGGACAGAACAATTGAGAAAGAAGTAAGAAAACATTCAATCAAGAGTTAGGAAGAGCCAGGGAGTCAGAGAGACGTCATGGAGTAATAGGCTCGCTTAAACACACTACACGCCCGTCTCGAATTCTTCCTAAGCCGAAGCAACTCAAATTCTACGCCCTAATAAATAGTCTGAGATTCTTCTGTTTGGGATTTCCTTGCTACAGGTGATCCATATCGATCCTTTAAACCCAGCTTACCTAATCTCAAACTCCAGTAAAGCGACTTTTTCTCTACTCCGAAGCCTACCACATTATTCGCCGCCTAAAATTAAAAGGCCATTGAATACTCTACCACGATAACATAACCGAGGCAGTCATAGGACCTACAGTTTAATGTGGGATTCAAGCCATGTTGCATGTAGCTAATACCATTCTCTATTCACACTGATTCATGACTCATGTCACGAAGATTTGCAAAGGGTTATTATGTAATTAATTAGTGTTTTATTTAGCCTAGATAGCGAACTAAAAATTAATCCCAAAATAAATTTTGCGATGAAAATTGAATAATGAACTTAGCCTAATGAGCCGGAGAATCAACAGGTAACGCGTTGGGAAGTTAGAAGGAATGGAAGAATGAACGACAATGAAAATAAAATGTATTTAAGAGTTAACAAATGAAAACAGGATGGATTGAATAGAACTTTAGAACAATTGGTATACACGAGTGATGGTTTAATGGATATTAATAGGATGTTGAATAGGAAGTTAAATATGATGTTAAATAAAATAGGATCAAAATACGATATTAAATTGGATGTAAACAGTAATGTTAATAATAGTGGAATAAATAAGAGTGGATCACAATGATATAAAAATTAGAATGTACGATAATAGTATATTAGCTATCACAATGGTAAATTGGCGTCTGAAATGAATTATATATCTATATTTAAAGTACTCACGCTTGAGATGAATTTAGTAAACAGATTGTGGAACTAATTATCAGGGACTTTATTATATAGAAAAATTCTAATATATATGTAGCAGAATGAGATCAAATGGCGGCTACGTGCCCTTCTGTACCCATGTGAACCCTGAGATCACTGTATGGAGCTGAAAAAGCATGGCTGAGCCTGGGCAAGTAGGCGACCGACGCTGTTATCACTGATGTCACCCCCCCCCCCTCACACACACACACGGCCACCTCTCCGCGAGCATTCCGGCTTTCCGCTCGAATATTGAAATCCGTTGGACATTCCAACAAACGTTATCACGATTCCCCTTTCCCCCGAAGGAGTCGCCGACTTTTCCACACATTCGCCGCGCTTTTGGAGCCTCCTCACCAGGCGCCTATATAACGCTTTGACTGAGTTTAGAGAGGAGCACTGTTAGACTTCCACCTACTCCGAAGAATGAGTTAAAGGACGCTCTCCCCTTCCCTTCCCCCAGCGGCGATTTCGATTCAAGTTGAAGGCTAAATCGATCCGTGAACTCTACCTTAATCAATCGGCAAGGACTGACAAGGATTTCCAACTCCGAAGGCAACAAGTGCTCCCTCGTCTGAAGCCAGAGGTAAACCGACTTCTTTCATCGCATTCATTGTACCCCAGCTGGCCCCTTTTTGGCAACGAACCCGTAAGGTAATCATAACCATTGCCACCTGCAGATTGATCTTGCATCTGGCTCACCCAATTGCTGCATCATTTGTGTGATCGCCCCAGTTTAAAATCCTATTTAAATCACCAAACTGAATCTGACCTCTTTAATCCCATAATTAACCTACCTGATCGCGTGTGGACCTTTGACGTCGTCTATCGACATTCCATTTAAACCCAATTTATATGTAATTATATATATATATATATATATATATATATATATATATATATATATATATATATATATATATATATATATATATATATATATATATATATATAAATATATATATATATATATATATATATATATATATATATATATATATATATATATATATATATATATAAATATATATATAAATATATATATATATATATATATATATATATATATATATATATATATATATATATATATATATATATATATATATATATATATATATATATTCAACAAGGTTGCTTCTACGAAGGCGTAATTTTAATTGCAGTATGAAGGATACGACCATCAGTGACATTATTATTTATTCCAAGCAACGTTTTGGATTACCCAATCCACCATCAGGCTTAAAGGATAAACACAATTTGTGAGGCGATCAAATGTTAACATAAACTAGATACAAATCGAAATCAAAATAATTTAGGTAGTGAACCTATAAAATTAAAAGTATTAATAATTGCAAGTACATATACAGATAAGGAGAGGAACAGTTTCATACCTGCTGTCAGCAAGTCAGGAGAATGACTAAGAAATTTAGCCCAAATCGGACACGATTATGGGTAGTTTGTTGTCGGTAGAATATTAACAGGTCTAAAGCTGGCTGGTTGTGACTATTACCAATAATGCGTGGCAGGTCAAGTCTGAATTTAACGTGGGCAAATGAGTTTTTATGAAGAGAGATTCTAGAATTCTGAGCTTTGTGATGTTAAGATCAGAGCCCAGAATCTCAAAATTATTGATGTTGGCATCAACCTTACACTTTATAATGTGATCTGTGATTGGCGAGAGACTTTACTGTTCGGCAACTAATGCCAAGGTGTGTGCAAACCCTCGAGTGTAAATCCTTTGTGCGGAAGAAATTACTTATTTTTAAATTGTTAATGAAGGTTATTCGGAAATGTATTTGCGGAAAAAAACTCTGAAGAACTTTTCGGTACCGTATTGAAGCTTCTTGATTCAGAGGACCGAGATCAGGTAGGAGAAAATATTGCAAGTCCTTTGGATGGAAAGAATCATTTAATATTTTGCCTATGACTCTGTTAACCAAATCTAGGGGGAATGAATTGGACACGAAAAAACTTCTTAGAACGTCAAATTCAAGGTGTATTAAAGCGTCGGAGGAGCAAAGCCGTATGACTCTTTGTATCAAAATATACGAACTGTTCAGTTTAAATTTTTGTCACAAAAGCTAAAGAAATTTAGACCTAATCCAGAATATGTTGTTTTTCTAAAGATATACGTGCAGGAACCAGTAGGTGTTTATTTAATTAGAATGTCCAGAAAAGAAATAGAGTTTTCATGTTCACTCCCCATTGTGAACTTTATATTAGGATGAAGTGTATTCAAAAATTGGAAAAAACTTAAAGCCTCATTTTCAGATTTAAATAGTTCATAGGTGTCGTCAACAAAACGCCTAGAAAAAAACGGCCTAAAGGATGGATTGGGTAATCCGAAACGTTGCTTGGAATAAATAAGAATGTCATTGATGGTCGTATCCTTCTTACTGCAATTATATATATATATATATATATATATATATATATATATATATATATATATATATATATATATATATATATATATATATATATATATGAATTCATTAAACCACATTCCTCAGTGTGCCTGATTAGAATCGCTTCCCTGCACGGATATTTTTCGAAAAAAGGTAATAAAAATATTACTACAAAAAAATTATTCCGTTTTTTCTTTCAATGTGGTTTAATGGATTCATTTTCATCATTCTCTCGAGCTACTTTGAGATATATATATATATATATATATATATATATATATATATATATATATATATATATATATATATATATATATATATGCTTGAAATATCCCAAAGCAAATAATACACAGAATAAGCCCAAGTGCTTTCGTGTTTACATCATCAGGAGCAGAAGAACAATGGAATAGAGAAACAGTCAATAAACATAGAAATGTGACGTCATTCAAACATACTGGCGAACAAAGACAATCGTTTAGGGGGGGAACCAACTGAGGAACAAATGAATACCTCATCCGCAGAACTACAATATACAAATAAATTAAACAAAATAAAATTTATATTGTAAACAAATATTATTCATGATCCAATTATCTAATTTAAAAAGACCCTCACTTAGATTGAAATTTATGTTATTGGAGAATTTGATCATGGCCGATTCCATTAAATTTATTATAATAAAATATGGGCACAAAAATAATGGATTTAGCCTTAGACCAATCTATTTGATGGTTCAAAGTAGATTGATGAATAAACAGTGCGTTTGAAGTTTGCCCCGTTTGACAAGAGTACTCATGTTGTTTAATTCTCACATCTAGGCTTTTTGTTGACTGGCCTATGTAAAAACCAAGACAAGATTTTACGGAATTTTATAAATGCAGACCATTTTATTTGGGGGAGAATTTTTAATTACTAAGTTTTTAACGTAGAATTATTAGAGAATACAACATTAACATTAAAATATCTTAATAATTTTGGAACATGGGGCAAGTGTTTATTAAAAGGGAGCATTAAAATATTATTTCGCGTAAATGAGTATTTAATTTTATTTCTATATAAGGACTGCTTAGCTCTGCGCAGGGAATCATTTAGAAAATAAGATGGATAATTTAACTTTGTACTAATGATTTTGATTGCTTCTAACTCTTTATCGATAAATTATGGGTCAAATGCTCTAAAGGCACGCAAATACAAAGAAATAAAAGCTGATATTTAAATTTTTTTGCGGATGATTCGAATAATAATAGATGTAAGACGAAACATGAGTTGGCTTCCGGAAAACCGAGAACTTAAAACCTCGTGGTGTACGGTGTACCATGGTGTCTAAAAGAGATAATTCTCCGGCTTCTTCTAATTCAGGAGCGAAATTAATTGAGGGAAGGAGGTTATTTAGGGCACCAAGAAAATTAGTTACGTTACACTCCATAGGCCAAATACAAAATACATCATCTACATAACTGTACCAAATAGCATTGGGGGGGAGGATGTGGGCTAGTAACTTAGACTCAAGAAATTCCATATGCAAACAATTTAACAATGGGGAGAGAAGGTTTCCCATAGTCATGCCGAAACGTTGAAGATACCATTTATCATTAAAACTAAACGAAGAGTTTAAGATGAAAAGTTAAATTAAATCTATGCAAACATGTGTAGGAATGGGCAAAGAAATATGATCAAGTGCTTCCGGGAGCCACATGAGCAAATCCTTCACAGAGACTTTTGTAAATAAGGAGACAACATCGAAGCTAATGATTCTAAATTTGAAGTTAATTGTATGCGACTTGAGTTTATCAATGAAATCACAATTATTTTTAATATAAGCGGAGGATAGGCTGCCTAAAAGTGGGCTCAGTAAAGAAACTAACCACTTTGATAATTTATTAGGTTGAGGAATAAGTTCTTGCGTTTTTTAATGTTGTGTTGATTTAAGTTTTGTTGACGTGATTTATGCACATATTAAGAAACAATAATAAATAATAAGAGCAAAATTTGCAAATGTTAGGCTACGTCTCTTAACAGCGTAGAATATTAGGCTTTTGCCTAGGCTACGTCTTGAAGTTGAGTAATAAACCATTGCGGTTTATTTAAAAGTTGTGTTAATTTAAGTTTTGTTCTGTACCCTCAAAATGGAATGTCAGGTTGAAAGAAAGGCGCATTTTCGACACTCGTTGTTATTCATTTTCAATCGAGACGGGAACATTGCAAACGCAGCCAAAGCTCGTCGCGATATCTGTGCTGTGTACGGAGAAAATACTTTATCAGAAAGGATAGCTTAATGGTGGTTTTCACGTTTCAAAAACGGTCATTTCAATCTGAATGACGAAGAACGTTCTGGTCGCCCCATTAAGTTGAAGGTCGATTGAACGACTTTCTTCATGAAAATCCTCGTCAATCGACTAGAGAATTGGCTGTAGTGAATCACCTTCATTCGATGGGAAAAGTTCAAAAACTCGGTGCATGGGTTCCGCACACTTTGAGCGGAAGCAACAAACTTCAACGCCCCACGATTGCCGCAAGTTTGCTTGCTCGTCACAAGGCTACTCGTGGATATATGGACAGATTTCTTTACCGCATCATCACTGGCGACGAAAAGTCGTGTGTTTATGACAACATGAACCATCGAAAATAATGGCTTAGCCCCAATAAAAAAAAACACTTCCGCGATTAAAGCAAGGATTTCATCCACGAAAGACGATGCTGTGTGTGTAGTGGGATTGTGAAGGCATCATTCTTTACGAGCTCCTTGCGAACAACGAGATTGCCAATGCAGAACTCTACGTTCAACAAATGTATCGACTCGCGGAAGCTATTCGTGAAAAGCGACCTCATCGACATTATAGAGTCATTCTGCAACGCGACATTGCTCGTCCTAACATTGCCAATATGACAAAAGACGCCATCCAAACGCTTAATTGGGAAATCCTGCCACATCCTCCATATTTACCTAGACTTGGCTCCATATGATTTCCATCTGTTCCAATTGCTCTCCCACAATTTGCGCGGCGTTTCGTTCAATACTGATGTGGAATTAAGAACGTGGTTAGATGAATTCTTCTAGTCAAAATCCAGAGATTATATTGCAGAGGCATCGATAAACTAGTTGAACATTGGAAAGAAGTCGTAAATAACAACGGAGAATACATTATTGATTAAATTGCATATTGTTATCAATTAAAAATTAAATTTTTCTAAAATTGTTAATGGTAATTGTAGAGAAATGGCTACATGAAGCATCCCGGAGGGCCAGGAGGACATATACCTTAAAGTCTCCCCCATCCCCCCGTGTGGAGAAAGCCGGAGAAGCGAGCCCCAAAAGGAGAATCGTGGGAACGGTAGCCGGCGAATAACAGTAACTGCCTACCCTGTTTGATCTCCCGGCCGCTTAGGTAGTTGGAGCAACCATATGTGTTAAAGCAACCACATTAGGCCCTTAAACGACGCTCTAACGATCCAATTACCTACGAGACCCATGAACCCGTAGTTATGTCGCAAAAAAAGCAGTGCTAGTCAAAAGGCACTCCAAGGAGTGTGGCGGTTGAGTCTCTCTAATTAGCAAGCCGACTTGGGCACTTCAGTGCCAACCTCTGCACTTCTTGCTCTCACCAGATGCGAACTCAACATTCGCGCTCCCCTCTGTGGCCTCGCCCCTTCCCTCTTAGATGGGACGGGGGTCCACCTATAAATAAGCCACGGAAAGAAAGAGAGAGGATTAGAATTCGATAAGAAAGAAGAAGGTTCAGTTCGTGAAGATCGATCTTTCAGCCATACCAGACGATTTCCGTGAGAAACGATAGGATCAGATTGAGAAGATCGATCCTCCCTCCTCGGGCCGAGTTAACATAAATCGTCAAGTTTTGTATCGGTGCCATACCGAAGAATCCTTTACAGACTTAGAAGAAGTCTGACTGGATAAAAGTGAACCCGCTCACACTCGAGTGACTCTTACATCTCAAGCTCCGGAAGAGTGAGAGGAGAAGAACCAAGCCCCTACGAGGTTCCGTTATTTAATTACAGTAAAAATCTCACTGAATACCCCAAAATCTAGTTTGACCCTCTACGTTGTTGAAGAATCAGACACCAAGAGGCGTCAAGATCATTCAGAAGAGGACTCTTGGAGCGAAGAGCACCCTAACTCTCTCCGTCTTCTTAACTTAACCAGAGGCAAATTTGCAATAAGAAGTTGATGTCGCACTACCTCTCGTCCGCCATCACATCTCTACGAAAGTCTATCATCGGCCACGGCAACCCTCCAAAGAGCGTAAGATAAGCCCTCCAGCGACATCCGGCAATCCCTGATCCCGTCTGTCATGTAAGTTAGAAAGAACATTTATATTCATATTGCGATAGTATGAGTTTAGTATGTCTCACGATTTAAGGGAAGTAAAAACCATTGTGCGTGAACCCCTGTCATATTTGCTAGTAGACGAGAGTAATTTAATTTAATGTTTAACGCTAATCAAAAAGGGTCGCGATAAAAATACTAATCGGCAATTGGTGTGTTTATGTGTAGCCTATTTGTTTATTTTTTCATTGAAGACATTGTAAGAGGCCTAGTTGCCAACCGGGATAGTCTAGTTTAGCTTAGGACGAGGATATAAATGTGATTACTATTTGTTTTTCAAGTTAAGTGTTAAATTTAAAATATATGTTTATTTTGGGATAATTCCTGTGTGTTTCCTCTTATCCTTGCGTGTTGAAGCGGCTCTTTCTTAAAACATCAAAATTCGCACTCTTAGATCAAAGCCTACTTCATCAAGGAAGTACATCACGACCACAAGGTATACCACGACAAAAGTGGTGTCATGTGTGGAGGGATCAAAAGGGGCATTATGCGACAGTAATGAATAAATTTGATAAAACCGCAAGAACTTATTCCTCAACCCAATATAACCAGCAGGACCTACATAACTGATGATCGGACGCATTGGGATATTTTCTTTGTGAGTCTTGGCTAACTCATATAGCCGATAAAAAGATAGGTTATGTGGGGTGAATCTCGTGGGTAAGAAAATGATTAGTTTTGACGTTAAAGCATTATTCACTAATGTCCCGGTAGATTGCGCTTTGAAAGCAGTTAAAAAATCAATAGCGAAGATTAATAACTGATCTACCCATTAATAAAAGGGACTTTATTGAATTAGTTTCATTATGTGTAAGGTTTGGGGCATTCACCTTTGAGGGAGAGGAATATAGACAACACAGAGTACTAGCTATGGGATCGTCTCTAAGTGAGGTCATGGCATGCCTATTCATAGAAGTCTTAGAGAACGATAAATTAATGGTGGTTATGAGGAGGGATTCCCTATGGGTAAGATATGTAGACGATGTCCTGGCCATAATTTCAGTGGATACAAATGTAAGCGATAAATTGAAGTGGTTGAACGAGGTGGATGATAATATACAGTTTCTCGCGGAAGAGGAAGAAGGCAACAAAATTCCTTCCCTAGACAGGTTGATCCATAGGGATGGGGGTAGGGTGGAGTTCTCCGTGTACAGAAAACCCCAAAATAGGGTCGGTTTTATTCATTATTTGTTTGGACACGGTGTGAAAAGGGAGACCGGGGTAATCATTGGGTTTTATCTAAGGGTTATTCGCATCTGCAGCAAAAACTAGTTAAGCGATAAATTCGTTTACATAAAGAAAGCTTTCATAAAACTGAAGTATCCACGGGGTCTGTTAATAAAATTACGAAATAAAGCAATAAAAATATCAGAGAAGCGTAGAAAGAGTAATGTCACTGATGCAGTTGAGGATAATGTGCTCACAACGAAGGGATTAGAAGGGATCAGATACTTATCTGCCCCATACTCGAGGGCGGCGTGTACGATCAACGGATCTCTTAAGAAGGCAGGTATTTTGGTAGCTAATTCTGCGGGGACTAGAATTCGACAGCCAAAACAGATAAGGGTATTATCTATTAAATACCCTGTGGGGGATGCGAACAAAGTTACTATGGGGAATGGCCAGACTCTCTCTCTCTCTCTCTCTCTCTCTCTCTCTCTCTATATATATATATATATATATATATATATATATATATATATATATATATATATATATATATATATATATATATATATATATATATATATATATATATATATATATATATATATATATATATATATATATATATATATATATATATATATATATATATATATATATATATATATATATATATACGTAGGTACTTTTGCGGCTTTGGGCCGAAGTTGGTTGAAGACCGTTAGTGAAAGGAGAAATTGTTATGAATCCAGTGGAGATAATTCATTATTAACTTTGCGGGGGATACTTTTGAAAACAAGTATTTTAGAGTGTAAGTTGGCCAAAGATTAACAGGTAGCTGGTACTCGTTAGGATTGCAAAAGAAAGACAATGACGAAAACATATCTTTACTTGCAACAAAATAATATTTAAATATAGACAAATATTGAGTTTAAATGGAATGGTCGTACAGACGGAGTTAAATGTCTACGTGAGATACAAGTGAGTTAATTAGGGGATTAAGGAGGTCGCATTCAGGTCTGTGATTTAAAGGGGGTTTTTAAACGGGGGCGCACACACAAAGAATGGATCAATTGGGTAAGCCAGATTCTAGATCAATCTGCAGGCGGCAACGGCTTCAATCGCTTACGTGCTCGTTGCAGAAAAGGGGCCAGTTGGGATACGATGACTGCGAAGGGGGAAGTTGGGTTACCTCTCGCTTCAGATGAGGGAGCACTCGGAGATGCGAATCCTCGTCAGATACTCGCCAATTGACTATTGCAGAGTTAACGGATGTCGATTTAGCCTTCGTTTTCGAATTGAAATCGCCGATGTCTCCGTGAGATCAAAGTTCCATGCGGTAATCTCAGGACCACGTGGATACAGAAGGGCACGTTGTCGCCCATCGAGCTTATTCTGATACATCCCTCCCATCCAAAATGATGGCACAGTCTTTCCCCCGAGTGATCAACGGAGTAGGCGGAAAAAAGGGATTCCTGACTTGACGTCGAGCAGTTGTACAAGCTAATTCTACCCGACTGCGTGTACATATGAACGGAAAAGGAAATTAATTATTGCAGACCATAAGAGAATTAAGGGGGACACAATTAAAAAAAATGAAAATAATATTTATACACTAAGCTATACAAAGCAAAAAAAAAGAGAATGAAATAGATATTCAATGATATATTTTACATAAATGACAGAAGGATTATGGTGGTACATATACACAAATAGGGGTGCTGCACTAGGCTTCTAAATGCTCATTTTATATATACAAGGGTGATGTGCCTCCTAGACGTAGACAGAGAAAAATAAATACATAAACAGAAATAATTGAATATAAGCTCATCTCTAGCTGGCGGTTATAATAAGTACAAGATGAACAAATAGGTATGGAACAATTACAATTAAAATTCAGCTGGGGTCGTCACCTAATGAATACAGCTAAGGGTATCGGCGATACAATTTTCCGATCCTTTTATATACCTTATCTTATATTGGAATTCCTGCAATAATAAGCTCCATCTCATTACTCGACCATTGTGATGTTTAATATTACGAAGGTATGCCAGCGAGCGGTGATCGGTTTCTATAACGAATTCTTGGCCTACCAAGTACATCTCAAACTTCCGCACACTCCAAATAATAGCTAAAGCTTCCTTTTCTATCAATGCATAATTCCTCTCACGTGGGAGCAATTTGCGACTCGCGTAGGCCACAAGGTGACTCTCACCGTCGTCTCCTTACTGAAGAAGGACACAACCGATGACCTCGTTACTCACATCCGTTCGGATCCCGAAGGGCCTACTAGGGTCAGGCAACCTGAGGAGTGGGCAGATACCAATTTACCCCTTAGTTGATGGAAATGAGCAGTAGCCCTCGAATTACATATGATGCGGTCTGGGGACTTCTTTTTGAGTAGTTCACACAACGGGCCGGCCAAAGACGCGAAACTGGGGACAAACTTCCTATAAAATGAGGCAGGCCCCATGAAAGAACGGAGCTGTTTCTTCGTACCCGGGAGGGGCATCTCAACTATCGCCCGGACCTTGTCTTCTTGGGGCTTAAGTTGGTCGTTTCCAATGTGGAAACCCAGATATTGGATAGAATCATAGGCGAGGTGGTACTTCCTGAGGCCTATCGTAAGGCCGTGCTCTCACAAACGGCTTAAAAGCGCTTGAAGGGAGGCCAAGTGTTGGTCCTAGTCACAAGTGGCTATGTAAATGTTGTCAAAATAAAAGGTGACATTATCCAATCCGTCCAAAACTTTGCGCATTATCCGATTATAATTACCGCAGGCCGTCATTAACCCGAAAGGAAGTCGGCGGAACTGGATAAGTCCTTTGTCGGTGGGGAAGGTGGTGTATTTCCTTACGCTCTTTTTCAGTAGATACTGGTAATATGCTTTACATAGGTCGAGATCGCTAATAAATTTTGCCTTTTCGAACAATTGAATGTTTTGGTCAATTAAAGGAATCGATTCCGTATCGAAAACGGTCACAGAATTTAATTTTCGAAAATCTCACACATGCGGTAAGAGTTATCTGGTTTACGTACCATAACTATTGGAGAACAATAATCTGACGTGGAGGGTTCAATGATATTGAGGTTGAGCAGATTGTTAACCTCGGCTTAAAGGCATTTCTCAGATGAATTGGGAGGGGGTAAGGTCTTGAACGAACAGGTTCTTGGGTAGCGAGGATTATATCATGTTCGAAGTTAATAGAACACCCAGGGGTTCAGAAATGACGTCCTCAAACTTTCTTAAAATAAGCTGCAACTGGATAATTTATTCGGGATTTAGCCTCTTATTGATATCCAAACTAGCCGGGGCTGAATGGATGGAGCCGGGCAAGACGAGTAGTGAGTAATCCCTATCCTGTTCGACGCACACGGCCTGTACAAGGTTCAGGCCATCCGTCGTGTATTCGGCCTCCAAAGCTGTCTCTTCGTCGGTGGTAACATGTTGACGTGGAACAGTTTCTCTCCTGTGGGGGTCTTAACTAAATAATCCACAGGTCCTCATGCTTCGAGAATTGGGAAGGGGCCTTTCTATTAAAATTATCGCAAACTCCATTTGCGCAGTGATGATAAGGGGTGGTAAAGAGCGGTTTTGCCAGCAACAGTTTCCCGATATATTCCATTAATTCAGGAGTAAATTGCCGACCTCGGTCGGACAATATTTCCTTTGGTATGACTACCCTAGAGAAGATGGAAATTAATGCTTCGGCACACGCAACACTGTCGATTCTCTTTAAAGGTACAGCTTCGGGGAAATGCGGAGCACAGTCAACGGGTGTAAGGACACATGTAACTATGCCCTTCGCTGGAAGGGGGACGAATGGGGCCGACATTTCTATGGCCACTCAGGAATAGGGTTCCGATATGATTAGTCCCTTCTGAAGGGGGGCGGTTTAAATCGCCCATTTTGCCGTGGTTTTCTGGTAGATGTCACATGATTGGCAGTATTCAGAAATGTCAACTGCAGCACCAGGCCAGTAGAAATACCGGAAAATCCTCTGAGCAGTCTTATAGTGGCTGAAGTGGCCATAAAACACAATATCGTGAGCAATTTTTAGAATCAGAGAAACATGCGAGCGGGGAACACAGATGACGTGAGTCTCGAGTTTGACGCCATCCGAGCAAGCGCGATATAACAAGCCTTCTTTAACGATATAAGAGGCTGTCTTGTTACCGCAGACCAAATTCTACTCAAGGCTCCAAGATTTTTCCCACAAGGGAAGGAGATTTAGGCACTCCATCTGTCTCTGAGCAAATTCTTCGCTCATAACGCCCCGAAATCTGAATCTAAGGGAGTTTCAAGGGCAGCGGGCGTCTGGAATTGCTTCTCTGCCTGGGCTATCGTGATAACGGGCTGAGCCACAGGGTTAGACGAGACTTGGGGGTACTGTCCTACCAAAACGAAACAAAATTTGATAGGGGATGACACGACATCAGCCTATCCGGAAAAGTACTGACACTCTAGGTAACAGTTTACAATAGGAAAGCGGTTTGCGTGTTCTAGGTAGTCATGGACTACCGTAAATTTTTGTGGTCGGGGGCCACCGGGGAAAGAAGCTCATTTGATACCACGGTAGAGGTACACCCGGTATCGTGGATGATGGTGGAGACTCGCAAAACATACGATTGGCTTACCGGAAAAATTTGACGCCGGGGATTAGATATAAGAACCTAAGAACATAAGAAAATAAGGAGACTGCAAAAGACCATTCATGGCCTACACTTGGCAGCTCCTGTAACGATATGAGGGGCTTGACATCCCAAGATTCCGATGGAGGGAAACTCCTGGGCTTAAAGGGGCCCGTAACATTGGCGAATTTTGGGGAGTTCTTAGGAGGGAACCGCGAGTTATTAATTTTATTCTTGGAGGATGAAAGCGGAGGCTTTTTATTTTCCTTCGGGAATAAGTCGTGACTCGCCGCATAGATATTTACTTCTTCTATGCACTTTTTGAAGGAGATGCACCGACCCTTCACAAAGGAGCGGATTTCTGGTGATAGCGATGCCAGTAACTGATCCCTTAAGACAAAATCTACCAGGGACTCATAATCGTGGAGGACTTTCAATGCGTCTAACCAAAAAATTAAATTACGGGAAAGAGTATATGCAAAATGACAGAAGGTCATATTTGGTTGAATGCGGGCATGGCGAAATTTGGCGCGGTATAAATCAGGCGTCATATTATACCACGCGAGAAGTTCAGATTTGAGGGTGGAATAATTCACCGTAGCTTCTGAGGGAAGGGATATACATAGGCCTCGGAGCTGGGAGCTAAGGAGGGGGAGAAGATTAGCGACACCGTCCGTCTCGATGTCCCAATGATTAGCTTCAAAAAATTTCTCGAAGTGAATGAGAGAAGATCCGAAGTCCTCTCCTTCTTTGAACGTAGGGAGTTTAACGGAAGCGAATTGAGGGGCTTCTGTACTGGAATTTACTGAACGAGCTTCGAGCCGAGCGCAATTTAATTACAATTCATATTGGCGAATTCTCTCGCGCACTTCGCTCTCTCTATCTCTAATCTCTTTTTGTTCAGCTAATTCTATAATCTCTTTTTGTTCAGGTCTCTCTTTTCTCTCTTCTTCCTGTACATAGGTGAGAAGGTCTTTGCAACTTAAACCGAGGGATTCTCCTTGGAGTTTAAATCTCTGGAAGGACGACATTTTTTCGTAAGTTGTCCGAAAAAAAGGGTTTAATGGACGGTCGGCATGGGAGGATGAGGCTTCACATACAAATTACTCACACACGGAGGAATATGCTTGTTTAAACGCGGAAGCTTTGCTATCCAAATACCTATACTAATATAATACATGAATAAACAAGTAAATAAAAAAAGTAATGAAGTTTTTGTGAGATGAGAAAGTTTAAGACTCTACTCATTCGTAGGGGATTAAAGTAACCGTGGAAGAAGCTCTGTGTCGTAAAAAAAAATCCTATTAAAAGTTCTGGGTCCAAACACATATACAAACACTAAGCAATAAATAAATATGGCAATGTTGGTTCCTGTTTTGTTTTGTCTTTGCAACTCAAACGGTACTCAGCTTTGAAAATTACAATAAAATTAAAGGGTTGCCTTTAAAAAATCTCTCCAAAGACCTTTTAAAGACCCCCACACATCTGATCCCCAGATTTATAATACAGAAATGTATATAATGCATATGTCGTAGAATGGCCAGACTCTCTCTCTCTCTCTCTCTCTCTCTCTCTCTCTCTCTCTCTATATATATATATATATATATATATATATATATATATATATATATATATATATATATATATATATATATATATATATATATATGACTGGTGTTCCATTTCTTAACCTGAAGACTCTTCCATCAGGCAACATTCAGAGTATCACCATCATCCTCTTAATTCTAATTCATTTACTATATTATCTTCAGCCTTAACTTCTCTCGATTTGAAAATCTTAGAGTCACTATATATCATTAAAATAAATCCAAACCTAAATAATTACTCCTCCTCAATTAAATTATTCACAATATAACCAACAAACACTTCAATAGATTAACTAGCCAACCGACCAACCGAATAAATTTCGTCAGTAGTTTTATATGTTTAGTTAGTTGATTTCTCAACTCGGGTTTTTGGTCTTTTTTTTGTTTTACAATTTAATATAATAAGTTATTTTTTGTTTACTTCAGTAACTTTTAATACGTGATAATCAAGTCAGTTTGTTATAATTTCACTTTCTATTATTTTTTTTTAAATACCACTGGGTAATATTATTTAATTCTATATATTGTTATTAGTGTTCTTACTTTAATTTTAATAATTGTCAATTTTATTATTTTAACTTGCCTTCTTCCGCTTTTTTTAATGCATTCTTTTAACTGTCATCATTTAATGTTCCTTTCCCTTCTCATTAGACGATATAGTCGCTGAAGATGGTCCTAGTAAAGGTTCGAAACGTCCGGCCAATAAATGATTAGTGTAATCACCTGGGTCTTCATATTCCTGCTACATATCAGATTTCCAAGGAACAAATCAATTACCAGTATATATATATATATATATATATATATATATATATATATATATATATATATATATATATATATATATATATATATATATATATATATATAGTTGGTTGAAGAACGTTAGTGAAAGGAGAAATTGTTATGAGTCCAGTGGGGATGGTTTATTATTAACTTTGCTGGGTCCTTTTGAAAACAAATATTTCAGAGTGCATGTTGGCCAAAGATTAACAGGTAACTGGTACGCGTTTGGATTGCAAAAAAAAAGACAATGACAAAAATATATCTTTATTAGCAACAAAATAATATTTAAATATATTCAAATATTGGGTTTAAAGGGAATGGTCGTACACACGGAGTTAAATGTCTACGCGAGATATAGGTGGGTTAATTAGGGGATTAAGGAGATCGCATTCAGATCGGTGATTTAAATGGGAGGGGGGGAGGGGTTAAACCGGGGCGCACACACAAAGAATTAATGATTGGGTAAGCCATATTCTAGATCAATCTGCAGGCGGCAACTGTTACAATCGCTTACGTACTCGTTGTAGAAAAGGGGCCAGTTGAGATACGATGACTGAGAAGGGGGAAGTCAGGTTACCTCTCGCTCCAGATGAGGGAAAACTCGTAGATGGGAATCCTCGTCAGATACTTGCCAATTGACTATGGCAGATTTCACCGATGTCGATTTATCCTTCGTTCTCGAATCGAAATCACCTATGTCTCCGATCGCGGTGGGAGGCGAGCGTCATTCAGCTTGCTTGCGATAGTAGGTGGGAAGTCTATTAGTGCTCTTTACTAAAATGAGTCGAAAGATTATATAGACGCCTGGTGGGGTTGCTTTTGGTGTCTTTGGCGGCCGCCTCCACACACACGTGCGATTTTGGGGAAAAGTCGGTGACTCCTTCGGGGAGGGGGGTTAATTGTGATAATGTTGACGTTGGCGTAGAATGTTCTACGAACTTTGATCTTATGACAGAAGGCAGGAATGTTGGCTGATTGCCGGTCATGAGGAACGATGAAATCGGTCCCTAAGCAAATACAGCTGAGGTGTGATAAAGCTCCATGCGGTAATGTCAGGACTACGTGGGTACAGAAAGGCACGGGGTCGCCCTTCGACCTTATTTTGCTACAGAGGGCAATCCTCTTATACATGTAATAAACCAAACCACCACTTCTAAACCCATGTTGAGCATCATTTATTCCAATCATTAGGTATTTGTCAAACTCTGGTTATCTAGTATTTATTTATCTTCTCAAGCGTTATTGCAATATTTTCTACACCTCCTTTAAGTAACTTAGAATGAATGTCATCAAGGCCAGATGCTTTGCTAGTATTCAAATAAATTATAAGCCCTTTAATAAGTATAGAGAAGGACGACTCATAAGTGCCTATAATACCTCAATAAAACAGCATTACAAATAGAAGAGGAAGCAGCCTACATTTCAGACGAAGTAAATACTCTTCTCACCTTTTTGTTGGAAAAGGAAAAAAAATATATGCTAAGCATAGAAAACTTGCTAGGAATTAAAGAAAGAAATTTCATCCACTCCAGGAGACTGAATGGAAAGATTGGTAAAATTGGCTAGACAAACTATGTTGTTTTTCCCACTTATTTTCAATCAGGAAATGATAAAAATGTTAGTACCCAAATAGGAATATATGCTTTGGTGAGCTCATGAATTTAAATGCATGCTTCTGAAGATGAAATAGTCTATATAAGAATTTTGATTAGCTCAGGAATTATGAAACCTCCATCCTAGAGAACCTTTTTGGAATAACTCTAGCTGATGCAATGAATGGGCCGACTCGATTTGAACAACTCAAACGATTTATACATTGCAATACCAATGCAGATATGAAACCAAAAGATCACCCAGACCATGCATGATTAACTTTTCAAGATTTAACCATTTCTTGAAGCTCTTCGTAAAAAAATTACGATTTTGAGTTATATGCCGGAAAAAAGACAATTGTATCCGGGCCACAATAAAGAGCCGATAATTTCTTCGCAATTTGTGACTAGACTGTGAGGATCTACCAAGGCACAAAAATTACAAGATTTACTTTGATAACTGGTTTTCTTAACTTATTTCACATCATATAGCGCTCAACAAAACATAGCTGTTTATTGTACACATTGTACCTATTTGGAACCACCTCTTTGTGTGACAAGAGATACCGTATTAAACCACATTTTGCCTTCAAAGAGTTAATTTTTTTTAGCTTGTATAATATGTAAAGTTCGTTTTTTTCCTATATTTGTTCTTTCCGTTACGTGTTTCTTGCAACATGCGGTGGGTGGTTGATATCCTCTGGTTAATATTATTAGCAAAAATCCTCCCTACGGACGTTTTTTGCTATAGGCCGGCGGCGATTGCTCGCTTCGCTCACAAAATTAAGAAAATGTGCGAAAAAGGGTTTTGTTTTTTTTATTTCACAACACATTCAAAATTGGTATGCAAGAAAAAAAATCTCATTCTCATAAATTAGAAAAAAAAATTGCACAGGCTGACACACATACACACACGCGCTAGGATCATTATAATAAGATGCTAGCTCCATTTTTTATTCTATTGCTAGATATGCTTATGTTAATCCGTGTTTAGTTTTGTATCGTAGTTCTTTCCCCTATGCTATTGTTGCCCCATCGGATCTTTTTCTTTTGATTATTCCGTGGCAATTATGCTGTAGTTTCATATTCTTATGTTTTCATTTTCTAAACTTCTCTCGTGATATGAAGGGTCATTCAAAAGTAAAAACACGCCTAAGGGGGAAAGGGGTATTGTGAGGTGTTATGAGTGACAGTAGGGGGAGGGGGATGCAACCAATGTTACATAATATTTTCAGATTTTTTCCCTTTGTTTCTTCTGAAGAGATGTAGAAGGACAAAAGAGATATAGTAAACATTCTGCAATAGACTTTCATTAGATTTTAGTAATATCGAGAATATGGTATTTAGTTTTTTTTTACCATATATGATTAAAAGATATCACAAACTCAACCTTTGTCTATACAGTAAACCCTCGATATAACGAGCCTCAATATAACGAATTTCGGATATAACGAACCTAATTTCCTGGCCGAACTCCATCAGGTTTAACGAACCGAAGTTCGTTAAATCCGATGTAGTCCACTTAACTTTATTAGTAATTACATACGTATTACATATCCATGCAATACAGTCTCTATATACATATTTACATATACAGATAACGAACGAACCATCGTTATTTCCATCACTTTTAACGACCAAGGGTTTAACGAACATTCGGCTTTAACGAACGACCCCCCGCCCCATATAGTTCATTATATCGACGGTTTACTGTACTTTGACATTTTCTACTATATGTATGGTATGACTTGGAATAATATCACAAACTTATTCCTTTTGTGAACTTCGACATTCTCTATTTTATGCACAACATGACTTTAAAAAATATCACAAGTTAACTGAATCATTTTCTGAATTTAAGCATAGTCTACTTTGTGTATTAAAATAAACTTGAAGAAATATCACATACTGAAACCAGGCCTCTTTGTCGGCTATCAACTAAACTTTACATAAACAATTTTGTCAACTCACTCTTGTAATATGCCTTGAACACTTGAGGATTAGGCCGCGTTTTTGCAGTTTATCCTGGCTATCGTTAGACGATTTTATATCTACAACTTAGGCATGATCAGTGGAAATTAAAAGGATAAAGACTATCTCAATTTAACCTCTGACTCCACTAAAGGTTACCCTTAATATTCTGAACATAATTGTTTAATAATAGGCAGAAAACAGAAAATAAATCGGTAATCGTATCATAAAAAGGTTAATACAACAGCGCAATCTGCAAAATATATTATTCTATTTAAATGTTGAATTTCAGATTGCGCTGTTGTATTAACCTTTTTATGATACGATTACCGATTTATTTTCTGTTTTCTGCTTATTATTAAATATATATATATATATATATATATATATATATATATATATATATATATATATATATATATATATATATATATATATATATATATATATATATAGTATACTCTCTTCTGCCTCCTCTTCTCTAAGTTTAAAAATTCTTGAATCTCTTTACATCAAACAAAAAACAAATTAACCTGGAACTCAATGATTATTCATCATCCCTTAAATTATTCACTATATAGACAAATGTACAACCAACCACATCCCCTTAATAGTTTTCTTTTTGCCTAATTTTGTCCGTATTATCAGTTGTTACTCCCAGCTTAACCGTTATAAGGTCGTTCCTCGTGCAGAGAAATTTTTATTTCTATTTTAGTTTGTCCCATTAATATCTAAACGATCTGGTTTATTATTGACTTTTCCTTTATTTAATGTTTTAGTCGTCCTTTTGACCCCTCCATTATTGATTATTTACTATTTAAACTTTCGTGCCTTAGTTTACTCATATTATTTGATGTTCAATCACTTAAAATTTAACTTAATTGAACTACTTGCTTCGCTCCATTTATTAATATCCGCTTCGATTACATACCCCATGATCTAACTTATTTTAGATTGTTCGCCCTGCCCTTATAATTCTCTCTTGCTGTGTTTTATAGTGAATTTTTTTATTCCGCTTGATTCATGTTTACTATTCATATTTGTTGCTCATGGGATTATTTAAGCTTTTTTTTCTGTCTTATTAATCGATTTCTTCATTCCTTGTTTTCGACTTTATTGCTATAGTTTATAATTTTTTGTATTTCGATAGTCATTTAAGTCATGTTTATTATGCATATTTAAAAACTCGTGGGATTATTATTTAATTTAGTTAATTTTTTTAAGATATTACATCAATTTCTTATTAATAGATTTTCACTAATTTGATTTCTGTGTTTAGTTATTCTTATCAAAATAATTTTTTGGGTATATATATATATATATATATATATATATATATATATATATATATATATATATATATATATATATATATATATACAGTGGTGGCAACAAAAAAAGTGACATTGAATATTGGCAACAGAAATCGATACACAAAATCGCTTTCACGATTTTACTTGCCAACAAGCCAATGAAAAGGGGCGGGGCTTATGCCGCGAGTGGACGACTCTCCTGAGCTAAGACAACAGAACTGCGCTTTATTGGAACATACGTGTCTCGTTTGAGCTCGTACAGTGAGGTTTTAGTGTACGGCGCTCCAGCGTGCTGATTTCCTGCATTCGAGCCTACATTTGACGTGCTATAACTTCTGTGAAAATGGATACAATGGGGCAGTAAAAGCTTTCTATGACAGAGGAAAGCTGTGCCTTGACCCTATTAGAGCTGGGAAAGTCTTTTATTGATGTAGCAGCAGATTTAGGAACCTCAAGAAATACGATTTATCGCCTAAAACGGGCTGCTGAGTTATTGCCACCAGGTACCCTACCAAAGAGGAAGGAGGGCACTGGTGCAGCTAGGAAGACATCTCCAAGGACTGATAATATCCTAAGGCGTAAAGTGATGTCAGACCCTTCTGTAACCTCCGCTTCAATCAAGAAAAAACACCCAGACCTTCTCCAGAACGTCGCCCGCAGGAACATCCGTCATCGCTTACAGAAGGACTTAGGCCTACCGGCTCGCCGCGCTGCCAAGAAGCCACTTCTTACCAAGGCTATGAAGATGAAAAGACTCAATTTTTGCAAGACCTATAAACATTGGACAGCTGCTAATTGAAAGAAGGTCATGTTCAGTGATGAGAGCACCTTTAGACTGGTCAGAGGAGAGTCAAAGATCGTGCGTCGTCCCAGCAATGTGTCTCGGTATGACCCAAAATATACCGTGAAAACTGTGAAGCACCCTGATAGTGTGATGGTGTGGGGTGCCTTTAGTGGAAACAAGGGCAGAGGAGGTCTGTACTTCCTTCACAAGAATGTAACCATTAGGGGGACTAACTATCTCGAAGTTTTGAGGCAGCACATGCTGCCATTTTGGGAAATTCATCAGTGTGAATTTTTCATGCATGATGGCGCCTCTGCTCACAGGTCTCAGTTAGTAAAAAAGTTCTTCAATGATAATAATATTAGTGTTTTGGAGTGGCCTGGTAATTCCCCGGACCTAAATCCTATTGAGAATTCTTGGAATCTCATGAAAACCAAAGTTCAAGAGACAGCACCCGGCAGCATCAAGGACCTGATAGAATCACTGAAGAAGATCTGGGTTACGATCGACCCCACCTACTTTGCAAACCTGGCTGAATAAATGCCCAATCGACTTAGGATGGTTATCAAGTGCAAGGGCAACATGACCGAGTATTAACTTTCATGAAATATTCATAATAAAATATGTAAGTTGCATTTTTCTGTTTCATTTTCCCCGAATTGTCACATGTCACTTTTTTTGTTGCCGCCACTGTATATATATATATATATATATATATATATATATATATATATATATATATATATATATATATATATATATATATATATATATATATATATATATATATATATATATATACTGTAAGTCAACTGAGACTGACGGGATTCTTGCAGCAGAAAGAGTTTGGGAAGAGTGATGACTCACTGACGAGTCATTAACTCACATTGCATTCCTGACTTGTTAATACAGGGCAGGTTCGTGTACAGTACCTGTCCACTTTGGCTACAGAGGTGACCGTTCAAGGTTGCCAAATTACTAAGGAAATTAAGAAAATGGCAAGAGAACATTTTCATTTCGAATTATTTTGGATTCTTTAATATCATAATATAAAAGTTTAATAAAAACCTAAAGGTAATTAATAACTTGCAGGTATTAGGCTAGACTTATATTATTGTAGCTGAAAAAAATAAAAGAAACCTACCTGTTCAAGGGAGTGGGGTAGTAGCTGATCTTACATAATTTTCTAGAGGGGTCTGGACTTTTGTTATAAGGCGCGATAAAGGCGGGGGGGGGGGGGGGGGTCAAAAATTACCAAAAAATTTGTTACATAATTTTTTAATAGCCCCTGATATTTCTATCGTGTTCGGGTCGATTCTTCTGAAAAAAAGTTTCCATATATTATTTCTTTGTCTTTCCTTCCGTTTGTATTTATTATTTTTAATTTCTTTATTTACATTCTCCCATTATCGATTTTTTTTTTTTTGTTGATTTCTTGTTTGATCAACTTCTAGTGGAGGTAGCTAGCGTTGGTTCTCTTCTTGATGTAGTTTGGGCTCTCTTTACTGGATACTTCATAGGTTCCAGTCCGTTGTCTATCGGGATATCTTTGTGTGTTGGTGTGTATGAACCCGGGTTTGCAATATTCATCCCGTGAGTAATTTTACATTTAAAGTACCGTCGAGGTTTATCTATGTCGACAGACTTTGTTGAGTGTTCTTGGCTATGAATACATACGTATTTTTTATGGTTTCCGTTTTTTTTTTTACCTGTTCCTTCTTCTTGATGGCTGCTCCTATTTTGGAGCATGACATAGCCATAATCCCCTGGCTTCCTTGGCAGTTGATGCACTTTTTGTTTGATTTTGACAAGAACCCCAAACGTAGCCTTCTATTCTGCATTCAGAACATATGACGAGGTCTTTTTTAAGTCACTTCATCGTTGCCTATCTTCCATTGCGCAACATCTAAAACATATCTGGGTACTGATGAAGGCATCTCCTTTTACCTGAGAGAGTGGGATTCCTATGCGAAATACTTTGGATACTTTTAGCCACCCTCTGTTATCTGTATTGCAATTCCTTTACTCGTATGTATTGGCGTCTGTGTTACCCTATGCATGATTCTATTTTTCGAATTCTGTTGTCAGAAATCTGTGGAGGTATGCGACCTTCTATTTGCAAATTATTTAGTGTTATGTTGCCTGCCGAGGAGAGCACTTGCTTGAGATCTTTATTTTTTGTCCAGACAACTGTAAATCCCGATGGTGTTTCTATGCTAGTGTTATTTCCAAATTGGGAAAAATCCGTTGGGTGACTTTTGGTGCTTGAGTTTCCTTCCGTTGGGAATTAGTTTAAGTGGTAGTCTCTTAAAATCCGATGGATCCATCTTACATGTGAATGTGCCCCCTCCGTCGGAGAGGGGCTCTTTCTGGAGAGTTCATCTGCCAACAATTTACGTCTCCAATGTACCCTATATCTAAATCACCCCCTTTTCAATGGGCACCAACTCCCCGACCACTCTGCCTAAAAGGCCTAGCCTTATAAGATATCCGTAGTTACGTTTGGGATCGTGGCTTCTAACCGGCCACCTAGCGGGGTCTCATGCAGAAGTTGACAATGCCTTAGTAGTAACTGCTTCTCAGACCTTGTCACTGGTTTGGTTAAGTTGCGCTATAAGGAAAGAGAGTGAAAATGGAAGTAGGGAAAACAGAGTTTTAGAGAAAAAGGAATAAGATAGCACCCTTTTATGGCACCCCTTCGCTATAAGGAAACAAAAGATCTCTACAATCAGCTCTAAGAGCGCATATAATTTTTCCTTATTCTCTTAAATTTCAGATAGTTTGGAGTGAGGCTTAATTGTATCTAAAGTTGAGTGATCCCACTTAAAATCGTGCGGGCATCGAAAAGATCTTTATCAGAAACCTATGCACGAGAAAGTGAGCAGATTTATTCAGTAGTCGAACTGAATTGGAGGAAAAAAGTAAAGAAGATATAGGTAATTCGGGGGCCGGTTTCATCCCTACCTACCCCTAACAGGAACAGGAAGGAAGGCAACCACCAGTCGCCCCGTCTACCCCCCCCCCTTAGTCACCTTCCTCCCCTAGGTCTATGTGATAAAACAGGTTGAGGCCGCTTAATTTCAACCTCTACAACATGTTATTTAAAACCACGATTCTCCCCACGTGGATCTTCGCTTTGAAGCCTGGCGCCTTATCGCAGCCACCTGAGTCAATGTTTAAACAAGGAGGTTTATCTTCCCCCGTCGCCCCATGCACCGACCTCGCCAGATTGAGTTAGGCTTATGGGAAGATAAGGCATTGTTCTCAGGCTCGGTTGTGCATTCCCTCGAAGCTCCCACTCCATTCTCCCCCACGCCAAGGAGATGTCCCGGCTATTTATATGGAAACTTAACCACTAAGATTCAGATTGGAGATCCAGATTTTCGTCGAGAAACATCACTACGATCCACTCTCACTTTGTGCGCCAAGGGACCTCGACCTCGAGATTCACCATCACTTGTCCAGAAGAAGGACAATATCCCTTGAGTGCCAAGGTTCGAGCCTTCGTGACGCCAAGTCCACAAAGCTTCCCCTGTTGTTCAGAAAGAGAACAACGTTAGAACAGCCATTGTTCGTTCGAGCCCGTTGCCAAGAAACGGTTCTCACCCTCCCCTTTCCCTGTTGTTCAGGAGAGAACAACGTAGAACAGCCATTGTTCTTTTGAGCCTGTTCGCCAAGAGACGGTTCTCACCCTTCCCCCTTGTTGTTCAGAAGAGAATAACATTAGAACAGCCATTGTTCGTTCGAGCCCGTTGACAAGAAACGGTTCTCACCCCCGCCCTTGTTGTTCAGAAGAGAACAATGTAGAACAGCCATTGTTCTTTTGAGCCCGTGCGCCAAGAGACGGTTCTCACCCTTCACCCTTGTTGTTCAGAAGAGAACAACATTAGAACAGCAATTGTTCTCGAGCCCGTAGACAAGAGAAGGTTCTCACCCCCCCTCCTGTTGTTCAGAAGAGAACAACGTAGAACAGCCATTGTTCTTCAAGCCGTTCGTCAAGAAACGGTTCTCATTCCCAAGACGCCACGTCAGGATCATTTAATTCCCCCCCTTCGGCTGGAACTCGCCAGCGGACCGAAAATTCCTTCACGTCGCCTTCCTCTGCACAACAAGTATAATTACGTAAGCCGAACGTTACCTTTGAGTATTTAACCCTTTTGCCAACTCTATCCTGTGCTTTAAATGGTTTAGCAAACCATCTCATCCCTTTAATTTATATTTGTTTTACCTTTTTAAATCTCTTAATCCCCGGTTTAGCTCGATTTCCCACGACCCTTTCCAATTCTCTGATTATGTCAATATTTTCCGTTTTGTGTGTTGTTGATAGTTTTTATTAATAAAACCCTATTTTATTAATGATAGCAATATTATTATCCTTGAGCTCAGTTCCACTTCTTAAGCATATCGAGGATACATAATATCGGCCAGCCTAGACATCCACGCACTCTAAAGATAATTAAATAAGTTCCCTCAACGAATAGTTATATATGGTATATCGTCGAGAGTCCATTCTACGACACTTTGCATTAATAAATTAGTTAGTAACTAAGTGTTTCGCATTATTTACAAGTATACAGTTTGCTTTACATTAATACATTAAGTATTAACTAGCGGGTTTGCATTATTTACACGTATACAGTTGCTTTGCATTAATTATTAACAAATGACATATTTTTTAGTGTTTGGTTTGTGTGCCCATTTCAAGATTTCATAGAGCCAACGGGGTGCTCAATTTGTGAGGTTCCTCGTTGGCTCTTCTCCACCTTGCAATTAGGCACTACAATCTCTAGCATCTGATCAGTTGTTGGTGGCTAATGCCTTTGCTGACTGGTTTTCTGCAGTCAGTAGTGTCACTTGCTATCTAGAAGACTTTTAAACTTTAAGGTGCTCAGGAAGTCTCGTCGTTTTTAGTCGCGTGCACGCGACTATGTCGGTCGGTCGGATGCTAACTATTTTACATTTCAATGAGGTTTTTGGCAATAACATCGTAACTATTCGGACAATTCTAAGGAAATTTGAAATCCTTTATGTTGTTTTACATTATTTTTTGAATTATACAATTACCAAGGTCCTCCCAAGGTTAGTCCGGGAATTACTAAAAGAAAATTAACTATGGATCGGATTGCCCCATTTGTTGAAAGTTTCGAAGGTCATAAGTCATAATAATTGAGAGCACGCGACGTAGGTCTGTTGACCTTGTTTGCTGCAACTTCACCTCCCTTATAATAAGTTATTTACAATTTTTTTAATTGCGCGCTGCTCTATCATAACATTCTGCAGCACGGAGTATACTTGGTATTATGAGACACTCTCCGATGCGATGGCTTTTTTGCTCTTTGCATTCAACATAGCGAGCTCATAGGAAGACTCAACAGCCTTTGAAGTTTGTTGTGGAAATCTCGTTCAACTTAACTTGATTCAGTGAATGTCTTTTTGTTTCAAAGAATCTCTTGTGGGTCGTCTGCAAAATCAGGATGTGTTGTCCTCAAGTGGCCTTCCAACCGTGAGGGGCACATTCCCTCATTGTTCAGTCCAGGAACATATTATACAGTGGGGGACCTCTGCGTCCCCGTTTTGGGGGGCACACGAATCCATATCGAATATATTCGTCAAGATACTTCTGCTTCTTTGCATTCATCAAGAATTATTGGATGCGAAGTGGACAACACAAATCATAAGTCACGTGTAAGATAAGGTAAACATCACCACGTGGTGGTAAACACCACCGCATGACCACTAACAAACATATGATCGTAAATTTCGTACATGATCATAAACACTACCATATACTTAACAAACCACAATGTGATTTAAAGCACCACCAACTTGCGATAAAATACAAACGGAAATCAAAACTTGCGAAAAAACAAACAGACCAACACTTGGCTGTTCTTAATTCACCAACAAACTTATGACTCCTTTCTGTTCTTAGGTAAATATAACAACTGAGATAAAACATACCTGTAGTTAACCAAACACTGATTTGAATCACAATAAATTTAAAAAGTTGCGTGCAAGGGTGAGTAAGCAAGCAAGTAAGTGCGCGCGCAGGGGGGTAACCTGAATTTTATATGATTTACAGAGGAAATACAGATGAATTTCAGACTATTCCAGAAAGTGGAAAGAACGAGTGTAATAGTGATGTTAAATTACTGTTAAAACAATGTAACATTTATAAAGTAACGGAATTATTGCTTTGTAAATAAATTATAATTATTAAATATGAAACATCAATGATGAATTAAAGTATTAAGTAGAGTAAGTAGAGGCTACTTATCAGTGGCGTGCAGTCAATGGAAGCAATGCTTTCCCTATTTAAGAAGAAAAGAAAAAGAAATTACACCCCAACATTTAATATAACAGCAGAATCAATTTTATTCTCACATTTATGCTTGCCTATACCTGTATACACCATACGGTACCGTTCACTTTCAATAGAATTGGCGTTAGACCCTAATGAGCCCGGCTGCAATTGAAGAAATGCATCCTTTTCCTCGAGATTTTTACTCTTTTTTTTCTCTTAATTTCAATAATTGTTCTGCTTTTTGGTGCTTTGGAATGAATAGTTTAAAAGATGTTTTGCTTTTCTTAGCAATAATTTACAGTCATTAGAGTTTTATGATTTATATCTATATATTTCAACGCCGTGTTAGAATTAAGAAAAAAATAACCTATTTGTATACGGAAAAGGAAGCAAATTTGGCTTTGCAGTCATCAGCTTGCATCTGGAAATCCTGCTGAGTTGCCAGAATCTAGGAAAAAGCAATAAAATATCTGAGCCACATCGACGTAACTATTATTATACTTTCAGTGAAGCTTAAACAAATTTGTAGGTTATATTTAAATACTGGTTCTAGGAAAGAAAACAGCTAAATAGCAAAAACTCTGGTATGGTTAAGCTCTTATATCTTAAGCATTTTGTTAATATTTCCGGAATTCTGGCGGGCTTACCATAGTCACCCTTCGTAATCGTATCTTTGAGATCAGTAGCCCTGAGGCAGTGCTTAGATCAGTGTGGTATATTGTTTATTAATTTTTTAAGTGATAACCCCTATTAAACAAAATAATGCCAGTGAAGTTGGGAGAAAATGCGATTGCATTATTAAAGAGGAAGTTCAGTGCGATGACTTATAATGAAAGAAAAGCTATTATAAAAACAGGTATGCCTACGCCAGCACTAGATCTGCCATCCAAAACAGTGTTGCACTCGCAAATACAATGTAGGCCAATATGATAGATCATCTTGCCTAGCTGGTTGTGCATACTTACAGAAGCTATTTTAAAATTTAAATAAAGTTTTAAAAAATAACATTTAAATAAAGTGAATAGCTTACAATTTTATAGTTAACTTTAATGAACAGCATATTTACTTCAATTAACATATTTATTTTTGTAAAACTTGAATTGCTTCCTCATCTTCAAAAGTCACTGCACGCCACTGCTACTTATGCTACTACTCCAGTTAGTGCCTACTTAGTATTGCTTTATACTTATAGCTTTAGTTTTTATAGTCTACTAAAGTAGACTATAGAAAATTAAAGCTCTAAGGGATACTTTTTAATCTTTTCATAAACTTCTCAATGTTAGCCGATGCTCTCGTTAAGAGAATAACATATACAATTAGAGAAATTCCTGTTTCCCTAAGGGATCGCGCCACCCCTGAAACTTACTGACGCGCCCTAGGGGTGGCCCTCCCATGTTAAGAACCGCTGATTTCCCAGATTTTAGTTTGCAAGGTCAGGGCGTGTCATTTGTTTATCGCTCCATCCGAGATTAATCGGAACTGTATATGAATCAAGTGTGTTATTTTACATCGTGCTTACTTTCTGTTTATGTGTTTTGTTTTTACTCTCATTTTAAAAATTTCGCTGCCAGCGAAAATCCGTTGGACTGTTCGGCATAATTCTACTTTTAAATTAATTAACTCTAGCTGTTGTTGCGTTTATTATTATTCGTGACGACCAAGTCTTAGTAGAGTTGAAACAGTCCCCTACCATATGGTTAACCATCGAATGGGAGAGCGTGATATGGTTCAACTACGAAATATAAATACCACCTTCTCCCTCCATCCTCTCTTCGACTCACATACACAGCGCAAAACTGCTCAACTACTACTTTCGTAGTCATATTTCAAGGGATCAGTTTTCTTTTTATTATCACACAGAACATTGGCTACTTTCAAGCGCCACATTCCCGACGCCACCAAACAGTGTTGGCTGAGACGCAAGAGTGGTAGCATTTGCTCAAGGTGTTCCTTTGATATTGATCAGTCATGGTCTGGACCGGTGCGCTCTAGATATAGCCGCGGCCTGCCTTCGTCTCTCCAAAGGCTGTGTGTAGGCCCTTACGAAATAGGCTTCGCTCGCCTAACTTTGTTGCAGTCTGTATTCATAATTCGCCCGTGTTATTAAGGGTAGGTGAATTGCTAAAGATGTATGGAATATATGTAGGGGTAGTATTAAGTAAGAGTCGCTTATATGCGAGGAAATGCCATATTTATGTAGGAAGTAAAATTTCACTCTTAACAAAGAAATTAGTCAATGTGTGATTAAGAATTAAGTAAAAAGCCATGGTAGTTATGCCCTTTGTTTAGAAAATGCAAGGGGCAGTGTTCTCTGTCATCTCCGAAATTTCCCCACTTGCTCCCCCCCCCCTCTTTATCAGGGCAAGGTTTATAGTTGTAGAATAGTGGAGTAGTAGCCTGACCTCGGGCTCTCAGGACAATTTATCTCTTTGCACAGGGATGACACCGGACTTCTACCTGGCGTTTAGTAGTCCCTGCAATCGTCACAATTTTATTGGATTTAATTGAAAAAAAAGAAGATAAAATACTGTGACCAACGAGGGTATTTACACTTTGTGGAGAAAGAATGACAGGAAGGAAAGAGTGAAATAAATAAAGTAGAATAAAAAAAGGGTAAATTTGAAATACACAGTCACCCACTTCAAGGAAATTTAATGAATCCATTTCTAGTTCCTACGTAAAAACATTGAAATTGGAGCGTCTAACAACGTCTGGTAACCGTATTTGAATTCGAACTCTAAAGTAATTATTTGGAAATGGGGACCTTCGCCCTCATACCCCCCTTTTAATGGTGGGGGTTGCATCCCCCACTATTTGTAATCATCTAGTAGTATACACATTTCAAAAGTCTAACATTAGGTTCGAATTCAAACACGATAGTCAAACGTCGTTAGACTCTCTAACGTTCATTGTTTGTATGCCGTGCTTCTTGACTTCAAACATATAAGCCCCGCCCCCGAATGCTAATTAAATCCATCATATTTTCTTTAATATTGTGGTAATATAAAATATCCATTGTCCATATCATATTTCAATTCAGAAAAAAATCCCTTAAAATATATATAATTGACAATATGACTGTATTCCATATTTAGCAAAAAAGTAAAAAATTATGACAGACTTTTAGTAAACATCTTCAACCTTAAATACTCTCGTCTGGATTGTGTATTAGGGACTTTCGTGTACGAGTTCTTACAAAGAGAGCCAGTGTACAAAAGTTCGAACTTAGTTTTGGATCGAAGGCATAATCAGGAGAGTTGCGAGACATTTTTACCACAAAATCAGTGATTATCATCATCATTCGTTTAACTGCTACATATATGTTTCTTTTCGCTCCCGCTGATTATATTTATGGACAAAACTTTGGCAAAAACAAATTTTATGTTTCCTGAACTCTGCTACCATTTACTCATTTCCATAATCGCATGCAACCAAAATGAAATTCACGTAGTCAATATTAACCGTGTTAACCCTTCCCATTCTTTGCTTCTGATATTCGCTTTGGGTTCTTAATACCATTTCGCCCGTGTTATGGCGAAATAAGGGCAAATCTTGCCTTCCTGGAAGCCATAGTTTTTATAATTTTGACATACACTAACAAGCAAAATAAGAGAACCATTTTCCTTTATTAAAATACTTTCAAAAATATGATGAGTAGGTAAAGGAAATTTTCAGGGTACATAAAGGCATGCATTTAATATATTATGAATATTTTATATAATACAATTGTATATTTAAGAAATTATACTAAATGAACTAACAAAATAAAATATTGACGCGTGCAAAATAAGGGAACGCTCTTTCACAGAATTGCTTACCAGGCAAATACACTAGAAACAAGGCAAGATTTGATAATAATGAAACTTAAAACGATATGAGGTGTTGAAACTTTTGTTTCTATTACTTCAGCGCAACGACAACTGCAGGACCTCACCAGTTTCTTGAAAAGTTCTGGTATTATTTTGTTCCAATCTTGCTCAATTTTCGTCCATAAATCCGTCACAGTTGAAGGCTGCTGGTCTCGAACTTTGCCTCCACTGAGCTTTTCAATTGCTTCAGGCCACTTCATTACTTCAATATTTCTTGTTCGAAATAGTATTTTACTCGTTTTGCAGTATGGCATTGCGCGTTGTCCTGCATAAATATATTTGTCTTGTTCAGAGATGCTCAGACTGAAAGTCTTTCAATAAGGTCGCTCGATTTTTAAATGCAAATAAAACAAGTCGTGTGTGATATATGCACTCAATTTATTTTAAATTTGAAAGTACATTTTATGGCATTAAGCGTGGAATATGACATCGTTCAAATGTCCGCCGCGGCTTCGCTTGGTTGAACGTATTCGGAAGGCCCAATTTTCGATGACTTTGTCGCATAAATCTGGCTGAATTTGCTGGATGGTGTTCGTTATGTTGACTTTGAGGACATCAACTGTTTGAAGATTATTCGCATAGACCTGCGATTTAAGGTAGCCCCAAAGAAAGTAGCCTAATGGCGTTAAATCGCATGATCTTGGTGGCCAGTTGACGTCGCCGCCGCGCGAGATGACCCTGCCCTGAAATCGCTGGTGCAAAGTGTCTATCGTGGCGTGCGCAGAGGGGCACGTAGCGCCGTCCTGTTGGAACCATGTGTCGTCAGTATCCATATCAGGCATATAATCCAGTTGAGGTCACAAGAAGTTACTTATCATCGATTTGAGGTCTCGCCGTTGACGGTTATGGCAATCCCATTTTCGTTCTCCAAAAAAATACGGACCAATGATTCCGTTAGACGAAAATCCGCACCAAACAGTGACTTTGTTGGGATGCAATTGGTGCTGGTGTATCTCATGTGGATTGTTTTCGTCCCAAATCCGATAATTTTGCTTGTTCACAAATCCATTCATCCAAAAATGGGCCTCGTCGCTGAAGATGATATTTTAGAGGGAAATTTGGGGCAACTTCCAACTGCTCTAGAACCCAATCAGCGAACACACGGCGTTGATTTGCACACGCTGTTCAACGCTATAACCTTCCATCGTGACTTGCCACTTACTACTGAACAGTTCACAGTGAGGTTGCCAGATGTCGCTTTAACAACATGGCCACTATAGCCTGACAAAGCTCGAGCGTCCTTGTTGAAAGACCCTTTATAACATGTTGATTTACGAGGTTTAGATACACATTCGTATTTACCGTTCCAATTATTCACACTAGTAGATCAACTCCTTCGGATGGAAACATCTCTCATACCATGATGCTGCCTCCTCCATGCCCCTCAGACCTTTTAACCCATTCAGGGTTGTTTCACCTACACAGCGCGTCTAACAAAGCGTCTGCCATCAGATCCAACTAAATTAAATTTACTTTCGTCGCTGAAATGAGTTCTTTCATAATCTCAAACTCTAAACAACATGTGCTTTAGCATATTTAAGTCTCGCGAACTGGTTCTTCTTACTGATGTTCTGTTTGGTTGCTGCAGAACGAGCTTTTAAACACTGTGAAACGGCTCATTTATTTCCCACTATTGGTCTTAATTTTTCGAGAAATTCCTGCTGCAGTCTCGAAGGGATCCCTCATAGAGAAGCGCCTAATAGACGGAGCTCAGGAGTCACTTTCATGTGTGCTGGCATATCTGTAAAGTGACTACGATAACAATGGCAGTTGGACTGTTCTTACTTCATCATCATCATCATCATCCGCCTGGTAGATAGTGCCTATCTGTCAGTTGGCGTACTCGTCCGAAACAGCCTTCATTCTGCTCGGTCTTCGTATCTTCTTTGCTCCTCCTCTTACGTCAGTGTTTTTAAGTTTATTCACTGATTCGGACCCGGGTATTCTTCACACCCCTTGCCCACTTAAGAGCTGCCGGAGGCTGGGGGCCATAATCTTTGAGTATCTAATGCGTTTCTTGAGCCCAAATAAATATCCCAATGGCTTGCTAAACTTATCTTGGGGGGCCATTTTTCTGTTAGGGTATGGACCGTTAGCCTTTGGATGCATCATGGACCTGACCCCAAGGCAGCGTTGGTAAATACGCTGATTTAAAAGCGGCCTCATCTCGCCTTAATATAGTGTCGTCATAGGAATCGTGTAGATTTTGTTTGAGGTGTTGGTTACCAGTCCATACTTCTCTAGTTCCTGCTGACACTACTGTTGTTTGGTTCGCGACTGTTTATTCGTCAAGATGAAGCTTGCTTATTTCATATCTGATGGACATTCCACACTCCACCACCCATGGACGCGCTACTGAGCAAAATGTTGCCCGATGATTTCAAGAAACTTCTAGAATGTTCCTGAAAAAATCGTTCTTTTATTTTGCACATGCCAATATTTTCTTTTGTTAGTTTATTTACTATAAATTTTGAATATATGATTTTATTATATAAAATATATTAAATACATGCCTTTATGAACCATGGAAACTTCATTTATTTGGTCACCATATTCTTGAAAATATTTAAATATAGGAAAATCCTTCTCTTATTTTGTCGTTAGTGTATACATGTATACCTTTATGGCTTCCCAACTTACATTTCAATCTATAACATCTTTATTCCTATTTAATGAGACGAATGTAACTAAAGATTGCAGCAATTATACAAGGATCGTACAAGAACTGTACAATTATAGTACGTATGCGCGACTCAGTGGTAGGTACCAGTTTGAAATGTGAGCGACTAGCATTTTTCACAGGTTGGAATGCAGATTGAAGAATTAAGGCAGCTGACGCCGTGGGCATATGTATTACAAATATTAATAAAATAATATGCCTATTAAGGAATCTTAAAAAAAAGGTTTATTTTGTAGGTAGTACAGAAGAGTTTTTCTTAATGTGTATTCTTCAAATTAAATAACATTTAGCTTGATATTTTCGTCAACTTAAGTCACGAGTTATATAAACTCGGACTTCTGTATCCAATGGAATTGTAGGATGTCTGCGCGTTCATGGGTACAATGGAGACGAATATGAAGATGAGACTGGTTTTCTTGAAGAGATTCTCTAATTGTTTACACATCTATTATCTCAATAAGAGTCTATTCTATATTAAATGGTTTCATATAGTCGCGCAGAAGTATAAATACAATCAAACCATATTACAGTTATTTTTCAGAAGCATCTGGACAGTTTTTGACATTTTAGTGTCAATATAGCTATTTGGGGAGGGAATATTTTGACAAACCAACTTTGAAAGGGTGGGCCTGAAAGTTTGTAGCAAATTCTAGACATTACTGACGCTAGGAAGTTGTCATAATTAGAAGTCTTTTGCATGTTCTCACATTTAATTAATGAGAATTTCCCTCCGCTTATCCATCGAATTAATTTTTGGAGAGTTTCCGGGCCATGGGCCAAATATGTAAGTGTTAGTGGCTAAAGCACAACCAAGTTGGACGACGCATAGATCATCACTAAATTGCTTCTCAGTAGAATAGAAGAAAAGCGTAGGAGAGAGTAAAAGAATATTGTCCTAGCCTCCCCCCCCCCACACACACACTCTCCCCTTGCTCCTTAGGAAACATTATCGAATAATAGTAAAGCAGATTGTAGAATTTCAGGAAAAAGATCGTCTCTCAAGGTACCTAATATCTAAGAGCTGTCTTTGGTAGGAGTGATCTTAAAAGATATTTCAATTTCCTTCTTTATCCCTACGCACGGCTTAGATCTTTTGTGCTTTTAGGGACGATCTTGTTCCTGGAATTCTACAATCTACTTTACTATTATTTGATAATGTTTGCTATTTCAGTCCTTTGAAGAATAGCGGTATAAATTGACCCATTTGAACAATAGATATCCCAGTTTATGCATATTTTAATTATAAAAGTCTCCAAAAGCAAATATGAATGTAAAAGTCGAAAAAGTAAAATAATTTATATATAGGTTGGGTTTACTTTAGTTTGATGAACGAGCGTAGGGAACGATTCGGCTGTATACAGTTACAAGGAGTTACAAGGAAAGAGAGTACCCTAGGAGACCTCACGGTCCATTCAGGAAGGGTACCTTTGGACTAGCAATCGAACGGGCACATGGCTGATCAATTGTTAGGCGTCCCTAAACGACCACTTTTCAAGACTTTGTCTAGTCTTGACTTGAACTGGTCAACAGATTCACTGTTGACAACTTCCACTGGAAGTGCGTTCCACTTACCGCAGATACTGTAGGTGAAAAAATTTCCACACAGATTGCGGTTGTAACGCTTCAGTTCAAGTTTGAAGCCGTGATTGCGCGTTCTGTTCTCACTCAGTGTGAAAATATCCCGGTAGTCAACATTGTCGAACCCTCGAAGAATTTTGAAAACTTCGATGAGCTGACCACGCAGTCTACAGGTTTCCAGCGAAAACAGATCTAATTCCCTTAGTCTATCCTCCTAACTTTTATGTCGGATAGAGGGAATCAGTTTGGTTGCCCTAGCTTGTACGCGTTCCAACCTTGCGATGTCCTTTCGCAATCAAGGACTCCAAAATTGTACTGCATACTCCAGGTTCGGTCGGACAAGTGAGTTGTACAAGCACAGTACAATCTCCTGGTTCCGATAACCAAACTGGCGCTTAATATAGCCTAGCATCCTTTGGGCCTTTTTCTCCGCCTCAATGCACTGTTTCGAGAACTCGAGGTCACTAGTGATTGTTACACCCAAGTCCTCAGTGTCGGTGGATTCAATAGCAGTGCCCTTAAGGATATACTGAGATTGGGGGTTCCTGTGTCCGATATGCATGACTTTGCATTTGTTCACGTTAAAAGGCATTTGCCACGTGTCCGACCACTCCCCAATCTTCCCAAGATCTTCCTGCAGGCGGGCAGTATTTCCATCCTTTGCAACGTTCATACCAAGCTTGGTATCGTCGGCAAATTTGGAAATCTTGGCAACCATGTCACCGTCCATGTCGTTGACGTAGATGATGAATAGTAGTGGTCCCAGGACAGAACCTTGAGGCACCCCGATAGTAACGGGCACCCACTCAGAAGACTGTCCATTCACCACCACCCATTGCCGTCTGCCACTTAGCCAGTTCTCGATCCAGCCGGCTACCTTTCCGTCTATGCCAAGCGCTCGCACTTTCCGGAGAAGGCGGCGGTGTGGTACCTTATCAAAGGCTTTCTGAAAGTCTAGGTAGACCACATCCACCGCCTTGTCCCGATCGTGCTCACTGAAAACGAAGTGGAAGAATTCCACAAGGTTCGTCAGGCATGACCGTTGCCTTCGGAATCCGTGCTGGGAACTCCTCAGTAGCAGTTTTGACTCTAAATACGACGTCACTTTGTCCACCATGATGCTTTCCATGAGTTTACCGACTATCGAAGTCAGACTCATAGGTCGGTAGTTCGACGGTTGGTTACGGTCTCCTTTCTTGAAAATGGGAGTCACCTCCGCCTCACGCCAGTCTCTAGGAACGCATTTGGTCCGGATTGACATGTTGAAGATTGCGCTCAGGTGTCGTGACACTTGATCGCGCACTTCTTTCAACACTTTAGGTAGAAACCCATCCGGGCCAGGTGACTTATTCGTCATTAGGTCACTGATCTTCTTTTTGATTTCAACTTCGGTGAAGTCCGTATCCTCCAGCTTTCCCCCCGAGTAGGAATTCGTCGGTTGGGGGATGGGACCACATTCTTCAGTAAACACTGAAGAGAAGTAGTCGTTGAGGAGGTTAGCATTTTCTGCATCTGAATGCTTTAATGTCCCCTCCTCATTCCTCAAAGGGTCAATCGTTCGACGGATTGGTTTACGGCTGTTCACATATCCAAAGAACTCCTTGGGATTCTCTTTACAGAGTCTCGCCACTCGGAGTTCCTCAGACCGCTTGGCCGCCCTTATGCAGGACTTCACTCTCCTGGCTAGCCTCCGGTATTCATCAAAGTCACCCGAGATCTTCGATTGCCGGTACACAGTTCTCTCCTCCCTAAGCAGTTGGCCGATTTCTCGATTAAACCACTTTGGTTGAACAGAAGACCGACGGGGGCATTTCAGAGGGATGAAACGCGATTGAAGACTCATGAATGTGGTTTTGAAACTATTCCACGAATCTTCAACAGCATCGCACACTTCTAGCCTCACGTCAGTCAGTCCAGCACGAAGGCTTGCAAAGTCTACTCTTCTCAAGTAAAGTTTTCTTGATTGACTTGCAACATACCTTACCTTCGGGATTTTGACGCTAAATCTAATTAGCTGGTGATCACTGCCACCGAGCTCTTCGCCTACAGAGAGATCCTCAACGATATCATCCTCAGAGGTGAAAACCAAGTCGAGGATATTGTCTCCTCTCGTCGGTTCTCTGACCCATTGAGTGAGGAACTCGTTGTTGGCGAACTCCAAGAGTAGCGAGCTCTCGCCACAGGCTGCTCTGGTTTCCCAGTCAACTTGGCTGTTGAAATCGCCCATAACGATGCACACTCTGCCTTGAACCAGCTCACCCTGCAGCTGGTACAGTTCCCTGTCCTTCTCAACGGGTTGGCCCCGTATGGGGCGCGGCGATTTGCCATCCAGGCCGCCGTGCTGACGGGATCCAGCGCTCCGTCCGGCCCCAGCTTAGCCTCTCTTCCTTCCTTCAGATAGCCCGATTTCTCCCCTACCTCGTCGCTTTTGATACAACCTCTCCCACAACTTTCTCTGGTCAGCCTCTAATTTCACAGGGTAGATGCTGACCTTCTTCTCAAGCCAACCACCCCGGATCGGGGCTGAGGGAGGAGGGGACATTGTTCCCTAACCCCTGAGCTTCGGTTCGGGATGGAGGTTTTTTAACAACCTGCTTCATCCCCACCCATACCTTCCTCACATCCCCTTCCCTCTCCTCTTCACATTCTATTAATTTTACGCCGTGTCCAAGGTGGAGCCGCCATGCCGATGGACTGCCAGGCCACCAGGCGGGAGAGGTGGTCCCGAATGGCGGCGACTGGCTCTGCCGGGCCTGTAAGCACCTCTTGCAGTGCGGGCTACTGCAAGAGGTGGTGAGCGATTGCGTCTCGTAAAACAAAGAGGGTCACCATGCCCAATGATGCAAAACAAATACATCTCCCCTTAATTTCCCCTAAAACAACGGAGCCGCCCTCGTGCAGCTCCACAGAAAAGATGGAGGTCCCCCCCCCCTGTGCTTGTGCAGGGGACCCTCCATACCTCTTTAACCGGAGAGGAGGCTTACTCCTCTTCTACGCCTACGGGTGTAGGGGACTCCCCCTCACCCCCTTCTCTGGAGGTGCTTTCAGGCACCTCCCTATCTCCAGTGGCAGTCCCTCCTTTGCTTTCTAAGGGGACTGCCAAGAAAGCCAGCAGGCAGCCCATTGCCGACCGCCCCTCGTGCAAGCGGCTCGGTAGGGCAAACCCCCTCAGGGGGGAGAGGGAAGCCAGGTTCCTTCAGTCGCTTCCCTCAAAAGACCTGCTGGCAAGAATCTTAAACCTTGCCGGGGTCAAGGCCTGTGCCTCCCCACAAAAGACTGGTGAAGCTGCCAAGGGGACCTGCGGTGTCCTGGGAGGGGATGGCCAACTGGAGGCCCCTCCTGTGATAGACATGGTCCTTGAGGAAACTCAGCCTCAGAGGGTAGGGCCTTCCATGGGGGGGAATCCGGGCTCGGCGCCAAGCACCGAACCTGAATCCGCCCCTATGCAAGGTCCTCCTCAAACTGCTGGGGCCTCCGAGGCAGCACAAGGAGGGGAGGGATCTCCTCTGACCGGTGCCCCTGCGACCACCAGGACCTTTCCCATTTCGGAGAAGGACCTGGCTGAGGCCGGTCCATCTGGCCTAGGGGCTTCTGTCGGCGGAGGAGAGAAGCGGGTTCATTCCCCGCCCTCCTCTCCTAAAAAGAAGAAAAAGACAAGAAAGACTAAGAAGACTCGGGGCTCCTCTCCATCCGCGGGGGCTGTGGGGACGGATGGGTCTGCTGCCACTTTGTCAAGCGACCAGGCCAAGACCGGCACATCCGGCCCCTCTGCCCCCCCGGGTACGGAGCTCCTGACTATGGCAAAGACGAAAAGTGCACAGGGCGGAGCCTCGATGACATCAGGGCCCCTGATTCAGAGGTTACCTGGCGTTTTTGAGCGCGGTGGCTTCAAACGCTTTCTCGTTATTCGCTCCACTGATGGCAGCATGTTGTCCAAGGGCAACATGATCCATCAGAGGAGAGGATTAGCTAGTGCAATAGGTAGAGAGCCGAAGGTGACCCTTTTCTCGGACGGGAGCCTTCTGGCGAATGCGGCGAATCCCGCTGAGGTGGCCAAGATAAGTGCTCTCCGGACACTTCATGGCACCCCGGTAAGTGTGACGCCGCACTCTACCATGAACTTTGTGAAAGGAGTAGTTTATGCGAGGGAACTCGTTGACTACTCCATTGAGGACATCACCCTAGAGCTGGCCGACCATGGGGCGGTCAAGGTCGAACGTGTGATGAGAAAACAGGGAGGGGCCTCGAGACCCACCCCTACACTCTTCGTCACCTTGGACTGTGACAAGCTCCCTGAGTCGGTGCGTGCCGGTTGGTACCGCTACCGCGTGAAGGCATTCGTGCCACTGCCGCGGCGGTGCTATTACTGTCACCGCTTCGGCTATACGAATCGCTCATGTAGACGTGCAAAGTCGGGGTCGCCCGAAGTCTGTGTAAATTGCTCCAAGATCGCACACGATAAGTCCAAATCGTGTGTGGCCAAGTGTGTCAATTGCGGAGAGCCGCACCCTGCTTCTTCGAAGCAATGTGGTGCATATCTCCTTGAGAAAGAAATCCTGGCCGTTCAGGCCCAGGATCGACTCATTCCGCGAGGCAAAGGACTTGGTCCTGGCGCTCACGGCTCTGCCTGGTACGTCATATGCCTCAATAGTTAGAAAGGCACCCTCTGCTCCTGGCCCATCCAGGCCAACGAGCATGGTTGTTTCCGCGCCTATTCGGAGCCCTTCTGCGGGCTCTACCCAACCCGTGCGCTCCCCTGGTAAAGCTGGCGACAAAAAGGGTTCATACCCTGCCCCGGCTAAAACCAGGGCTCGCCCCCTCTTCCCCCAGCGTGACCGTTTCCCGTAAGGCGAAACGGCCACGCGCCTCCACCGAGTCGTTAGACTCACAGGAGGCAACACCCCTGAAGATGGTCGCTGGGCCATCTTCCGTGGTTCCTAAAGCTGTTCCCCGAAAGGAGGACAGCAACGAAGCTTCGGCCCCTTCGCCGATGCCCCGAGGTGGAGCGAGTGGCTCGGAGACGGTGGTTCCTCGAAAAGAGGACCCCCCAACCTCCAAACCTGCAACGCCCGCCTAAGGTTTCGAGGCGGAGGGAGGAAAAGACTCGCATGGCGAGCCAAACCTCCCCCAATAAGTCCTCGAAGGCGACAGCGCCTTCAGCGCTTTGTCCGGCCAACAGCGCCCAGGGTTCTGCCCCCGGGAAGCGTATGGCTATTCCCGTGAGGGTCTTCAGTTCGAGGAGGGCCCCGGCGTCTTCTCCGAGCTAGGCCTGGCGGGCATATTCCTTCAATGGAATTGCCGTGGACTCCGGGCCAACTGGGGAGAGTTGCGGAGGCTCGTCTCATCCCGTTCCCCGTTAGCTATCGTTTTGCAGGCGACCATGCTAGGCGCGTGCCCCCTGCCCGCCCTTCCGGGGTATAAGGGTCTTGCGACCCCACCACCGCGGGATGGCCGGGCTGGGGGATGCGCGGTTTACACCCGGCATGATGTCTCCGTTCTTCCTTTCTCTTTAGATACACCCTTCCAGGCGGTGGCTGTGCAGCTGCACCTGGATAGGAGGTATACTATCATTTCTGCGTACATTCCACCGTCAGATGACTTCGACGCGGGGGACTTCCGCCGCGTCGTGGCACGGTTGCTGAGGCCCTATCTCTTGCTTGGAGATCTGAACGGCAGGCATCCTCTCTGGGGAAATTACTCCATAAATCCCAGGGGAAAAGTCCTTGCCGATCTGATCGAAGAGCTTGAGATGGGTGTCCTAAAAGTGGATGAGTTTACGCATCACTGTCCGAGAACCGCTTCATTTTCTTGCCTCGACCTATCTTTGTGCTCTTGGATGCACAGCCTGATTTTGATTGGGAGGTGGTCGATGACCTCCATGTTAGTGATCACTTTCCCATTCAAATATCATTTTCAGGGCAACTGCTGCCGGAGAGACCACCTCGGTGGTGCTTGGCGCGGGCGCGGTGGCCTGCATTTCAGGAAATGACTGAATTCTCTATCTCAGTCGAGGAGTTTAGGTCGGTAGATGAGGCCGTTGAGTTCTTCTCCGGCAACCTCATCGCCGTGGGCCTGACTACTATTCCTAGGACGTCTGGCCGTTTTGCACGCCGACCACTCCCATGGTGGTCGGCCGAGTGTGAGACGGCCCTGAAACAGAAGCGTTATGCCTACATGCGCTATAAGCGCCGCCCGAACGATTTCACTGTCGCTGAATTTCGTCGGGCTAGGGCTAGGTTCCGGTATATTTCGAAGCACGCCCGCTGCTCTTCTTGGTGGGCATACATGTCTTCACTTAACGGGAAGACCCCTTTAGCTGAGGTGTGGAAGCGAGTCAAAAGGATTCGGGGCAAGTTCTCGCAGGACCCCCCGCCCGTTCTCCAGGAGAATGGGACCGCAATCTCGGACCCCGCGTCCGTGGCGGAATCCTTAGCGACCGCTTTTTCCGCATTCTTCAGCCGTGATGCTGCTCCGCCAGCATTCAATGCACTTCGTCATGTCGCGGAAGGCCGCCGGCTGGACTTTACCTCCAGAGGCGGAGAACCCTTCAACGACAAGTTTACTGTGAGTGAGTTGCCTATTTCCTGGACAGCGGAGGCCATCTGTCTTCTGCACAGTGCGGCTTCCGTAAGTTCCACTCCACGTCGGATGCTCTGCTCCGACTGGAAAATGCCGTCTGCGAGGCTTTCCTTCGTAGACAGCACTACGCCACGGTCTTTTTCGATCTGGAGAAGGCCTATGATAGCGCATGGCGATACGGTATCATGGAGACTCTCCAAACGATGGGGGCGAGGGGACGCCTCCCAATGTTTATATCTGAATTTTTGCGAGATCGTCGATTCCGCGCACGGGTGGGGGAGCCCTCTCCGGCCCAAAGGAGCAGGAAGAGGGTGTCCCGCAGGGAAGTGTCGTCAGTGTCACACTCTTTGCCCTGAGCATCAACGGCATCACCTCGGTGCTGCCGGAAGATGTTCTCGCTACGCTCTACGTGGACGACCTTTCGATCTCTTTTGGCGCGGCCCAGATGCCAACTCTGGAGCGTCGACTCCAACAGGCATTGAACCGCGTCTCTCGCTATGCCGAAGCGCACAGGTTTCGGTTTTCTTTGGCCAAGACTAAGGTTGTGCACTTCTGCTGCCATCCACGGCTTCGAACCCCGACCCAGATTTGTTTCTTAATGGGGTGCGCCTGGATGTGGTTGAGTCGCACCGTTTCCTTGGTCTTGTATTCGACCGACGCCTCACCTGGGAGGCTCATATTCGCAGCCTTAGGGTCTCTTGTACCCGCGCCATGGACATTCTCCGCTCCGTGGCGTTCAGCTCTTGGGGCGCTGATAGGGCTTTCGCTCGAAGCTCGACTACGGATGCGAGTTTTATGCATCCGCAGCCGAGCGTTTATTGCGGAAGGTGGATTCGATCCACCACACCGGCCTTCGCTTTGCGACCGGTGCCTTCCGCACTTCCCCCATTGAGAGCCTGTTGGTCGATGCTGGGGAGATGCCACTCGCTCTGCGCCGCGTGCAGTGCATCACTCGCCTGTACGCGCGAGCCCGGCGCCTCCCTCAGTCGCCAACAGCTCTCACTGCATCCGCAGCTGATCTCGATGGTGCCTATTCCGCCGAGAGACGCCAGTCATACCCTAATCCCTTTGGATTTAGGGCCAGGAAACTCCTTCTAGATGTAGATATAGTTCTCGGGCCGGTGGCGCCCCTGGTTCTGCCCAGGACGCCACCCTGGAGGGTACCACATTTGGCTATTTGTCGCCACGCCTCTGCTCCCAAAGCTTGTACTGCGCCGGGAGTATTGCGTTCGACCTTTTTGGAGCACACATCGTGTCACGCTGGAACCGTGCCAGTGTATACGGATGGTTCCAAGTCCCAAGAGGGGGTCGGCTTCCACGCCGTATCCCCTCTGTTTGAAGTCAGCGGGGCTCTACCAGGCGCTGCGTCTGTCTTCACGGCCGAGCTGGTGGCAATACACCACTCGGTACGGGAGATTACGCGACGTGCCCGGTTCGGAGACCGGATTTAGATCTATAGCGACTCACAAAGCGCCCTGAGTGCTCTCGGGGCATTAGAATCTCCGCATCCCCTGGTTCGCGAAATCCGTGATGCCACGGTTTTGGCGAGCCGGGCACATGTCGAGATTATCTTCTCCTGGGTTCCTGGACATGTAGGAATTGCAGGGAATGACGGCGCCAAAGAGTCCGCGAGGACTCTGCGACCGGACCAGCGTTTCGCTCTTCCTCACAATGACTACATGGCAGGAATACGGGCAGCTCTTCGGACTGCTTGGCAAAGAAGATGGGAGACGGTTGAAGGGAACTTAAAGTTGCGTGCCATTGCGCCGCGACTGTTCGCATGGACCTATCCCCAAATGCCGCGGCGGCTTCAGGTTGCTTTCTGTCGTCTCCGAATCGGGCACACTCGTGTGACGCATCGCTATTTGATGGAGCGCTCGCCTGCACCCTATTGCAATGACTGCGTCGTCCCCCAGACTGTTCGGCACATTCTTGTCGAATGTCCCAGTCTGGGTGATCTTCGCGCACGACACCTGTCCCGGTACCGGGATGGGCTGGGTTGCTACCGCCTGTCCCTTGTACTCGGGACGAGTGCGTGTACTTTGACTGGTGGACTTATTGACTTTTGGGGGGAGGCCGGCCTTCTCCCTTTCATTTAACCCGGTTTAATTGTTGTTGTTTTTGTTATTGCTTTGTTATTGTTTTTGTTATTTCTTTTTATTGTTGTTTCCTGTTCAATTTTTTAAAGTAGCCTAGAACTAGGCTGTTTTTTTACGGCAACTTATGCCTATGTCGGCAGTCGCCAGATAGCCCCTTAATTAAAAAAAAAAAATCAACGGGTTGGGAAGGGGGTCTGTAAAGCAGCAGGGTCCTGTATCTGACAGGACGGATCTCTAGGTCAACTCCTAGGAGCTCGTGGTTGGATATAACGTTGGAGTTCGTAGATTTGATTGTATCCTTGACATACAACATTACACCGCCACCCTCTCTGTCTGGCCTATCTATGTGGAAGAGTTGGTAGCCAGGAACCGTGAATTCGCCTCAAAGTCTCGGTTTGAGGTTTTTATCCACGATTCTGTTATGACTACCATTTCGGGTTCTTCCGTCGCTACGAGGCCACGGAGCTCAGGAAACTTGTTCCTGATTGACCTCGCATTGAACAGAAGAACTTTCAGGGAGTCCCCTAATGTAGGACCTCCTATACTCCTCCATTTCCCGGCTTCTTGTTTGTCGCGGTGGCACCATTTTTGACAACCTCCGAGAAGGTTGTTTGGGGAGTGACTCGTGCGTACTGGCGTACGTCCGCCTTCCCAATGGGCCGGACACTCCGTTGGGTGCGCTCCACGACATCCTGGAGGAGGTTAGCTAGGAACGCCTTGCCCTTAAAGGAGAGGTGCACCCCATCCCTTTAGTAGAGGTCTTTTCTACCATAGAATACGGCGTAGGGGTCGACAAAAAAAAACACCCTCCGCCGTACAGAGATCTGCAAGGCGCCGGTTTAGCGACATGTTCCTCACGTGGGCAGTCCGGCTTGGACCCCACCTCGGGAGCATCCTCACCACGACGCGTCTGCGGGTTTTCAATCCACAGTCGTCGACAGTGCCCATAACTGTCCTCATAATCTCGCCTGTAGGGCCTACCCTACCTCCTCTGAGGTAGAGGTCATTGCTACTTACCATAAGGGCAACGACTGAAGTCTCTGAAATCTGAGACTTCTTGGCCAAACATACATACATTAACAATTAACATAACCCAAACAAGGGAAATTCCAACCAACCACGCTAATACTGAAATACCCTTATTATAGATTCTGAGGAGTGGGTACGGGACACCAGGACTCTGTGTAGACTTTTACACTTGATACCTAGAAGGGTTGCACCTCCTGCCCGCCCAAATATCAGCGACGAAGTCCTAGTTTACTAAGTGTACTTCCACTCTTAGTTCTGGTCTGGAGAGGTTGGTGCGTTTCCCAGTCCCTTCAGGCATACTTTATCTTAAGACTGTACCTTTCCCTAGTATTTCATTGGCATCTCCCCCTACTACCTATTGACCTTATTAGCAACGACCTGCTACTCATTAAGATTAATGACACAGGTTTTCTCTGCCATCTAAATGCGTGGCGACCGCGAATATTGCGAAGTCAAGCACTAAGTTGGATCCATCTACCCTCAACAACCTACCGTGTCATACGTGAGCCTGGTCTGGGGTTCCCGTAGGGTGAATGTAAAGACATTAACCACTCGTCCTAGTGGTATGGGCCAGAGCGCAATGTAGATGCTCTATTAGCGCCGATTCCTCGTTGGAGTCAAAATAGGGTTGTCACGGGCAAGAGTGTTGAATGAATAGTATTTGGCCATGGATACCTCCATTAAAAACCAATCACTAATGAACAAACAAACAAAGGAAAACAATCCTAAACAATTTAAGACACATATTCGGGCCACTCTCCTTCTTGGCCCTGATACATAACTATTAAAACTACAATCAATAACCCATTTAGTGCATTGGAACTACAGAAACGACCGCCAACCGTTACCTCGGAATCGTAGCCAGAGTTCTCCATTAAACTGACCCAAACTGAGGCTACAGAAAAAGCAAAATCAGAAGCAATATCTAAAAAAATTCCCCTCAGGGGTACCCTGTGTAGTTTGCTACGAATTGTACCTGAAGTGGCTGCATGTCCTCTCGTCCGAGTGCCCGCAACGAAGATCTGCGTAACTGAGGATACTTTCACTATTTTTCAGGCCTGGGGAAGCTGGTGCGTCCCTCCGGTCTTTTAATGCACCCTATCCACCACGACTCTCCCTTTCTCCACCCTTCCAACATCTTAGTGGGATTAACAATGCTAAAAAGCCAAAATAGAAGGATATAGAGCACACACTCTTCAAAGCAACAAGAATGACATTTACTTTCTTTCAAAAAGGGCCATCGTGGTGACTGCCTGCTTTGGCATTAGGCGTATAAGGATCTTAGCCTAAGAGTTGGGCGATATTAAAATATACGCACAAAATCCACCAACTCAGATCACCAAAAAGGAATGACAAACCCTACAAAAATTGCAAAAGCCCAAAGAAAAAGAAACAACCCGAAACAACAAGCACCGATAAGCATAATAAAGCATGCTCCGGCGTCAGGGCATGCACTCAAAACCAAAGAAGTTAAATAAAGTGGAGGCAGCCATCCTCCTCCACAAAGTCAAACGTCTAGAGTCGAGAATACACTAAGCCGTTCCGAGTAAAATGAACAAGCGGTTAGTGACCCCACTCGTCGCGGTGCTGGGACAGTTAACGTGCGTGTATATCTCTTAAAATGAGACACTCAACATGGATGTACTGGGAAGTCTGGGTGACCAAGAGGTCGTTGCAGTAAGGTGCAGGGGAGCGCTCCATCAAATGGCGGGCGTCCCGCGAGTGTTCCCAATTCGAAGAAGACAGGAAGCGATCTGAAGCCGCCGAAGCATTTGTAGGTAGATCCACGGGAACAGTCGCGGTATGATAGCAAACATCTTTTTTCGCTTTCAGTCGGTCGTCTCCCAATTTCGCCAGGCATCCCGGAGGGCTAACCTGATTTATACACTGTAGTCAGTGTGAGGAAGAGTGAAATGCTGATCTGGTCGCCCAGTTCTCGCAGGTTCTTTGACACCCTCGTCGGTGCGCTCATTTCCCGAAATTCCTATATGCCTATGAACTCATATGAAAATAATCTAGAAGTCCGCCGGACTCATAGCAGCCGTGATTTCACGAATACAATGAACCAGGGAGAGCGGAGATTCCAATTCCCCGAAACCGCTTTGTGAGTCACTATAGATCACGATCTGGTCTCCGAACCAAGCACACCGCATTATCTCCCTACATATGGGTGTATTGCAACCAGCTCGACCGTGAGGATAGACGTAGGGGCTGACTTCAAACAAAATGGATATGGTGTGGAAGTCGGCCCCCTACTGGGACTTGGAGCCATCCGTGTACACTAGTACTGTTCCACCGTGACAGGTAGATGTGCTTCAAAAAGGTTCAACGCAATACTCTCGTCGCTGTTGAAATTTTGAGAAAAGAGGCGTGGCGACTAATACTCAAAAAGTGGTAACCTTTGAGCCTGGCGTCAAGGGCAGAACCAGAAGCATCACCGACATTGTGAGCTACATCGAGCTTTTGACGGAGTTTCCTACCTTAAAGCCGAAGAGTTTGGGGTATGACTGGCATCTCGGCGGCATAGACACCGTAGTGACCGGCCGCGGATGCAATCAGAGCCTTTGGTAATCGAGGGAAACGTCGGGCCTGCGTGTACAAGCGCATAATGCTCTGTATATAGTGAAAAGCAAGTGATTGCTACTCGGCGTCGACAAGCAGGCTCACAATAGGGGACGTGTGGAAGGTACCGGTTGCCATACGGAGACCGGTATAATGTATCGAGTCTACCTTCTGCAATTCACGCTCGGCTGCTGATGCGTAAAACTCGCATCCTTGTTCAAGCTTTTAGCGAATAAAGGAACTATAAAACAAGACTGTAGCCATAAATGCTCCCTAAGTGGTTAACATCACGGAACGAAGAATGTAAAAGTCTCTAAGGCGGCGAATATGGGCATTCCAGGAGAGGCTTTGGTCGAACACGATACTAAGGAAAGAGTGCGAGGCTACCACTTCCAGCAAAGGAAACTTGTGCGCTTCGGCCAGCGAGAGATGCCTCTCATTGCTGATTGGAGTCACCAAAATAGATCGAAAAGTCGTCATCGTAAAGCATAGAGAGAACATCTTCCGTTAGCACCGAGGTGATACCGTTAATGTTTCTAGGCAAATAGTGTGACACTAAAGACACTTCCATCTGGGACGCCCCATTCCTGTCTTATTGGGCCGAAGGATGAGAAGGAGGTCGCGTAAGTACTTGCCCCTAATTCTTTTGACTTTCTTCAACACTTCTGCAAGAGTGGTCTTCCTGTTAAGTGAAGAACTGTATGCCCGCCAAGAAGAGCGGCGTGCGTGCTTCGAAACATATCGGAATCTAGCCCCAGATAGACCAAATTCAGCGAAGGTGAAATCGTTGGGGGCGTGCTTATAGCGCATGTAGGCATATTGCTTCTCTCTGAGGGCCGTCTCGCACTCGTAACACCGAGGAAGCGGACGCCGTGCGAATCTTTCAGGCGTTTTTGGACTGGTATTTAGGCCCAGGGTCATTAAGTTCCCGGAAAGAACCGCAATCGCCTCATCAACCGAACCAAGTCTTCAAGAGGCAGAGATATGCAGATCACCGTGCCCACTTCAAGCAACCCCGAGGTGGTTTGCAGCTCTTCGATCAGATCGGAAGGTACCTGATCCTTGTCCTTAAAAATCTAGTGTCCCCAGAGCGGAGACGTCACTCTGAGTGTAAATCGCGCATTATCATGTCCTAAACTCATCCCCGGGTGATGCGGTCGCAAAATCCCTTATAACTCTGAAGGAGGGCAAGAGGCAAACGTCAAGGTCGGTCTCCTGGAAGAAATAAAACAACATTCAATCGCCTTTAAAACCAAAACCAACTTTTGGAACTCAATACTGGGCTAAAGGGTCACCTAGGAGCATCACATCACTAATCTTATGAAATATACATAGGTAAATGAGATAATATACACAGAGAATACAGGAAAGGTTCTGGTCGAACAAATAATAGCCTCGACCTTTGCAGGGAAACTATAAATGAACAGCACGTCAATCTCTGATTAGCAATATGAACAAAAATTAAAATAGCCGCGGCTACAAATCAGTTGATTTCAAAATACATGATATATTTGGCGTCAAGAAGACAAGAAGAGCTACCCGAAAACTGTCTTCAACCTATCAAGTAGCGGAGCTAAACTACTGGTACTGCCCTCTGGATACTGTTTGAACTGTTCTTTTCTTATGAAACCTTCCAATGTTTCGATTCCTAAAGGATTTACTAATTTAAGGAAATTTGGCGACGTTCTAGATACATTTTCATTGGTAAAGATTGTGTATATCAATGTTTGTATATGCCCTCAAATCTTCCCCCATCCCCCATCCCCCATTCTCCCCCAATTCCCCTCCACCTCCAAAGTATCTTCTTTAATTTCGTTGTATCTCATTTACCCACCGTAATAACCCTTGCATCAAATATAAAATGATGAGGTTGTCAGAATAAACTAATCATCTTAATTATCATCTCTAATTTCCGCTGAAACCAATTTACACTTCGTAATATCCATTCCTTAAAATATCACAACCAGATGAGGTTGTCACAATGAATTAAATCATCTTAATTATCGTCTCTAATTTCCGCCGACCTTTATTTACACCTCGCATTAATCCTTCCTTGGTGAGGTTGCCATAATGAACTAATCATCCTCTTTAAATCAAATAATGTTATTATTAAATTAGCTTCACTTTAAGAAGCATTAGTGAAAATTCCCAGCCCTAAAAGTTAATAGTGACTTCCATAAAAGTGGACGCTGTCGAACCTTTTTCTAAATTTGTCACTAAAACGCACACACCGAATAACACCAATCACATATAATCAATGTCTAGGCCACGTAAATCATTTTCTAAGAAGCTTAAATCTATCCTCTGCTTGTTGCTACTATTAGGTCATCCCATAATTAAGGCAACATATTTTTCATGTTTATCTATATTTTATGGATATAAATCAAACAAATATTTTAAGTTATTTATATTTAAATAAGTATTATTTTATTAATTGAATAAGGGATATAATTTCGAACAGTTTCTACCACTAGAATTTATATTTTGACCATTTTTTCAATACCATGCTTGTAAAAATAGTTGATTTTGATTTAAAAAAAAGGTTATTTAAGGTTGTTTCGACCTCTGCTGTTGTTGGCATCTTCAGGTGATTCGCTTAACTTCTAAAAGGATAGTGAACTGATGGGGCTAAGTTGGGTGAATACGGTTATGACTCATTAGAGTATAAAGGATGACTCATTAGAGTATAAAGGATGACTCATTAGAGTATTGAGGATGACTCATTAGAGTATGGAGAATGACTCATTAGAGTATGGAGGATGACTCATTAGAGTATGGAGAATGACTCAGTAGCGTATGGAGGATGACTCATTAGAGTATAGAGGATGAATCATTAGAGTACGGAGGATGAATCATTATAGTACGGAGGATGACTTGTTAGAGTAGGGAGGATGAATCATTATAGTAGGGAAGATGAATCATTAGAGTACGGAGGATGACTTGTTAGAGTATGGAGGATGACTCATTAGAGTATGGAGGATGACTTATTAGAGTACGAGGGATGACTTATTAGAGTACGGGGGATGACTCATTAGAGTATGGGGGATGACTGATTAGAGTATGGAGGATGTGTCATTAGAGTATGGAGAATGACTCAGAGTATGGAGGATGATTCGTTAGAGTATGGAGGATGACTCATTAGAGTATAGAGGATAACTCATGAGAGTATGGAGGATGTCTCATTAGAGTATGGAGGATGTCTCATTTAAAGTATGGAGAATGACTCATTAGAGTATGGAGGATGATTCGTTAGAGTATGGAGGATGATTCGTTAGAGTATGGAAGATTACTCGTTAGAGTATGGACAATTACTCATTAGAGTATATATGGATAATTCGTTAGAGTATGTGGGATGATTCGTTAGAGTATGGAGGATGACTGATTAGAGTATGGAGGATGTGTCATTAGAGTATGGAGAATGACTCAGAGTATGGAGGATGATTCGTTAGAGTATGGAGGATGACTCATTAGAGTATGGAGGATGACTGATTAGAGTATGGAGCAGGTATCATTATAGTATGGAGGATGTATCATTAGAGTTGGGAGGATGACTCATTAGAGTATGGAGGATGACTTAATAGAGTATGGGCGATGATTCATTAGAGGATGACCCATTAGAGTATGGAGGATGACTCATTAGAGTATGGATGATGACTCGTTAGAGTATCGACAATGACTCATTAGAGTATGGAGGATGACTTATTAGAGTACGGGGGATGACTCATTAGAGTATGGGGGATGACTCATTAGAGTATGGAGGATGTATCATTAGAGTTGGGAGGATGTGTCATTAGAGTATGGAGGATGATTCATTAGAGTATGGAGGATGATTCTTTAGAGTATGGAGGATGACTCATTAGAGCATGGAGATGACTGATTAGAGTATGGAGGACAACTCATTAGAGTATGGAGGATTTGTCATTAGAGTATGGAGGATGACTGATTAGAGTATGGAAGATGTCTCATTAGAGTATAGATGATAACTTATTAGAGTATGGAGGATGCCTTATTAGAGTATGGAGCATGTATCATTAGAGTATGGAGGATGTATCATTAGAGTTGGGAGGATGACTCATTAGAGTATGGAGGATGACTCAATAGAGTATGGAGGATGACTCATTAGAGTATGGGCAATGATTCATTAGAGGATGACCCATTAGAGTATGGAAGATAACTCATTAGAGTATGGAGGATGTCTCATTAGAGTATGGAGAGTGACTCATTAGAGTATGGAGGCTGATTCTTTAGAGTATGGAAAATTACTCATCAGAGTATATGGAGGATGATTCCTTAGAGTATGGGGGATGACTCGTTAGAGTATGGAGGACGACTCATTAGAGTATGGAAGACAACTCATTAGAGTATGGAAGATGACTCGTTAGAGTATGGAGGATGACTCGTTAGAGTATGGAGGATTATTCGTTAGAGTATGGAGGATACTCATTAGAGTATGGACGATGACTCGTTAGATTACGGAGGATGACTCGTTAGAATATGGAAGATGACTCGTTAGAATATGGAGGATGATTCGTTAGAGTATGGGGGATGACTCGTTAGAGTATGGAGCATAACTCATTAGAGTATGGAGCATGACTCATTAGAGTATGGAGCATGACTCATTAGAGTATGGAAGATGACTCGTTAGAGTATGGAAGATGACTCGTTAGAGTATGGATGATGACTCGTTAGAATATGGAGGATGATTCGTTGAAGTATGGGGGATGACTCGTTAGAGTATGGAGGATGACTCATTAGAGTATGGAGATGACTCGTTAGAGTATGGAAGATGACTCGTTAGAGTATGGATGATGACTCGTTAGAATATGGAAGATGATTCGTTGAAGTATGGGGGATGACTCGTTAGAGTATGGAGGATGACTCATTAGAGTATGGAGGGTGACTCGTTAGAGTATGGAAGATGACTCGTTAGAGTATGGATGATGACTCGTTAGAATATGGAGGATGATTCGTTGAAGTATGGGGGATGACTCGTTAGAGTATGGAGGATGACTCATTAGAGTATGGAGGATGACTCGTTAGAGTATGGAAGATGACTCGTTAGAGTATGGATGATGACTTGTTAGAATATGGAGGATGATTCTTTGAAGTATGGGGGATGACTCGTTAGAGTATGGAGGATGACTCATTAGAGTATGGAGTATGACTTATTAGTACTGAATCGAAATTGATAAACTTTTGTATGGCATCTGTTGCGAAATGATGTCGCGCGTTATCTTGATGAAAGAATAGTCTTCGTCCATTGAATAATGCTGACCTTTTTCTTCAAGTGCTGCATGTAAACTGTACAACTTAATACAGTAAACCCCTTTGGTTACTGTCTGATTTGGGTTAAGAAGTTTAAAATTAATTGTGCCAATTATATCTCACCCAACGCACGAGAGAGTCTTCTGTGGACTAATCACTTGTCTAAAAAGTTTAATATTGTAGCACTTTTTAACTCCAAGTTAGTAGAGAGATAAAGACTATTGGGAGAAACTAGTGGAAATTATATTACTTATTAAATTTCTAGCCCTTAAATTATGATAAACATCAGAATAAATGTCGCTTTCCTTATGGAATGACCTACTCTTTCTCAAGCTCATGTTACACAAACTTGGTGCTAATGACTAAACCTAGCGCCCTCCCTTACACTGGTAGTTTTCGTGTTTTCTCTCTGGCCCTATAATGGCGGTTGCTATTTTTTTGTACTCAGTAATAATTGACTTCATGCTGATCTTCATTTGCCCGTTAATATGTACTTAATGATCTTGCAAACAACCCCAGGGAATGAAGAAAGGGGGTGATTTTCGGAAAAGCAGGGATAGGGGGGGGGGGTTCTTCTGGAGGTTTCGAATGTTCCCTTTCCCTCTCACACCATTTAAGGCTTGATATTTGTTATTTCAGACATTTTCAGCTTTGACCATTTTATGATTCCTGTTCACTCTCTCTTTGTTTTGTCTTCCGTTAATTTTATCTTTTTCTCTTGTGAATACGCGGCGCGCCCTCCTTCATTTTCCTCTTTGTTGATTAACAAATTGTGCCACTAGCCTCGCAAAACTCTCCAAGACCGCGAGATGGCCGATAATGACCAAGGGGGCCACGGCGCTCCCAGTCGAACCCCATACGGCAATCCCCTCATTACCTCTCTCCTCTCCGCCTTTTTCCTTCCAGGAGACATTCAACTCAATTCTTTAGAAACCTACTATCATAGGACCTTGTGGGGTTCTTCAAGGACAGTCCTCATCCAACTCTTTCCTCCGTTTCCATCCTCACGATCCAACTCGATACCAGGCTCGCACTTCATCCTGGGGGCAATTTAGGACTCTTCCTGATTCGACTAATCGAAAGTGAAGATTTTTTGTTCGCGATCTCCGCCAATAATTTCGTACTTATGAGTACCAAAAAGGAAGTCTCGAATACCCTAAACCAGGGTTGTCCAACCTTTTTTCCCAACGGGCCAAATTAGAAATTTAAGTATATTCACCGGGCCACAGAGGTACTTAAATATAAATTTTAAAAAGGTCAAAGATTATATATAATTACAAACCAAATACTGTATATTAACAGTAAAAAAATAAATTAGACTTATACAAAATAAAATAAAATTAATGTGATTTTGGGGATTGCCTTCCTGTTATCATATTCTCACTATTTGGTTTTCAATTGAATGAAAATATACCTAAAAAACACCCTGTAAAAATTAAATTTGAGTAAGCAAGGGGGGCGCCGCATGAAAATATTAAGTGGAGGTGCGACGCCCCTGCCCTAAAGAGAAAGATGACAAATATTGCGACCACCAACCTTTTCAACACAAGATTTTCATCCCATTCCAGAAATCCTCTTTCAATGCTCTTCACCGATGAACCAACCCTAGTCAACGATGTTGTGAAGGAGACACATAATTGCTCTGCAATAAAGGATCTTAAAGGATTTATTGAATTGCCACTAACTACAATAGTTAAACGACCAGTCGAAGCAGTAACGGTGGAATGTAAAATAGCGAATATCACTCACATTTTCAAGAATCGATCGTCACCAGGCAATTTCAGATCGATAAGCTCGACGTTCATATTTAGCAAAACTTTACTATCATCACTAAAGAGAAAATAGTCAACATTTAAGGCTAGAGTTTCCCAAGCATACCCCTTCCCTCCCCGACCCGATAATAACTTTCTAGAAAAAAAAGGTATGCCTCAACCTGACAAATAACCAGAGACAAAAGTTACAAAATTATAACTATTTTTTAATATTGTAATCTTAATTATTAAGTACACAAAAAGCTAACATATTTATTAGCCTCAAATAATAAACAAATAAATAAACAATTTTCTATTAGCCTTTTTACCCGCTCAGACACTGCAACTAAACAGAAAATATGTTGTCAATCACAACTTATCACAGATGCTAAAGACAAACAAGTTGAAGTGACGCAGATAAATCAACCAATGAACCGATTTTTATCACATTCCATAACCTGTTGTTGGTTGCCAAGTTGTCATTTAGCAAAATTATTAAAAAAAACCGGATGCTCAGTCTCAAAAAAATATTCTAGGATCCAACACCCACACCCCACCGGTGGGGCGTACGCCTTACGTTGGTTTTTGTTATCACTGATTTCGGCCCATCATGAGCTGATACGGGGAATTTATATCTTCTCTTAAACCCAATTTCTATTTCACCAACTTTCTCGAATTCTTCATCTGTGGAAACATAATGGATGGGATCGAAAAATGGTGTTGCATCGTGATGGCGATGTGTGTTCAGATCCCTTCAATATATATAATCATTTAGAGGATTACTACACTTTATTTTTTACATTATACTAGAACGATACCCATCGTTGCTAGAGTTTAATTGCAACTCTCTTGAATTTACCCTAAAAGGTTATGAGGAAATTTGCTGTTTGCTATGTGATTGTTCGGCTATGTTGGTTTTATTGGACGATTATGAGCTGTTTACGTGCAATGAAGGCTAGGTCAGGCTGCCTATTTTTTTTTTTTTTGTATTATTTGATAGTTAGGAGTTACTTGCTATTTTATTAAGTTTTAAGTCAGGTTTTATTAGTGGTTATGAGTTATTTGTTGTCTTAAGTTTGTTGGTTTTATTAATCTATTATGAGTTTGTTGTTATTTTATGATTCTTAGGTTAGATTGTTTGAATTTGCTGGCTTTGTATGATTGTTTTTGTGTTATTTGAGGGACATTATTACATAACGTAACCTAAACTACTCTGGAAAACGGAGAATATCTACAGGGTGGAAAGACTAAATGCACGACAGCGTTTTACAAATCATTTGAAATATGTTTAATACCATTAATTACTTTCTTTCATGTTATTTAGGATTTATTGAATTTTATTAATCAAAGTGTAAATTCATAAAAAAACAACCGTGTAAAAATATGACAAAACTAAAGCAATCAATTACTTGTATAAAAGCGGGAAGACAGTGGGCCATTTTCACAATGTTGAACTCCACTCTGCGCAGATGCTTTTTCAAAGCTACCAAACGGTTTAAAGAGATATACATTATTGTTTTCCAAGAGGGATGACCACCCCGCGCCGATCAGTGAGGACCCTAACCCTCATCAAGAACATGATGAACAAGCTCAGGTGAAATCCAAGGAGACGTGCCAGATAACTTGCTCTGGGGGAGGGTGCAAAAATAAGCCATGTGGCCATGCGAAAATTGCTGAAAGATGGTCTGAAACTTCGTCCATTCGAGATAGCTAAAGAACATCTCCTTTCCAACCCCACTAAAAAACATAGTCGAAAGAGCAAAGCTACTCCTCCAACGGCTCCTTGATGACTTGCAGCCTCCATTTCTGGGGACGGATGAGAAGTTGTTCCCTGTCCAGGCCACTCACAATACACAGACTGATCGTGTTTGGGCACAAATTAAAAATCAGACTCCGGTTGAACTGAGGGCATCCTAATGGTGTGGGCGGGCGTAACATCAACAGGCCAAAAAACACCACTCATCTTCATTGAAGAGACCGGTAAAGAACCATTAAAAGATTTTAAGAGTTTTCGTCAAAGGAACTTTGACCTCCTATTTCGCCAGATTTGAACCCCATGATTGATGCTTGGGCAGAAGGCCTGTACCATATCTCATCAAAGTGGCGAACTTCTGAAGTGGAAACAGGAAAAATGCTGGGAGGAAATATCAACTGAAACCTTGCACGTCGCAAAAGGTCACATGGAATATTATTTACATCAAATAGTAGCCTATATTTTTTTCGTTCATTTTAGTCTAAATATTATCTAATTACATTGGGTTCTGAAAATAATTAAATAAATATCCGTCTACACTTTGTGTTTCCACCCTGTATATCTCCAAATGACCACTTATTTGCGCTTACAGCGGACGGAAATGAAAAATTTGAGGTTTTGTCAAAACAAACGGGATTTTTCGTCCTAACTTTTTTATCCTGGAGCCGAGCAGCGATGAGGAAACCGCACCATTAACTCCAATATCTGCCAACAAAAGAGCCATAAGATGAATGCTGTTCCATATCTTCCTGCGGCCCTGTTTTAACGGCTATAGCGGACAGACAGACAAAATCTTTGAAAATTAAATACATTGTTACCTAAATTTATTAAGACCACGCAAAGCCCCATGGGAGAGCAGCTTATGAGGAGGGAAGAATAAAAATCCCAACACACCTAAAGCTTAGTTGAGGTCAATAGATGGGTATTTGCGGTAGCCGTGACATCTCGAACAAAGTGCCCCAGTCGGATAATGAATTTCCCATAAATATCAGAATGACAATGGTTGGCAAGCCCTAGGGCACCTGGGGCGTTTCTTGTTGATGAGGAAGGTGCAGAAAGAGGTAATAATGGGTTTTGCCATCTCCCCTAGTGAACTGGGACCCCTTCAGAGCGCGAGGAGGGCTATCCATTCCTTGTTAGGCGAATGTGAATTTCGAGATTCAGGAAGGAAGAGTGATGTGTTTGGCGGCTGATTAAAATGCCCTCGATGTTCTTTTTCTTCCGCCTTCTCCATGTTGTTGACCAGCATGGAGCCGTGTGATTGTAGCATGGGCAAGCAAGCTTTCGGGTAACACCTAGAAGATTACGTGCCCCCCCCTAGCCCCAACACCCGCATATCTGGGGATTTAAATAGCCTCATACCCCAGTATTTCGGGTCAAAGTTTGCTTCCCATCCCCCCTGTGCATCCCCCACCCCCGTCCTCTTATTTTTCAACCTCCCCCGCCATCCGTTATCACCGCACCCAATGATTTATTCCTCGTTGGATTACATCGCTTCGCAGGACCCGCTTTTTTGTTATGAAACTGATCTAGGTTTGAGAGTGTTGCGCGCCATCGTTGATCCTGTTACCAGAGTAAGCATACCCTTTCAATTTCAATTATATCGTCTCTGACATAGGTGCACCCTTTGGTCGTCATCTTTTATTTGGATTATAGAAAATTGTATGGCACCAGTTTGCCTTTAAGGGGCTAAGTGTATATCTCCCCCTCCTCCTTCCATGTGCTCTGCCAGTATATGTAGCTGAAGAATCCTCCCCACCCCAACATTGTTTCGCCACATAAAAGACGACTAAACCCAGAGACTGGTCGCTGGTCTAGGTATTGGCGGGTTATAAGCTGGTTTGATATCGTTACCGCTCGTCGCTTCTTTCTTCTTCGACCGGCTATTTCTCCTTGCACCTTTCCGCTTCCGTCCTTGCCAATTCAATTTTCCTGTCATCTTTTTTCTACCTTTCATTAAATGATGGACGACCCCATTTCTGCTTTTAGGGGTTTGGAGGTTCGTACTGACTTGTGCCCCCCTTTCGGCGAGGACACAAATCAGGCATAAGATCTGCTTTTATTGATCTGACACTGCCAAAAATCTTCTCCAAGGCGTCCATGACAGGCGGCTTTTTTTAGTTCACCCAATTTCCCCCTTTTGACACTGGTCGGACGACAAGACGAACGCCAGTTTGACGTAAGGCGATCTCTCTTGGCATTGCTGATACCACGCATGAATGCCATTAATGATAGTTTAGTTAGATAAGGAGTACTAAAAGATGGCAGATTAAAGAGTAAGACAAATACAATTTACTAAAATAAAGATAAAATTTCCGTGGATTTTCATGAGCAAGACAAAAGAAATGTTTAGAATATGGAGATTTTGCTAGTGTGTTGCCTCCAGGATATATTTTTCTGTGTTTCTGTCACAACCATAGGATGCAGCGAGGAGAATATCTCCATGGTAGTGTTTAGTGTCTATTGTTGATTGAGGTCTTGTCTACATTGAAATTTACTTAATAATATTAGTGTTGGCTATGTTAAAAAATGTTTGAGTTTTCATTGAAGCGCAGAACCTTTTCGTTCTGCAAATACTCTTTGTTAAGTTATCACGAAAACGACTTCTCTTGCAGAATATGGCGTCGCCATGTTCTGAACAAATTTTGGTCAAGATCGGTCGCGGCAAGTTTCAGTACTTGATGTTCATCGCCTATTCATCATGTGAGTACTATGAGGGCAAAATATATACCCGATTGATGTTTAAACGAGCCCCAAAGTGAGATCTAAATAGTACTGTGCCCTTCTAGCCTTTGGGGCTGGATTCATCAAGCAACACCAAGTGCAATAAGCCATTCTCCTAGCTCGGGAGCGATAACGGATTTTATTGGAATACGACCGTTTCCTGATTTATCTTGCAGCCTTTATTTAAGCAAAAATGCATTTGAGTTATCTGAACTTTTTGTCGCCTGATCAATCAGGCCGTCATTAAAAATACCCCCCCCCCCCAGTGTTATTCTGGATTTTGTGCCTGTTTGTTCCATTTCAGCATCATCTAAGAATGAGGTAACCGATCCTTATTTGTTTCCCTTTTATTTTTTCTTCTTTCCCCTTTTATTTCTCATTCTTCTTTCTTTCTGCAATTGTGCGAGTCGCAGGTCAATTCGGTAGTGGAGTATGTTGCAGACAAACATTCACCGCTGGCGTAATCTTTAGTTTCAACCACCTAAAACTGATGTTCGAGTGGAAACAGCTTTCACCATGAGTAAAGATAAGCCGCCCTAGATGTGTTTAGTCGACGGGCGGGAGTTCGAATTGAGTCACGGGTAAGGGGGGCGTTTTATTTTTAGGAGCCCATTTGGTGACTGCCTACCAGGGAAAAAGTCGCCGTTCGATTCGAGTCGGTTTTGTTATGTCCCTCTAAGATGGTCTGCGAATCGGTGGTAAAAAAAACAAAAAAAAAAAACGATGAGAAAATACAGTTACTCGAGCGAATCCAAAATTAAGCTACGATTGGATTCTAGAACGCTAAGTCGTTCTAGAATAGAACATTTTAACGCTGTATACGAGGATACACTAGTAAAGATATTACAATCGACTCAATATGCCTCTACTGATACGAACTACTTTCTTAGATATAATCGAACTAATACCAAAAGAAAAGTTTATATTTCTCACTGCTTGTTTATAATCCTCATGCCAATATGATTAATGTAAATACTAAATATCTCTCATAGCTTTGGAAAGGTTACCTTGTTACACTAATTGAGAATCCCACAATCTCCCTTTCGAGCTAAAGTTACAGACGAATAGCTTGGCACCGCATGCAGTAAACTTGTTCATAACACGTCAATGCCATGGCTCAAATGCCGCTAAGAACCGGATTGTTAAATGTCATTTGTCATATATCATTTGTAATCTACACAGTAGCGATGGTCAAATTTTACCGAGACAAATAATTAGAAAGTGAGTCTAAAGCTTAGGTATGTAGTTAAATGTGTTTGTAGTGTTATTTTTACGGACACACCAAAATTAATATGGTAGATAATTGATAAGGACTAATTTATAAAAAAAAACACGCAATTGATCTTACGGTATGGGACAGAAATTGTAAATTTAATAGATGATTTTTAAAAAATAAGCCAGGAAAATTAACCGAGGCAAGTGCCTCATTTGCCTCAATGTAGCTACAGCCTAGGTAATTATTATAGCGCCCTGGACACTAGCGACAGGCAAAGATGGTGCCAGCCAATGATGTTTATTTTTAACTTTTCAATGCTCTTCAACTACTCAGATTCTGGAGGCAACACCTAAAGTTTAACGTGGAATCCGAACCTAGGTCGCTACATTACACGTGAATCAGCACACAATCGCCCCAAATCGTGACTCGCATCCGACGACCAACTAAACCAATGCAGCTTATCTTTACCCATCTTGCAAAGCGATGTATCAACTTAGTTAGGTGACAACCTAGGTCGTACCTCTCTTTTCGCCAATGCGGGGACCTAAACTACAGTGTTATCAAGGTGTTACTTAACCTTTACACTCATTGTATAAACATTCAAGTAACGTTGTTTAATTGCAGACACTTGTAATCATAGGTTGTTATACATCTCTTGTTTGTATAACAAAAGTCGGGCATGAAAGGTCATTTAAACTTTTAAAGTGGTGGAATCCATTGTGTGAAAGATATCCGTCTGTCGCAAAGTCAAGAATCCTCAAGCAGTGAGTGCGTCAAACCGCCCACAAAGATCACCTTTGTTTGTGATGGAGCTCATGAATAAGCTTTGATATCATTAGTTTCAACTTTCCTCAGGGGGATTTTTCGGATCGATGCAACTATTAGTTGCTGCTTTCCTCGTGCCACAATCTTCAGAATTCGAGTGCCAAGTGGACGAACTGCAAAGTGCCAAGTGGACACGAGAAGAAAAGAGGAACTTTTCACTTCCATGGTAAGACTTTTCTCGTTGCAAAATGTTTAAATAAAATGTTGGAATTAGAAGTGAATGTGTGGAAGTACGTAGACATCAAACTATCCTGAGCTTTAAGGACTTGGAAGGGACGGGTGGACTCTTTTGACTGTACTGCTATTCTGCAAATAAGTGTGGCTACAGTGTGGGGTTCAAATACCCCGAGCGAGTGCTACAGTTAGTCATTTTTGCCCCTTCCAATTTCAATCGCCGACGAGGTCTCCCGATTGGATGAAGAAATCCACATAAAGATTAGAATGACAATCATTAAGTCCGAAAGCTTGGCCAAGTTAGGGTAGAAGGTGCAAGGAAGAGAGATAGTATTGCCTTTTGCCACCAAGCAGCGAGTAGGGAACCCTTCGTGGCCCAAAGGAGAGCCACCCCTACGGTGAATGTGGCTATGAAAACTCCTTCGGCAGGTTGAGGGACGGAAGAGTGATGTGTTGTGTGTGGGCAAGTGAAAAGGGCATGCAAGGGAAAATAGTGCCTTGATTGGCTTTGTGTGTGTGGTGGCGTACGTATCCAGAGCTGCTCATCCTCCCCCCCCCCTCCGCCCGTATGGGGCGCGGCGATTTGCCTTCCTGGCCACCGTGCTGACGGGAGGGACTCAGATTAGCCTCTTCTCCTTCTTTCTGACACCCAGTCTTCTTACCCTGCTTCCTCACTTCCCCTACAAAACAATTGAGCAGCCATGTGCCCGCTCGATTGCTAGCCTAAAGGTACCCTCTTTGAATGGACCGTAAGGTCTCCTAGGGTACTTACTTTCCTTGTCACTCTCCCACAACTTTCTCTGCTCGGCCTCTAACTTCACAGGGTAGATGGTGACCTTCTTCTCAACCAACTATCCCGGATCGGGGCTGAGGGGGGAGGGGACAATGTTACTTAAGCCCTGAGATCCAGTTTGGGGTGGTGGGTTTTTAACAACCTGCTTCACCCCATCCATACCTTCCTCACATCCCTTTTCCTTCTCTCTTCACACTATCAATTTTATGCCGTGCCTAAGGTGGAGCAGCCATGCCGAAGGACTGGGGGCTGCCAGCCCCGAACGCACCCCTTGCAAGGCGGGCTACTGCGAGGGGTGATGAGTGTCTGCATCCCGTAGAAAAATTAGGGTCCTGATGCCCTACGATGCAAATAAAAAAACCTTCCCCTTTCCGCCTCACAATCAACGGAGCCGCCTTCAGGCAGCCCCACAGAAAAAATGGAGGTTTCCCCCCTGTGCTCTCGCAGGGGACCCTCCAAATCTCTAACCGGAGAGGAGGCTTACTCCTCTCCTTCGCCTTGTTTGGAGGTGCCTTCGGGCACCTCCCTCTTTCAAGCGGCAGTCACCCCATTTTTTTTCAAGGTGACTGCCAAGAAAGCCAGCCGCTCCACATCGAAGCGGCTCGGTAGGGCAAACCCCCTTAGGGGGGAGAGGGAAGCCAGGCTCCATCGGTCGCTTCCCTCAAAAGACCTGCTGGCTAGAATATTAAATCTAGCGGGAGTCAAGGCCTGTGCCTCCCAGGACAAGACTCATGACACTGCTGCCAATAAGACCTGTGATGTCCTGGGGGAGGATGGCCAACTGGAGGCCCCACCCGAGATAGACATGGTCCTTGAGGCAACCCAGCCTCAGGCGGTAGGGCCTTCCATAGGGGCGAATCCGGGCTCGGCGCCAAGCACCGAACTCGAGTCCGCTCCTATGCAAGGTCATCCTCAAACGGCTAGGGTTTCCAAGGCAGTAGAAGGAGGGGAGGGATCTCCTCCGACCGGTGCCCCTACGACTGCCAGGACCTTCTCCATCTCGAAGAAGGACCTTGCTGAGGCCGGTCCATCCGGCCTGGGGGCTCGTGCCGGCGGAGGGGAGAAGAGTGTTCATTTCCCGCCATCCTCTCCTATAAAAAAAAGAATAAAAAGACTCGGGGCTCCTCTCCATCCGCGGGGGCTGTGGGGACGGATGGGTCTGCTCCCACTTCGTTAAGTGACCAAGCTATGATCGGCACATCCGGCCCCTCTGCCCCTCCCCCCTCCCCTGGATGCAGAGCCCCTGACTATGACCAAAAGTGCTAGTGGGCGAGCGGAGCCTCGATCACATCGGGGCCCCTCATTACACTGATGGCACCATGTTGGCTAAGGGCAACAAGATCTATCAGAGGAAGGCTTTAGCTAGTGTGATTGGTAGAGAGCCAAAGGTGACCCGTTTCTCTGACGGTAGCCTTCTGGCGAATGCGGGATCCCTCTGAGGCGGCCAAGATAAGTGCTCTTCGGACACTTGATGGCACCCCGGTGAGTGTGACGTCGCACTCTACCATGAACTATGTGTGTAGAGGAATGGCAATATAAAGCCACTCGGAGGGCCAGGAGGACATATACCTTAAAGTCCCACCCACCCCTTGTGGAGAAAGACGGAGAAGCGAGCCCCATGAGGAGACTCGTGGGAACGGTAGCCGGCGAATAATAGTAACTGCCTACCCTGTTTCATCTTCCCGCCACATAGGTAGTTGGAGCGACCATATGTGTTAAAGCAACCACCAAAGGCCCTTAAACGACGCGCTAAAGACCCAATTACCTACGAGATCCGTAGGCCCGTGGTTATATCACCAAAAAGCGGTGTCAGTCAAAAGGCACGCCAAGGAGTGTGGCGGTTGGGGGTCTCGCTAATTAACAAGCTGACTTGGGCACCCCAGTGCCAACCTCTGCACTTCTCGCTCTCCCAGATGCGAACTCACCATTCGTGCTTCCCTCTGCGGCCTCGTCCCTTCTCCCTTAGAAGGGGCGGTGGTCCGCCTATAAATAAGCCCCTGAAGGAAAGAGAAAAGATTATTATTTGGTGAGAACGACTTAGGATCAGTTCGCAAAGATCGATCTTTCGGACAGTGAAGATTATACGAGGAGAGATAATAAAGGATCAGATTGAGAAGATCGATCCTTCCCCCCCCCCCAGGTCCGAATTAACATAAATCGTCAAGTTTTGTATCGGTGCCATACCGAAGAATCCTTTACAGACTTAGAAGAAGTCTGACTGAAGAAAAAAAACCCCGCTCACACTTGAGTGACTCTCACAGCTCAAGCTCCGTAAGAGTGAGAGGAGAAGAACCCAGCCCCCAACGAGGTTGCATTCGTTAATTACGGTAAAAATCCCCCCGTATACCCCCAAACTAGTTGGGCACCCGGCGTTAAAGAATAAGACACCAAGAGGCTTCAAGATTATTCAGAAGAGGACTCTTGGAGCGAAGAGCACCGCAACTCTCTCCTTAACGTAACCGGAGGCAAACTTGCAATAAGAAGTTGATATCGCCCAACCTCGCTTCCTCCATCCCATCTCGACGAAATCATAACATCGGCCATTCCAAATCTCAGAATCGCGAGATAAGCCCTCCAACGACATCCGGCAATCCCTGATCCCGTCTGTCATGTAAGTTAGAAAGGACATTTATATTCATATTGCGATAGTATGAGTTTAGTACGTTTCACGATTTAATGGAAGTAGAAACAATTGTGCGTGAACCCCTATCATATTTGCTAGTAGAAGAGAGTAGTTTAATTTAATGTTTACGCTAATAAAAAAGGGTCACGATAAAAATACTAATCGGCAATTGGTGTGTTTACGTGTAGCCTATTTGTTTATTTTTGTCATTGAAGATATTGTAATAGGCCCAGTTGCCCACCGGGTTAGTCTCGGTTAGCGTATTAAGAGGTATAAATGTGTGTACTGTGTTTTTGTCATAGCTAATTGTTAAATTTAAAATATATGTTTATTTTGGGATAATTCCGGTGTGTTTCTTTATATCCTTACGTGTTGAAGCGGCTCTTCATTAAAAACAACAAAATTCGCACTCTTAGATCAAAGTATACTTCAACAAAGAAGTATATCACGACCACAAGGTAGCCTGCGACAATGTGAAAGGAGTAGTTTATGCGAGGGAACTCGTGGAATACTCGATAGAAGATATCACTCTAGGGCTGGCCGTCCGCGGGGCGGTCAAGGTCGAGCATGTGATGAGAAAACAGGGAGGGGCCTCGAGACCCACCTCTACACTCTTCATCACGTTCGACTGTGACAAGCTCCCTGAGTTGGTGCGTGCCGGTTGGTGCCGCTACCGCGTGAAGGCATTCGTGCCACTGTCGCGGATGTGCTATTACTGTCACTGCTTCGGCCATACGAATCGCTCATGTAGACGTGCAAAGTAGGGGTCACCCGAAGTCTGTGTAAACTGCTCCAAGACCGCACACGATAAGTCAAAATCGTGTGTGGCCAAGTGTGCGAATTGCAGAGAGCTGCACCCCGCTTCTTCGAAGCAATGTGGTGCATATCTCCTTGAGAATAAATCCTGGCCGTTCAGGCCCAGGATCTTGTCTCATTTCGCGAGGCTAAGGGCTTGGTCCTGATGCACCCGACTCTGCCTGGGACGTCTTACGCCTCAATGCTTAGAAAGACACCCTCTACTCCTGTACTCCGGGCTAACTGGGAGTTGCTGCGGAGGCTCGTCTCCTCCCGTTCCCCGTTAGCTATGTTTTTGCAGGAGACCATGCTGGGCGCATGCTCCCTGCCCACCCTCTCGGGTATAAGGGTTTTGCGACCCCACCACCACGGGATGGTGGCTGGGCGGGAGGATGTGCGATTTACACTCGGCATGATTTATCCGTTCTTCTCTTTGCTTTAGATACCTCCTTTCAGGCAGTAGCTGTGTAGCTACACCTGGATAGAAGGTATACTGTTATTTCCGCGTACATTCTACCGTCAGCCGACTTCGACGCGGAGGACTTCCGCCACGTTGTGGCACGGTTGACGAGACTCTTGCTCGCAGATCTAAACGGTAGACCCCTTCTGGGGAGACACCTCTATCAACCCTCGGGGTCAAGTCCTTGCCGACCTGATCGACGAGCTTTAGATGGGTATCCTAAATGTGGATGAGTTGACGCAGCATTGCCAGAGAACCGCTTCATTTTCCTGCCTCGGTCTATCTTTGTGCTCTCCGGATGCACAGCCCGATTTTGATTGGGGGTGGTCGATGATCCCCATGGTAGTGATCACTTTCCCATTCAAATATCATTTTCTGAGCCGCTGCTGCCCGAGAGCCCTCCCCGGTGGTGCTTGGCGCGGGCGTGGTGCTCTGCATTTCAGGAAATGACTGAATTTCTATCTCATTCGAGGAGTTTAGGTCGGTAGATGAGGCCGTTGAGCTCTTCTCCGGCAACCTCTTCGCCGGGGTTTGACTACTATTCCTAGGAGATCTGGCCGTTTAGCACGCAGACCACCCCCGTGGTGGTCGGCCCAGTGTGAGGCGGCCCTCAAGCAGAAGCGCTATGCCTACATTAGCTATAAGCGCCGCCCGAACGACTTCACTGTCGGTGAATTTCGTCGGGCTAGGGCTAGGTTTCGGTATATTTCGAAGCACGCCCGCCGGTCTTCTTGGCGGACATGCGTGTCTTCACTCAACGGGAAGACCCCGCTAGCAGAGGTGTGGAAGCGAGTCAAAAGGATTCGGGGCAAGTTCTCGCAGGACCCCCCTCCCTTTCTCCAGGAGAATGGGACCGCAATCTCTGACCCCGCGTCGGTGGCGGAATCCTTCGCGACCGCATTTTCTAGCCGGGATGCTGCTCCGTCAGCATTCAATGCACGTCGTCATGTCGCGGAAGGCCGCCGCCTAGACTTTACCTCGAGAGGAGGAGAACCCTTTAATGACAAGTTTACTGTGAGTGAGTTGCGTTCCGCTCTTGCTTCGTGCGCGGACACCGTCCATGGTCCGGACGATGTCCCGTACGCCATGCTAAGACACCTGGGGAAGCGAGGCATGGCCTTTTTGTTAGATTTGTTCAACAGGATCTGGGTGGAAGGTGAGCATGATTGGGATAAAGTGGTGGATGTTGTGTACCTGGACTTTCAAAAGGCCTTTGGCAAGGTACCACACCGCCGCTTTCTCCGGAAAGTCCGTGCGCAGAGCATAGACGGCAAGGTAGCAGGTTGGATTGAGAACTGGCTAAGTGGTAGACGACAACGGGTGGTGGTGAATGGACAGGCTTCTGAGTGGGTGCCTGTTAGTAGCGGAGTGCCTCAAGGTTCCGTCCTGGGACCACTACTGTTTATTATTTATGTCAACGACATGGACGTTGACATGGTTGCCAAAATCTTTAAATTTGCCGACAACACCAAGCTTGGTATCAATGTGGCAAAGGAGGGGAACACTGCCCGCCTCCAAGAGGACCTTCAAAGGATTGGGGAGTGGTCGGACACGTGGCACTGCGTTTCAACGTGGGGAAATACAAAGTAATGCATATCGGCCACCGAAACCCCAAATCTCAGTACATCCTTAAGGGCACTGCTCTTGAATCGAGTGACACTGAGAAGGACTTGGGTTTAACTATCACTAGCGACCTCAAGTTCTCGAAACAGTGCATCGAGGCAGAGGAGAAAGCCCAAAGGATGTTAGGCTACATAAAGCGCCAGTTTGGATACCGTAACAAGGAGATAGTACTTTGTCTGTACAACTCCCTCGTTCGCCCGCTCTTGGAGTATGCCGTACAATTTTGGAGTCCGTTTCGAAAGGACATCGCAAGGTTGGAACGCGTACAAGCCATGACAACCAAGCTGATTCCCTTTATCCGACATAAAAGTTATGAGGATAGACTAAGGGAATTAGATCTGTTCTCGCTGGAAACCCGTAGACTGCGTGGTCAGCTCATCGAAGTTTTCAAAATACTTCGAGGGTTCGACAATGTTGACTACCATGATATTTTCACACTGAGTGAGAACAGAACGCGCAATCACGGCATCAAACTTGAACTGAAGCGTTACAACCGCAATCTGTGTGGAAATCTTTTCACTTACACTATATGCGGTAAGTGGAACGCACTTCCAGTGGAAGTTGTCAACAGTGAATCTGTTGACCAGTTCAAGTCAAGACTAGACAAAGTCTTGAAAAGTGGCCGTTTAGGGACGCGAAACAATTGATCAGCCATGTGCCCGATCGATTGCTAGTCCAAAGGTACCCTCTTTGAATGGACCGTAAAGTCTCCTAGGGTACTTCCTTTCCTTGTTACTCCTCTCGGATTCCTGGCGAATCGCTACCGGGGAGAGATCACTCTACTCCGGCTGGTTTCCACCCAATCTCTCTAACCTCTTGAGTGTGCATGTTGATGGAGAAATTAGTAAATGTTAGATTAGCCTTTTTTTTTTTTAAAAGCGGAAGCCATCTGTCTTATGCACAGTCCAGCTTCCGAAAGTTCCACTCCACGTCGGATGCTCTGCTCCGACTGGAAAATGCCGTCTGCGCTGCCTTCCTTCGCAGACAGCAGTACTACGACAGGGTGTTTTTCGATCTGGAGAAGGCCTATGATAGCGCATTGCGATACGGTATCATGGAGACTCTGCACACGATGGGGGCGAGGAGACGCCTCCCAATTTTTATATCTGAACTTTTGCGAGGAAGAGGGTGTCCCGCAGTGAAGTGTCCTCAATGTCTCACTCTTTGCCCTGGGCATCAACGGCATCACCTCGGTGCTACCGGAACATGTTCTCGCTACGCTTTACGTGGACGACCTTTCGATCTCTTTTGGCGCGGCCCAGATGCCAACTCTGGAGCGTCGACTCCAACAGGCATTGAACCGCGTCTCTCGCTATGCCGAAGCGCACAGGTTTCGGTTTTCCTTGACCAAGACTAAGATGGTGCACTTCTGCCCCCATCCACAGATCCACCCTGACCCAAACTTGTTTCTTAATTGGGTACGCCTGGAAGTGGTTGAATTGCACCGTTTCCTTGGTCTTGTATTCGACCGACGCCTCACCTGAGAGGCTCATATTCGCAGCCTTAGGATTTCTTGTACCCGCGCCATGGATATTCTCCGTTCCGTGACGTTCAGCGCTTGGGGCGCTGATAGGGCTACTGCCTTACTTTTTTATCGATCCTTTGTTCGTTCGAAGCTCGACTACGGATGCGAGTTTTATGCATCCGCAGCCGAGCGTTTATTGCGGAAGATGGATTCGATCCACCACACCGGCCTTCGCCTGGCGACCGGAGCCTTCCGCACTTCCCCCTTTGAGATCCTACTACTCGATGCTGGGGAGATGCCACTCCCTCTACGCCGTGTAGAGTGCATCAATCGCCTGTACGCGCGAGCCCGGCGCCTCCCTCAGTTGCCAACAGCTCTCACTGCATCCGCAGCTGATTTCGACTGTGCCTATGCCGCCGAGAGACGCCAGTGATACCCTAAGCCCTTTTTTTAGGGCTAGGAAACTCCTTCGAGAGCTAGATATATCTCTCGGGCCGGTGGCGCCCCTGGTTCTGCCCAGGACGCCACCCTGGAGGGTATCACATTTGGCTATTTGTCGCCACGCCTCTGCTCCCAAAGCTTGTAGGGCGCCGGAGTATTGCGTTCGACCTCTTTGGAGCACACCTCGCGTAACGCTGGAACCCTTCCAGTGTATACCGAGGGCTCCAAGTCCCAAGAGGGGGTCGGCTTCCACGCCGTATCCCCTCTGTTTGAAGTCAGCGGGGCTCTGTCAGGCGCTGCGTCTGTCTTCACGGCCGAGTTGGTGGCAATACACCACTCGGTACGGTGATTACGCGACGTGCCCGGTTTGGAGACCGGATTATGATCTATAGCGACTCACAAAGCACCCTGAGTGCTCTCGGGGCATTGGAATCACCGCATCACCTGGTTCGCGATATCCGTGACGCCACGGTTTTGGCGAGGCGGGCGGATGTCGAGATTATCCTCTTCTGGGTTCCTAGACATGTAGGAATTTAGGGGAATGAGCGCGCCGATGAGGGTGCCAAAGAGTCCGCGAGGACTCTGCGACCGGACCAGCGTTTCGCTCTTCCTCACACCGACTACATGGCAGGAATACGGGCAGCTCTTCGGGCTGCTTGGCAAAGAAGATGGGAGACGGTCGAAGGGAACTTAAAGTTGCGTGCCATTACGCCGCGACTGTTCCCATGGACCTACTCCCCAATAGCGCGAAGGCTCCAGGTTGCTTTCTGTCGTCTCCGAATTAGGCGCTCGCCTGCGGCCTATTGTGACGACTGCGTTGTCCCCCAGACTGTTCGGCACATTCTTGTCGAATGTCCCAGCCTGGGTAATCTTCGCTCACGTTACCTGTCCCAGTACCGGGATGTGCGGGGTCGCTACCGCCTGTCCCTTGTACTCGGGACGGATTCGTGCACACCGCCCTGTTGACCTTTAGACTTTTTGGAGGAGGCTGGCCTTCTCCCCGTTATTTAATATTTGACTATGGATCGCGTGCTTCTTCTCCGGGGGAGGGCTGCCCCCCCCCCCTGTTGACGGAGCTCGCTTTATATTTTTTCAATTTGTTTGTTTTTCTTTTGTTTTGTTTTTTTATTTGTTTTATTTGGCTTTTAATATAGCCTAGATTTAAGCTAGGTTGAGTACGACCACCTATGCCCTGGAATGCAGTCACCAGATGAGATATTAAAAAAAAACATGCCGTCTACCTTAGACTCGACGCACCGCCTGATTGTGAATTATGGCAAGTAGGTGGGTAACTAAGAGACGAGGTTGGTGTCGCACGTGTTTTACTACAAATTTGGCCTTGAACGGAGGGGGGGTGTCCAAATATCAGTGGGTACAATTCAATGAAGGCATAGGAAGAATACAAAGTTGTATTCGGGTCCAAATCGTAGAAGAATACTAAGCTAGGATATGGGCAAATTGCCCTTGAAAGTCTAGCCCTCTAAAATTTTCTTCACGCGAGTGCAAAAAGTTCTCAGATAAATGGCATAAAATTTTTATTTGTAATAATACTGTAATCATTTTTCTACATAAGCTCCATTAACATCTATACACTTTCTTAATCTATGAATCCAACGGTAAAGACCATCTTTGTAGAATTCACGGGGTTGTCTCTGGCACCAAGTAATGACCTGCTTTTTTGCTTCATCTAATGATTGAAACCGGGTTCCTTTTAGGTGTCCCTTTAAATTTGGTTAGGTTAGGTTAGCTTAGGTTAGGTTAGCTTAGGTTAGGTTAGGTTAGGTTAGGTTACCTAACCTAACCAAATTTAAAGGGACACCTAAATGGAACCCGGTTTCAATCATTAGATGAAGCAAAAAAGCAGGTCATTACTTGGTGCCAGAGACAACCCCGTGAATTCTACAAAGATGGTCTTTACCGTTGGATTCATAGATTAAGAAAGTGTATAGATGTTAATGGAGCTTATGTAGAAAAATGATTACAGTATTATTACAAATAATAATTTTATACCATTTGTCTGAGAACTTTTTGACTCACCTACGTACAAGTGCTCTAACAAGCAGAGCAAGCCTACTGCAGATCCTCTGTCTACTCATGCCTGCTAGCGTTGATGCTCACTGACCACAGTTTGTGGAAAAGTGGTTAATGATGATACCGAGCTAATTATTTGGAGTCACTCGCGATGTTTGAGGCTACAAGGACTTAGGGTTTCGGTGGGGGGGGGGGTGATTTGAGTCGGGCTCTTCCTAATAGAACTGGAGATAGAGGACTACACATAGCCAGACCGCTACACAGGCAAGGCAAACAGTGGTGTTGGGTGGGTGTATTCATGTTACACTCTGAAGAATTCTGCTCCCCTAATCTACGTCTTGCTTGGTTGGTTTTGTCGACTTCTCTCTCATGTCACGGTCGGGCTGGTCTTGATAGAAGTTTTCATATTTAGTTTAATCAACGCCTTCAGTGTTAAGGGGCTCCACCACTGACAGTCCTAAATTCCTATAATCAGTGATTGTAAAGTAAGAATCCATTTAATATTCATCCTATACATTTTCACTAAAGTATACCATAAATATTCTTAGGACGCAAGTTCATGTTTCATTTCCGCCACTCAGATTACTGATTTTATGATGGGGATAATAAACTAGGATATCCCGACGCAACTACGACACGCAGAGCAAAAAATGGATCGACTGATGGAAAGAAGGAATAATATGGTGGTCCATCTCGCGCTTGTGGAATTCATCCAGCTAGATACTTCTAACATATAAAAAAAAAATAAATGCTGCATAATAAAGAAAACCCCCACACAGACAAGTTTAAAGAGATCCCATCTTTAACGATCTCACCTCGCGACCAAGTTTCGAACCAATTATCTTCTGCCATCTGTCGTCGGTTGTCATCAGAGTTTTGGCCTAAAGCCGCCGTCTCGCTTGATGACCTTTCCATGGCAAAATCTCACTTCTTTAATCTTCTCTCGAGTCAAAACCTATGTGAGTTTACTTCCCACGTTTGGTCCACTCTTACTGAACTCCGGCACATAACCCTGACTCCATCCAATTTAGTGTTAATGTCCACGCGCGATTTTTATGTTCAAAACATCCTGGAGCTATTGCACTCATTTATATCCACTCGCACTCCGTTGCGAATAGTAATCATCCCTTTTCGGATTACTCCAGTAACCTATCAGTAAACTATCAAAAGAAATGAAATTTATGCTTATGGTGATATACTCGTACCTTAATTACTCGCTAAAAGATTTCCAACACAAAAATTCTAAATAAAGTTTCTATAGCAAAATTGGGAGAGGGGCGGTATGGAGTCGAAATTTGACCAAATCTGCAAAAGGAAGTCTAATCTCAGAATGAGGTCAACAGTACCCATGATAAATCTCTCCGGAGACGAGCGTGTAAAAATCGCACAAAAAACAGCAAAGATTAAAACACAATGTTGATATGTGTATTATTTTGAAGTTTTTCCGACTTCGGTTGTGACGTAATAGCTGGAGATAAGGACGCAATCGATCTACAGTGCGTGTGAAGAAGGAGGGGGGGGGGGGTAATCCCACATGACGTGAACGTCTAAATTCATCAGACTGTTGCCTCCACCCACCCCAACCAGATTGACATTCAGCAACGCATGCGTTGGGGGAGGGGATTCTTAATGGGATTGACCCAGTGCCTAATGAGGGGAACAGAGGAAGAGGGTTAGATGGAAAGTACGCAAGCGATATGCGAGGCCCATCCCAAATGAATAGGGATCCGGGTGTTGCATTTCAATTCGCTAAGGTACCAGTGCTTAAAGTGTACAGGAACGCTAACCCTTCTAATGTGGATGAGGGATAGGGGACAGAACCTGGGACACCCTACATGTAGTTCTCTTAGTCAGCAATAAAATGTAGTGTTGCCCTGGACACCAAGGGGGCTTTATGCCTGACTTTGCGCCTTAAGAGATTTATATATCTTCTTACAGCTAACTTTGGGGAGGACTTTGAAAATTATATTATTCGAAAGACAATGCAAAACAACAGAAGGGTTTCAAATTTCGTTAGAATCAGCCGAATAGTTATGATGTTATTACCAAATAATTTCCCAGCTAACTTTGGGAAGACTTTGAAAATTATATCATTCGAAAGATAATGTAAAAGAACATCAGAGTTTCAAATTTCGTTAGAATCGGCCGAATAGTTATGATGTTATTGCCAAAAAAGCAAAACTGGGACCGACCGACATAGTGAGATATAGAGTCGCACACGACTAAAAACAATCCCTTATGCCTGTTTTTTTTTCCATCTATAAACCAACTCTTAGAAAAAACTTTGATAAAAGTGAGATAAAACCATTCAATATACCAAAGAAACACCCATCCCTACCCCTTATTCGACTTTAGGAACGCTCGTTTAGTCTAAAATTTTATAAAGTTTCCACTACACATCCTCTATAACTATATTTTAAGAACGGGATTTTTTTTGTGCAGGTGATTAATGCCAGATATTTTTTTCTCTCTTAGTTAGGTTATGACCTAACTAAGTTTTTATCTAAGTTCATTCTAAGGCATCTTTTAGAGTTTGAAAAAACAAAAAAATATATTATTATCGAAGGTTTGGGAATTTTTGAAAACAAGAAGAATTACAAATGGTGACGTTCGAAAAATTTATTAAATTTAAATCCTTTTAGTATATTCGAAAGTTTTATCGAAGTTCTTCCGAAGATAGATTTTTAATTTTAATTTTTATCAGGAGGAAATGGCTACTGGCCCCTAAAAACGAGTAAGGCAAAATTAAATTATTAAAGAAAATTTAGATTAAAAAAAGAATCCTTAGGATTGTTTTTTCCGTATTTAAAATAACTTCCGATAAATTTTTGTATGGCCTTTAGGCCTAGAAAATAAGCATTAATGTGAAAAATATATAAGTTCTGTTTTTTCGTATATTCAATGCTTTTATCCAAGTTCTTTCCGAGACTTCCTTTAGATTTTGATAAAATAAGCGGGAGGGATGGTTTTTCGTATATTCAATGCTTTTATCAAATTTATTTCTAAGATTTTGTTTAGACTTTGAAAAACAACCCTTAGGGTTGGATTTTCATATATGTATTTGAAGCTTTTATCCAAGTAATTTCTAAGAGTTACAATTTTTTCTCAATTCGTACTTTTAACTTACTGAACTTAATGAATGAAGATAAGAAAAAAAATACAATTTTAAAATATTGTATACGTAGAAGTATTTAAAGACGAGATTATTCATCGAATTTTAGAAGAAAATAATAAAGATTACGATTAGAAAATATCTTCGAGAAAACTTTCGAATATACGAAAAAAAGAAAAAAGCAGCCATTCCTAAATTTTAATAAATTTTATGAACTTCACCATTTGTAATTCTTTCTCTTTTAAAAAAATCCAAAACATTCGATAATCATATTATTTTTCTGAACTTCATTTCTTTTTCAAACTCTAAAAGAACTCTTAGAATAAACTTCGATAAAAACCTAAAATATACATCGGTCATAACCGAACTAAGAGAAAAAAATATATCTATTATTATTTAAAACATCCTGTTCTTAAAATATAGGGTTATGCAGGACAAGAGGCGCGGCTTCTCCAGTCGTCTTTACAGGAGGAGGTTGCGCTTCGCAGGCCTCTAAAAAAATCACGTTGATAAAATATGGTGTTACCAGCCATGGCTTCGTCACTTTCCCCTATGGGAGGAGCTTGCGCTTCACTACTAAGATTAAAATTTAAAATCTAAAAAAAAGCAGCCATGGTTAAATCTTTATAAGATTTCTGAACTTCGCCAATTATAATAATGTTAAAAAGAAACTCTAAACTAAATTTCCTCCCCTTTCAAAATATCACGTTGCTAAAATAGTTATAGAGAAGATATATAAAAATATATTTTCTGAACTTCACCATTTGTAATTCATTGTGTTTTAAAAAAATCACAAAATTTAGATACCTATATTTATTTCTGAACTTCACCATTTTGTTTTTTGATATTATTAAAGAATTATTAGAAATAATTTTGATAAAAATTTTAAATATACCTACGGGGTTTGGGTATAAAAAAAAGGAGCTTTTTTCACCTAAAATTGCTTTTATATACTAAAAAATAAAAAAAACATCCATCCCTTAATTTTAATACATTTTCTGAACTTCTCCATTTGTAATTACTTTTTAAAAAAAAAACGCCAAAAACAATAAGTCATTTGTCCACTAAGGAAAAAAAACATTTATTAATTTTTCACCCATCTTCAAAAATCCCGTTATACAATTATAGAGTTAGTGATGATGGTGATGATGATGAATACGGAAGAGTTGGAAACGAACGTGAGAATCTCCACCAGGATGTTTTTTAAGACGCTTTTAAAGAAATTGGCGAGGTTATGGAAGGTGAAAATGTGTGGTAAGTACATAGCATGACGTGAAGTGTGGGGTTGACTCAGGACTGGAAGGCATCTTTACTGAGCCTACCTTACGCCCGCAGTGAAGGCAGTTCTCCCTCTTTAGGCACCGGGGAAGCAAAAGGCCATGCACCTATACAGAGATTCGCTCCTCCGTAGGGGACATTGTAATTATCTATTCAAATAAATAGTAATCGATGCTGACAATTATGTTAATGAGCAATTATTCTTTTCAGGACAACAGAAGAAAATTATTCAAAGTGTTTTTATTACCAAAGAAACTACTCCAATTTTGTATCTCGGACTTTCAAAGAATCTGTGTCTTTGGTCTCTGATGAAGCTTTGACTCTGCAAAGATGTTCACACTGGATTTACAATGCAGAAGTTGCCAATTCCACTCTGATATCAGAGGTAGGAATCGAGTGGTTTCTGGATCTCTGGTTCGCAATAATAATGGAGAATTTCATTAGGAATAGCCTATAATTACACACTTTTGATTGCAAACTGCCAGTGATTGCACAATTTTCATTAACAATTCCCTGTAATTACTCGATTTTCCCGATGGAGGCCGCCAGTATCCAATGGGATCTTAATGGTGGATTCATTCCCCACAGTTCGATTTGGTCTGCGACCGTCACAATTTGAGGTCCTTAGTCCAAAGTGTGTTCATGGCTGGAGTCTTCGTAGCAGCTCCTATAGGAGGCTATTTGGCAGATAGGTAAGTTGACTTTAATTCCATTATGGTTTTATTTATACATGACTGCTCATGGAAAGGGTTTTAACCGGTTAACGAGCGTACTTTAAGGTGCGGTTGCGTTCTTTGTACAAATTAGTTTCTATAACCTCGTGTGCTCCCGCCCAAGGATTTAAGGTCAAAGAAGTTTGCTCCTTCAATCTTTGCCATCCCAGTTTGAACTCGTAGAGGAGAACCTCTCACAATAGATATGTGTGGAGCCATCTTGGTTTTATTCTTTGTTGCGATTGCGCCCTCTAGTGACGTCATGTACTAGAGAATGGTCGGTGTAGGTTGGCATAAAAACATTAACACCTGTTCACATTCGAAGTTTTAAATGTATTTTTAATTCTAATTATTTTTGAAAAGCCTCAACTTTTCGGGTGCCTTATATTCATTGTTATTGAAATGGAAAATATACATGCGTAATCCCACGGAGGAAGCTCGTTCAACCAATAGCAATAAATAATTTTGTAAGTTTTTTTTCTGCACTCTCTTCTAGGCCTTTTATTTATGAGGGAGGGGGGCTACAGTTCAACGGGGGGTCCAAAACACGGGTCTCTACGGAGTATGACGCCTACGTGAAGCCCTTGAATCGGGATTTTATCCACACCCGATGTAATTTATCTTGGCTAAATAAAGGGATGGAACTATTACAGGATTAGGAGCCGGCCAAGACCCTCGGGTCCACCGAGTCCAACCCATAAGCAGGAATGTTACATTGTCATCACTTAGCAATAGCCAGACCCCCCACGGATATGCCCAATTTTATTTTATGTAACGGTATTATTTGCAAAGTATCAAGCCTATTCTTGAACATGCTTACGGAAGTACTTGATACTACTACCAGCGAGCTTTTCCAAGCGGTTATTATCTTAAATGAAATGAAATTTCTGTATTGACCCTAGGATGGAACCACTTCAAGCCATTATTTCTAGTAAAACCTTTTGCAATCTTAAAATCCTGGATCAGTTCACGCTGCAATTTACTCGTTTTTAGACGTGGTAAAGCCGTCTTTTTATCTTCTTATGATTTATGGCGAAGTTCTGGAATCATCTTAGTGCGAATAAAGAAAAGGGGGAGGGGGAAGATGATAAATTTCGAAAGGAAAAATATAAAAAGGCTTCTCTGCCTTGCCCTTTGACGTCATTTCAGGTATGGACGAGTTCCGTTGATTTTCGGAGGATTCTTGCTGTATCTGTCGAGCGGCATCTTGTCCGGCTTCGCCAATTCCTTCGAGATCTTCCTCGTGGGCCGCTTCGTCGTCGCTTTTAGTGGCAATTTCGTTTACTTGACTGCCTACATTCTAAGTGTGTGAGCTTCGGAATGTTGGTTAATTTCACTAATGAGAAAGCTAGTTTTACAAAATATTCCACTCGAAGTACACGAGCGCCGCTTCTAACTGGTTACCATTTCCACAGTGCTCGAATGGTGTCTGCCACGCCAGAGAAGTATTCTTGGATTGACCTTTTCGGTGCCCTTTGCCCTTGGCTATATGACCCTACCAATTATTGCCTTCTACGTGAGGGAATGGAGACTCCTCCTGAAGGTCATTGCAGCCTTCACCAGCATCCTCGGCCTAAACTTGTTGTAAGCTCTATGGAGTAAATCATGATTACAAAAGTTGTAGTGGTGGGGAGGGGGGAGACAGGAAGAGATGTACTGTTTATCAAAGGACGTTACTTGAGCTACCCCTAGGTAAATGAAGAGTCAACTGGTCGTGGGCAACTGGCTAGATTTTATAATTCATTTATTTCTTCTATTATAAATAAAGTAGAATAGATTAGGTGAGCCAAAGGTTAGGTAAGGTGAGGTTAATAGTCATTGGCTACAGCTGGCTGCCCGTGTCCAGGCTTTCTCGACCTTCCTGGATGAGGTTCGTCCCTAAGTTGAGACGCCTCGATCCTCGAAGAACTCCATCGATCCGCATTCTGTGGATTTAGTCTTAATTATGCGAGTGTCAGGCAGATGTTGAATAAGTATTGGCCGTTGTCCGCTTCCTGGTGGCGGCGAGTGCAGATGTAAATGTCGAATATACCCGTTTGGTGTTTGGATGTGTTTAGTTTTGGGTGATAACTATCAGAGCCTTGCCAGGGTGACTCGTATATGTGGTGTGGGAGGGATGTCTCTGGAGTTCAGGTCAGGTGTTCGGAATGGCGTTAAGATTTTGGTTTGGACCCAGATGTTGGATGTTATGCGAGTGTGGATTGTTTGGTGGGTGTTGGAGGTTATCGTACACAAATTTTGGATACCTTAGATTTTCTCTGGCAAATATTATGGAAGGTGTTGTGATAGAAATAAAGATGTTCTGATCTTTATCGACGGTACTGTATATAGGCCTGCACCTTGCAAGGGGTTAAGTATTGGGAAATTGGCGCCGGAGAGCGATGAAACACTAGAGTTAAATTATGAATAAACTGGGAAAGAAGTTATATATTCAGTAGTGGATAGAACCGAATGAAAAATAAATGATTATTAAAACTCACTATTTTTAAATACGGTAACTGGGAAAAATGTATCCTGATACTTTTCCACTGGTCTAAGATTTCCAACAGGCTCAAATTTCCGGTCACAGACTTCAAAATGAACCGAGTTTGGGAGAAATCGATACTTTTGAACTCTGTCCTGCCCGCTGTGGCTCATATTGAAATGATTCACTAAAAGACAGGTGATGTAATGTAAGATTAGATATAAAATGCAATGAAGAATAAGAAAGAGATATAGAGAAAAGAATAAACATGAGAATAGGAAATAGCTATGGAGATAAATGTACTAAATATATTGAGCAGAGGTGAGAAAAATGTCGTTTTCGTAAATTTCCGTGTCCCATCCATTTTTCCATGGCAGCATGTGAGGATACAAATAAGCCATGGAACACATGTGACCTCACACACCTCGCTCTGTCATCCATCTAAATCACCTCCACTCTCCTAAAGGGCCAGTCAGGGTGGGGATGGTATATGCACTCTTTGAAAAGGATAGTAGTAGATAAAAAAGATGGTGAAGTGGGGGTAGGGTTGCCCTTGTTTTAGGGGCATCGTTAGCTTGCTATATTTTTATTAAGTTATTTTTCCTTTGTGTGAGTATTGCTGTTTTCTCATGATTTTGTTCTGTGTGTGTTCTTCTTATTGTTCTTCATTGTATTTGTTCTTCTTTAGTCTGTAATATTTAAGCTGTGTATTTGAGCTTTCAAGCCTTTGTAAGCTTGCGATTATGTGTTTATACCTCGTGTGAATTATCTTTGTTAGTTTGACATGTCATGAATTGTGTTTTGTATCACCATGGTGTGTGTTGCTGGTGTTTGGTGTTTTTAGGTGTAAATTGGTCTTATGTTTTCCTCCGAACAGACTTTGGTGCTCGGGAATCGCCGGTTACGTCTGACTTGCCCGTGCAGCCTGGCAGGGATGTTTATCCTGCGTCCAGTTCTTCGTAATTCTGGTAGGATATCATTAGCCATTGTGGACCATACTTTCTTGGCTAATTTCTGGGTTGCGACATTTATCGGCTACAGCTTCTGCCTGCGGTGCAGGTCCCTTCTTCTGCATTTGTTCATGAAGAGGGACGCAGAGTTCTGTACTCGTTGGAGCCTTTTCATAGCTGTTTTGCTGGCCGTTTGAGTCACTACTGCGGGGTAGATAAGCTTAGCCCGGATGAACGACAGGTATAATTTCCTGATGTTCGCCGAGCTGAGTTCTCTGAACCTATATAGCTTAGAGATTTCTTTCTTCGCCATATTCCGCCTCACCGTGTAGTGACTCGAGTATCCGCGGTCGGAGATTTTTAGGCCCAGGATGTTGCCTACGGCGGAGTAACCGTATCTCCTCCCATCAATCATGATGGGCCATGTCAACTCACGGCCCAGTGGGAGAATTGTGAACTTCTCCCTGTTCGTCCGGATTTTCCACTTTTTCTCGAAGTTGTTGATGTTCGAGATCTCCGCGATGGTGTTGTTAGCCTGGTTCCTTGCTTTCCTATCCCTACAGGGGACGATTTGAGTGATGTCATCTGCGTATTGCAGATACATCGTGTCCCCGTGGATTGGAGTAGGGAGGTCGATGGTAAAGACCAGGTAAAGCAAGGGACTCAGGCAGCTACCCTGGGGAACGCCTGCTTTAAGTTCTAATTCTGGACCTTTGTGATCTTCTATCATGATATGCGCCCTTCTGTCCATGATGAAGTCACAAAGAATCCTTTCCAGGACCGGGTTTAGCTGGAGACAGGATCTTGTATTGCAGTCCACTCAGCCAAACCTTGTCGAAGGCCTTCTGCACGTCCCTCATCACGATGTCTACATAGTGACCTTTCGCATGGCATTGCGCGATCTTTTCTGTTAGGAGCGCCAGGGCAGTTTCAGTGCCTCGTTTTGATCTAAACCCATGTTGTGCCGGGTTGTGCGCTCCTAACTCGTCGAGTTGATTTTGTAGCCTGTTGGCTATAATCTTCTCGAAGATCTTGCCGGGTACTTCTAGGAGAGAGATTGGGCGGTAGTTGGCCACTTGGTCTGGGGGCTTGTTCCCTTTCGGGATAAAGATGATTTTTGCCATCTTATACCCATCTGGGAAGTAGCCTGTATTCAGGGAAGCGTTCATGATGTTGACCATTCCCTGAATAATTTGCCTAGGGGCATTCACTAGGTTGTTCTTAGTAAGCCCAGACCATCCTGGGGCCCTCTGTTTGAAGGACTTTATGGTGTCAATTGTCTCTTCAACAGTGATCGGGCGTCCGTGGTCAACCATCTCTCTCTCTCTAGACACTTGCGGTTGTGGGTGGGTCCTATGTATCATCGTTCCGAGGTCCTCGAGCAGTCGGTCTTCGAAGTCCTGGTCGAAATCGTCGTTCTCCTCAGGTGAGATCGCAAAGACCTCTTTCCAGTGGTCCCTGAATCTTCTTTCCAGGGTATCAGGATCTTTTATGAATATGTCGCCATCTTTGATTTTAATCCCAGGCCTGGGAGGCAATCCCCTAAGTCTTCGGATGCTATTCCAAAAACGTACAGGATTAGTCTCCCGGTCTAGCCTGCCAATGATATCATCCCAGATTTCCTTCTGTTTCTCGAGGATTGTGTTTTTCATAGCCTCGCTTAGCTGTCTCATTCGGGCTTTCTTTTCCCGGGTCGGGCCTGTCCTACCAACTTCTTCATAAATTTTCCTGTGTTCCCTAGCGATGCCCCTCATTTCATCCGTCCACCTAGGTTGTGGGAGTATTTTGTACGAGATCCTGGGGACGCATCTTTCGTCAGCTTGAATGAGGCGATTGGTGATGTTATCAATCTCCTCATCAATTTCTTCCAGATTTGCGTCCTCCAGGTCAGCTGGGTGATAGGCGCTGAGCATTTCTCTGTACTGCTCCCAGTTAGCTTTCGCATAACACCTCCTATGTGGGACGGGCCTGAGCATTGGCGCAAGCGAAATGGTGGTGATAATTGGGACGTGATCGCTCGGGACTACTGGGCCAGGTTCGTTGGCGATGTTAAAGGGGAATTCCGGGCTCACCAACACAATGTCCGGTTTTGTCGCCGAACAATCTGTTAGATAAGTTGGGAAGTCAGGTCCTACTCTCTGGACTCTATTTCTGTCGAATAGTAGTTCCAGATTTCGTCCCCTTTGGTCAGCGCACCTGTAGCCAGATGCACGTCAGCGGGCGTTTAGGTCCCCGCCTAGCAGCGCTAGCCTTTTGTGTCCGAACAGGGTGAAGAAGTTGTTGATTGGTAGGTACTGTCGCCTGGGTGGCTGGTAGGCTGCCACCACAGTTAGGCCACCAACCAGGGTCGGGATCTCGACCGCCACGAATGATTCATCTAAGTCCGGCAATGTTCTGTACTCTATGTTTTTTCTGATAGCGATGGCTGCGCCATCGTATCGTTCTTGAGTGTGGTTTTTCTGGATAACGTTGTAGTTGTGTATCTTTATGTTGTCTGTGGTTGTGTTTATACCATGCTCTGATATGAGGATGAGGGAGGTTATTCGATACATTCTTGGGCACTCAGAGCGCCACAATTAAGCTACCCTGCGGGGAAGCCAATCATGTTTGGGGATTGTCTCAATAGTGGCGATTGACTTCCAAACAAAGCTACTAACGAAAGAGGATAGATATTTAAGATACAATTTAAAACAAAAGATGACTGATAATTATATATAATTCCGCGCCAAGTTGTAAAAAGAAATAAAATTGTACCTCAAGTTTCATAAAAGGAGTCTAAAATTTGCTCATTAATTCGTCTTTTCATTTCTTAGAGTGACGATGGAATCACCAAGATGGCTAATTCAAAATGGCAAGTTCTCTAAAGCGGTCAAAGCAATTAACTTCGCTCGCAAAATAAATGGCAAGCCAAAATTGAGTGGGGACGACCTTATGAAAGAGTTTTTGCCAATTTTGGTAGTGGTAAGATAATTTCTCTTAGTTGGAGTTGATCATTTATTTTCAATTTTAAGTTGAGCGAAGTTCTATATCAAAGTTTAATTCAATTATATTTCAAATCTAGTCTGTTATTTTATCTTACGATGATTCCACCGGGTGCTTCTTTATCACCGAATGGTAAAACAATGAATGAGACTCACCTGTATACCTTACAGGTGTGATCCCGGGTCTGAGTATATGTATATTCACGTTGGAGGGGAAGGGTAAAGAGGAAGAAAAGGGATGGGGGAGGACGAGGATATGAGACAAAAAATGGAATGAACAGAAAGAACAAGACTAGTAAACGATTATAATCATAGATGACAAGGACTTCCCAATTACTAGCTCCTGTCACCGAAATGGTAGGTGATAGTAGGATGTTAAGTTATAAGTTTGTAAGAAAGATCAGTGGATTTGTAATTAGTGAATTTAATTGTCCTTTGGTTCTTCTCCCCCTAAAATCAACTTACATTTGGATCGTTCCAAAGATTGCAAAGCAACTAGCTTTGGTTTTGTCGACCTGGTTGGTACCTGGAGGAGTGGCTCGTCCCCCCGGACTGAGTGTGGGTAGAGAAGGCCCCGCTCACTGGAGTGACTCGAACTCCTTGACAAGGCCTGTAGAGTCTGGGGTGGGAGCTGCTGAGTTCCCCGTTTCCCTCTCTGCACCCATTTTTTTCCTACGACTAAACCCCCTTTATTTTCGCTCCCAGAAAGAGGGTGGATGTTGTAGCCGGGGTTAGCACCCTTGTTGCGACTAAAGCCTACCTAGAGGACATGTACGGCCTCTTGGTCCCAATACCCGCATGGGGGCGGGGCTACCTTGTGTAGACTGTTACAACCAGTATCCAGAGGAACGGTAGATTTTCCCGGTTCGAGTGTAAATAGGAAAGGGCTGGGTCAATGGGGGGTAATTCAACTCTTTGAAAGGGTCTGAGGAAGCTGGTGGATTCTCCATTTCCCACAATGCCCTCACTTTTTTCTACGACTATCCCCCTCTTTATTTTCGTACAAGAGGGTGAATGGTGTAGTCAGGGTTACCACTCCTTGCAGTAATTGGAGGACAGGGGCAGCCTTCCACTTTCAGCACCCAGGTATGGAAATAAGAGGTGATCACACACCCTGAGTGGACCCACCTATCTTTATTCTACTTTATTACATACCCTCATCTACTCCTTTCCACTTTTCCTCTTACTATCCAGAGAGGGTCTGGTGAGTTGGGGCACTTATGCCGTGGGGTCCTTACATGCTGCGAGGGCCGATAGCCCGCAGGCTAGGGGAGTTATATGGTACGGGATGTGCTGAGGTGCCGATTCTCTTCACCGCTTCCAGTGTCCATGAGATGGCAGACACTCCGAGCCTAAGTCCGCTCATGGGAAAGAACCGCCCAGGGCAACCAGCTGCCCGAAGACTCAAGATGAGAGAAGAGACCTCCTCCATTTTATGGGACTCCCATGAGAGCCAAATCCTTCCAAATTTCGGAGAAGAATAAGGCTAAGGCTGGCTCATTCGGCCTTGAGGCCCCTTCCAAGGAGGGAAAGAAGAGGGACGCTCTCCCCTCTCTCTCTTCTCTCCATCCACGAGAAGATTAAAAAGAAACCGTGTGCACTTTTCTCCTTCCGTGGGGTTCCAGGGACGGCGAGGTCCCCTGCCAAGTCGGCAGGTGATCAGGTTAAGGATGCCGTAGGGTGGGTAGAGTATGTCTTAACAATCCATGTCAAAGAGTGAGATGACGTCGGGGCCCTCATCGAGAGGTTACCCGGCGTTTTATAGCCAGCCACTTTCAACCGCTTCCTCGTCATTCGCCTAACTGATGGCAGTAATCTGTCCATAGGCACCATGTTCCATCAGCGTCAAGCACTTGCAAGGAAATTTAGCAGAGAAGCGAAGGTCGTCAGTTTCCCAGACGAGACCCTTCTGGTAAATGCAGGTGACAATGGGAGTACTTACCGGACACACTCCGAATCACCTGCGCAGGTGACGTCGAATTCTATTGTGAAATTCGCGAAAGTAGTCTATTCGAGGGATCTCTGCCACTATTCCGTAGAAGATCTTACTGAAGAGCTGGCCGCCGATCAGTGAGCGGTCAAGATCAAGCGCGTGGTGAGGAAACAGGGAGGGGCCTCGAGAACCACCCTAAATATTAGTCACGTTTGATCGTGACAGGCTTCTCACACCGATTACATGGCAGGGATAGGGCAGCTTTCCGGGCTGCTGGCAAAGAAGATGGGAGACAGTAGAGGGGAACTTAAAGTTACGTGTCATTGTGCCGCGACTGTTCCCATGGACCTACCCCTCAATGACGCGACGGCTTCAGGTTGCTTTCTGTCGTCTCCGAATTGGACAAACTCGCAGGACGCACCGCCATTTGACGAAGCGCTCGCCTGTGCCCTATTGTGAAGACTGCGTTGTTCCCCATTCTGTTCGGCACATTCTTGTTGAATGTCCCAGTCTGGGCGATCTTCGCGCACTTTACCTGTCCCGGTACCGGGACGAGCGGGGTTGCTACCGCTTGTCCCTTGTACTCGGGATAGGTTCCTGCACACTGACTTGTGGACTTTACGACTTTTTGTAGGAGGCCGGCTTCCTCCCCTTTATTTGACTTGTTTTGTTTTTTGTAGGTTGCATGTTCTTGCGCCAGGGGAAAAGCGGGCCTACCCTCGACGCCGAAGCGCGCCTACTTTTTGCTTTGTTTTCTTGTTATTTTGTTTAGCGTGTTTTTTTAGCGTTATTTGTTATTTACATACTGTTATTTGTTTTCTTATTACTTGTTTCTTAATATAGCCTAGTAGTAGGCTGTGTCGTGTACGGGGACTTATGCCTAAGCAGGCAGTAGCCAGATGGGCTAAAAAAAAGAAAAAAGAATCGTGACAGGCTCCCTGGATCAGTGCGTGCTGGTTAGTATCGCTAGCTCGTCTAGGATTTCGTGTCATTGTTGCAGAAATGCTACCACTGCAACCGCTTACGCGATACAACTCGTTTGAGGGGACGCGCCAAATCGGGTAAACCCCAAAGCTTTGCAAATTGTTCTAAGATCATATACGATAAATCTGCCGTGTACGGCCAAATGTGCGAATAGTAGCGAGCCAGCCACAACCTGCTCGTATCTTCAGAAAGAGGTCCTGATCTTTCAGGTGTTGTGGACCGAATCTCTTTTAGAGAGGTCAAGTAAGTGGTTCAGTAGCTGGGTCGAACTCCGTGCGACCAAGGACATCCCACGCCTCTCAGGTGAGGAAAGTACCCTTTGCTCCTGGTCCCTCCAGGCTTATTAACACGGTTACCACCACGACCATTCTGAACCCTTCTGTGGCTACTACCTCAACTGGGCGCTACCCTTGTAGAGCTGTCGGCTCTAAGTGCTCACGCCAGTCATGGCTATCTCATCCCCCCTCGAACGCGCACCCTCTTTTGGGAAGGTAAAGCGGCGCACGCCTCCACCAATTAGTCAGACTCATAGTAAGCAACCCCCACCCGAAGTTGGGCGGGAGACCATACTCGGAATCTTCTAAGACTGAGCCCCTTAAAGAAGGGCAGCAATAAGGGAGCCTCGGCTTTCTCTCCCTTATCTAATGGTGGAAGGGGAAATGTAGACATCGGGACCCTCCAAAAGATGAGACCCCTCCCTCCAAGCCTCCCCGCCCGCCAAAGGATTCGAGGCAAGTGGAGGAGAAGACTCCCAAAGCGAACCAAACCTCTTTAGTAAGTAAGCCATCGAAAGCAGTGACACCTTCATCAACCAACAGCCTTCGTAGTTCTTTCCCCAGGAAGGTTATAGTCATTCCTCGAGGGTCTTTTCTTCGAAGATGCCCCCTGTAGATCCTTCGAGCTAGACCTATCGGGCAATTTCCTCCACTGGAATTGCCATGAATTCAAGGCTGACTGGAAGAAGCTGGGAAGGTTCATATCCTCCTTCAGCCATGTCTCCAGGAAGCCATGTTGGGGTGTGCCCTCATGGTCACCCTCGCGAAGTATAAGGGTTTTACAAATCGCGGATGCGCGATTTACGCACTACATGATTTCTCCATTCTCATTCTCGCAAAAAACTTCTTTCAGGCAGTGACATTGGAGCTACACATGGATAGGTATACCATTATTTTAGCATACATTGCACGTTCAGCCAACTTCGATGCGGCGGAGTTCCGCCTAGCCTTAGCACTGTTACCGATTCATTCTCATCCTGGAGGATTTGAACGGTAAGCACAACCTCGGGATTTTTTTTTTTTTTTTTCAAGAGCTCATCTGGCGACAACCTCGGGAGGTCTACACGATCAATCCTGGGGTTCGGGTCCCTGCCGGTTTGATCAAAGAGTTGAAGATTTGTGACCAAAATGGGGATCAGTTTACGCTCATTTTCCAAGAACCCCTTCATTTTCTTGTTTTGATCTGTCCCTTTGTTCCGATGATGCATAGGTGGGATATGGTCGATGACCTTGGTGGTAGTGACTACTTTCCTACCCGAATGTCATTTTCCTGGTAGGTGAGGTGACCTGCATTTCAGGCAATAACATTTCTCTTTCCCAAACGAGGAGTTTAGATTGGTTTATGAGGCCGTTGAGTTCGTCTCTGGCAACCTCATCGCCATGGGCCTAAGTACTATTCTTAAAATGTATGGTCACTTTGCATGCTGTCCGCTTCCTTGGTGGCCGGCCGAGTGTCAGAGGGCCCCCAGAGAGTCTTCTGACTTGGCACGAACGATTTCGTCGAGCAAGGGCTAGGTTCTGGTATGTTTAAAGCACGCCAACCGGAAGCGGGTCAAAAGAACTTGGCAGGTACTCGCATGACACACTTCCGTCTTCTATAATACAGGACCTCAATCTCTGACCCTATGCCTGTTTGAGATCTTCGCGACCGATTTATATACATTCTTTAATCTCTAGTTGGGGTTCTTTTCCGCCATCATTTATTGCACGTCCTATCCTCGCTGAAGGCCGCGATTGAACTTTACCCACAGATGTGAGGAACCCATTCTGGGCGATATCACCTATGCCATGTTTGCTTTGGCACTTGGGTAATCGATGGATGGCCTTTCTGTTAAATTTATTCAACATGATCTGGACATAGCATATCCCCACAGATTCTTGGCCGCCGTGCTAATCTTTCGCAAGCTGGGAAGAGATCGCTCTATTTCGGATGGTTTTCGCCTAATTTCTCGAACTTCCTGCCTTCCGCACATCCCCCATAAAGAACCTGCTTGTTGATGCTGGGGAGATGATTCTCGCTCTGCGCCGTACACAGTGCATTATGCGCTTGTACTCGCCAGCCCATTGTCTCCTTCAGTCGCCAATGGCTCTCATTTCTTCCGCGGACGATGTCGATCGTTTTCTCATGCCGAAACACGTCACTCATATCCTAATCCTTTCGAGTTTAGGGCAGGCAAGTCCTTCAAGAGCATGCTGCAGGTCCCGGGCTGGTTGTGCCTAGGACGACACCCTGGAGGGTACCGCCTTTGACAATTTGTCACCACGCCACTGCTCCCAGTGTGCATAGATGACCCCAAATCAGAAGAGAAGTTAGGTTTTCACGCCGTTTCACACTTGATAGAAGTCGATGGGGGCTCCGGCGCGGACTGAGTCTGTTTTCACGGGCGAGTTTGCTGCAATACACCGCTCACTATGAGACATTACGCATAGTGTTCGGTGCTTCTGAGGCATTGCAATTTCCGCACCTCCTGGTCCGCATTATCCGTGACGCCACGGCTGCATCCTACATCCTACGTCGAGATTATATTTGTGCTGGGTCTCTGGATATGCATGGAAATGGACCTGCTGATGAGAGCGCCCAACAATTCGCAAGGACAGAGTGACAGGGCCAGCCCTATGTTCTCCCCAATATTGTTTTCATGGCAAAAATCAGGTCAGCCCTTGGGGTTGCTTGGCAAACCCCAAGGGCTGATGGCGGACGGGAACCTAAAGTTTTGCACCATTGTGCCACGTCTTTTCTCGTGCACCTACACCACAAAGCCTGACAGTTTCTGCAGTCTTCGAATCGAAGCCCCACGCGGTACGCATCGCCACTTGATAGAGCACCCCCCCACTCTACGCCTTAATGCGACGATTGCTTGTTCTCCCAGACTGTTCGATACATTCTTGTCGAGTGTCGCAGTCTGGTGATCTTCAGGATCGATACCTGGCCTGGTACAGGGAGGAGTAGGGTCGCTACCACTTGTCCTTTGTACTCGGGACAAGTTCTTGCAATCCTAATTGTGACGCCGACACCGGAGCATTTATTTTCTTTTCTCTTTTTACTTATTTTTTTTAGTTCTCATATTTACGCTGAATACTTTTAAATTTCGGATGTTATGCCCTCGGTGGTGGTCGCCAGAATAGACTCGTTAAAAAATGGTTTCTTCAAATTCAAAGCGAAAACCAACGAGGGCAAATCACCTATAAAGATTGCATTGGCAGATTTGTACAGAAAATGTTGAATCTGGAGGAAGTTGAAATGTGTGGAAGATATTCGGGCGCAGATGCCCCTTTAGGCATTGATGCTGGAAGGCAAACTGCGGTTGGTGGTGCCAGGAGGGCACACAATTCTCCGGATGTCAAGTGAAGCGAGGTTTTCCATCCTACATCCCTTTGCGAGCGCATAGGCGGGGGGGATGGGGTAGTAGGAGAAAAGGTTGGGAAGATGACACGCATGTTTAACCTACTACCCCCAACTGGAGCCAAGAGGCTGGAGCGAACTCATCCTCCATCCCCGCTCTGACCAGGAAGGAAGAACGAAAGATGCTGGTCGACGACTAGACGGCGAAATTAATCCCCGGCCAATCGGCGCGAAGAAAGTCGCCGTCAAAGGTTAAATGGGGAGATGTCTAGAAGGAATATAGCCCAGGAGGTTTCAATCTGTTTGAAACTACCGGGACCACTGTGGTCATTGGGTCGCTCCGCTCCTCTAGGTGCCACTTGCAACACTCTAAATGTCCCCCCCCCCTTGCGTCAGTATCATCTCGTAAGGATGGGGGGGTCATACCTTTAACTGCCCTTTATTCTGGTAAGAACTCGTACGTTGATTCTTAAATACAGCTTCCCATCATTTTGGTATAGCAAGAGTTGCTATTCCAGTTCTCGTAATTCTCAATCTTAACGACGCTATTTTTTTCCCCACAACATTTTAAACGACCTCGTTTATAGTGAATTGCGTGAAATAATTTTCTCTTTGGTTAAACTCAAGCTTTTGGCCATTTATTCACCTACAATTATATAGGAGATAAAGTAATTATAAATATCTAGATGACAACAAATAAAACTCGCATGATGTGAGAAACAAAATGAACGCATTCAATAGTATCAGATTGACAATGAATCACGCTGTTGGTACTTGGACGGTGGACGGCAATATTAGCAATTAGTTAGCATTTGATCGTAATGTTCCTAAATTGCAATGGAATTGGATTAAAGAGAGTGAGCGTAATTGTCGACCTCGATCGAGTCGGTACAACGAGAAAGAGAAGAAATAGAGGTGAAAAATTCGCAAGTTTGATTAAGCGGAAGATTAACGATTTAGGAATTCTACTGTCGTAAAGGAAAGCGAGCCATAATGGAGGTCCTAATCCTTGTTGTGTACGGTAATGAAGCACCGATGATGGTGATCTTAAGAATATGGTGCCCAGGTTAGAACCGGTAATTGAAGAAAGATTGAAGACAGCTTAACATTGCCTCTCACTCCGTGTGAGGACTTTACATGGGTGTCTGATCGTTTTCCGCTCCTGCGTCAGTTTATTCAGTCACAGAAGACGCTATAATATAATACACAACTAGGATGCATCCCCATGATCAAACTTGACCGAGGGTGGCCACTCTTATCCAAAGTCATTAGTGACGGCGGGGCCGGATGGCTCACTAGATATCTTTCTAACTTCTAGCCATACAGCGTTTCTTCTTTTTGTGCTCCTTTCATTTTACCTTGGGTTAATCCATTTCCGCTTTCTTCCTGAATAACCATAAACGTCATATAATCAAGTTTTTTTTTTGCATTTGCTTTGTGCAGTCGAATCATACTGTTGACTCCAACCTCGGCAGAGGAGGATGCTGTGGTAAGCAGCAATCTGAAGAAATTCGCTTGCCAATTCCGAAATCTTCCCGACTATCCCCAACAGTATTAAAATTGGGACTCCTCCTGACAGTCAACTGGTTCGTCTGTAACATGGTTTACTACGGTCTTTCTCTCAGCGCTGGCAATTTCGGGTGAGTGAGTGTCGTAAACGATTTAAAGATAGCCCAATCATCTAAATTGACCGGATCATTTTTGTTTGAGGAATTTCAATTAATAATTCAATACATCCTATGGTATAAAAGCCCCTAGCATCAGACAATGGAGACTTCCCAAATCATCAGTCCAAAATAAAAAAAGAACTCTTTTTCTTTCTTCGCAGTGTCAATACATTCGTGTATATGTTCCTGGGCGGGCTAATGGAGATACCATGCTACATTCTCATCGTGCCCTTTGTGGTGAAGTACGGAAGGAGAATTCCGCTCATTTCCTTCTTTGGTGTTTGTGGTGTTGCTGTACTTTCTTCCCTAGCATTATCTGAAGGTAAGGAATCGGATCTACGATGACATTAAATAGTTGTATAGTGATGTTGGCTTCCCAGCCCCAATGCCCGCAAGATCTGTGGATATATATATATATATATATATATATATATATATATATATATATATATATATATATATATATATATATATATATATATATATTCATACATTTTCACTTCCTCTATCTTCACCACTTTGTTTACATATCTCTCGTACCAAACATTCTATTTTGCACCATTTGCCAAGTAATCAGCGAGTCCTGTGGATTGTGGTCATCAACAATTCGTTGGTGTAATGTCACATTTAAGTTATTTTCCCGCACCTGTAACTGACAATTACTGAAACCATTTGACTTCCCGAAGTATTGAACTGAACGTGTATATAACAGCTATCAGTAACAGTTTATACTGCAACATGCTGATATGTGTTGGACGATTCTCTTACATTCTTGCAACAGGAATTGGATGTTGGGTTCCCAGCTATCGCTACTCTATGGTTTTGCATGTGTATATGTCATCGAATCTGAATTTGGGCCGAGAATATTGAAATTAATAGTTTCGCTCTCTGAATTTCTTGGATTGATTGATAAACAAGATTGTGCCTTTGTGTTATGCGCCTTCGCCTCTTGAGACTCTACACCGCATTGAGTCATACCGAACCAAGGTTTTCTTTTAGCTTCCGGGTCCTATCGCTCCTTTTCCGTTACCAGCCTTCACTTTGAGTGTAATGATATCCCCCTTCCTAATCGCCGTGCTTTCTTCATCGCGAACGAGCTTCTTTGTTTCCTCAACCACCGATCACCTCCTCAGTATTGCCGTTGATATACAACATCTCTTTCCACGGAGGGATCCCGACACATCCCGAGGTCAGTTTTCCTACTTATCGCAGTATTCGTCTTCTCTTTCCCTTTTACTTGCCAAATCTCGATTCGGATGGTGGCCCCTTGAATAGTATGTGATAATCTATTCCCGATCGGCAAGTCCTCGAAGACACAGTGTGTCCTCCGAGTTGCCTCCCTTAGCCCTGTGTCTGCCATTCTCAGGGGGCGACTATCTTCAATGCTAGCATCTGCTCTCCTCGTAATTCGTTGGCTACCGATCATGTGGAGACAGCGTTCCGACGTTCTTCTTCCTTCCTCCTTAACCATGAATGTTCCTTGCATTAGGGAAAATTATACGCCGCCCAGTTCCATTCCCTAATTTCCTCACGTGCACTGTTTCTGGGAGCTTCATCTATACTCTCTCCCAGTATTTACACCCAACTCCCTACCCCGTGATTTTTTTTTTTTTTTTGCTTACTTTCTGCGGGGTATCTTTTTCATGATGGGATCCTTGCAAGGAGGAGGCTGGCCACATTGCCCGGGCAGCTTTCAACCTCAATTACTTGGTTACACGGTTCATGCCAGACTCGGTTTCCCAAATATTCTCGATCGCCCTATCTATTTCGCCCTCCCATACTCATTACAGTTTTCCCTCTTTTACCTTCCATATAATCTCATAACACTCTTGTCTAATCTTGACGAAAACCCTCCTTTCTCAATGGAACAGTCACTTCTCTTTCCAACCACACTCCCCCCTCCTCTCTCTCATATAACTTTACTTATGATCTCTACTCAGTTTCTCATCCTCCGATTATTGTTTTTCCTTTCTCTATCTTTGCATTATTTAGTCGTCTGGCGTAGTAGGACACAAGCATTAATCGCATATCAGTACCTGTTCTAATTAAAAAACAACAACAACAATAAAAATACTTGGAACTTGTATAATGCTTTTGCAAAAGTGTGAAAGGCATTTTATCGGTGTGCATATATATTTTGAATAATAATAATGATGATCATATTCACAGTGTAATATAATTGTTTATAAAGGGAGTTGCACGAGGCTAGCTGAAGCGATTCTTCACAAACTTGTATATCTCCTTATATATAGTTTTGTCCCAGAGTACAGGAACTTGGGATTTGTGGTGCTGAATATGTTTGGAAAGCTAAACATAACATCAAGCTTCCAGTTACTCTACCTTTACTCGAGTGAAATCTTCCCAACCAACATAAGAACCCAGGGCGTTGGGATCACATCTATGATGGGGCGGTTAGGATCCATTCTTTCGCCGGTCATAACGGATGTAGTTGTGAGTATTTTCTCGTGTTTTAATAATTCTTAACACTTGGTTGTCCAAAATTGAGAGACTACAAAGGAATGAAGTGAGCAAAGTGAATTGATGGGTAACTTTTTTTAATCCAATTTTTTGCAAAGTAATTTTTTTCCTTTGCCTTAAATGTTTAAAAGGGCAAACAAATGACTTTTTACTAGTCTTATTTGCTAATCAGGATTATAAGCATTCTATTATAATTTCATTTGTTTTCCTTGTTCGGTATATTGACAGGGGCATTTAAGTTGGAGGCTTCCGATCTTGATATTTGGTTGCAGTAGTTTACTTGCGGGAATCATCACAGTGATTCTGCCAGAAACAAATACGAAATCACTTCCAGATACTGTTGAGGACTTGGAAAGGTAGGTGGAATCACCAGCAGAAACAAAGGTAAACACTTTAAGATCAGACACGGTTTTCATTACTAATATATGGACATAAACTTCAAGCGAAGTATAAACAGGATAACTAAGACAGAGCCGAAGAAACTTCGGTAACATTTATTGCAAACGTTTCAGGATTATAACAAATCCCATCATCAGTGCTAAAGAATTAATAAAAATACAGATTAAAATATGTACATAAGTTTTTTTTCTAACACATGCGAAAAAAACAAGCAAAAAAATCGTGAAACATGAAGCTTAAATTTGAAGCGAATTAAATACAATGGTAATACGAAGAGGAAAACCAACGAGGGAAAGGATATGAAATGGGAACAAAATTCACAATGGATTTAAAAAAAAAAAGAATGGGAAATTTACTAACAAATTAACATGTTTGTTAATGTGTGACTATATTTAATGGAACAGATAAGGAGTTATTATTTAGAGTGGGTCTGAAATGTTGCCTATCGCAGCAAGTATCCTGAAGTTCTCGAGTGTAGCTCTGGAGCCACATTGCGAGAGGTGGTTTCGAATCGGGGATGGATCAGGTTTACCAAGGTGAAGACCAGTTCTCTCAGATCTACTCATATGCTGCGTGAAGCGGGAGTAAAGCTTGCGCCTTGTTGCCCCCACATATGACAGTGCTACTACTGCACGTACAACGAAAACCGTATATTATTTTGGATCACATACTGGGGGTGGTGGTTGATCTTTGAACTTGATGATGGGATTTATTATAATCCTGAAAACGTTTGCAATAAATGTTATGAGTTAATTTTCATATTATTGCTTTCCTCACGTGCCACTTTTGAGTTTTTTCATTATATATATATATATATATATATATATATATATATATATATATATATATATATATATACAATGCACGAAAAAATATCCTTGAAGGAAAACATATTCTAAGTACTCTTGAACTTCATTTAGTTTTCCATTATTAGTTTAAACACGATGGTGATATTATGGATTTGCGGTCCGCATTCTAAAGATTTCCAGCACTTTCTTCTTAACTTCTCTTGTTCCTTTTATTAAATTTATTTTTGAACATAACAATACCTTTCCGTTACGGGACGCCCCTTTTCTTCTATCATCGTGTACTCCCTTTATTGGTTGTCCACTTCCGGCTCGCTTTTGCCTTTCCTATGCTTACAATCATCTTTTGTTCGCCTCTTCTCTTAAGATCTCTCGCCTTGAGAAGGAACTGAATAAAGTTTTAAAGCACTTTGAATTCTTGCATCTTCTTTCTTAGGCCAAAGTTTTGTGAGGCATAAAATCTATTCACAACACTTTCATATCAGAGGGAGCCTACAGTCTAACGTGGAAACCACCAAACGAGCGGGATTTCACACCGTATGGCAGCCGACTCGAATTTGGGCCACACTGTTCGCGCAACTTCACTCATCGTTAGGAGTAAAGTATTCATTATCAGAACTGTATCATCTAAAAGTGGGGTCGGTGCACAAAAACGTCCCCACAACCATCTTTGTTTTCGAGTCATTTCTTCTTTAGGCTGAGGGCCCCAATTAAACCACCTCATCCTTCTCTCTATGTACACTTATCATACACAATATTATCCCAATGTACTTCGCTCAGTACCCTTCCTCCGAAGAATTCTTCTATATAATCAATTCACATTTTCGCACTTCAATACACTTTAATTTAAATATCCTATTCCCAAATATGTTTTTATCCATTCTTCTATCAACCAGTACCATTTTAAAACAGTTTCGTACACAATCTCTTGCGCATCTTCCCTATTACCGGGGGAGGTAAACTGTTGGATGGTGAACAGTTTTTACGTTGGCAGCAAAAAGTGCGTTTATATGAACATTGGCAGAGGTGATTCGTTTGATATGCATATGTACGTGTAAATTTGAACCAAAGCTGCCTAATGTCACCGTGTCTGTTTAATTCCCTCGCCTCTGTGAGGGAAGAGTTAAAGAGACCATTGCAATTTATGGTCACCACAAAGACTGACATTCAGAGGATTCCCCTGCGGAACGTATCTTTCTGCGAACGCCCGGATAGAGCATCCACTACCCGTAGGCGGAATTGACGATCTCGTATGATACGTCACCTTGCTCCCCTCGCATAGAATGAAGAAATTCTATGATACCTTGTTGCCGCACATTCATAGGTCTTCTCCACATCAAGAAATAACGTGGTGAAATGTTGTCAATAAAGAAAGGCTTTGCAGATTGGCAAATTTCAGTTAGAGCAGGACATCCAATGTGAAGTGGAACTTACGGAAACCACAGTATACGAAAGAGAGAGGGGCCGAGGGTGATCCATCCCCGGCATGCCAAAAGTGACCATGGTAGCAATTTGCAAGATATTTGGGAAGATTCCCTGCAACCAGATCATGTTAAACGAGCGAAGAGAAAGGTCTCGGCTCGTTCATATTCACGCATAAAGCAAGAGCAGAATGCAACTCGCGTAGGGAACACAGGTTTTTGAAAAATAATCCGCTTCTAGTTGCGCTCTACTCTGACCTCTTGTGCAGTTACAACCCCAGGCCTGGACGATATCACTTATGCTATGCTTTAGTAGCTAGATGAGCAAGGTTTTGCCTTTGGTAGCTTTTTTGAATATGATCTGGCTGGATGTTATTTACCAAGATCCATGGCGATTAGCTACTGTGCTTACTTTTCGCAAGCCGTAGAGAGTTCATTCGACCCCGTTTGGTTTATGCTCTATTTCTCTAACTTTTTTAGTGTGAAAGTTAGTTGAGAAATTGGTACAGGTTAAGTTAGCTTATTTGCTAGACATAGGAAGTCACCTGTACTCTGTACTGTGCAGTTTCCGTAAGTTCCATCTACGTCGGATGCTCGGCTTCGTCTTGAGAGTGCTATGTATCTCCAAGGCATTCCTTTACAGGCATAATCTCGACGTGGTTATTTATTGATTTGTAGAATAGATATGAGGTATCATTGAGACCTTCCATTTTGCGGAGAATCGGACGCCTCCTTATTTTTATGTCAGAGTTCTTTCCATATATTAGATTCCGGGTATGGATAAGAGGGGAGTGGGGAAAGCCCTCTCATGGCCCGTATGGCGAGAGGGTCTCTCGATTTGAAGTGCATCAACGTTGCTCTTAATCGCGAACATCAATGGTATCATCTCGGTGCATCCGAAAAATATCCTCGTCATGCTCTACATAGACATGATTCTCGATCTCTTTCGGCACGTCTCGGGTGCCGAGCTACAGCAATGACTCCAACAAGCCCTGACTGCTTCTCTTTATATCGAAATGCTCAGGTTTCTGTTTTCTTTGGCCAAGAGTATATGCGTGCACTTGCATCCTCACCACCCAGACTAGAACCTCTTCCTAAATGGGGTTCCGCTTGAATGTGCTTGGCCTGGCGATGTTTTTTTATTTTGTACTCGACCGACACCTCACCTGAAATGCACATATCTGCATTTCTTATGCTCCTCCCATGGAGATTTTCCGCTCTGTGGCATTCAGGAGGAGGGGTTCGCATAGAACTACCCTACCCTTGATTTTCCATTCATTTGTTTGCTCGCAGCTTGAATACAGATGCGAGATTTTATTTTCCTTATCTGTGCCTCTATGGTAGATGATGGATTCGATGCTTTACGATTGTCTCCTGTTGGCTTGTGGTGTCTCCCGCAAGTCTTGTGCAGAGCTTTCTTGTTGAGGCTTGGGCGGTTCGATTCCCTTCGATATACATCTTGTTCAGTACATGATGAACTTGTACGCGCGTGACCAGTCTCTTCCAGTTGCCAACAGCTCTCGTTTTCTCCGTGGTTGATTCTCGACGGTGCTTATTCTGGCAAGAGAAGATAGTCAGGCCCTAACGGTTTCAGGTTAGAGTCCGATGTAGCTCGCATATTGGTGGCACTGAAAGTTCTTCCCAGGAAACAACTCTAGACAGTATCACTTTTGAACTTTTGTCGACACATGTCTGCATACCGCAGCAGTGGCGGTATACATAAATCGCTCCAAGTCCAAAAAAGAGGGTTACTACCATGCCATCTCCTCTTTGTTTTAAGCCGGCGGGGTTCTTTCGGATGCTTGGGAGAATGGGGGCATCCTCAACATTATTAAATTTGCTTTTATTTGTTGGTTGTGCGCTTGACTTCCTGAGGGAGTCTGGCCTTCCCTGGTGTAGCTAAGGATATTTTATTGTTTTATTTTTTTTGAGTTATTGTTTTGATAATTAGTTTATTTAAAATTTATAGTTGAATTATTGCAGTGATATATCTTCGAATTTTTATTCAATTTATTTTCGGTGCTTAGACCGGCAGATGACCGCGCTAATATTAACAAAAACATTAAGCTATGCCATACGAAGAAGCAGCTGCTCCAGGTTGCTTGGTTAGCCTCCAGACCAGGACACAAGACACAATTTTTAGCTGCCTAACAAACTTTACAACTCACCAACTTTTACCATATTAAATCCAACCACGGTTTGTTGCCTTCAACCTTCCACCACTGTCCTCATAAAGAGGTGGTGCTAGCTCATGGATACCTTATATCCTGCGATCTCTCCCTCACTTGTACCATCGTTTGCTCCCTTTTCTCTCCTACTCTACCTTGCGTTTAATTCAGAACAATGATCTCCCTTGTTCTCCGTAAATAATCTCTACTCCTTCACAGTCAAGGGGATATATCTTGGGATAAATCTAGGTGCGTTCCCGCACCTACTTACCCTGAATCTACACTTTGATAATGACAAGCCTCGCCAGTGGGAAGTGCGTTAATCGGCGGTCTCCCCCCCCATATATATATATATATATATATATATATATATATATATATATATATATATATATATATATATATATATATATATATATATATATATATATATATATATATATATACATACTAGTAGGAATACCCATCGTTGCCCGGGTAAAATATGCGTTTGGAAATAAAGAAGAGATGGATTTGATCCTTTTTTTTATTCTTCACAAACACTATTCTCATTCTCAACTTAATATCGTTCATCAACGCTACAGGACTTCTTGGTACACAATATTCTTCGGCTTTCGGTTTAAACCCAGCTCACCTTCCCTCGACCGAACAGACGGGGCAAATTTGAAAAAAAGGCCCTTAGCTCAATTAGGAGGTCACTTAGAGACTGGGGACCACTTCCATTATCTTTCTCGGAAAGTTTTACACAAGAATACACCTTTAGTTTTATGTAACTTGCCTAACCATTCTTCCTATAAATGGACAGACAAACATACACAGACAGACATAATTCATTTTTAATATAAATATATATATATATATATATATATATATATATATATATATATATATATATATATATATATATATATATATATATATATATATATATATATATATATATATATATATATATATATATATATATATATATATATATATATATATATATATATATATATATATATATTTATTTATATATAATTTTATTGACAGAAATATCACGCAACTCAAGATGGAAGACCTAAAAACGACAGCAGAAGATATTGATTGCGATTTCGAAGCTGATGAAAAAGAAAAATTGGACGAGGAGAAGAAAGGGGATGAATCGGTCGAAGACGAAGAAACGAAAAAGATGAGCTTGTAAACGAGAAAATGAGACGCACTTCAGAAAAAAAGCGTTGTTAGAAGACTATCGGGTCACGAGACTTCCAACATCAGTCACTTCTGAAATCAGTCTCGCGAATAAATTTTTCCAGCAGAATTGCCTCTCATTTTCTCGCCATTAATTCAAATTTAGGAATGATGCGATACGGATATACAAAACTGTTAAACAGCGTTCAAATCCGAGCACCATGTTTTCGGCGTGCCTTAAGAATCATTGTTCACTACATATTGTATTTTATTCCGCCTCCTTCCCACAGCTCAAAAGTCTCTTCATTCTGCCTCTCACTCACACAGCTCAAAAGTCTATTCTCAAATCCACGTTTGTATGGAAGGTGACTCACCAAGTTGAAATACAAAGTTTGTTGCAACTGAAAGTTTGTAAAGAAAGTGGTGAGGATAAGAGTGAAAATGTGTCGAAGATATATAACCACGGGCATTTGGACGGTCCTGGCAGCTATATTGAGGATGGCAGCATGCTGGATCATGCTACATCTGACAGCAATGCAATGATGTCACCCATTCAGTGGGATTAACGGATTAGCTTTAAGCCTAACTGCCCTTGGAGTCAATCGTCACCTGTCATTCGGTATCATGAATTATAATCAATAATGACATCCTCCACCGAGAATACTAGAATATTTTAGAGGATATTCTGTCATCGAGAAACGATGTTGCGATAAATTGAGTTAGTTATCACGAGTTATATGGGTATTTACAGGGTCCGCCAGACGTGAATATTATCTTATGAGATTTCATATATGAAGAGAGATAAATTATATTAAAAGCTATATTTTAAAATATCCACATTATCTGATCGCCTCTTTTACTGGCAGTACATACTCGTACTTTTATCTTTTTCATTATCGACTCGGGTGTTTTTGTTGTTTCGTTCCAAATTGAACGATATTGGTGTGTTTCATCTTTCTTTCATCCGCGCATGAATATGTACTTGAATTTGAAGTCAGCATTTCTTGAGTGAATATCGGGAAAAATTCATTTAGAAAAACTAGAATTAATGAAAAAATAATATAGAAAAACCAGGCAATGGCTTCGCCACTAGGGGGAGGGGAGGCTTGCGCTTCGCAACTAAGATTAAAATTTAAAATAAAAAAAAACAGCCAGGGTTAAATTTTTATAAATTTTTTGAACTTCGCCAATTATAATAATGGTAAACATGAAGATCGGCGGCGCGAACGATAGGACGCAAAATATTTCGTCCCTGTTCCAATATGTTTCACCTTTTTGGAGTAAATTCAAGGGGACTGCTCGTGGGGGAGTTTATGACTGCGGGGCCTCCCTACGATGATCCTGAGTTTTAATCAATTGAGGGGGTCTGGGGGGCACAGCCCCCAGTATATAATCATAATTGTTTATAGAATGTTTTAACGGTTTTTTTAACGATTTATTTAACCAAACGCGCATGAATATGCATGCGCGAGTGAACGAAACAAACACGCACCCCCCCCCATTTTTGGGGCGCGCCGCCGATCTTCATGTTTACCAAAGATATATATATATATATATAAAATCAATTTTCTGAACTTCACCATTTGTAATTCTTTGAGTTATTAAAAATTCACAAAATTTCGATACTTATATTTATTTCTGAACTTCACCATTTTGTTTTTTGATATTATAAAAAAATTATTAGAAATAACTGATAAAAAACAAGTCATAACAAAACTAAGATGAAATTATTATTCAAATACTCAAAAAAATCCCCTTCTTAAAATATAGGGTTAGTGATGATGATAATAATGACTAAAAGTAAGATATCGGTTACTTACGTTATTCGGGTTTATATAGGTCTGCTGTGGGGGCGAAGAAAGCGGGAAACCATTGACGAATACCATTTTTTTTAAAAAAACAGGCAAGTGGCGTCTGCTTTCGCTGGTTTCTTGGTTTCATGTAATTTTCAAGCAACAAAATGTGAAGTCGTTTTGGAGACGCAGTGGTTTCTCACAATGGGCGCAGGGGATTACAAGCCTAATAAGATTATGGGCCGCGAAAAAAACCCCAATTAAATTAAAGCCATGGTAAAACTAAATACCCGACGAAAGGAGGGGTTCATTAGACTAGGAGCGGGGCAAACGTTCCAATTTAATTACAAAACTTTAAGTATTTAAAAACGATGGAAGAGAAAAAATATTGATAGAATTATAGGAAAAGGAAAACGTATTAAGAAAACTAAAAAAAAAGGTGTAAGCCAAAATATTAAAAAAAAAGTTATTTTGGTATAGACATTAGACTAGGAGCGAGGTGAACTAGTTCCAATTTAATTGAAAAAATTTAAGTATTTAAAAAGGATGGAAGAGAAAAAAAGAATTACAAAAATCTGGGAAAAGGAAAACACGTATAAAAGAACACTAAAAGAAGATGTAAACCAAAATCAAAAAAAGAAGTTATTTTGGTATAGATGTCGTCACGATAAGCAAGCCAGCCCATTTTGCTTTCCATATTTACCAAATAAAACATTAATTGTGTTGGTAACTAATGTCTGCTAATTTATATTTATAGATTATTCGTATATGCGTTTGTTTATTCGTATATATGTTACATACCCCTCGCCTCAGGAACAAGTAGTACGACGAAAGATCTTGGAGCAAAGGACGAATCATTAAGGAATATAAGGAAAACCTCCCAAGTCGCTAATGTAAAAAAAATACCTTTATTTTTAACACCAACTTAATCCAGATGAGCCTATAGGGCAAAAAGGACTATACATCCTTAAATGACTTAAAATATAATATCAGAATAAAGGGAATACGAAGATAAAAAATAGGTCGAAACAATATGGAACAACGGGCAATCATGCTCGGTCAACCTTGAAGTAAATGATCAGCAGAGATAGGCCTTTCGCTAATCCGTTAATCCTCAAGACCACTGTGTACGTACAGGTGTAGATCAAAAGTTAATCACATTTTAAATATCTTTCTTTTGTATTCCATATGAATGCGAAATATTTGTACGAAATAGGATTCGAGTTTTTAATCATAAAACAAATAAATAGAAAGTGTGTTGAGAAGAGAAAGGTGTGATAAAACTATAATACGGACAACGAATGATAAAAGCACCCGCCAACGAAGTTACCCACATTACCCAAATCACGTGATACCAGACAACCTGAAAGTACAAACTTGGGATAATAATTCCTAAATGATGTCGATCAAAGTTAATCCTGGCTCTATTATGAACTGCAAGTGTGCTGATAAAGTCACTTCTGAAATCAGTCTCGCGAATAAATTTTTCCAGCAGAGTTGCCTCTCATTTTCTCGCCATTAATTCAAATTTAGGAATGATGCGATACGGATATACAAAACTGTTAAACAGCGTTCAAATCCGAGCACCATGTTTTCGGCGTGCCTTAAGAATCATTGTTCACTACATATTGTATTTTATTCCGCCTCCTTCCCACAGCTCAAAAGTCTCTTCATTCTGCCTCTCACTCACACAGCTCAAAAGTCTATTCTCAAATCCACGTTTGTATGGAAGGTGACTCACCAAGTTGAAATACAAAGTTTGTTGCAACTGAAAGTTTGTAAAGAAAGTGGTGAGGATAAGAGTGAAAATGTGTCGAAGATATATAACCACGGGCATTTGGACGGTCCTGGCAGCTATATTGAGGATGGCAGCATGCTGGATCATGCTACATCTGACAGCAATGCAATGATGTCACCCATTCAGTGGGATTAACGGATTAGCTTTAAGCCTAACTGCCCTTGGAGTCAATCGTCACCTGTCATTCGGTATCATGAATTATAATCAATAATGACATCCTCCACCGAGAATACTAGAATATTTTAGAGGATATTCTGTCATCGAGAAACGATGTTGCGATAAATTGAGTTAGTTATCACGAGTTATATGGGTATTTACAGGGTCCGCCAGACGTGAATATTATCTTATGAGATTTCATATATGAAGAGAGATAAATTATATTAAAAGCTATATTTTAAAATATCCACATTATCTGATCGCCTCTTTTACTGGCAGTACATACTCGTACTTTTATCTTTTTCATTATCGACTCGGGTGTTTTTGTTGTTTCGTTCCAAATTGAACGATATTGGTGTGTTTCATCTTTCTTTCATCCGCGCATGAATATGTACTTGAATTTGAAGTCAGCATTTCTTGAGTGAATATCGGGAAAAATTCATTTAGAAAAACTAGAATTAATGAAAAAATAATATAGACAAACCAGGCAATGGCTTCGCCACTAGGGGAAGGGGAGGCTTGCGCTTCGCAACTAAGATTAAAATTTAAAATAAAAAAAAACAGCCATGGTTAAATTTTTATAAATTTTTTGAACTTCGCCAATTATAATAATGGTAAACATGAAGATCGGCGGCGCGAACGATAGGACGCAAAATATTTCGTCCCTGGTCCAATATGTTTCACCTTTTTGGAGTAAATTCAAGTGGACTGCTCGTGGGGGAGTTTATGACTGCGGGGCCTCCCTACGATGATCCTGAGTTTTAATCAATTGAGGGGGTCTGGGGGGCACAGCCCCCAGTATATAATCATAATTGTTTATAGAATGTTTTAACGGTTTTTTTAACGATTTATTTAACCAAACGCGCATGAATATGCATGCGCGAGTGAACGAAACAAACACGCACCCCCCCCCATTTTTGGGGCGCGCCGCCGATCTTCATGTTTACCAAAGATATATATATATATATATATATAAAATCAATTTTCTGAACTTCACCATTTGTAATTCTTTGAGTTATTAAAAATTCACAAAATTTCGATACTTATATTTATTTCTGAACTTCACCATTTTGTTTTTTGATATTATAAAAAAATTATTAGAAATAACTGATAAAAAACAAGTCATAACAAAACTAAGATGAAATTATTATTCAAATACTCAAAAAAATCCCCTTCTTAAAATATAGGGTTAGTGATGATGATAATAATGACTAAAAGTAAGATATCGGTTACTTACGTTATTCGGGTTTATATAGGTCTGCTGTGGGGGCGAAGAAAGCGGGAAACCATTGACGAATACCATTTTTTTTAAAAAAACAGGCAAGTGGCGTCTGCTTTCGCTGGTTTCTTGGTTTCATGTAATTTTCAAGCAACAAAATGTGAAGTCGTTTTGGAGACGCAGTGGTTTCTCACAATGGGCGCAGGGGATTACAAGCCTAATAAGATTATGGGCCGCGAAAAAAACCCCAATTAAATTAAAGCCATGGTAAAACTAAATACCCGACGAAAGGAGGGGTTCATTAGACTAGGAGCGGGGCAAACGTTCCAATTTAATTACAAAACTTTAAGTATTTAAAAACGATGGAAGAGAAAAAATATTGATAGAATTATAGGAAAAGGAAAACGTATTAAGAAAACTAAAAAAAAAGGTGTAAGCCAAAATATTAAAAAAAAAAGTTATTTTGGTATAGACATTAGACTAGGAGCGAGGTGAACTAGTTCCAATTTAATTGAAAAAATTTAAGTATTTAAAAAGGATGGAAGAGAAAAGAAGAATTACAAAAATCTGGGAAAAGGAAAACACGTATAAAAGAACACTAAAAGAAGATGTAAACCAAAATCAAAAAAAGAAGTTATTTTGGTATAGATGTCGTCACGATAAGCAAGCCAGCCCATTTTGCTTTCCATATTTACCAAATAAAACATTAATTGTGTTGGTAACTAATGTCTGCTAATTTATATTTATAGATTATTCGTATATGCGTTTGTTTATTCGTATATATGTTACATACCCCTCGCCTCAGGAACAAGTAGTACGACGAAAGATCTTGGAGCAAAGGACGAATCATTAAGGAATATAAGGAAAACCTCCCAAGTCGCTAATGTAAAAAAAATACCTTTATTTTTAACACCAACTTAATCCAGATGAGCCTATAGGGCAAAAAGGACTATACATCCTTAAATGACTTAAAATATAATATCAGAATAAAGGGAATACGAAGATAAAAAATAGGTCGAAACAATATGGAACAACGGGCAATCATGCTCGGTCAACCTTGAAGTAAATGATCAGCAGAGATAGGCCTTTCGCTAATCCGTTAATCCTCAAGACCACTGTGTACGTACAGGTGTAGATCAAAAGTTAATCACATTTTAAATATCTTTCTTTTGTATTCCATATGAATGCGAAATATTTGTACGAAATAGGATTCGAGTTTTTAATCATAAAACAAATAAATAGAAAGTGTGTTGAGAAGAGAAAGGTGTGATAAAACTATAATACGGACAACGAATGATAAAAGCACCCGCCAACGAAGTTACCCACATTACCCAAATCACGTGATACCAGACAACCTGAAAGTACAAACTTGGGATAATAATTCCTAAATGATGTCGATCAAAGTTAATCCTGGCTCTATTATGAACTGCAAGTGTGCTGATAAAGTCACTTCTGAAATCAGTCTCGCGAATAAATTTTTCCAGCAGAATTGCCTCTCATTTTCTCGCCATTAATTCAAATTTAGGAATGATGCGATACGGATATACAAAACTGTTAAACAGCGTTCAAATCCGAGCACCATGTTTTCGGCGTGCCTTAAGAATCATTGTTCACTACATATTGTATTTTATTCCGCCTCCTTCCCACAGCTCAAAAGTCTCTTCATTCTGCCTCTCACTCACACAGCTCAAAAGTCTATTCTCAAATCCACGTTTGTATGGAAGGTGACTCACCAAGTTGAAATACAAAGTTTGTTGCAACTGAAAGTTTGTAAAGAAAGTGGTGAGGATAAGAGTGAAAATGTGTCGAAGATATATAACCACGGGCATTTGGACGGTCCTGGCAGCTATATTGAGGATGGCAGCATGCTGGATCATGCTACATCTGACAGCAATGCAATGATGTCACCCATTCAGTGGGATTAACGGATTAGCTTTAAGCCTAACTGCCCTTGGAGTCAATCGTCACCTGTCATTCGGTATCATGAATTATAATCAATAATGACATCCTCCACCGAGAATACTAGAATATTTTAGAGGATATTCTGTCATCGAGAAACGATGTTGCGATAAATTGAGTTAGTTATCACGAGTTATATGGGTATTTACAGGGTCCGCCAGACGTGAATATTATCTTATGAGATTTCATATATGAAGAGAGATAAATTATATTAAAAGCTATATTTTAAAATATCCACATTATCTGATCGCCTCTTTTACTGGCAGTACATACTCGTACTTTTATCTTTTTCATTATCGACTCGGGTGTTTTTGTTGTTTCGTTCCAAATTGAACGATATTGGTGTGTTTCATCTTTCTTTCATCCGCGCATGAATATGTACTTGAATTTGAAGTCAGCATTTCTTGAGTGAATATCGGGAAAAATTAATTTAGAAAAACTAGAATTAATGAAAAAATAATATAGAAAAACCAGGCAATGGCTTCGCCACTAGGGGGAGGGGAGGCTTGCGCTTCGCAACTAAGATTAAAATTTAAAATAAAAAAAAACAGCCATGGTTAAATTTTTATAAATTTTTTGAACTTCGCCAATTATAATAATGGTAAACATGAAGATCGGCGGCGCGAACGATAGGACGCAAAATATTTCGTCCCTGTTCCAATATGTTTCACCTTTTTGGAGTAAATTCAAGGGGACTGCTCGTGGGGGAGTTTATGACTGCGGGGCCTCCCTACGATGATCCTGAGTTTTAATCAATTGAGGGGGTCTGGGGGGCACAGCCCCCAGTATATAATCATAATTGTTTATAGAATGTTTTAACGGTTTTTTTAACGATTTATTTAACCAAACGCGCATGAATATGCATGCACGAGTGAACGAAACAAACACGCACCCCCCCCCATTTTTGGGGCGCGCCGCCGATCTTCATGTTTACCAAAGATATATATATATATATATATAAAATCAATTTTCTGAACTTCACCATTTGTAATTCTTTGAGTTATTAAAAATTCACAAAATTTCGATACTTATATTTATTTCTGAACTTCACCATTTTGTTTTTTGATATTATAAAAAAATTATTAGAAATAACTGATAAAAAACAAGTCATAACAAAACTAAGATGAAATTATTATTCAAATACTCAAAAAAATCCCCTTCTTAAAATATAGGGTTAGTGATGATGATAATAATGACTAAAAGTAAGATATCGGTTACTTACGTTATTCGGGTTTATATAGGTCTGCTGTGGGGGCGAAGAAAGCGGGAAACCATTGACGAATACCATTTTTTTTTAAAAAACAGGCAAGTGGCGTCTGCTTTCGCTGGTTTCTTGGTTTCATGTAATTTTCAAGCAACAAAATGTGAAGTCGTTTTGGAGACGCAGTGGTTTCTCACAATGGGCGCAGGGGATTACAAGCCTAATAAGATTATGGGCCGCGAAAAAAACCCCAATTAAATTAAAGCCATGGTAAAACTAAATACCCGACGAAAGGAGGGGTTCATTAGACTAGGAGCGGGGCAAACGTTCCAATTTAATTACAAAACTTTAAGTATTTAAAAACGATGGAAGAGAAAAAATATTGATAGAATTATAGGAAAAGGAAAACGTATTAAGAAAACTAAAAAAAAAGGTGTAAGCCAAAATATTAAAAAAAAAAGTTATTTTGGTATAGACATTAGACTAGGAGCGAGGTGAACTAGTTCCAATTTAATTGAAAAAATTTAAGTATTTAAAAAGGATGGAAGAGAAAAAAAGAATTACAAAAATCTGGGAAAAGGAAAACACGTATAAAAGAACACTAAAAGAAGATGTAAACCAAAATCAAAAAAAGAAGTTATTTTGGTATAGATGTCGTCACGATAAGCAAGCCAGCCCATTTTGCTTTCCATATTTACCAAATAAAACATTAATTGTGTTGGTAACTAAAGTCTGCTAATTTATATTTATAGATTATTCGTATATGCGTTTGTTTATTCGTATATATGTTACATACCCCTCGCCTCAGGAACAAGTAGTACGACGAAAGATCTTGGAGCAAAGGACGAATCATTAAGGAATATAAGGAAAACCTCCCAAGTCGCTAATGTAAAAAAAATACCTTTATTTTTAACACCAACTTAATCCAGATGAGCCTATAGGGCAAAAAGGACTATACATCCTTAAATGACTTAAAATATAATATCAGAATAAAGGGAATACGAAGATAAAAAATAGGTCGAAACAATATGGAACAACGGGCAATCATGCTCGGTCAACCTTGAAGTAAATGATCAGCAGAGATAGGCCTTTCGCTAATCCGTTAATCCTCAAGACCACTGTGTACGTACAGGTGTAGATCAAAAGTTAATCACATTTTAAATATCTTTCTTTTGTATTCCATATGAATGCGAAATATTTGTACGAAATAGGATTCGAGTTTTTAATCATAAAACAAATAAATAGAAAGTGTGTTGAGAAGAGAAAGGTGTGATAAAACTATAATACGGACAACGAATGATAAAAGCACCCGCCAACGAAGTTACCCACATTACCCAAATCACGTGATACCAGACAACCTGAAAGTACAAACTTGGGATAATAATTCCTAAATGATGTCGATCAAAGTTAATCCTGGCTCTATTATGAACTGCAAGTGTGCTGATAAAGTCACTTCTGAAATCAGTCTCGCGAATAAATTTTTCCAGCAGAGTTGCCTCTCATTTTCTCGCCATTAATTCAAATTTAGGAATGATGCGATACGGATATACAAAACTGTTAAACAGCGTTCAAATCCGAGCACCATGTTTTCGGCGTGCCTTAAGAATCATTGTTCACTACATATTGTATTTTATTCCGCCTCCTTCCCACAGCTCAAAAGTCTCTTCATTCTGCCTCTCACTCACACAGCTCAAAAGTCTATTCTCAAATCCACGTTTGTATGGAAGGTGACTCACCAAGTTGAAATACAAAGTTTGTTGCAACTGAAAGTTTGTAAAGAAAGTGGTGAGGATAAGAGTGAAAATGTGTCGAAGATATATAACCACGGGCATTTGGACGGTCCTGGCAGCTATATTGAGGATGGCAGCATGCTGGATCATGCTACATCTGACAGCAATGCAATGATGTCACCCATTCAGTGGGATTAACGGATTAGCTTTAAGCCTAACTGCCCTTGGAGTCAATCGTCACCTGTCATTCGGTATCATGAATTATAATCAATAATGACATCCTCCACCGAGAATACTAGAATATTTTAGAGGATATTCTGTCATCGAGAAACGATGTTGCGATAAATTGAGTTAGTTATCACGAGTTATATGGGTATTTACAGGGTCCGCCAGACGTGAATATTATCTTATGAGATTTCATATATGAAGAGAGATAAATTATATTAAAAGCTATATTTTAAAATATCCACATTATCTGATCGCCTCTTTTACTGGCAGTACATACTCGTACTTTTATCTTTTTCATTATCGACTCGGGTGTTTTTGTTGTTTCGTTCCAAATTGAACGATATTGGTGTGTTTCATCTTTCTTTCATCCGCGCATGAATATGTACTTGAATTTGAAGTCAGCATTTCTTGAGTGAATATCGGGAAAAATTCATTTAGAAAAACTAGAATTAATGAAAAAATAATATAGACAAACCAGGCAATGGCTTCGCCACTAGGGGAAGGGGAGGCTTGCGCTTCGCAACTAAGATTAAAATTTAAAATAAAAAAAAACAGCCATGGTTAAATTTTTATAAATTTTTTGAACTTCGCCAATTATAATAATGGTAAACATGAAGATCGGCGGCGCGAACGATAGGACGCAAAATATTTCGTCCCTGGTCCAATATGTTTCACCTTTTTGGAGTAAATTCAAGTGGACTGCTCGTGGGGGAGTTTATGACTGCGGGGCCTCCCTACGATGATCCTGAGTTTTAATCAATTGAGGGGGTCTGGGGGGCACAGCCCCCAGTATATAATCATAATTGTTTATAGAATGTTTTAACGGTTTTTTTAACGATTTATTTAACCAAACGCGCATGAATATGCATGCGCGAGTGAACGAAACAAACACGCACCCCCCCCCATTTTTGGGGCGCGCCGCCGATCTTCATGTTTACCAAAGATATATATATATATATATATATAAAATCAATTTTCTGAACTTCACCATTTGTAATTCTTTGAGTTATTAAAAATTCACAAAATTTCGATACTTATATTTATTTCTGAACTTCACCATTTTGTTTTTTGATATTATAAAAAAATTATTAGAAATAACTGATAAAAAACAAGTCATAACAAAACTAAGATGAAATTATTATTCAAATACTCAAAAAAATCCCCTTCTTAAAATATAGGGTTAGTGATGATGATAATAATGACTAAAAGTAAGATATCGGTTACTTACGTTATTCGGGTTTATATAGGTCTGCTGTGGGGGCGAAGAAAGCGGGAAACCATTGACGAATACCATTTTTTTTTAAAAAACAGGCAAGTGGCGTCTGCTTTCGCTGGTTTCTTGGTTTCATGTAATTTTCAAGCAACAAAATGTGAAGTCGTTTTGGAGACGCAGTGGTTTCTCACAATGGGCGCAGGGGATTACAAGCCTAATAAGATTATGGGCCGCGAAAAAAACCCCAATTAAATTAAAGCCATGGTAAAACTAAATACCCGACGAAAGGAGGGGTTCATTAGACTAGGAGCGGGGCAAACGTTCCAATTTAATTACAAAACTTTAAGTATTTAAAAACGATGGAAGAGAAAAAATATTGATAGAATTATAGGAAAAGGAAAACGTATTAAGAAAACTAAAAAAAAAGGTGTAAGCCAAAATATTAAAAAAAAAAGTTATTTTGGTATAGACATTAGACTAGGAGCGAGGTGAACTAGTTCCAATTTAATTGAAAAAATTTAAGTATTTAAAAAGGATGGAAGAGAAAAAAAGAATTACAAAAATCTGGGAAAAGGAAAACACGTATAAAAGAACACTAAAAGAAGATGTAAACCAAAATAAAAAAAAGAAGTTATTTTGGTATAGATGTCGTCACGATAAGCAAGCCAGCCCATTTTGCTTTCCATATTTACCAAATAAAACATTAATTGTGTTGGTAACTAAAGTCTGCTAATTTATATTTATAGATTATTCGTATATGCGTTTGTTTATTCGTATATATGTTACATACCCCTCGCCTCAGGAACAAGTAGTACGACGAAAGATCTTGGAGCAAAGGACGAATCATTAAGGAATATAAGGAAAACCTCCCAAGTCGCTAATGTAAAAAAAATACCTTTATTTTTAACACCAACTTAATCCAGATGAGCCTATAGGGCAAAAAGGACTATACATCCTTAAATGACTTAAAATATAATATCAGAATAAAGGGAATACGAAGATAAAAAATAGGTCGAAACAATATGGAACAACGGGCAATCATGCTCGGTCAACCTTGAAGTAAATGATCAGCAGAGATAGGCCTTTCGCTAATCCGTTAATCCTCAAGACCACTGTGTACGTACAGGTGTAGATCAAAAGTTAATCACATTTTAAATATCTTTCTTTTGTATTCCATATGAATGCGAAATATTTGTACGAAATAGGATTCGAGTTTTTAATCATAAAACAAATAAATAGAAAGTGTGTTGAGAAGAGAAAGGTGTGATAAAACTATAATACGGACAACGAATGATAAAAGCACCCGCCAACGAAGTTACCCACATTACCCAAATCACGTGATACCAGACAACCTGAAAGTACAAACTTGGGATAATAATTCCTAAATGATGTCGATCAAAGTTAATCCTGGCTCTATTATGAACTGCAAGTGTGCTGATAAAGTATGAAATCGTTCAGTGAAGGAGTAGGGGCGATCACGGCCCTTATATACGGAAAGATTTCCAGGGAGTAAAAAAAAAAAAAATGAAAACATGTAAATAACAAAGATAAAAAAGGAACAAATGCTAAGATACAAGCAAAAAAACAAGATAAACAAAAGACAACATTAAGGAAGCGCGCTCCGGCGTCGGAGCAAGGCCATCCTACCCACCGTCGCAGGAACATATGACCTACAACAACGAGTCAAATAAAGCGGAGGAGGTCAGCCTTCAAAAAGCAATACAATCCGCAAATTTGTGAACACGAACCAGTCCCGAGTAAAAGGGACAAGCGGTAGCGACTCCGTTCGTCCCGGTACCGGGACAGTTAAAGTGCGTGATCACCCAGAATGGGACATTCAAAAAGAATGTATCGAACAGTCCGGGGGACAACGCAGCCATCACAATAAGGTGAGGCGACCGCACCGCCATTTGGTGAAGCTGTCGTGGCATTAGGGGATAGGGTCCATGTGAACAGTCGCAGCGCAATGGCACGCAACTTTAAGTTCCCATCGGCAGTTTCCCATCTCCTATGCCAACAAGCTCGGAGGGCTGCGCGTATCCCTGCCATGTAATCAATGAGAGGAAGAGCGAAACGCTGGTCTGATCGCCCAGTCCTCACGGAAACTGACTCTCTCTTGGGACCTGGAGCCATCCGTATACACTGGCACTGTTGCAGCGTGACATGGAGTGTGGTCCTAAAAAGCTCTATCGCAATACTCCCGGCGCTATCGAAGCTTTGGGAGCAGAGGCGGGATGAAAAATAGTCAAAGGTACCGTCCAGGGTATCGTCCTGCGCAGAACCAAGGGCGTTACCGTCCCGAAAGCTACACCGAGCTCTCGAATACGTTTCCTAGACATCAGATCGAGATCATTTGCGGATGCAGTCAGAGCTGTTAGTGACTGAAGGAGGCAATGGGTTCGCGCGTACAGGCGAATAATGCACTGTACATGGCGCAAAGCGAGTGACATCTCCCCGAGCATCGACAAGTAGGATCTCAATGCGGGACATGCAAAAGGCAGCGGTCGCCAGTCGAAGGCCGGTGTGGTGGATCGAATCCACCTTCCACAATACACGTTCGGTTGCGGATGCATAAAACTTGCATCTAGAGTCGAGCGCTCCTATCAGCGCCCTCGGCGTTGAACGTCATGGAACAAAGAATATCTATGACGCGGGTACAAGAAACCCTAAGTATGCGAATATGAGCCTCCCAGGGGAGGCGTCGGTCAAATACAAGACCAAGCAAACGGTGTGATTCCGCCACTTCCAGGCGCACCACAAGTCTGGGTCAGGGTGGAGCCGTAGATGGCGGCATAACTGCAACACTAGTCCTGGCCAAGGAAAACCGAAGCCTGTGCGCTTCGGCATAGCGATAGACGCGGTTCAATGCCTGTTGGATTCGACGCCCTAGAGTTGGCACCTGGGCAGCGCTATAAGAAATCAAAAGGGCGTCCACGTAGAGCGTAGCGGGAACATGTTCCGGCAGCACCGAGGTGATACCGTTGGTGATCAGAGTAAAGAGTGCGACACTGAGGACACTTCCTTGTGGGACACCCTCTTCCTGCTCCATTGGGCCGGAGAGGGCTCCTCCTACCCGTACGCGTAAATGGACGATCTCGCAAAATATTGAAAAACTTCGGAAAGCCTCAGGACAATCGGGGCTTACAAAGTTAGACTTTGAATAGGCACCAGCCAATGTCATCGAGGGAATGAGAAGGATTTTTAACGCTTGTCCGAATACGGGATACTTCCCAGATGCTTATAAACGGCAAAAATGATTTTCTTGCCAAAGCACGTGAAGGACCCGAGGTTGAAAGAGAGAGCTACCAACCAACTTCACTCCTGGAATTTGGCGGGAAGCTCTCCGAGAAGACCCTCAACCAAAGATTGGTGTCTCACCTGGAGGAAAACTCCCTTTACATCCCGTACCAGTTTGGATTTCGTAAAATGCGAAGTCCGGAGATGGCGATAAATGTCATCACGAAAAAGCTAGCCCAAGCCAAACGGAAGAGGAGTTACGTGGAAATTGTTTGTATGTTGGGATGTATCAAAGGTGTTGGATAAAGTGTGGCAACGGGAAATGCAGCGGAAGATCTCTGTGGAGAGAGTTCTCTCACGGAGAGGGTGGCGTATGTCAGTTTAGGGTGCACGGATGGATTTTAGTTTTCACTCACTGCAGGCCTCCCGCAGGGGGGGAGTCTGTCCCCCACCCTCTACTCGATTTACACCGCAGATGTCGTAGCCCCTGCGAACCCCACTTACCTCATAATTCAATACGCCGATGGTTTCAGCCAGATAATGACTTGTCCATTGGAATGCGCCTATGCAAGCTTGTATGACAGCAGCAGAAATCGAGCGATTAAACATATACAAGGCACAATGGGAGATTCGAACGAACCAAGAAAAGTTCAAAGTAGTCCCCATTGGCAGGAGATTACTATCTGATGTCAGGGTGCGGGATAGACGCTATCCTTACACCAAGGAGTGCAATGTACTCGGAATGGAGATTACTTCATCCAAGTACAGGAAGCACGTCGCAGATAGAATCTCCAAGGCTTCAGCTGCAGTCAGGTCTCAATACATGTTCAAAAATCTCCGTGAGAGCAACAAGAAAAAGATCTATACGGCACTTGTAAAATATACGTGCTGTAAACCACTTCCGCCATCTCTTGTGTCCCGAGGACACAAAAGAGGAAACTACAAGTGGTGCAAAACAAATGCATGTACCTAATCACAGGTACACGCAGGCGAAATAGAAGACGCCAAGAAGAGCTGCACCGGGAGGTGGGGTTAAATCCCATTAACGTTGTCATCGAAGAACGGACAAGGAATATGCAGGAGCTGGTTAAACAAGAATTGAATGATAACAACGATAGCAACTGGATACCAGTCCCCATTGACAAGGTACTTACCAATTCAACTTTATGAGTATTTGCTCATAAAGAATCGGTAATGCTTGCCAGGACCTTAACGCCAGATGTAGGGCCGCTGAGTATACCAACTCCACACTCGGGAAAAAGACTTGGAATTGCTACTGGACCGAAACGTTTGAGTACGCATTGGACCAGAATTCCCGACCTACCTCTCAGTGAGGGTTGCAACAAAGACCGATATAGTCTTAACGAGCACAAGGTTCCCCTACAATTACCCCATTTACTCTGGGCCAGTAATCTCCAGTGACCATAAGGCGATAGCCACCACTCTATCAGCTAGTCGATACAAATCCCAATAATAGAAAGAAAATCGATCGAGCGTGCTAACTGGGAATCATATCAGGCCATTTGCAAGGACTACGTTCCAGCAAACCTGGAGGAAGCACACCGGAAGAGATAGATGATGAACTAAGTCGTTTAACAACAAAACGCTTAGAGGCAGGCAGGAGAACTATCTCAAAAATCAAATACAAGACCGTGCCAGCACCGAACTGGACAGCGGGAATGATTGTTATCCGAGAAGAGTATAGAAGTATAGTAGACACAATTAACAGATTGTGACCCAACAGGAACCTCTACCAGATGCTGCTAGAAACAAGAGAACACCTTCCTGGGACCGGCTCATTGAGGCACTCAATGAGGATATGGATCCTAGGACGTTCTGGCAAACGATGAAGAGGTACTGGGAAAAGCGGGCAGCAAAAATTACCGAGGCGTGGAAATTACTGAGCCAGAAGAGCTGGAGGTCGAATTCAGGAATCAAAGGTCGAACATATTCAAAATTGCCCCAGAAGAGGATGGGGAATTTGATATAGAATTTGGAAATGAGATCATAAGCCAGTTGAACGAAGAAATAGAGGGGAAATATCCGTTCAACAATGCATCAGTGAAAAGGCCCATGGAAGGTTATGGAAAATAGATCTCCCAACAAGAACTAATTGAGACTTTAAAAACCTTCAAACAGCGTGCGCCATTTTTTTTTTTAATTAAGGGGCTATCTGGCGACTGCCAACTAAGGCATAAGTTGCCGTAAACAAACAGTCTAGTTCTAGGCTAATTTAAAAAATTGAACAGGAAACAATAAAAAGAAATAACAATAACAAAGAAATAACAATAACAAAGCAATAACAAAAACAACAACAATTAAACCGGGTTAAATGAAAGGGAGAAGGCCGGCCTCCCCCAAAAAGTCAATAAGTCCACCAGTCAAAGTACACGCACTCGTCCCGAGTACAAGGGACAGGCGGTAGCGACCCCACCCATCCCGGTACCGGGACAGGTGTCGTGCGCGAAGATCACCCAGACTGGGACATTCGACAAGAATGTGCCGAATAGTCTGGGGGACGACGCAGTCGTTGCAATAGGGCGCAGGCGAGCGCTCCATCAAATAGCGATGCGTCACACGAGTGTGGCCGATTCGGAGACGACAGAAAGCAACCTGAAGCCGCCGCGGCATTGGGGGATAGCTCCATGGGAACAGTCGCAGCGCAATAGCACGCAACTTTAAGTTCCCTTCAACCGTCTCCCATCTTCTTTGCCAAGCAGTCCGAAGAGCTGCCCGTATTCCTGCCATGTAGTCAGTGTGAGGAAGAGCGAAACGCTGGTCCGGTCGCAGAGTCCTCGCGGACTCTTTGGCGCCCTCATCGGCACGCTCATTCCCTGCAATTCCTACATGTCCAGGAACCCAGCAGAAGATAATCTCGACATCTGCCCGGCTCGCCAAAACCGTGGCGTCACGGATTTCGCAAACCAGCGGATGCGGAGATTCCAATGCCCCGAGAGCACTCAGGGCGCTTTGTGAGTCGCTATAGATCACAATCCGGTCTCCGAACCGGGCACGTCGCGTAATCTCCCGTACCGAGTGGTGTATTGCCACCAGCTCGGCCGTGAAGACAGACGCAGCGCCTGGTAGAGCCCCGCTGACTTCAAACAGAGGGGATATGGCGTGGAAGCTGACCCCCTCTTATGACTTGGAGCCATCCGTATACACTGGCACGGTACCAGCGTGACACGATGTGTGCTCCAAAAAGGTCGAACGCAATACTCCCGGCGCAGTACAAGTTTTGGGAGCAGAGGCGTGGCGACAAATAGCCAAATGTGGTACCCTCCAGGGTGGCGTCCTGGGCAAAACCAGGGGCACCACCGGTCCGAGAGCTATATCTACCTCTCGAAGGAGTTTCCTGGCCCTAAACCCTAAAGGGCTTAAGGTATGACTGGCGTCTCTCGGCGGCATAGGCACCATCGAGATCAGCTGCGGATGCAGTGAGAGCTGTTGGCGACTGAGGGAGGCGCCGGGCTCGCGCGTACAGGCGAGTGATGCACTGCACGCGGCGCAGAGCGAGTGGCATCTCCCCAGCATTGACCAACAGGCTCTCAATGGGGGAAGTGCGGAAGGCACCGGTCGCAAGGCGAAGGCCGGTGTGGTGGATCGAATCCACCTTCCGGAATAAACGCTCGGCTGCGGATACATAAAACTCGCATCCGTAGTCGAGCTTCGAGCGAACAAAGGATCGATAAAAAAGTAAGGCAGTAGCCCTATCAGCGCCCCAAGCGCTAAACGTCAGAAGCGAAGAATGTCCATGGCGCGGGTACAAGAGACCCTAAGGCTGCGAATATGAGCCTCCCAGGTGAGGCGTCGGTCGAATACAAGACCAAGGAAACGGTGCGATTCAACCACATCCAGGCGCACCCCATTAAGAAACAAATCTGGGTCGGGGTGAAGCCGTGGATGGCGGCAGAAGTGCACCACCTTAGTCTTGGCCAAAGAAAAGCAAAACCTGTGCGCTTCGGCATAGCCAGAGACGTGGTTCAATGCCTGTTGGAGTCGACGCTCCAGAGTTGGCATCTGGGCCGCGCCAAAAGAGATCGAAAGGTCGTCCACGTAGAGCGTAGCGAGAACATCTTCCGGCAGCACCGAGGTGATGCCATTGATGCTCAGGGCAAAGAGTGTGACACTGAGGACACTTCCCTGCGGGACACCCTCTTTCTGCCCCTTTGGGCCGGAGAGCGCTCCCCCCACCCGTACGCGGAATCGACGATCTCGCAAAAATTCAGATATAAACATTAGGAGGCATCCCCTCGCCCCCATCGTGTGGAGAGTCTTCATGATACCGTATCGCCATGCGGTATCATAGGCCTTCTCCAGATCAAAAATACCGTGGCGTAGTGCTGTCTACGAAGGAAAGCCTCGCAGACGGCATTTTCCAGTCAGAGCAGAGCATCCGACGTGGAGTGGAACTTACGGAAGCCGCACTGTGCAGAAGACAGATGGCCTCCGCTGTCCAGGAAAAAGGCTAATCTAACATTTACCAATTTCTCCATCAACTTGCACACGCAAGAGGTTAGAGAGATTGAGGGGAAACCGGTCGGAGTAGAGTGATCTCTTTCCGGCTTGCGAACAGCGAGCAGAGTAGCGATTCGCCAGGAGTCTAGGAGAAGACCTTCCACCCAGATCCTATTGAACAAATCTAACAGAAAGGCCATGCCTCGCTCACCCAGGGGTCGAAGCATGGCGTACGGGACATCGTCCGGACCATGGGCGGTGTCCGCGCACGAAGCAAGAGCGGAACGCAACTCACTCACAGTAAACTTGTCGTTGAAGGGTTCTCCGGATCTGGAAGTAAAGTCCAGCCGGCGGCCTTCCGCGACATCATGACGTGAATTGAATGCTGGCGGAGCAGCATCACGGCTAGAGAATGCGGAAAAAGCGGTCGCTAAGGCTTCCGCCACGGACGCGGGGTCCGAGATTGCGGTCCCATTCTCCTGGAGAACGGGAGGGGGGTCGTGCGAGAACTAGCCCCGAATCCTTTTGACTCGCTTCCACACCTCAGCTAAAGGGGTCTTCCCGTTAAGTGAAGACACGTATGCCCGCCAAGAAGAGCGGCGGGCGTGCTTTGAAATATACCGGAACCTAGCCCTAGCCCGACGAAATTCGGCCACAGTGAAATCGTTCGGGCGGCGATTATAGCGCATGTAGGCATAACGCTTCTGTTTGAGGGCCGTCTCACACTTGGCCGACCACCATGGGAGTGGTCGGCGTGCAAAACGGCCAGACGTCCTAGGAATAGTAGTCAGGCCCACGGCGATGAGGTTGCCGGAGAAGAACTCAACAGCCTCATCTACCGACCTGAACTCCTCGACTGAGATAGAGAATTCAGTCATTTCCTGAAATGCAGGCCACCGCGCCAGCGCCAAGCACCACCAAGGTGGTCTCTCAGGCGGCAGTTGCCCTGAAAATAATATTTGAATAGGAAAGTGATCACTACCATGGAGGTCATCGACCACCTCCCCAATCAAAATCAGGCTGTGCATCCTAAGAGCACAAAGATAGGTTAAGGCAAGAAAATGAAGCGGTTCTCGGACAGTGATGCGTAAACTCATCCACGTTTAGGACACCCATCTCAAGCTCTTCGATCAGATCGGCAAGGACTTTTCACCTGGGATTTATGGAGTAATCTCCCCAGAGAAGATGCCTGCCGTTCAGATCTCCAAGCAAGAGATAGGGCCTCAGCAAGCGTGCCACGACGTGGCGGAAGTCCCCCGCGTCGAAGTCAGCTGACGGTGGAATGTACGCAAAAATGATAGTATATCTCCTATCCAGGTGCAGCTGCACAGCCACTGCCTGAAAGGAGGTATCTAAAGAGAAAGGAAGAACGGAGACATCATGCCGGGTGTAAACCGCGCCTCCCCCAGCTCGGCCATCCCGCGGTGGTGGGGTCGCAAGACCCTTATACCCCGGGAGGGCAGGCAGCGGGCACGCGCCTAGCATGGTCTCCTGCAAAAAAAATAGCTAACGGGGAACGGGACGAGACGAGCCTCCGCAGCTCCTCCCAGTTGGCCCGGAGTCCACGGCAATTCCATTGAAGGAATAGGCCCTCCAGGCCTAGCTCAGAGGAGACGCGGGGGCCCTCCTCGAATTGAAGACCCTCACGGGAATGGTTGTACGCTTCCCGGGGGCAAAACCCCAGGTGCTGTTGGCCGGACATTTTTTTTTTTTTTTGATTAAGGGGCTATCTGGCGACTGCCGACTTAGGCATAAGTTGCCGTAAACAAACAGCCTAGTTCTAGGCTACTTAAAAAAAAAATTCAACAGGAAACAACTATAAAAAGAAATAACAATAACAAAGCAATAACAAAAAACAACAACAATAAAACCGGGTTAAATGCAAGGGGTAAGGCCGGCCTCCCCCCAAAAGTCAATAAGTCCACCAGTCATGGTGCACGCACTCGTCCCGAGTACAAGGGACAGGTGGTAGCGACCCCGCCCATCCCGGTACCGAGACAGGTATCGTGCGCGAAGATCACCCAGACTGGGACATTCGACAAGAATATGCCGAACAGTCTGGGGGACGACGCAGTCGTTGCAATAGGGCGCATGCGAGCGCTCCATCAAGTAGCGATGCGTGACACGAGTGTGTCCGATTCGAAGACGAGTAAAGCAACATGAAGCCGCCACGGCATTGGGGGATAGGTCCATGGGAACAGTCGTGGCCCAATGGCACGCAACTTTAAGTTCCCTTCGACCGTCTCCCATCTTCTTTGCCAAGCAGTCCGAAGAAAGGCCCGTATTCCTGCCATGTAGTCGGTGTGAGGAAGAGCGAAACGCTGGTCCAGTCGCAGATTCATCGTAGACTCTTTGGCGCCCTCATCGGCGCGCTCATTCCCCGCAATTCCTACATGTCCAGGAACCCAGCAGAAGAAAATCTCGACATCTGCCCGACTCGCCAAAACCGTGGCGTCACGGATATCGCGAACCAGGGGATGTGGAGATTTCAATGCCCTGAAAGCACTCAGGGCACTTTGTGAGTCGCTATAGATCACAATCCGGTCTCCGAACGCGGCACGTCGCGTAATCTCCCGTACCGAGTGGTGTATTGCCACCAGCTCGGCCGTGAAGACAGACGCAGCGCCTGGTAGAGCCCCGCTGACTTCAAACAGAGGGGATACGGCGTGGAAGCCGACCCCCTATTGTGGCTTGGAGCCATCCGTATACACTGGCATGGTACCAGCGTGACACGATGTGTGCTCCAAAAAGGTCGAACGCAATACTCCCGGCGCAGTACAAGCTTTGGGAGCAGAGGCGTGGCGACAAATAGCCAAATGTGGTACCCTCCAGGGTGGCGTCCTGGGCAAAACCAGGGGCACCACCGGTCCGAGAGCTATATCTACCTCTCGAAGGAGTTTCCTGGCCCTAAACCCAAAGGGCTTAAGGTAAGACTGGCGTCTCTCGGCGGCATAGGCACCATCGAGATCAGCTGCGGATGCAGTGAGAGCTGTTGGCGACTGAGGGAGGCGCCGGGCTCACGCGTACAGTCGAGTGATACACTGCACGTGGCGCAGAGCGAGTGGCATCTCTCCAGCATTGACCAACAGGCTCTCAATGGGGGAAGTGCGGAAGGCACCGGTCGCAAGGCGAAGGCCGGTGTGGTGGATCGAATCCACCTTCCGCAATAAACGCTCGGCTGCGGATGCATAAAACTCGCATCCGTAGTCGAGCTTCGAACGAACAAAGGATCGATAAAAAAGTAAGGCAGTAGCCCTATCAGCGCACCAAGCGCTGAACGTCACGGAACGGAGAATGTCCATGGCGCGGGTACAAGAGACCCTAAGGCTGCGAATATGAGCCTCCCAGGTGAAAACCGAAGCCTGTGAGACGCGAGAGACGCGGTTCAATGCCTGTTGGAGTCGACGCTCCAGAGTTGGCATCTGGGCCGCGCCAAAAGAGATCGAAAGGTCTTCCACGTAGAGCGTAGCGAGAACATCTTCCGGCAGCACCGAGGTGATGCCGTTGATGCTCAGGGCAAAGAGTGTGACACTGAGGACACTTCCCTGCGGGACACCCTCTTTCTGCTCCTTTGGGTCAGAGAGGGCTCCCCCCACCCGTACGCGGAATCGACGATCTCGCAAAAATTCAGATATAAAAATTGGGAGGCGTCCCTTTGCCCCCATCGTGTGTAGAGTCTCCATGATACTACCGTATCGCCATGCGGTATCATAGGCCTTCTCTAGATCGAAAAACACCGTGGCGTAGTGCTGTCTACGAAGGAAAGCCTCGCAGACGGCATTTTCCAGGCGGAGCAGAGCATCCGACTTGGAGTGGAACTTACGGAAGCCGCACTGTGCGAAAGACAGATGGCCTCCGCTGTCCAGGAAAAAGGCTAATCTAACATTTACCAATTTCTCCATCAACTTGCACACCCAAGAGGTTAGAGAGATTGGGCGGAAACCGATCGGAGTAGAGTGATCTCTCCCCGGTTTGCGAAAGGCAAGCACAGTAGCGATTCGACAGGAGTCTGGGAGAAGGCCTTCCACCCAGATCCTGTTGAACAAATCTAAAAGAAAGGCCATGCCTCGCTCACCCAGGTGTCGAAGCATGGCGTACGGGACATCGTCCGGACCATGGGCTGTGTCCGCGCACGAAGCGAGAGCGGAACGCAACTCACTCACAGTAAACTTGTCGTTGAAGGGTTCTCCGCCTCTGTTGGTAAAGTCCAGCCGGCGGCCTTCCGCGACATCACGACGTGCATTGAATGCTGGCGGAGCAGCATCACGGCTAGAGAATGCAGAAAAGGCGGTCGCGAAGGATTCCGCCACGGACGCGGGGTCCGTGATTGCGGTCCCATTCTCCGGGAGAACGGGAGGGGGTTCCTGCGAGAACTTGCCCCGAATCCTTTTGACTCGCTTCCACACCTCAGCTAAAGGGGTCTTCCCGTTAAGTGAAGACACGTATGCCCGCCAAGAAGAGCGGCTGGCGTGCTTCGAAATATACCGGAACCTAGCCCTAGCCCGACGAAATTCAGCGACAGTGAAATCGTTCGGGCGGCGCTTATAGCGCATGTAGGCATAACGCTTCTGTTTGAGGGCCGTCTCACACTTGGCCGACCACCATGGGAGTGGTCGGCGTGCAAAACGGCCAGACGTCCTAGGAATAGTAGTCAGGCCCACGGCGATGAGTTTGACGGAGAAGAACTCAACGGCCTCATCTACCGACATAAACTCTTCGACTGAGATAGAGAATTTAGTCATTTCCTGAAATGCAGGCCACCGCGCCAGCGCCAAGCACCACCGAGGTGGTCTCTCAGGCGGCAGTTGCCCTGAAAATGATATTTGAATGGGAAAGTGATCACTACCATGGAGGTCATCGACCACCCCCCAATCAAAATCAGGCTGTGCATCCGAAGAGCACAAAGATAGGTCAAGGCAAGAAAATGAAGCGGTTCTCGGATTGTGATGCGTAAACTCATCCACGTTTAGGACACCCATCTCAAGCTCTTCGATCAGATCGGCAAGGACTTTTCCCCTGGGATTTATGGAGTGATCTCCCCAGAGAGGATGCCTGCCGTTCAGATCTCCAAGCAAGAGATAGGGCCTCAGCAAGCGTGCCACGACGCGGCGGAAGTCCCCCGCGTCGAAGTCAGCTGACGGTGGAATGTACGCAGAAATGATAGTATACCTCCTATCCAGGTGCAGCTGCACAGCCACTGCCTGAAAGGAGGTATCTAAAGAGAAAGGAAGAACGGAGACATCATGCCGGGTGTAAACCGTGCATTCCCCAGCTCGGCCATCCCGCGGTGGTGGGGTCGCAAGACCCTTGTACTCCGGGAGGGCGGCCAGGGGGCACGCGCCTGGCATGGTCTCCTGCAGAAAAACAGCTAATGGGGAACGGGACAAGACGAGCCTCCGTAGCTCCTCCCAGTTGGCCCGGCGTCCACGGCAATTCCATTAAAGGAATAGGCTCTCCAGGCCTAGCTTGGAGGAGACGTGGGGGCCCTCCTCGAACTAAAGACCCTCACGGGAATGGCCGTACGCTTCCCGGGGGCAGAACCCCGGGCGCTGTTGGCCGGACAAAGCGCTGGAGGCGTTGTCGCCTTCGAGGACTTATTGGGGGAGGTTGGGCTCGCCATGCGAGTCTTTTCCTCCCTCCGCCTCGAAACCTTAGGCGGGCGCTGCGGCCTCGGAGGCGGGGGGCCCTCTTTTCGAGGAACCACTGTATCCGAGCCACTCGCTTCACCTCGGGGCGTGGGCGAAGGGGCCGAAGCTCCTTTGTTGCTGTCCTCCTTTCGGGGAACAGCTTTAGGAACCCCGGAAGATGCCCTAGCGACAATCTTCAGGGGTGTTGCCTCCTGTGAGTCTAACGACTCTGTGGAGGCGCGTGGCCGTTTCGCCTTACGGGAAACGGTCACGCTGGGGGAAGAGGGGGGAGCCCTGGTTTTAGCCGGGGCTAGATGTGAACCCTTTTTGCCGCCAGCTTCAACAGGGGAGCGCCCGGGTGTAGTAGATCCCGCAGAGTGGCTCCGAATGGGCGCGAAAACAACCGTGCTCGTTGGCCTGGATGGGCCAGGAGCAGAGGGTGCTTTCCTAACTATTGAGGCATATGACGTCCCAGGCAGAGCCGGGCGCGCCAGGACCAAGTCCTTAGCCTCGCGGAATGAGAGTCGATCCTGGGCCTGAACGGCCAGGATTTCTTTCTCAAGGAGATATACACCACATTGCTTCGAAGAAGCAGGGTGCGGCTCTCCGCAATTGACACACTTGGCCACACACGATTTGGACTTATCGTGTGCGACCTTGGAGCAATTTACACAGACTTCGGGTGACCCCGATTTTGCACATCTACATGATCGATTCGTATGGCCGAAGTGGTGACAGTAATAGCACCGCCGCGGCAGTGGCACGAATGCCTTCACGCGGTAGCGGTACCAACCGGCACGCCCCCACTCAGGCAGCTTGTCACAGTCGAACGTGACGAAGAGTGTAGGGGTGGGTCTCGAGGCCCCTCCCTGTTTTCTCATCACACGTTCGACCTTGACCGCCCCATGGTCGGCCAGCTCTAGGGTGATGTCTTCAATGGAGTAGTCAACGAGTTCCCTCGCATAAACTACTCCTTTCACAAAGTTCATGGTAGAGTGCAGCGTCACACTCACCGGGGTGCCACGAAGTGTCCGGAGAGCACTTATCTTGGCCGCCTCGGCGGGATTCGCCGCATTCGCCAGAAGGCTGCCGTCCGAGAAACGGGTTACCTTCGGCTCTCTACCAATTCCACTAGCTAATCCTCTCCTCTGATGGATCATGTTGCCCCTGGACAACATGGTGCCATCAGTGGAGCGAATAACGAGGAAGCGTTTGAATCCAGCGGGCTCGAAAACTCCAGGTAACCTCTGAATGAGGGGCCCCGATATCATCGAGGCTCCGCCCTGTGCATTCTTGGTGTTAGTCTTAGTCAGGGGCTCCGCACACGAGGGGGTAGAGGGGCCGGATGTGCCGATCTTGGCTTGGTCGCCTACCAAAGTGGTAGCAGACCCATCCGTCTCCGCAGCCCCCACGGATGGACAGGAGCCTCGAGTCTTCTTCGTCTTTTTAGTCTTTTTCTTTTTTGGAGAGAAGGGCGGGGAATGAACCCACTTCTCACCTCTGCCGGCAGAAGCACCTAGGCCAGATGGACCGGCCTCAGCCAGGTCCCTCTCTGAAATGGAGAAGGTCCTGGTAGTCGTAGGGGCACCTGTCGGAGGAGATCCCTCGCCTCCTTCTACTGCCTCGGAGCCCTCAGCCGTTTGAGGAGGACCCTGCATAGGGGCGGATTCGGGTTCGGTGCTTGCCGCCGAGCCCGAATTCTCCCCCATGGAAGGCCCTACCGTCTGAGGCTGGGTCTCCTCAAGGACCATGTCTATCACAGGAGGGGCCTCCAGTTGGCCATCCCCTCCCAGGACATCGCAGGTCCCCTTGGCAGTATTGTCACTAGTCAGGTGGTGTGGGGAGGCACAGGCCTTGACCCCAGCAAGGTTTAAAATTCTTGCCAGCAGGTCTTTTGAGGGAAGCGACCGAAGGGGCCTGGCTTCCCTCTCCCCCCTAAGGGTGTTTGCCCTACCGAGCCGCTTGCACGAGGGGCGGTAGGCAATGGGCTGCCTGCTGGCTTTCTTGGCAGTCCCCTTAGAAAGCAAAGGAGGGACTGCCGCTGGAGATAGGGAGGTGCCCGAAAGCACCTCCAGAGAAGGGGGTGAGGGGGAGTCCCCTACACCCGTAGGCGTAGGAGAGGAGTAAGCCTCCTCTCCAGTTAAAGAATTATGGAGGGTCCCCTGCGCAAGCACAAGGGGGGGAACCTCCATTTTCTCGGTGGAGCTGCCCGAGGGCGGCTCCGTTGATTTTCTTGGGGAAGTTTGGGGTTGGGTTTTTTTGTTTTTTTTGTCATACATGGGCATGGTGACCCTCTTTTTAATACGGGACGCAATAGCTCATCACCTCTCGCAGTTGCCCGCACTGCGAGAGGTGCTTACAAGCCTGGCAGAGCCAGGCGCCGCCATTCGAGACCACCCCTCCCGCCTGGTGGCCTGGCAGTCCATCGGCATGGCGGCTCCACCTTGGACACGGCGTAAAATTGATAGAATGTGAAGAGGAGAGGAAAGGGGATGTGAGGAAGGTATGGATGTGGATGAAGCAGGTTGCTAAAAAAAACCCATCCCGAACCGGAGCTCAGGGGTTAGGGAACAATGTCCCCTCTCCCCCCAGCCCCGATCCGGGGTGGTTGGCTTGAGAAGAAGGTCAGCATCTACCCTGTGAAATTAGAGGCTGACCAGAGAAAGTTGTGGGAGAGGTTGTATGAAAAGCGACGAGGTAGAGGAGAAATCGGGCTATCTGAAGGAAGGAAGAGAGGCTAAGCTGAGGCCGGACGGAGCGCTGGATCCCGTCAGCACGGCGGCCAGGATGGCAAATCGCCGCGCCCCTTACGGGGCAGCGTGCGCCAGGCTAATCTGGTATAACAAAAGCAAATTTCGCGAATGCTCCACTTAACATCAAGCAGGATCTAGTAAATGTAATAAATGCTGCCCTAAGTACAAGGCACTTTTCCGACGTCTGGAAACTATCAAAAAATATATTTATTCCTAAGTCGGGCAAGAACCAAGTCTCTCCAGTAAACTATCGCCCTTCTCGAATTTGGTTGAAAAATATTGGAAAAAGTCATTGCCAACATAGTGCTATACTATCTGGACGCCAATAATCTGTTTCGTGGTATGACATTACATTATATCAATACCATATTATATCTATCAGGGAGGAACCACTTACTTAAAAGCGAACCGACAAAAGGGACGGTAAACCACGAGTTCAGACGGGCTGAGTAGCGAGAGAATGCAACGAGGTCAGGTAAATTATGGACAATGGCAAAGCTCAAGGTTATTTAAAGAGGTATGTACAAAAATATAATTTTATTTACACAAAAATAATGAGAGAATTGATGGGTAAAATTACCTCAGAGAATTAACGGGCAAAATCACATGAGTAAATGAAAGGGGGAATTGTAGTTATAAATCAGGCTTTGAAGTTAGAACTTAAGGTATTCCCGGAGGAGACTATTCAAATGGGGGGGGGATTAACTCCATTGGGTTACTAAAAGGGGGAGAGGGGTTGGCTTACGGATGTCTTCTGCACTTGAGGTGAGGCCGCTCGGACTTCAAAGCGGGAGGTTGGAGTGATGATGGTTCTCCCAAAACAAGGGGGGGGGGGTAACTTCTGGTCGAGGGGAGAGTATTTCGGCTACCCGAAATGAGGAGGGCTTCGACAGGAGTTGATGAAAGAAGTCGGGAAAATCAGTCGGGGGGATCGTTCAGTGGAATTACCTCCTGGCTGGGGCTAATTCCAAATACACAAAATAGTCCAGCTGTCACTTTGCTTTGTTGCTAGCTCTTGACTTGGAACCATGGGGAAATCTTCTGGGTTCTGGGCTAGACTTCTCAACTCTGTGTCTCCTCATGGGAGTCGAACACTATTTATGTCCGAGGCTCTCCCCGAGGGGGGTTAGCGGAAAACAGCTCTACTCTCGAATGGATGGCCTCGATTCTTCTTGCAGAGGCCATTCTAGTCCGCGTAAAGATGAATCGTTGGGGACGCGGTTCGGGGCTACTGCTTGTGGAACGGGGGAGGGGGGTAGGCTTACCAATTTAGGCCTAACCGGGCCTTCTGAAGCGCGTGGTAGTTCCGCCTGCTCAAGATATTCCACGTGGGGTTCCCTCACAATCTGCATAATTACCATCAACACGGATTTAGAAGGCAGAGAGGTACGGATACGGCACTGGCAATGATCAAGGAGAAATTAGCCAAAATAGAAGAAGAGAAAAGGCATACAGATTAGTATTAAGGGACGTAAATAAAGCGTTTGACAAAGTGTGGCGCCGGGGACTACAGTTCAAGATCCTCCAACTGGGACTTAATCGCAGCCTGCAGAAAATAATCTGTGACTACGTCATGGGTCGAAGAGCCTTCATTGCGATCGGTGAATATCAGGGGCCAGAATTTCTACTGGAAGAGGATGTTACTCAAGGTGGGTGTCTTAGCCCACTGCTATACTCGATATACACCAGAGACCGCCCAAGCCCTAGGCTTGATGAGTCTATGTATATCCAGTTCGCCTGGAACGTGTCACAGATGGTGGTGCCCCCATACAATAACGAAAGAACAATGGCAAGAATGACGGCTTGAGAAATTGAGAATATAAATGAATACAAACACCGCTGGAAGATTGCGACTAACGCAAAAAATTTACCATCATTCCCATAAAAAGAAGTAAAACAGCGCCAATACACATAGGGGAATAAAGATGCGCTTAAAAGAGAGCAGGTACAGTGCTACGTCTAAAAATAAACAGCAAGGGAAATTCGGACCAACTCACCAGCATATTTGCACGCACGAACAAAGATGTCAAAAAAATTGATCGTTTCAAAAACCTGAAAATAAGAAACAAGAAAAAGATATACTCTGCATATATTCGCCCCAAGATTATGTACATAGCCCCCCTCATGCCACTGGCGGCGATACCAACTCTTGGCTGATTAAACTACAAAGAGTTCAGAACAAGGCACTCTTAATAATAACAAATCCAAGAAGACAGGAAGCGCCAAAGGCTCTCCACGAGGAAACCGAGATAAGAGCACTCAACAATGAACTAGGGGCGAGAACCCTTAACATTTGGTGGAGGGGAACTTGGACCCCGATTTCACTTGAAATCATTTCGAGATTCCCGAGCGATACCCAGGTTCCTCAGCAGCAGAATTGCTGCACGGTATAACCAAGACCAAATGTATACGACATCATAGAACCGAATACAAGTTACCGAAAGAACCAAAGATACAATAACACTAAAATAAGTCACAAATAAAGACTTGAAAGCTACATTGTACACTAAAATTTAAGCCAAAATTTAACTCAATATTAACTTAGTTTAAACTAGATTAACTAGGTTACAACCATATATACAGGTACTCGTATATGGATGGAAATGCATATGTCTGTACGTATGTTTAAAAAAATAAAATAATAATAATAAATAAATAATTTTAGAATAATCAGCCTACTATGAATAGTAGCACAACTTTAAAGGCTTCGAAGCCAGCACAAAGGTAAGAGTAAAGAAAAAAAATAAGGAAACCACAAAGGACCTAACTACTATCTCTATCTTCATTTCAAAATTTTCACCTCTCAACTCTCCTACAAAATATATACCCAAAAGTTTTGCTCCACTTTTTTATGTCCATGTCCATGCTTGTCTGAGTTACTCTGAGGTAGCTCTAGAGGAGCGAAAGATCAGTAATAAAGAAACTTGTACCACTTTTGGTTCTCATATTCTCTCTCTCCATTTATTGTCAAAGACACCCATTAATATATATATATATATATATATATATATATATATATATATATATATATATATATATATATATATATATATATATATATATATATATATATATATATATATAATACTTTTAATTGATCTGTTCCTTGGGAATCTAATATGCAGTAGGAATATGAAGACCCAGGTGATTACACTAATCATTTATTGGCCGGACGTTTCTAATCTTCACTAGGACCATCTTCAGCGACTGTATCGACTAATGAGATGGGGAAGGAATATTAACGATAACAGTTAAAAGAATTCATTATATAATGGCTAAAAAAGTGGATGAAGACAAGTTAAAATAATAAAATTGACAATTATTGAGATTAAAGTAAAAACACAAATAACAATATATAGAATTAATGAATACTACCCAGTGTAATTTTGAAAAATAATAGAAAGAAGTGAAGTTATAACATAAACTGACTTGAATATCAAATATTAAAGGTAACTGGAGCAAACAATAAAATAACCTATTAAATTATAAACAAAAAAACAACAACAAAAAACCCGAAAACAAATTAGAATGAATTATCGTAGGAGTTGTGAAATCAACTAACTAAAGATATAAAACTACTAACGAGATTTGTTCGGTTGGTCGGTTGGCTAGTTAATGTATTGAAGTGTTGGTTGGTTATAAAGTGAATAGTTTAATTGAGGAGGAGTAATTATTTAGGTTTGGATTTATTTTACTGATGTACAGTGACTCTAAGATTTTCAAATCGAGAGAAGTTAAGGCTGAAGATAATATGGTAAATGAATCAGAATTAAGAGGATGATGGAAGAGGCTTCAGGTTTAGAGATGGGAATACCAGTCCTATGAGACAAACCTAAGTGCCTTGCGATCTTGCATTTGAGTTGTAAGCCAGTTTGGCCTACATAACGACTGTGGCAGGTCGTACATGTATAATTGTAAACTATACACGATCGCAAGCCCAAAGGGATTATCTCCTTATGGAGAAAAAAAGGAATTCAACGATACAGGGTTGAAATTTATACAAATGAATTGGCATTGAGGGAAATGACTGTTGAGGGTAGAGAGAAGGAGTTTGTTAAACTCGGATATCAAATGCTCGAGATCGGGTAGTCTAAGGAAAACCTTGTGTTTAGAAACAGTAGTAAGAAAGGGTCGAGGATAATATATTTTGGAGAGAAATTTGGATACTAACTGGTCGAAGATGAAATCGGGGTAATAATTAAATTCGAAGAAATCCCTTAAATAATTCAGTTCTTCATGAAAAGATAACTAGTTAGAGCATATATGGTAGGCATTAAAAGCCGAATTTTTAGAGCGCATATATATATATATATATATATATATATATATATATATATATATATATATATATATATGCAAATATAATCACCATAAAACACGTGATCTAAGATGCTTGAAATATCCCAGAGGAAAATAATACACAGAACCAGGCAATTATTAGAGAATACAAAATTAACATTAAAATATTTTAATAATTTCGGAATATCGGACAAGTGTTTATTAAAAGGGAGCGTTAAAATATTATTTCGCGTAAATGAGTATTGAATCTTATTTCCATACTAGGCAATGGCTTCGCTACTGAAATTGAAATTTAAAATCTAAAAAAAACGCAGTCATGGTTTAATTTTTAGTAAACCCCCGGGGAGGTGGGCAGGGGGACTCATGCCCAGCATGGTCTCCTACAAAAAGATAGCTAACGGGGAACGGGAGGAGACGAGCCTCCGTAGTTCGTCCCAGTTGACCCGGAGTCCGCGGCAATTCCATTGAAGGAATATACCCTCCAGACCTAGCTCGGAGGAGATGGGGGAGGGGGGGAGGTCTCTTCGAAGAGAAAACCCTCACGGGAATGGCCGTACGATTTCCGGAGGCAGAAATCCAAGCGCTGTTAATTGGACAATGCGCTGAAGGCGCTGTCTCCTTCGAAGAGTTAACGCGGCAGTTTTGGCTCGCCATACGAGTCCTCCCCCCCCCCCCCCCACCCTTCCACCTCGAAACCTTAGGCATGTGGGGGTGGCTTTGTAGGCGCGGTCCATCTTGTGGAGGATCTACCATCTACGAGCCACCTAGCCTACCAGTGGGTGCGGGCGAAGGAGCCCAAGCTCCTTTAGTGCTGGCTCCTTTCGGGGGGCTTTTTAGGAACCCCGGTAGATGGCTTCACGACCAACTTCAGGGGTGATGCCTCCTGTGAGTCTAACGACTCGGAGAAGGCGCGCGGCCGTTTCGCCCTACGGGAAACGGTTATGCCAGGGAAATCGGGAGAGCCCTGGGTTTAGCTGGGCCTGGTTGTGAAACCTTTGTGCCGCCAGCTTTACCATGGGAGAGCCCGGAGTGAGTAGAACCCGCAGAAAGGTGCCGAATGGGCGGGGAAACGACCGTGCTCGTACGCCTGGAGGGGCCAGTTTCCACATTGAGGCATAGGGTGTCCAAGGCAGAGCCGGGCGCGCCAGGACCAAGTACTTAGCCTTGCGAAATGAGAGACGAACCTAGGCCTGAACAGCCAGGATTTCCTTCTGAAGGAGATACGCACCATATTGCTCCTAAAAAGTGGGGTGCGGCTCTCTGCAATTGACACACACGATTTTGACTTATCGTGGGTAGCCTTGGAGCAACTTACACAGACTTCAGTTAACTCCGACTTTGCACGTCCACAGGAGCTATTAGTATGGCCAAAGCGCTGACAGTAGTAGCCCCTCCGAGGTAGTGGCACGAATACCTTCACGCGGTAGCGATACCATCCGGCACACAGCGATTCAGGGAGCTTGTCACATTAAAACGTGAAATTGAGTAGGGGTGGGTTTCGAGGCCCATCCCTGTTTTCTCATCACACGTTCAACCTTGACAGCCCCATGTTTGGCCAGCTCTAAGATGATATCATCTATGGAGTAGTCCACGAGTTCCTTCGTATAAACTACTCCTTTCACGAAGTTCATGGGAGAGGGCGGGTACACTCCCAGGCGTGCCATCAAGTGTCCGAAGGGCACTAATCATGGCCGCCTCGGAGGGATTCGACGCATTCGCCAAATAGCTCCCGTCCGAGAAATGGGTCCCCTGGACCGGACGGGTTTCTACCCAAGGTGTTGAAGGAAGTGTGCGATGAAGTATCACGACATCTGTGCGCTATCTTTAACATGTCAATCCGGACCGGATGCGTTCCTAGAGACTGGCGTGAGGCGGAGGTGACTCCGATCTTCAAGAAAGGATCCTCCAGCCATCCGTCAAACTACCGACCTATCAGTCTGACTTCGATAGTCGGTAAACTCATGGAAAGCATGATGGTGGAGAAAATAACGTCGTATTTAGAGTCAAACCTGCTACTGAGGAGTTCCCAGCACGGCTTCCGAAGGCAACGGTCATGCCTGACGAACCTTGTGGAATTCTTCCACTTCGTGTTCAGTGAGCACGATCGGGACAAGGCGGTGGATGTGGTTTAATTAGACTTTCAGAAAGCCTTTGATAAGGTACCACACCGCCGCCTTCTCCGGAAAGTGCGAGCGCTGGGCATAGACGGAAAAGTAGCCGGCTGGATCGAGAACTGGCTAAGTGGCAGACGGCAACGGGTGGTGGTGAATGGACAGGCTTCTGAGTGGGTGCCCGTTACTAGCGGAGTGCCTCAAGGTTCTGTCCTGGGACCACTACTATTCATCATCTACGTCAACGACATGGACGGTGACATGGTTGCGAAGATTTCCAAATTTGCCGACGATACCAAGCTTGGTATGAACGTTGCAAAGGATGGAAATACTGCCCGCCTGCAGGAAGACCTTGGGAAGATTGGGGAGTGGTCGGACACGTGGCAAATGCCGTTCAACGTGAACAAGTGCAAAGTAATGCATATCGGCCACAGAAATCCCCAATCTCATTATATCCTTAAGGGCACTGCTCTCGAATCGAGTGACACTGAGAAGGACTTGGGTGTTACTGTCACTAGCGACCTCAAGTTCTCGAAACAGTGCATTGAGGCAGAGAAGAAAGCCCAAAGGATGTTAGGCTACATAAAGCGCCAGTTTGGATACCGTAACAGGGAGATAGTACTTTGTCTGTACAACTCCCTAGTTCGGCCGCACCTGGAGTATGCCGTACAATTTTGGAGTCCTTCGTTTCGAAAGGACATCGCAAGGTTGGAACGCGTACAAGCCAGGGCAACCAAACTGATTCCCTCTATCCGACATAAAAGTTATGAGGATAGACTAAGGGAATTAGATCTGTTCTCGTTGGAAACCCGTAGACTGCGTGGTCAGCTCATCGAAGTTTTCAAAATACTTCGAGGGTTCGACAATGTTGACTACCGGGATATTTTCACACTGAGTGAGAACAGAACGCGCAATCACGGCTTCAAACTTGAACTGAAGCGTTACAACCGCAATCTGTGTGGAAACTTTTTCACCTACAGTATCTGCGGTAAGTGGAACGCACTTCCAGTGGAAGTTGTCAACAGTGAATCTGTTGACCAGTTCAAGTCAAGACTAGACAAAGTCTTGAAAAGTGGCCGTTTAGGGACGCAAAACAATTGAGCAGCCATGTGCCCGCTCGATTGCTAGTCCCAAGGTACCCTCTTTGAATGGACCGTAAGGTCTCCTAGGGTACCTTCTTTCCTTGTAACTCCTTGTAACTCTCTGCAGCGTATGTAATAACACCGAATAGTAAAGGGGTAAACCTGTTTCATCCCATAATGATGTGGCTGGGGAGATTTTGGAGGCCCCGTTAATAGCTCTTAAACCTTGATGGTGGAGAGGGTCCAGTCTTTTCAACGTGCTGGTTGTTGCTGCTCCATAAAGATAGCACCCATAGTCTAATCGTCTGCGCAGATCGTCAACATGCAGTTTCTACGTCATTCTCTGATAAAATGTGAGGCCAAGGAATCTAACTTTGTTGGAAGTTTGTATGGGTATCCCTAATAAGGATAGTGAAATTATTGGGATTTGTCGTCTCCTTGTGAATGTCACCTGCAATGTTTTTTTCCTCTGAGATGGTGAAGCCATTCCGGAAGATGTAATTTGCTATTGCAATAATGGCTGTCTGCAGTTGATGGGCGACTTCTTGGGCCGCATCCCTCTATACCAGATAGCGAAGTCATCCCCATAAAGGGAGCATTTAAGTGGTGGTGGGACATGGAGAGCCAGACTCTTTATCTCTAATATGAAAAGGGTTGTGCTAATGACGCTACCTTGAGGTACGCCTTGATGTTGTTAGAGGTTAAGGGAGCGGGCTCCCAGAAGGTTCACTGAGAATCGTCTGTTACGGAGGAAACTTTAGCTGAAGATTGGCAGTGGTCCTCGAAATCCCATCTGGTGTAATTCATGGAGAATGAGTGGTTGCTAAACAGTGTCGTATGCTTTTGATAGATCGAGGAAGATTGCCGTAAGGAAACCTCCTTCAGCGAAGAACTGGGCTTTGTTATGTTCCATGTGCTCTATTCTTGCGATAGCCATATTGGTTTGTTGATAGCATGTTCCGCGACTCGAGTTTCCATTTTATCCTCTCAAACAACTTGCACAGGCAAGATATGACTCATATCTTGCACTCATATCATATGAGTGCGATTGGTCTGTAATTGGTCGGAAGGGCCGGATCTTTCTTTGGTTTTAAGAAAAGTAGCATTATTGCTGAGCACCATTTGTCAGGAAAACAACCAGGGAACCAGAGATTATTGTATTGGTAAAGGATGTATTTTAGGTAGTCGGGATGTACATGGCGAAGGATAGGGTAGGGGATTTGGTCTTCTCCGAGTGCGGTTTTTGGGCAAATAGACAGTGATGCTTCAAGTTCAGTTAGCATGAATGGGGTATTGTAGTCAAGAGAGGTTTCCGTTTTGAAATCTATTTCTGAGCTTTCTGCTTCTGTTTTGATTGTTAAGAAAGTTGGGTTCGAGGAACCATTTTTGATAGTACTTATATAGTTGCTGAATGCAGTGGCTACATCGTGGGTGTGCCAGAAGAGATCGCTAGGTGCAGCTAGTGAACTGAGGGAGAGGCCAATGGCTGGGAAAACTATTTGTTTGTTGCTGATAATGGTTGAGATTACCATCATTCAGGATTCCTTGGTTTTTGTCTTCTATGAAGTCCAGGATGATAAGCCGTTTAGCACGTTTCTTTTTCATCGCCACAGACTCGGCTTCGGACGTTAAAGTCACCTAGGATGAAATATAGATGGGGAAGCTGATCGGTTAGATGTTCTAATTCTGCATATGAAATTGTGATGTGTGGAGACAAGTAAATGGAGCATATTGTAGTGAGTTGGGTTAACTGTATCCTTATTGCTATGGTATTTATATTTGTATTGATGTTCAATGTGTCATAAGGCGTGCTTTTATCAATAAATATAGCGTTGCCTCTTTTATTCGGGTCGGAGGGGCAGAGGTATTTATTATTTTTAAGAAAATATCAAGATTGTTATACAGTGTGTCATTGAAGCAGATGCATGTGGGATGGTATTCTTTTATTCAATCTTTTAAGCTTTCGTAGTTAGCTTTAAGGCCGCGAATATTCCATTGTAGGAAGCGGGTTTGTATGGTGTGTTTGAGTTGAAATTATTTGGATAGTTTAATTGTCCCAATTGAGGCGGAGGTGTTAGCTTTGGAAGTCGGTTTTGAGGTTCTGATTTCGGATGCTCCCTGTGGTGCTGGAGCCGTTTTGTTTTGGTGAGCTTTTCCAGATGTGGTGGTTGGATAGTTTGTGGCTGTAGAACTTTTATTTATTGATTTTGGTGGTTGTAGTTTGGGTTTGGGTTTTAATAGTAGGGGTGTACTTATCTTTAACTAATGTTTGGACTAATGGTAATTCATGAGATATAAAGACTCTACTCGGAGAGAATGTTTTTGGTCGTGGCAGTCATTTTGGGAGAAAGGTTTCCGTTGTTTTGGCACTTTTATTGCTTTTGGAGTCTGTTGTATTCTCAAGGGATTCAGCAAGGGTTAATATCTTTATGTTTGGTGGTGTGATTGTGACAATGTTGGCTGGTGAAGGGTTTTCGATCTCGAACGTTACACTTTGGTGGATGGATGTGCTGCCTGTTTTATCGAAGCTTCCTCCTGGGCTAATAGGAGGCGATAAAATGTGGCGTAGACTTGGGAGAGTCTTGACGAGTCTTCCTGTTGAAGTGTTTCGGCTCTGCAGTTGGTGAAGAAGGCGTTGGCTTCGGAGAGTCTTGATGGGTTCTTTTTTGAATGTTGGACTTGGCTTCTTCTAAGTGGGTACTGGTTGGGGATTGGCTTTCAGTGTTGTCAGGAGGTCCGGCTCGGTCTTCTTTATGTGCCATTAACTTTGTCATATTGCAGTGTGTTTCTCTGCGGATGGCGGTTGAGGTTTTAATCCGCTTACGTCTTTGTTGCGCAGTTTCTGCGTGGGTTGGGTAAAGAAATATGGCGTTTCTGGCTGCGTCTGCATATGTCGGAGTTTCTAATTTGTTGCCTTCCTCTGCCATGTCCTTTACTGCCTCACCTCTACGAATGCCAAAACGGAGCATCCGTATTCTTACTTCTTAATTGTATTCATAATATTGGCAAGTTTTGCTAAAGGCATGATGGGGTTTATTGCAGTTGCGGAGTTTTTCTGGGTTTTTACATTGGTCACTGCTAAGACCTTCTGTGGAGCATCTGAAGCAAAGTTTTGGGTCTGTTTTGCAATATTTGGCCGCATGCTTAAATATCAGGCAAAAACGGCATTTCAAAGGGGTTGGCAATTCTTTCATAATGTGGATGATGGTCTCGGTGAATCGGATCGTGCGAAGTATCGTCTGTGGTTTACAAATTATTTTTATGAACTTGAGTGGGGTTTGTTTGAATGTGGTCTTTTCTCGAAGATTGACACAGATTCAATCTAATAACCATCGTCTTCGAATACTTTCTTTACGCCTTTACAGATAAATTCTTTTATGCTGTTTGTCCTGGCATGAATTTATAGAGAGGTACTGTGTCTGTCCTAGTATTATACTCATTTTTGCCTGTTAACTGTAGGCTGTGATTGCCTAATAAGGTGAGCAAGAGTAGTTTTTGGATATGCTTTCTGTTTTAACTTTTACGACGGTTTCGGTTCGACTGCGATTTAGGATGAATTCCCGTTGAGCTTTCCCTGACAAAGACTGCAGGCGCTCGGGGAGGTTTATGGCGAGGTAGGGGTTGTTCAAATCCGTTTTCCGCGTTACGTAGCGTGACCAGCATGCTGAACCGTAGGGATGTTTTAGGTTATTTGTTCTTTTATAGTTTGACGAGATTTCATTATATTTTTCTTTGTTTGAGTGGCGCCCTAGGTAGAACCAGGAGCGTCACCGGCACGAGAGCTATACCTAGCTCGCGAAGGGGTTTCCTACCCCCAAACCGAAAGGGCTTAGGGTATGACTGGCATCTTTCGGTAGCCTAAGTACCATCGAGATCAACTGCAGAAGCAGTGAGATCTGTTAACGACTGAGGGAGGTGCCGGGCTCGCGGGTATAGGTGAATAATGCTCTGTGAACGGCGGAGAGCGAGCGGCATCACCCCAGGATCGACAAGTAGGCGCTCAGAGGGGAAAGTGCGGAAGGCACCGGTCGCCAGGCGAAGGCCGCGGTGGTGATTTGAGGCCACCTTCCTAAATACAAGCTCGGCTGCGGATGCATAAGACTCGCCTCCGTAGTCGAGCTTCGAACGAACAAAGGATCACTAAAAAAGTAAGGCAGTAGGCCTATTAGCGCCCCTGTCGCTGAACGTCACGTATCGACGAATAACCATACGCGGGTACAAAAGAGCTTAAGGATGGAGCCGTGGACGACGGCAGAAATGTACCACCTTAGTATTGGCCAAGGAAAACTGAAGCCTGTGCGGTTCAATGCCTGTTTGAGTCGACACTCCAGAGTTGGCATCTGAGCCACGCCAAAAGAGATCAAAAGGTCGTCCACGTAGAGCGTAGCGAGAACATAATCCGGGAGCACTGAGATGATGCCGTTGATAATCACGGCAATGAGTGTGACACTGAAGACACTTCTCTGCGGGACCCACTCTTCCTCCACCATTGGGCCAGAGAGGGCTCTCCCCGCCACCCGTACTCGGAATCAACGATCTCGAAAAAATTCAGATATAAAGATTGGGAGGTGTCCCCTCACTCACATCGTTTGGAGAGTCTCCATGATACCGTAACGCCGTGCTGTATCGTAAGCCTTCTCCAGATCGAAAGACACCGAGGCCTAGTGTTGTCTAGGAAAGGAGGCTTCGCAGACGGCATTTATCAGTCGGAACAGAGCATTTGACGTGGAGTGGAACTTGTGAAAGCCGCACTGTACAGCTGACAGATGGCCTCCGGTATCGAGAAATACGAGGGGCAGTCAATAAGTTTTGAAATTGGGATATAAGGAAACGAAATATGAGGAAAAGTGTTTTATTATTTTTCAATATAACTACCCTCGACTTCAATGCACTTGCGCCACTTGTCCCTGAGGCTTCGAATTCCCGACAACCAGAAATCTCCCGACTGCTGTTCAATCCACTCCTGCAGTGCAGCCTTGAGCTGGCGGAATAAAAAGTAGTCGCTAGGGGACAGATCTGGACTGTAAGGGGGATGGTTGAGCTCCTCGAATCCACAATCGTGCAGGGCAGCTTGTGCAATCCTGGCCTTGTGGACTTTGACGACATTGAAGTCGATCATGCGGCGTGAGGTTTCTAGGGACCCAACGGGCAGAGACCTTGGTCATGGCCAAATTGTCGTGGATGATGTTGATAACACTTCCATGTGATATTCCAAGTTCTCGCTCGATTTATTCGACCTTCACCCGTCGATTTTAGAGGATCCTCCTCTCCACACGGGCTACATTGTCCTTGTTGGTTACGTCTGACGGGCATCCTGGACGGGGATCATCTTTAAGGGACACACGACCATGGCGGAACTCCCTATTCCAGCGAGCAATGGTTGCATAGGAATGGGCGGTGTCGGTGTACACTGCACCCATGCGTTAAAGGATCTCTTTTGCATTCTTGCCTTCCTTAGTCAAAGATTTGATCACTGCGCGGTGTTCAACCTTCTCCATTGTTAAAAAATTTGTGACTGACGATCTGCGATCAGCTACTGCTTCTTAAATAGACGAAGCAGGAGCGTGCGGCTGCAGGTCCTGACTTGTCATAACTTGTCATAACTTGTCCTAACATCCCCACACAGCAATCCCCCTTCCTCTGTTTTGCCCTACCGATTCGCAAAACTTATTGGCCGCCCCTCGTAAGGCTAATCTAACACTTATCAATTTGTCCATCAACTTTCACACGCAGAAAGTTAAGAGAGATTGGGTGTAAACCGGTCAGGGTAGAGTGATCTCTCGCCGGTTTGCAAAAATCGAGCACAGTAGCGATTCGCTAGGAAACTGAGAGGATACTCACAAATCTAAGTAAAGGCCATGCCTCGCTCACCCAGGTGTCAAATCATGGCGTACGGGACATTGTCCAGACCAAGGACGGTGTCCGCACACGAAGCGAGAGCGGAACGCAACTCACTTAAAGTAAACTTCTCATTGAAGGGTTCTTTCGCCCCTGGAGGCAAAGTCTAGTCGGCGGCCTTCCGCGCGACAGCAGGACGTGCATTGAATTCTAGCGGAGCAGCATCCCGGCTATAGAATGCGGAAAAAGAGGTCGCGAAAGATTCTGCCACGGAGGTGGGGTCCAGATTGCGGTCCAATTGACCCGGAAAATGGGAGGGCGGTCCTGCGAGAACTTGCTCCGAATCCTTTTGACTGGCTTCTACATTTCTGCTAGAGAGGTCTTCCTGTTAAGTGAAGACATATGCCTGCCAGGAAGAGCGATAAGCGTGCTTTGAAATTACCGGAAACTAGCCCTACCTGGAAAGTGAAATCGTTCGGGCGGCACTTATAGCTCATGTAGGCATACGCTTCTGTTTGAGGGTCGCTTCACACTCCGCTGACCACCACGTAAACGGTCAGCGTGAAAAATGGCGAGACCTTATAAGAATAGTAGTTAGGCACACGACGATGAGGTTACCTGAGAAGAACTCATAGGCTTCATCTACCGACCTAAATCCCTAGACTGAGACAGAAATCAGTCATTTCATGAAATGTGGACCACCGCGCCCGTGCAAACCGTGGGTGTTTGCACGGGTTTTGGTTGCCAGGCTGTCAGATGGCAGCAGCCCAGAAAACAATATTTAAATGGTATGGTGATCTGTACGATGGAGGCCATTAACTATCCCCCACCCCAAATCAGGATGTGCCTCCGGAGAGCACAAAAATAGATCGAAACAGGAAAATGTAACGGTCCTCAGGCTGTGATGCGTAAACTCATCCACACCTAGGACACATATCTCTAACTTTTCGATAAGGTCGGCAAAGACCTGACCCCTGGGATTGATTGAGTAGGCTTCCCAGAAGGAGTGTCTACCGTTCAAATCCTCGAGCAAGACAAAGGGCCTCGGCAACTGTGCCATGACTCAGCGGAAATCCCACGCGTCTAAGTCGGCTGACGGTGGAATGTACGCGGAAATTAAAGTATACTTCCTATCCAAGTGCAGCTGCACAGCTACTGCCTGAAAGGAGGTATCTAAAGCGAAGAGAAGAACGAAGACATCATGCCAGGTGTAAATCGCGCATCCTCCTGCCCAGCCCCCATCCCTTGGTGGTGGGGTCGCAAAATCCTTATACCCCGGGAGGGTGGGCAGGGGACACGCGCCCAGCATGGTCGCCTGCAAAAGATAGTGTCGTAGAATAGGGTCAAGTTAACCCTTTTTGCGTTTCTCAGCAGAGGTCAATGATGGCTAAGTGCGTAGGAGATTTATAATACAAGCAGACTGCAAATTAACTCGATGTAGGTTGGCCAAATATTCGACTATCTTGGAGATTCCAATGCAATAGAAAAACGGGTACAGAAAAACTTTACTAATATGCAAATTAATATACTTTACAAGATAAACGGAGTTTTAAAACAAGCTATATACACATTACACGTACAAGAGTCTCAGCAGCTAAAAGGGGAGGGGGGCTTGACGGGGACGGTCGCCGTACAAATACACGAACAATATTGACCGAGGGTCGCTCGAATGACCTTAAGCTTATAGTAGAGAGTGTACTTGCGCAGGAGAGTTGCGCGTTGCTGTTTTCTCGGAGATTTGGCCTGAAAGAGTAATCCTTGCCTCTGCGCAAAGTTCAAATAACGGGATGAACTTGGATCTTGTTTTAGAGTTATAACACGAATCGAGACTCGGGAGGGGGGGGGCGTTCGAGGAGCAGGTAGAACGAGTACGGGGTAGACTCACGCGAATTAATCAAGAATACCAGGAGCTTGAGGGGTTATGCGAGAATTGTGCAGAGTACAATGGGACGCGGGTAGAGAATACTGACGGGGGTGGGGGCAGGCGGCGGATAATGTCGTTTAATTCTGGCACCGGAGGATTTATAGTGTGGTCGAATGAGGTTCTTCCCATCGGCAGACGAGAGTAGTCTCGCTATATTAGCACAATCGCGAGAAGGTTCCTAAGTCAACAGGGCGAAACTTTGTCCGACTCCAGATGGATCTTTTGAGCTCTCAAACTTGTTGCGGTTTTCTGCAGTGGCGGGATTTCAGGCTACCACGGCGTCTTGTCATTTCGCATTTCCATTAGCGCAGACAAAATGGGTCTGCCCGAAGGATGCTAGGCTACATAAAGCGCCAGTTTGGATATCGGAACAAGGATATAGTGTGATAGTACTGTGTTTGTACAACTCGCTTGTCCGACTGCACCTGGAGTATGCGGTACAATTTTGTAGTCCTTCGTTTCGAAAGGATATCGTGAGATTGGAACGTGCGCAAGTCAGAGCAACCAAACTGATTCCCTCTATCAGACACAAAAGTTACCATGATAGATTAAGGGAATTAGATCCGTTCTCATGGAGACCCGAAGAATACGTGGTCAGCTTATCGAAGTGTTTAAAATACTTCAAGGCTTCGCCAATGTAGACTACACTGATGTTTTCCAACTTAGTGAGGGCAGAACTAGAAATCACGGCTACAAACTTTACTGAAGCGTTACCACCGCAATCTGTGTGGGAGATTTTTCACATACGGCATCTGTGGTAGCTGGAACGCAATTCAGTGGAAGTTGTCAACAGCAATTTTGTTGATCAGTTCAAGTCAAGACTGGACAAAGTCTTGAAAATTGTGCCTGCTTAACTGTCAACCCAAAGGTACCCTCTTTGAATGGACTGTAAGGTCTCCTAGGGTACTTCTTGTCCTTGTAGCTTCCTCTCCCTCTCCCCCTTTCACTCCCCCTCCCCCTCGTGCTTGAGTAATTTTCTGCTTGCGTAAGCGATGGGGAAAATTTCGCCGTTATTCTCATACTGGAAGTCACATCCTATACCGTCATTACTGGCATCGATGCGAATGCCAAACAGCTTGTCCGGATTAGGGAGGCGGAGGATAGGAGCGGATGCCAACTTCTCCTTGAGTTAGTTAAAGCTGTGAGTCGAAAGTGGCGTCTACGAGACGTTCGGAGGCCTTCTTCTTTAATAGCTCGCAGAGTGGGGCGGAGATAGTCGCAAAGGTGGGTATGAAGAGAGACGATAGAACGATGCAGAGCCTATGAACGATCGCAGCTGCTTTTTGTTAGTGGGCAAAGGCATGCCCACGATGGCCCGGATTTTTTTTGCTGGTAGGCTAACCGATTATTCCCGATATGGAAGCCAAGGTAATCGATAGTGCCAAAAGTGAAGTGGCACTTGACGGAGCCAATTGTCAAATTGCGTTCCCGGAGTCAATACAGAAGGGCTTGAAGGGTGGTCAAGTGTTGATCCCAATCTTGGGTGGCCACATAAACATTATCAAAATAGAAGTTGATGTTGGGTAAAGCTTCTAGAATACTCCTCATAATCAGGTTATAATTGTTGCAAGCTGCCAACAGACCAAAAGGGAGCCTTGTAATTGCATAAGCCCCTTCTCAGTGGTGAAAACAGTAAATTTCTTCACTTCCTTCCTCAGGGAGATCTGATAATAGACCTTGCATAAATCCAACTCGGAGATGAACTTGGCCTTCTCAGAGGTGGAGGTTCTGATCTATGATGGGGATCGGTTTGCCATCGAATACGGGAACCGAATTTAGCTTTCTAAAATCTATGCAGATTCGATAAGAACCATCTGCGTTCTTTACCATGACAACCGTGGAACAATAGCTAGACTCCGAAGGTTCGATGATCTGCGACCTTATAAGTTTTATCCACTTAGTTGTTGAATGCTTTCCGGATGTGTATAGGCTGGGGGTATGGTTTGGAACGGCAGGAGATTCTTCATCGATTTGAACTATCTGGTTGATACTCGCGCACCAGTGGTACCGCTTAAGTACATTAACATGGAAAAGCTTTCTTCCCGAGGGGGTTTCAATAAAGTAATCGCCTGGGCCACGCTTCTCGACTATGTGGTAGGGTCCCTTCCACTGGCTCAACAATTTGTTGTCCGTGGGGAGGAGAAGCAAATTCTCCGGAGTTAAATTTCCTTTCTTTGCTGCAATGTTGCACCGACGAGGGTTAAAAATGCGTCGGAGGCAACGCTTATGGGAAGGGGGTGGGGGGCTGAAGAAGGATGAGCCAATTCCGCAAGCTCGGGCAATAGCCTCTTTGATGTGAGAGAACGAATCTCACACTTCATCAGACAATTTAATTTTTTTTTTTAATTTTAAGAGCTGATCTGGCGACTGCCTCTTTGGGCTTTAGTCGCCGTAGTCAACACTGCCTAATAATAGGCATCTTTAAACTAAGATGACAAAAAAGAAAAAAGAAAAAGGCAATAAGCAGGAAGCAAGCTCCGGCTTCGGGGGGGGGGGGGGGGGAGCTTTCCCGGCGCCGGAATGTGCGACCTACTAAAATAGCAAAAAAAACTAACTAGTTAAATAAAGGAGAGAAGGCCGGCCTCCCCCCAAAAGTCTAGAAATCCACCAGTCAATGTGAACGAACTCGTCCCGAGTACAAGGGACAGGCGGTAACGACCCGGCTCATCCGGGTAACTGGACAACAGGTAACGTGGGCGGAAATCACCCAGACTGGGACATTCAACAAGAATATGCCGAACAGTCAGGGGGACAACGTATTCTTCACAGCAGGGCGCTGGTGGGCACTCCATCAAATGGCGGTGCGTCCAGCGAGTGTGTCCGATTCGGAGACGACAGAAAGCAACCTGAAGCCTTCTTGGCATTGGGGGGGAGGGGAGGTAGGTCCTTGGGAACAGTCGCCGCGCAATGGCACGCAACTTTAAGTTCCCTTCGACCGTCTCCCATTTTCTTTGCCGAGCAGCCCAAAGAGCTGCCCGTATTCTTGCCATGCAGTCGGTGTAAGGAAGAGCGAAACGCTGGTACGCTCGCTGAGTGCTCGTGGACTCTTTGGCGCCCTCATCAGCGCGCTCATTCCACGCAATTCCTACATGTCCAGGAACCCAGCAGAAGATAATCTCGACATCCGCCCGGCTTGCCAAAACTGTGGCATTACGGATATCGCAAACCTGGGAATGCAGAGATTCCAATGCCCCGAGAGCACTCTGGTCTCTTTGTGAATCGCTATAGATCACAATCCGATCCCCGAAACGGGCACGTCGCGTTATCTCCCGTACCGGGTGGTGTATTGCCACCAGCTCGGTCGTGAAGACAGACGCAGCGCCTGGTAGAGCCCCACTGACCTTAAACAGAGGGGATACGGTGTGGAAGCCGACCCCCTCTTCGGACTTGGAGCAATCCGTATACACTGGCGCCGTTACAGCGTAACACGAGATGTACTCCAAAACGTCGAAAGCAATACTCCCGTCGCTGTAGAAGCTTTGGGAGCAGAGGCGTGGCGACAAATAGCCAAAGGTGGTACCCTCCAAGGTGGTGTCCTAGGCAGATCTAGGGGAGCCACCAGCCCGAGAGCAATACCCATCCGTCCCTACATCCCCCGCGGATGGAGGGGATCCCCGAGTCTTCTTAGTCTTTTTCTTGTTTTTCTTCTTTTTAGCAGAGGAGGGCGGGGAATGAACCCGTTTCTCCACCGTGCCGGCAGGAGCGCCCAAGCCGGATGGCCGGCTTTAGCAAGGTCTTTCTCCGAGATGGAGAAGGTCCTGGCAGTCGTAGGGGCACCAACCGGAGGAAGAAATCCGTCCCCTCCTTGTACTGCCTTGGAGACTCGAGCCGTTTAAACAGGACCTTGCATAGGCGCGAATTTGAATTCGGTGCTTGGCACTGAGCCCGGATTCGCCCCATGAAAGTCTCTACCGTCTGAGGTTGGGTTGCCTCAAGGACTATGTCTAACTCGGGTGGCCCCCAGTTGCCCCCCCCCCCCACAGTGCATTACAAGTCCCATTGGCAGTGGTGTCACGAGTCGAGTCTAGGGAGGCACAGGCCTTGACCCCCGCTAGCTTTAATATTCTAGCCAACAGGTCTTTTGAGGGAAGCAACCGATGGGGCCTGGCTTCTCTCTCCCTCCTCAGGGGGCCTGCCCTACCGAGCCGCTTAAAGGGGAAGCGGTCGGCTATGGGCTGCCTGCTGGCTTTCTTGGCAGTCCCCTTGGAAAGTAAATGGGGGACTGCCACTGGAAAGAGGGAGGTGCCCGAAGGCACCTCCAGACAAGGGGGTGAGAGAAGTCCCCTACACCCGTAGGCGAGGCGAAGGAGAGGAGTAAGCCTCCTCTCCGATTAGAGAGATTTGGAGAATCCCCTGCAAGAGCACAGGGGGAGGATACCTCCATTTTTTCTGTGGAGCTGCTTCAGACCGGCTCTGACGATGGACGAGGGTAAATAGAGGAAAGATTTTTTGTTTTCTCATCATTGGGCATGGTGGCCCTAATTTTTTTACGGGATGCAGACGCTCATCACCACTCACAGTAGCCCGCTTTGCAAAGGGTGCGTACGGGGCTGACAGAGCCAGGTTCCGCCATTTAAGGCTACCCATCCCGCCTTGTGACCTGGCAGCCCTTCCGCATGGCGGCTCCATCTTAGAGCCACCATGGAGGTTGAAGAAAGATGAAAAAAAACTTAGGAGAAAACGAAAGGGGGGCAGGGCTTAAGCCGAGCCGGAGTCAATGAGAGAGAAAGAGAGAAGCGGTTGAGTCTGTAGTTGTCAAGCGTAATCTCACGCGGAAATAATAATATAATTTTTACTTAACTAGACGTTAGTCTATATTACACTTAATTGAAAAGAAGGAAAGGGCCTAGGGCACCAATTATAGCTATTGAGATGATTGGTTTAATGACAAAACTTGCCTAAATAGCAGCCTTTAAACCTTGCTATATGAATTTAAAGATAAAAAATTTATATATATATATATATATATATATATATATATATATATATATATATATATACATATAGTTTAGTTTAGATTAAGGAAAAACAAGGTGGCAGCTGCCCAATCCTAATAGATTTTTAATGGCAGCACTGTTAAAACGGGGTCGCCCGAAAAAGTTAGAAGAGGCGTAGGAGACACTCAAAAAAATGGGGGAAAAAAAAGGATTAGAAAAAAACAGTACAACAAACATAGATGCACATTTAAATTACGTGCATACAGCACACATTCTAAAACCAAGGGTACCTGAGGCAATAAACAAATTACATGCGCCAGCCGCAGGGGAGTGCACAGGCTAAAAGATAAAACAATAATCCTAAACACAAAAATGGAAAGAATTTATAAAAGGGATAAAACGCCACTTCTTGATAGAAATATAAGGAGGGGGGACAACTGAAGGAAGTCCTCGATAAAATAAAGCGAAGTCGAGTGGGAAGGCGACGCCAGAAAGGGTAGAGAAGCAAGAATTTCGAAGAGAAGCAAGGCGGGGACAATCTACTAAAATGTGAGTCACAGACAGCTTGCCACCGCAAAAGGGACAACCAGGAGCAACTCGGCCTTCATCCGAAATTAAATAGCCATGGGTGAGTCGCGTTTGCCCAATTCTCAACCTGCAAAGAGCATCCTCCCAAGACCGGAGTCGTTGAGAGCTAGAGGGCCAGGCACGGACAGATCGTTTAATAAGGGACAGCTTAGAAGAGTGGAACGAATTCCATTCTCTCTGCCACAGACAAAAGACATACGACCTGCATCCGGCACCTCGAGGGAGGCCGAGCGGGCCAGCCGATCAGCCGCCTCGTTGCCCGGGACCCAAACATGAGCCGGAGCCCAACAGAACGCCACCCTGTAACGGAAGGCATTTCTGACCAGCCAAGAGCGAATCCGTAAAACCAAAGGATGTGTGGACGTACAAGAACGAACTGCTTCCAAAGCAAGCCGGGAATTGCTAAAAACAATCAAATCTGAAGAATTTATGGATAAAATCAAATTAAAAGTCAAAAGAATGGCCGTCTACTCTGCGGTAAAAACGAATGCTACAGGAGGGAGGACGGACCGAAGAGACCCCGTAGAGGACACCGCGGCTGCCCCAGCACCGAGGTCCGACTTCTAGCCATCAGTAGAGATGGGACGCTGGTGAGCATGAGAACACGCATGTTTAAGAAACAGGCACTTTAATAGACGAGGGTCAGTCGACCATTTCTCGAAATGCCAGTACAGATCTCAGGAGGGCTGACGCCCCAACACGGAGCCAGCGGGGATGAGGGGGCCAACACCCTGGAAACACCCAAGGAGGAGAGATGGTCCCCAACCCGAAGCCCCAGAGGCCTGGGTAGAGATGGCCGCAGATCAAAAGAAGCCGAAGAGGACGGGGCAAAGAGGCGCTCATGTACTGGGGATGAAGGGTATTGCTGAACACGAAACAGAAATCGTAGGCACACCTGCAGCCGGTGGTATCGCAAGGTAGGCACGCCACCCTCAACAAAGAGGCTAGGGATAGGCGAAGTGCGAAAGGCTTCAAAGGTTTTAGTAAACGAGGTAATTTAATAAAAATTTTGGTTAAACGTTCATTTTATCAATCTAATCGTAACTATCCCTAAATTTCATGCCAAAAATGTATTAGTTTTACCTTTTAACCAAATTTTCATTAAATTACCTCGTTTACTAAAACCTTTGAACATAAATGTTATTTTTAAATATGAACACACTATCCATCGCCTTCTCGTAAAAAATTCCCCCCCCTAAACCAGGCATTGTATATTCTATTGGTTGCAATAATTGTGAAAAAAGCTATTATGGATAGACAGGTAGAGAATTGAATGTTAGATTTAAACAGCACCAAACTAATATTCGTAATCTTTGACAACAATCTGCATTATTTTTACATATCTATAGTCAGGATCATACTAATAATTGGAATAGTGCTAAACCTGTTATTAAATGTACAAACTACATTTCAAGAAATATTTTGGAGTGTATATCTATTAATACTTTCCCAAACTTTAATATTAGCCCTGGATTGTTTAGCCTAGATCCGATCATATCTAATTATATTAAATCACAAATTAAAGTGTATAAAGTATTTGTACCCCCTAGTTAGGGTTTTGATGCAGGTAGCCGTATTGAGCCCCAACTCCTTACTATTTAAGACATTGTCTGTCCTGACCTACGTTATTCCATGAAGAAGTCTTTTAAAATAAGACGAAAGCGCTCGGAATCGTTTTTCCATTTTCTTTGTGGGTATTATTTATCATAATTTTGACTCACGTGTAAGTTTTTTTTCAGAGATATATATATATATATATATATATATATATATATATATATATATATATATATATATATATATATATATATATATATATATATATATATATACATATATACATATATATATATATATATATATATATATATATATATATATATATATATATATATATATATATATATTTATATATATATATATATATATATATATATATATATATATATATATATATATATATATATATATATATATATATACATATATATATATATATATATATATATATATATATATATATATATATATATATATATATATATATATATATATATATTGAATATAGGGAAATGGCCGATGATTATAATGTTAAGAGGAATAAGCTATATAAGGTGGATATAGTGAATATAATATAAAATATGGGGGAATTATATAAAATATAGTATAGTACTGCCACGACGTTTTTGAAGATATGAAATCAGGGAAACTGGAATTCAAAGGAAGTAATTACACTTTGAATATTTTTAGACCTTTGTATACACTGATGATTATTTGGGAAGTTAATTCTTACTAACCTTGTCTGGAGAGCTGATTCAATAAAAGTGTTCGTTAAAATGCGCTCGGTACTCGGGAAACGGGAAAGTCTATTCTGATTGGCTAATTTCAAATTGAGTTGTACAAAGGTTTTGATTGGTTGGTGGTTGGGAGGAGTCGTATTTTGATTTTGAGGTAACCGTATTGGTATCAAAGGTCGTACAAAAATGGATTTAGATCGAGATGCATAATTTTCTCAGACGGGAAATTGCCAACTGCCTCTTTACGAACTTTGTAGGAGCTTATAAAGATGTCAGCTGCTACACAGGTTTGGCTCGTCCTTTTATTGCCGTCTTTTTGGCAAATGTGGCACGGACGACAATATAGCAGAATTTCGTCGGTCGCGCCAGGTCAATAAAAATATTTGAGGATCCTCTGAGCGGTCTTCGTGTGACTAAAGTGACCAGCAAACAGGCTATCGTGAGCTGTTTGCAGGATTGGAAGGACGTGGCAGCGGGGTACACAGTGTGCGGGACTCGGCGTTGTTTTTCTCGGTGCACACTCGATAGAGAAGGTCGTCCTTGATGAGGAAGGAAATCACCTAATTGCACTTGACGGTTTTGCGTGTTTTGCTCTGGGATTTGGACCACAAGGGATGAAGAGACTCGCATTACCTTTAGCTTTTGGCAAAGTCATGTGTCGTCGCACTCTGGAATTCGGGGGCACATGGGGCTTCCAGAGGTGTAGGGGCTTTCAGCTCCTTCTTCGCGCGGGAATGGGTAGTAATAGGTTGAGCCGCGGGGGCGGAAGAAACCCGGGGGGGACTGACCAATTAGGACAGAGCAAAACTTAATGGGGGCCGCAACGACTTTAACCCAACCAGTAAAATACACGCACTCAATGTAGCAGTGGACAATGGAGAATTTATTGGCGCGCCTAAAGTAATCGTACACTGCGGCAAACTCATCGTGGTCCGGAGCCACAGCGGAGGAGGGGGGGGGGAGAGTAGTTCATCGTATACAATAATGCACATCCATCCTGTATCACGGACGAGGGTGGAAATCCGGCACCCATTCACTGCTTCAGTTTCAAATTTGAGGGCCCCAGGGGTACTTTTATCAAACAAAATGTTTACCTGGTGGCCAGCAATATTCGGAGGGTTTGAAGAAGAGGAGTCTTCAATTTGCGACGGTGGGGGCGTAGAAGTGGCACTGACCTGGTGTACAGGGTGAGAAGGAAGGCTGCTTCTAAACTGAGAGTTTGAGGGCGGTTGACCTCACATGACCCGGAACTCCACAGAAATAGCACACGATGGTCCTTCTGGGAAACGACGAAGCAGGGGGTTTGAGAGCAAAGGGCCTAACATCACAGTGGTCCGACGAGAAGAGAGGTTTGGGGTTGGCGGGCCCAGTTACCTTAACGAATTTATTCCCATTATTAGGAACAAATTTGTTATTGTTGGTTTTTGATTTAGGAGATAGAGGTTCTGATTTATTTCCTTCCTTCGCATAGCAGTTGTGGCTAGCCGTGTAGACGGCTGCCTCCTCGATGCATTCTTTGAGAGTGGGGCACCTCCGGTTCTTCGCGAAGGATCTGATTTCCGAAGAAGGCGACACAAGAAATTGGTCCTTGAGGACGAAATGGACCAGGGTGGCGTATTCATGAGGCACCTTGGACGAGTCAATCCGAAAATTAAAATGACGCTGTAGGGAATAGTCGAACTGTCGCAAGGTCTGGTTTGGGTGAATGCGACAGTGCCTAAATTTAGCTCGGTAGAAATCCGTGGTCATTTTGTAAGCGGCGAGCAACTGAGCTTATAACGATAAGTAATCAACTGTTGCCTCTGATGGGAGGGAGATAAAAATATCTCTGAGTTGGGAGCTCAGCAGGGGCAATAATTGTGCTACGCCGACGGTCTCTTATGTCCACTGGTTCTCCTCGAAGTGGGTGAGATAAGACCCGAAGTCTTCGCCTTCTTTAAAGACGGGGTTTTATGGTCGTAGGCTGCAGTGCGTCTAGTCTACAACTTGAGTTTATGGAGAGCGTCTCGTTCCTCACTCTGCTAATTTCCAATTCGTGAGAGCGAATTATATATCTCTTCTTTTTCCTTTTCTCTTTCTTCTCGTTCCTGTTCTTCTTATGGCTCTTTTTCTTTTTTCTTCCTGGATGGAGGCTATCAGATCTTTGCCACCGAATCCGAATGATTGACCTTGGTCCATGAAAATTCCAAACGGCGACATGCTGCTGGTTTTACGCGATGGGCCCAACAAGAACTAAATTAACGCAAGACGATGAATATGGTCGAATTATGGATTCCTTTACACACGAGCGGGAGTGCGAATGGTTTTGCTAAACAAACGTAAACACAAACAAAGGGGGGAGACACTCGCGAGAGGCCTACACACGGGGGAGAGGGGGTAGTAGAGAGAGCAATTGCACAGAAGTTGCGCGTTGCTGTCACCTCGGATATTTAGCCCAAGGGAGTAATGCTTACTTTAGCGCAAAGTTCAAATAATAGTCTCTTGAGGATGACTATTACGGGATGAACTTAGATCCTGCTTTAGAGTTATAGCACGAATCAATACGGGGTGCGTTGCGCTTGAGGAGCGGATAGAACGAGTATGGGGTAGACTCACGCGAATTAATCGAGAATACTAGGAGCGTGAAAGGGTTCTGCTAGAATTGTGTAAAGTTCAACGGAACGCCAATAACGGGTGCTGACAGGGGTGGGCAGAGGAAACTAACGGGGCAGGCAGGCAGGCGGCGGATCTCGCCTTTCGCCTTCCAACTCCCAATTCTGGCGCCGGAGGATTTAGGAGGGGTTGTCGAATAGTGTATTCCCCCTCAGTCCGAAGGAGTGGGTTCCAGAGTCCGAGGCGTCGGCCGGCGACAGTAGACTCGCTCTATTAGCACGATCGCGAGAAGGTTCCTAAGTCGGCGAGGCGAAACTTTGTCCGGCTCCAGTTGGGACCTTTTGGGCTCTCAAGCTTGTGTCAGCTTTCTGTGATCACAGGATTTCATGCCACCACGGTCGCTCATGATTTTGCACTTCCAATAGCGCAGACAAAAAGGGTCGAGCGTGTGTGTTGTTCCTCTTTCCATTGAAGGTGCGGCAGCGCGCATCTTTCTCTTTCTCTCTGATCTCTGACAGATAGCCAAGGGAAACCAGTAGGGGACGGGCCTCCAAAGCTACTACCAGTTGGCTCGAAGTCCGCGGCAATTTCACTGCAGGAAGATGCCCTCCAGGCCTAGCTCAGAGGAGAGGTGGGGGCCCTATTCGAAGCGAAGACACTCACAGGAATGGCCATACGCTTCCCGGATGCAGAACTCCATGCGCCGTTGGTCGGACACTGCGCTGAAAGCGGTTTTGCCTTCGGAACCTTTCGTGGGAGGTTGGGCTCACCATGCGTGTTATTTCTTCCTTCCCACTCAAAACCTTAGGCAGGCAGGGCGGCTTCGAAGGCGGGTGCCCCTCCTTTAGAGGATCTACTGCCCTAGAGTCACCCAGTCTAGCTCTTGTTGGGGGCGTAGAAGCCGAAACTTCTTTATTGCTGTCCTTTTTTCGGAAGGCACCTTTAGAAACCCCGGAAGATGGTCTCCCGACCTACTTCAGAAGTGTTACCTCCTGTAAGTAACGACTCGGTGGAAACTCGTTTCGCCTTAAGGGGAAACCGTCAGGCTAAAAGGAAGGGGAGCCCTGGTTTTAACCTGGGATGGGTGTGAACCCTTTGTGCCGCCAAGTCTACCAGGGCAGCGCCCGGGGTGGATAGTACCCATAAAAAGGTTACGAATGGGAAAGGAAACGATTGTTAGTAGGCCTGGAAAGGCCAGAAGCATAGGTGTCCGTTTTCTCATCGAGGCATAAAACGTCCCAGGCAGCGCTGGATGCGCCAGGTTCAAGGCCTTAGCCTTGGGAAATGAGATGATCCTGTTCCTGAAAGGTCAGTTCTTCCTTCTCAAGGAGATACGCAGCCCAGTACTTCGAAGAAACGTGGTGCGTTTCTCGGCAATTGACTTATCGTGTGTGACCTTGGAGCAACTTTCACAGGCTTCGGGTAAACCCGACTTTGTATTTCTACAGGAGATTCGTATGGCCGAAACGGTGGCATGCATGCCATCACGCGGTAGCGATACCGCCCAGCCAGCACAGATTCAGGAAGCTTGTCAGTCGAACTTGACGAGGAGTGTAGGGGTTGGTCTCGAGGCCCCTCTCTGTTATCTACCCCCTCCCTCTCTGGGATCTTTTCTTCAGAGGTTGTTCCCAGAGAGGCTCTGGCCTTCTCGTGGCGAGGGGGTCAGCCCTGGGCCTCCTACGGGACCCATGGTGCTGCCAACAGGACTTTTAACATACACCTCTTTCTTTCCTCCTCTATTACGCTCTTCCACCGCCCTTTATTTCCCCCTCTTTCTTCACCTATCTAGTGGTCCATATTAATCCCCGACCTCTGCTCGTTTAATGGATTGGTTCTGAATTGTTCTTTCATGAAGGTGAAAGAGGCTGGGCATCTCCACCACCTTCGTCTACCGAATGCCCAAGGAGAAACCCATCGTTGGCCCCTTTTCTCCGTGCGTAGGAGAACTCGGGCAGCCTCTTAGAGTTATAAAGATGGTGTGGTGGATCCGTATCCATTCTCCAAGAGGACATACCGGACGTAACTGATTATATAGTTGCTAGGGTGCCGGGCCCTTGTAGGCTTCCATGGTGGGGAGCCCCGAGGGAGAATGCGAAGTTTTTTTCTTTTTGCAATGGCTAGCCATAAACCAAAAACCTCCCCTTCTCGTAAGGGTTCTCGTGCCAAACGTTCCTTAGCTTCCCTTTCAGCCTTTTCTCGCTCGTTGGACCCCTATTTCAACGAAGTAGACCCAGATCTTGATTATCCTCGCTTTCTTGTCATGAATTCATCATCTGACATCCCACTTGCAAAAGCCGATGTGTTTGACGTCAATGAATCTTTTGAGTCCCGCTGTGGTGAACCCCGCTGGATGTGGTCAAGAGGAAGTGGTGATGTCGTAGTCGAGGTGTCATCCCACTCTCAACACAACCTTGTGCGAAATCTATCTTCGATAGCTGAAATTCCAATAACTGTCTCGCCCCATCCGCGGCTGAATTTCGTCATCTTGTCGTCCGTTTAAACGAACTAAATAACTACGACCCCACTCGCCTTCAGAGTAAGCTCAGTACCCAACGTGTCACACACGTACACAGGGTAACTAAAACATTAGGCTTCACTAAAGTTCCAACCGCCACACTGATTTTAACATTTGAACGACAAGAACTGCCGCAGTATATTAAAGCTGGGTACCTTCGTGTCCCGGTAAGTCCCTACATCGAACTACCCAGACGCTGCTTCAATTGCAATCAATTTGGACATGTTGGCCGAGCTTGTCGGCACCCTCGCTCCTGCGTGAATTGTAGCTCTGACTACCATGGCCCTGAATGCACCAAAACACCCCACTGTGCCAACTGCGGAGGTACCCACAGTGCTGCGTCGAAACTTTGCTCTATATTTTTATATGAAAAGGAAGTTCGCGCTTTGCACGACTCCCTACGTCTAGATATAAGAGAGGCTCGCCACCGTGCCCGAGCACAAACCTCGCCACTCGGCCGGCTCTTCTCTGACGTTTTACGTGATGCTGGACGAAACCGACCATCACGCGCGAGTTCCGACCAGCCTGAAGCACTTCACCCTAGATCTACTCGCAGCGTCGAAAATATTCAGAATATGCAGTCGAAGCATCGCTCTCATACTGAGATAATTAATGTAGCCCCCCTCTCTCGAGCAGCTCTAGCTGGGAGAGACGCTCAGGGTGAGACGCTTGACGACATCAGGCGCTATTTGAAAGAATCCTCAACATCGACCAGTGAAGGTTCATCCACCCGGCCACGAGACTCAAAGCCCAGTGGTAAGAGAAAGGATTCCTCACCTGGGTCATCGAACACCAATAAGCGGGCAGCCTCTGGAGCCGACTCGGCCGAACCCCGAGAATCTCCAATGGACTCCTCCCCTATGGTTGAACATTCTCTGCCTTTAAGTCCGTCTCGCCCTTCACAGGACGTAGGCCCCAGCCTGATCCATCCGATGGCAGAAATACACCCAGCTCCACACACCTCGCTCAGATCACCTGTTCGTCCCGCTCACCCTCCAAACCAAGATCCGATAGAAGCAGTTGATACTCCAACATCACCAACTGCGGTGGTTGGACCAACTCCTCAGACACCGAAAATACCCCCGACCCATGAATCCGGGTCTACCGGCCGAAAATCCCTTCTGGATTTTCCTTTTCCACCAGGTTGCCAGCCCAAATTACAATCAAGGGCCTCGGTCGGTTCTCCAAAACCAACGAAAAAAACCTCAGTTACTACTCCATCTAGGATCTCCCCCCCCACCTGCAAAAGCAGGATCCTCAAAATCAGCTCTCCGTCTCCCAAGCTCTTTGGGAAGAACCTCAAATACATTATCGGCCTCAAAAGAGAAAAAGATATCCACAGTGGTATCTAATCGTCACACATAATATCTTCCATTTTACAATGGAATTGTCAAGGAGTTCTTCCAAAGTGGGAAGAACTCAAAGTTCTTTTGACGACTATCCACCCCGCTGTTATTTTTCTCCAGGAGAATAAACTGGGTATACGGCCCTTTCTGCTGGTACCCGGTTTTCTCACTTTCAACTCTATTGCTCCTGCTGGAAGCCACTCTCATGGAGGGGTGTCAATCATGGTATCTTCATCCTACCATGTTTCTCCCATCTCCCTACATACTACCCTCCAAGCTGTTGCTGTGAGGGTTTTTCTTACTAAGCTTTTTACTGTTCGCTCTATTTACCTACCCCCTTGTTTATCATTGTCATGATCCGACCTTTTAGAACTTATAGACCAGTTGCCCTCCCCATTCTCATTACTAAGAGATTTTAACGCCCGTCACCCATACTGGGGTGACATCACTCGAAATGCCAAAAGCAGTGTTTTAGAGTCTCTTTCATTATCTGACCTTCTTTGTGTTTTAAATACTGGCGATTCTACCTCTTATCATGTGCAGACGGACACTTTTAGCTGTGTTGACCTATCTGTTTGTTTCCCTGATTGCTTCACGGAATTTCGATGGTCAATTCTCGACGATCTCCATATGAGTGACCACTTCCCTATTGTCTTGCCGGCACTTCAAGTTAGCCCCCATACAACCATGCCCCTTAAGTGGGACTTAGGTCATGCAGATTGGGAAGGTTTCCAAGAGGCGTCCTTCACAAACGCATCTTTGGGGACCTTCAATGGAGTGGAAGCGGCAGTAAAGTACTTTACATCGACTATCTACAATGCAGCAACACAGACCATCCCACGGAGGCGACCTGTCACGGGCCGCTTAACCGTGCCCTGGTGGACTTCGACGTGTGCAACAGCTATCAAAAATTACAATTTAGCCCATGCCCGATTCCGAAAGAACCCAACTTTGTGCAACAAGGTCGACCGAAACCGAGCTCGTGCGCTTCGCCAAAGAACCCTTCGTCAAGCTCGCCGAAATTCATGGCACAGATACGTTTCATCGATCTCCTCTATGACACCTACTGCTAAGATCTGGAAGAGGATTAAGAAGATCAGGGGCCGTTATGCTAATCATCATACCCCCACACTCAACTTAGACGGTTCCTTGGAGAATGACGGCCTGGTGTCAGCAATGCTTTTGCTGACCATTTCTGCGCCATCAGCAGTGTCAGCCGCTACGATAAGGCTTTTCAATCCTACAAATCAAAGGAAGAATCTCATTCTCTCAACTTTACAACAAAATCTAACCTTCCGTATAACGCTCTATTCAGCATCTATGAGCTGCAAAGCGCTTTGTCCCTTTACAGATCTACTTGCCCTGGCCTTGATGAGATCCATTTCGACATGATTCGGCACCTACATCCACACTCTACTCTCTTCCTGCTTGATTTGTACAACCTTATATGGGTGAAGGGTTTTTACCCGTCATCATGGCGCATTGGGATCATCCTTCCCTTTGTCAAACCGGGCAGGGACGGGTTGAATGCAGATCACTATCGCCCTATAGCTCTCACCAGCTGTTTGAGTAAGTTGCTGGAAAAAATGATATTGGAGCGCTTAAACTGGTTCCTAGAAACCAATTACCTTCTCCCCCCATTTCAATGTGGCTTCCGCAAAGGTCATAGTACCCTTGACCTACTAGTACGTTTCGAGGGATCAGTCCGGAAAGCTTTCTCATTGAAGCACCGAGTCCTAGCCATATTTTTCGATATTGAGAAAGCCTACGACACAACATGGAGATACGGCATCTTGAAGCAGTTATACATCTGGGGGATGAGAGGCCTTTTACCTTCACTTATTCAAAGTTTTTTAGCATCTTGATCCTTCAAGGTACGTGTTGGAGACGCATACTCTGACCTGCAACCCCAAGAGGATGGAGTTCCTCAGGGCCGTGTTTTAAGTGTCTTATGTTTTATAATTGCCATCACTGATATTATTTCGTCTCTCCCAGAAGGTGTATCGGCAACTCTGTTTGTCGATGATTTAGCACTATACTGTTCCTCACCTCGCCTTTCATCAGCAGCGCGTCGGCTACAACTGGCGGTCGATGCTGTATCCAAAAGAGCACAACTTAAGGGATTCCACTTTTCCACGACCAAAACCAAAGCAATGTATTTTCACAGAGGCAGAGGGGTTTTTGTTCCACCATCTATATCCCTACAAGGCGAAAATATAGAGTTTGTCTCCGAGTTTCGGTTCCTTGACGTAACTCTCGATCCAAAGTTATCCTGGTTACCACACCTACGCCGACTTCGAACAGGCTGTCTGCGGGCTCTAGACATTTTGAAAGTCCTCTCACACACTTCTTGGGGGAGTGACCGACAAACATTGTGGACATTGTACACAGCCCTCGTTCAATCCAAATTGGATTATGGCTGTCAAATTTACTCATCGGCTTCCCCTTCAGCCCTTAAAATGCTGAACCCCATTCGAAACCTTGGAGTTCGCCTTTCTGGTGGAGCCTTCCGTACTTCTCCTGTCAAAGCCTTTACTGCGAGAGTAGGGTACTGCCTTTGCCCTACCATAGACTTCAAATCTGCATGCGATACCTCTGCTGAGTACAGCAAGCCCCTGTATCAGAGTTCTACAGATGCCTGTATGCTGCCGAATCAACGGCGGCATATGATAAGTTGCCATCTTCACCCCGCCCTTTGAACCTTCGCATAGGAGATCATCTCTCTAACCTGGGTGCTCCAAGGGTCCTTACCCTTCCATCCTTACTGAACCCTAGGTGGCGTGCTCCTCTCCCCACAGTATGTACCAACATGTGGAGCCTGAAGAAGTCCTCCATGGACCCTCGCATCATCAAAAGCCTGTTCTTAGAGCATTCGATCTCCCACAAACAATACTGCCCACTATACACGGATGGCTCTAAGTCGGACGGTGGCGTGGGCGTCGCAGCCATCTACCCAGGAGGAGAATTCCTAACTCTATCTCTGCCACCAGCAGCATCCATTTTCACCGCTGAACTTTCAGCAATCCTTTTAGCCTTTAGACTCGTCCAAATTTTACCTTTTAGTGATTTTGTTATTTTTTCCGACTCAAGGAGTGTCTTACAGTCAATTAGATCTTTTAATGCGTCCCATCCCCTGGTCACATAAATCAGCAACTGGTTGATCCAAAATGCATCCCGATATAGAATTATTTTTGCTGGGACCGTGGGCATGTGGGGGTCCTGGGCAACGAGAAGGCTGATCGGCTGGCCCGCTCAGCAGATTCTGTGTCCCCTGAGAACTCGGCTCTGCCTTTTAGGGACTACTTTCCTTCAATAAGAAAGTATATTTTTCAACTGTGGCAGAATGAATGGGATGACTGTTCAACATCCAAACTGTACAAAATAAAAAATTCTATTCGCTCTTGGCCCTCGAGTCGTCATAGAATGCGGTCGTTGGAGGTGGCCCTTTGCTGAGTTCGCATTGGCCACACGAGACTTACTCACGGCCATCTTGTTTCGGGTGATGCCCATATCAGCCCTTGCTGTCGTTTTTGCGGTGGGGACCAATCGGTTGCCCACCTTTTATTGGATTGTAGCCATTTTACCATTCTCCGGCTGTCCCGTTTCCCGACCCTTTTAACTATTCCTCAACACACCCGTCTTCGATTCATATTGGCGGAGGAATCTTTTAACCCGTCGATTTTTAATTTTTTGTCACAAAGTGGTCTCCTCCACCTTTTATAGATGATATTTCTCATTTCACCCTAGCGGCCATATAGAATCCACTTGGATTGGGCAGCAACCCACCGGTAACTTATCTTAAATCCCTGTTATCTAATCACACGCATGACTTTGACCGCTCCATGGACGACCAGCTGTAAGGTGATGTCATCTATGGAGTAGTCCAGGAGCTCCCTCGCATAAACTACTCCTTTCACGCAGTTGATGGTAGAGCGCGGCGGGCGTCACTCACCATCGTTCCATCAAGTGACCGAAGGGAACTAATGAGGCCACCTCGGAGGAATCTAACGCAATCGCCAGAAGGCTCCCGGCCGAGAAACGGGTGAAGTTCTGCTCTCCGCCAATCATGCTAGCTAGTGCTTCCCTGCAGCATGGTCAACATGCTGCCATCAGTAAATCGAATATCGAGGTAGCTTTTGAAGCCAGCGGGATAGAAATCGAAAACGCCAAGATAGAAATCGAAAACGCCAGGTAACCTCTGAATGAGAGGCTCAGACATAATCCAGGCTCCGCTCTGTGCACTTGCACTTTTTTTTTCTTAGTCAGAGACTCCCCACCAGGTAGAGGGACACCGGGGGAAGGGAGAGGCAGACGTGCCGATCTTTGCTTGGTCGCTTACCGAAGTAGAAGCGTGCACCCTCGTTACTTCCGCGGAGGGGTGGGGGAGCACTCATTATTTTTTGTCTTACGGTTTCTTCTCTTTTTAGGAGAGGAGGGCTTGGGAATGAACCTGCTTTTCTCCTCCGCCGGAAGAAGCACCTAGGCCAGATAGACCGGCCTCATCAAGATCCTCCTCTTAAAGGGAAAAGGCCCCTGCTCTCACAGGGGCACCAGCCAGGGTAGGAGATCCTTTCTCTCCTTGTGAGCCCTCGCGACCCGAACCGTCTGAGGAGCTTGCACAGGGGCGGACTCTGGTTCTGTGCTTGACACCCAAACCGGGTTCGACCCCATGGAAGATCCTACCATCTGAAGCTGGGTCACCTCAAGGACCTTGTCCATCTCAGGGTATGGTGAGGGTGGGGGGGGTGCCTTCAAGGGGTCATCCTCACCCCCACCCAAGACATCGCGTGTCCCATTCGAGGTTCTTTTTTTATTAATGCCTACGAACCAGCATCCGTTGGGAAGGGGAGGGGGGAGGGCAGTGCCATTTGCCAGTTAGACCTTTAAAGGAAAAGCAAACCTGCCTACAAGGTATGAAAATCCTCTGGGCCAAATGCTACCTTCTGGTAGTCTCCCAATTTTCTTTTTAGTAAACCATTACCACGCTTTATTTTTTTTTACTTCAGCCTTTTCCACACTAATCAACAAGGAATACTACTTCTCTTCTAACTTCCTATGGACCTACTACAGTCTTCAGAGTGATGTTGGGAGAGATGCAGATTTTTCGCGTCAAAGAACACCTTTACCTTTTCCTCTTAATTACCTTGCTTTTCAGTTCCTACGCGGAAATTCAGGCCCACTATAGCTGTTAGCTTGTCGCTTGGAAAGCTTCCATAACTGGGTATCATAGGGAGTATGGGCATCCATTCTGCATCTTACCTTTGAAGGATTGCGCGTACTCCCGTCCCCCCAAACAAGCATCCCATTGCCCTACCACCCCCAGTAGGATTGGCGGCTATACATCTTTACGTCCTCATCCTAGATCTCTACTTAAACTTTCTGCGAAGCTACTTTCGTTGGCTTACATTGATGAAATAATCCCTCGGAAGACAGTACTGCATAGGTTCTTATATCCTTCTTCTGACCTAGCAGACTTAATTAAGCATCTGCCTCAACCTGTCCTGAAACGGGAACACTTGATAAGACAAGATAATCTACCTGGGGATAAGTTTGCTAAACATTCCGCTTATGGAATTACTTTCCTACTATTTCAACTCTGGCTGACTCGTCATTTTTCAGACATTATCTCCCCTTGCTCACTGTTCCAGAGTTACTGCTGGAATCTTTGGGTATACCTTGGTATGGACCACATCCAATTCTCTATTTCACTTTCTGACCCACACCATTCTGCTGCGTTACGAAGATGCAGTTTCAGAGAACGGAGTAGGCTGGATTCTTTATCAGCTCACAAAGTGACGTATTTCAGCCCGATTGATGTTACCTTGGCTTTTATCTTCATGCTCCTCTTTGGTGCTTAAGCTTCTTTTTGTCTATCAATTTCATCAGGTATACTCCATATCCTCGGCAGTTCACTATGGTATGGTTGCTTAAAGTATTATAAAACGGCTCTAACCAGATTTCGCACAAGGTAGAACTGCAGTGAGCCAAGTCATCACTGTTGATGTCCTAAGCGTACACTGCCCCTCCTAACCGATGGATAAAATAAAGATGGGGAAGGGGGGGCGCTACACCTTTTCTGAATACCAATTTTATACGGCTTCTCGCTACCTGTTTGATGATTGAGAAAGATATCCAACGTTAGCTAAAGGAAGCATTTTCTAAAGTTATTGAACCCAAATAAGAGACTAACTGATTCTTAAGCTAGATTAACGATTGGAGAAAATCCAATAAAGCAAAAATAAAGTTCAAAGATAAAGGTGCGCTGATGGGGCTATAAACGCAAAGCTATAATCTGGTGCACACAGCAGTCGATAATACAAGGAGGAAAGCGGTAGTGACCTCAATCTTCATGGTATCAGGAGAGTCAACACGCGCTAAGATCCAACAGACGGACATTCTCGAATAGGCTCGACAGTGTAGGACAAAGCAGTCACCATACTAAAGTTCAGGGGATTGTTCCATCAAATTAAGCTACGTTCCTCGAGTGTCCCCCATTCAGAAGGCAGAAAACGCACCGAAGTCGGAGAATTGGTGGTAGGATCAAGGGGTGCGTCTGGGAAATGACGCGCAACTATAGCTTCCCGTCGGCAGTCTCCTATTTTGCCAAGCTGCTGGAAAGGCCAACCTGATATCTGCTATGTAGTCAGAGTTGGGAATGAGAGAAACGCTGGTCCTGTTTCACAGTTCTTTCGTATTGTTTGGTGGTCCATGTGGACTCATTTTTCGCAATTACATGTCCAGGAACACGGCAAAGGAGTGTCTCGCTCCTTCAGGGTCGCGGCAGCCGGGACTAGACACAAAATAAAGACTAGGGTTACTGATATTTCAATAAATATATAGCATAGAGCTTTCTGGTTCCATATAAATCACAAAGAGTTCTTCGAACTAAGCATGCGTAATCTCTCCTACCGGTGTATTGCGGCTAGCATGGCCGTGAACGGCACCCAGTTCATCAGCACGGCATCAGCGTGACCTGGACTATGTTCCAAGAAGTCTAATGCAAATCTGCTTAAAAAATGTCGGCAGAGGAGTGACGGCAAATGTATGTAGTGCCTTCCATTGTACTAACATAGGTGCCACCGGCCGGGTTAAATCGAGCTATCAAAGTAGTTACCTTGCCCTAGTTCCAAAAGATTCAGGGTATGCTTGGCCTCGCGGGGGCATAGACACTTTTTCCCTGATTTAAAGTATTTGCGCAATCGCCAGCAAGGGGATAGCAAGAGAAAAAAGCCACAAAAAGACGGGAAAATGAAAATAAAAAGGAGGAAAATGCGACCCACAACAAGAAGAGTCAAATAAAATAAAAAAGAGGCCAGCCTCCTCCAAATAGTCCACAGGTCTGAGTACATGAACTCGTCCAGAATAGAAGGGACAAGCGGTAGCGATTTTGCGACAGGTAATGTGTGCCAAGATCAGTCAGACTGGGACACTCAACAAGAATGTGCCGAACAGTCGTCGCAATGAAGTGCATACAAGAATTCTAAATGGGTGTGCGTCCCACGAGTGTGCCCAATGCGAAGACTAAGTAACTACATGGAGCCGTCGAAGCAATGTGAGGTAGGTTGACGGGTACAGTCGCGGCGCAATGGCGCGCAGTTTTAGGTTCCAGTCAGCACTCTCCTGTCTTGGCAACGCAGCCCGAAGGACCAATCTGATTCCGAGAAAGTAGTCTGAAAGGAAGAATGAAACGCTAGTTTGGCGTCTCAGTTCTGGCGGACTGTGCGTCATAGGCAGAAGAGATCGGCTGAGGAAATCTGTTGGCGACCAAGGGAAACCATATGCTCTTACAAGCGCGTAATACATTACGACGTTAATCGAGCGACATCTCATCTGGAATGTATGGAGCCTCTCTATAATATGTGTGGTAAGGATGTCGCCAAATTAATGCCAGTTTGGAGGATAGAGTCTACTTCCTGCAATTCACGCTCAGTTGCGAACGCGTATAACTCAACTATAGTTTAGTTTAAGGGAAAACAAGGTGGCAGTCGCCCAATCCTAATGGATTCTTAATGGCAGCACTAAATAAAACGGAGTCGACCGAAAAAAGTCAGAGGAGGCATGGGAGACACTCAATAAAAATGGGGAAAAAGGATTAGAAGAAAACAGTACAACACACAGAGACGCACACTTAAATTACGGGCATACAACACTTTCTAAAAACAAGGGCGGCATGATTACGGGGTATGAATCCCTAAAGGGTCGGGCTGCTATATCCGGCACCTCGAGGGAGGCCGATCTGGCGCCTCGTTGCCTGGAACCCCAAAATGAGCCAGAGCCCAACAGAAAGCCACCCTGTAACGGAAGGCATTTCTGACCAGCCAGGAGTGAATTCGTAAAATCAAAAGGTGGGTAGACGTAAAAGAACGAACCGCCTACAAAGCAGGCCGGGAATCGCTAAAAACAATCAAATCTGAAGAATTAAGGGATAAAATCAAATTAAAAGCCAAAAGAATGGCCGTCAACTCTGCGGTAAAAATGGATGCTACAGGAGGGAGGGCGGACCAGAGAGAATCTGTAGATGACTCTGCGGCTGCCCCAGCACGGAGGTCTGACTTTGAGCTGTCAGTATAGATAGGATGCTGATGAGCATGAGAACTAGCATGTTCAAGAAACAGGCACTTTAATAGACGAGGGTCAGTCGACCATTTCTCGAAATGCCAAAATGCAGTACAGACCTCATGAGGGCAGACGCACCAACACGGAGCCGGCGGGAATGGAAGGGTCCCTAACACCCCGGAAGGAGAGATGGTCCCCAGCCCGGAGCCCCAGAGGCCGGGGTAGAGATTGCCGCCGATCAAAAGATGCCGAAGAGGACGGGGCAAAAAGGCACTCATGGACTGGGGATGAACGGTATTGCTGAACACGAAACAAGAATTGTAGGCATACCTGCAGCAGGTGGTATCGCGAGAGAAACACGCCACCCTCAACAAAGAGGCTAGGGATAGGCGAGGTGCGAAAGGCTCCACTACTAAGAAGGGCCCCAAGCGAACGAACTGGGTCAAGTATCTTCAAGGCTGAAGGAGACGCTGAAGAGTACACATGACAACCGTAGTCCAGCCGGGATTGAACCAGTGCCGAATAAAGCGACCATAAGGTGCGCCTATGACCACCCCAAGTGGTGTGGGATAAAACCCTAAGCAAATCCATAGCCTTCAAACAGGACGCCGTCAAGCGACGCAAATGGGGCACCTAAGTGAGCTTGCTATCAAACGTTAAACCCAGGAACTTAAAAACGGGAAATAATCAACATCGCCAGGCCATCCAAGAAGAGGGAAGAGGGATCAAGGACATCACGACCCCGATAGAAATGCATGGCCTTTGATTTGGTTCCCCAAAACGGAAACCCTTTGAGACAGCCCGACCCGACACGGCATCACTGGCCAGCTGTAATCGACGGGCAGCAGTAGGCAAGCGGGGAGATGAACAAAACAACGTCATCCACAAAGAGGGAAGCCAAAACCCCCTCGGGAAGAGTGGACACCAGACTATTAATAGCAACGGCGAAACGTCACTTAAAAAACACCCTTGGGAAACACCCTCCTCTTGAATCTGCAAGCCTGAGAAAGCATCCCCAATACGGACTTTATAATTACGGGACTATAAAAATTCTTGAATAAAAACTGGTAAAAAGCCCCACATACCCCAATCATAGAACTGACGTAAAACACCATATCTCCAGATGGTATCGTAGGCCTTCCGAATGTCGAAGAACACCGCCAACACCTGATGCCTGGAGGAAAAAGCCAGTAAAATGGAGTCGTCCAAACGAATGAGGTGGTCAAGAGTACTAGGGCCGTTGCGAAAACCGCACAGAAATGTAGAGGAGCGAGTTGGACTCCAAAAGTCAAGTGGGGCGAACTTGAACCATCTTCTCAAATAACTTACTGAGGCAGCTCGTAAAAGCAATCAGGCGATAGTGACTGGGGTCCAAACAGTCTCTGAGAATGGGTAGAACAACCCCCACACTCCAGGAGGACGGATAGATTTCTTTGACCCAAAGAAGTTTGTAGAGGTCAACCAAAAATAACAATGGGGATAGCGAAGACGGAGAAAGTCGTAGTGGATGCAATCATCACCGGGAGAGGTGGATCCACAGCGAGACAAAGGATCCCGCAGCTCATAGACGGAAAAAAGAGCATTATAAGAGTAGGTGGCGCACGTGGTAAAATCTAAAATGCGCGACTCCCTGGCGACCTTATGATCGAGAAACCGTCGAGGATAGCTACCAGCGCTACTCACCGAAGCAAAATGGCCAGCCAGAGCTTTGCTGACCAACCGGCCATCGGACACAAGCGAGCCTCCGATGTCCAATGGGGATGGCATGACCAGCGTAGTGACCACGGATCTTATTGACCCGCTTCCAAACCCAAGTCAGCGGCGTGGACGACGAAATAGAAGATGGGTACCAGCGACAAGACTCACGGCGGGCACGACGGAGGGTCCTTTGGCCGATGGCACGAACTGGGTTCCGATCGACCTTATTCGAGACAGTCTGGTTCTGCCTATAACGGGAATGGGCCAACTGATAGGCAGAAATAGCCGAAGGGCAATCCATCGACCACCAGGGGACGGTGTAGCGCCCCGCAACAGGGCACGTCCGCGGAACAAAGCGCTCAGCAGCCTCTAAAATATGGATAGTAAAATATGAAACCGATAATCTACGGTATCGAAGGAAACCCGGGGGGCATCAATAAAGGAAGCTTCCCGGAACCCAACGCAATTTGCTCGCCGCAAATCCGGCCGACAGGACGATCGGGAAGTGATCACTCCCGGAAAAGTCGTCCCGACTCGACCACCGAAAATCAAGGAAACAGTCGGGCGAACATAAGGGCAAGTCTACAGCATTAAAAGAATTCGTTTGAACATGGTAAAAATTCTACTATAGGATGACATACATTACTGTCGTTTCGACACCAACGTTGGGATTCTAGTGACGAAAACCGTCGAAGGTTTTCGATTACCAGAAGGCCCAAAAGGGGCCAGCGACAAATTGAGATGAGCCGGAGACGCACCCGGCACGGACTTGGCAGCGTGGACGGCGGGAGGCGACATCTAAGAGCCAGACCGAACCCCTAACGTGGACGGCTCATGGTCCGGAGGGGAAAGGTGATCGAGTAGAGACGGTCGAGAACTAAGATGCGAAGAAGAAGGAACATGGACAGAGGGTGAGAAGGGAGCAAGGTCAGAGGGTAAGGAGGAAATTGGATCAGATGGAGACGAAGGAACAGGGTCAGAGGGTGAGGAGAGAACTGGGTCAGAAAGACATGAAGGAACAGGGGTAGGACGCAAGGGAGACGAAACGGGTAGGACGCAAGGGAACCAAAAAACTGGGGCAGGAAACATAGAAGACTGCACAGAGGTAAGGGGCAAGGAAGAAGGGACCGGGGTAGGAGGCAAAGAAGACGGAACCGGGTGAACTTCCACCCGGACAATGACATCGGTGATGCCAACGAAGATCGGGAAGGAGAAGACATCAAAACGGAGGACGCCTCAACAACCGACTCGGGGGGGACAAACCAGCCTCATCGGAGGCAGCGCGCTTGGACTACGAACGAGGTGAGGAGGAAACCTTCCGTTTGTGCCGAGGCGAAGGAACGGAAGAAACAGCGGGGGCAGACGCCTGGAGGAACCGCCGGATATCCTCCAGCGTCTCAGCTCGGTCGATCTCACAGTCCGCGACAGAGGAAGGAACATGAGAAAAGACCAATGGCAAAGGAGAGGGCGCAACGGAGGAATCGCGAGGAGGGGGCAAAGGCAGGGGAGAAAGAGCAACAGAGGGACTGCGAGAAGAAAAAGGAGTGGGACAACCGTGAAGAGGACGGCGAGACCCCGCCTCGCGGAGAACGTCAGAGAAGAGACAGCCGGAGCGGGTGAGCTGTCCCCGCACCCTACGACGGGCCCCACGGAAGTCCAGCCTGAGGGAATCCCGAAGAGCCAGAACCTCCTCCTCAAAAAGGAATGCGGGACAAAAACGCGAAGCCGCGCTATGGGAACCTTCACAATTGGCGCAACATTCATGATTCCCACAAGAGGAGCCATGATACGCCAACGCACATGCCACAAAGCGATGAGCCTGCCTTCAATTTCTGCTCATATGGCCAAACTGGTGGCAATTAAAACGACGTCTGGGGAGCTCAACATAACGGGAGACAAGGACACGAAGATGACTAGCACGAACAAACTGGCGGCAGATCCTGACGCTTAAAGGTAACTAAGAGCGTACTCTTAAGAACCTTGGCGGGGCCAACAGACTTAGAAACCTTATAAACGTCCGTAACCCTCTGGGACGAAAGTTTATCCTTCAATCTCTAAACAAGATTAAGGCGAGGGTGGGGCAAAACCTAAACCTCCGAAAGGAAAGACAAATCTCGCACGGCACCACACTGCTCTCGCGAAGATATCTCAACTACTAAATCGCCACTACCACGGGCCCACATACGGCGGGGCGCACCACAGCGGGACTCAAACTCCTCATTCAAATCCAACACGTCCAATTTAGAAAGCAGAGACCCGGAACTGGAATTCAGCACCAGAAAAAGAAGATAATGCAAATCAGGATCCATCTCTTCTGCGAAGTGATCTAAAAAGCACGGAAAAGGGCTTATCGACAGACGTAGTACGAGAATCAGTGGGAGAGAGAAATCTTTTATTATTACCCATATAAAATAGAGTATGAAGGGGGGGGGGAGAACTCGCGCAGCGCAGTCAGTGTCTACCGTAGAGTCACCTACTCGTAGCGACGGCCCAACCAGGAGGGTAAGCCCGTACACCCCTGACCCAACCATCGTTTTAAAAATGGGCAGTCAGCCTCTCAAATTTTCCGGATGGGAAAGCAAAGAACCACAAGAGCGCCACTCAAGCTCAGGCACCCACCAACCAACACAGCCACGACCCAGCCATGGGGTCGCGCCTCCCCCTGACGGACAGCCCTAATACACCGAGATCAACAAACAAACGTAGATGGAAGGACGATGCAGGGTGAAAGAGAATTGGTACAGAAAACGAAGTACGAGTTAGCAGAAGGAGAAAAAAAAATGCCAAGCTGAGGCCGGACGGAGCACGGAGGACAGGAGAGCACATCGCCGTGCCCTTTACGGGGACTCTCAACCATACACTGGATTGGAACGAAAAGGAGCGATAAATAAGTATAGTAGCCATAGCAGCATCCCATTTGCTGAACACCACGCAATGAATATCCATGGCGGGAGTACAAGAGACTCAAAGACTACGATATACGACTCCTAGGAGAACCAAAAAATAAGACCAAGGAAACTCTGAAACTACATCCAGGCGAGCCACATTTAGAAAAAGTCCGGGTATAGCCGAGACCGTGGCCGGCGACAGAACTGCACCACATAAGTCTTGGCCAAACAAGAATACCTGCGCTTTGACCAGTGAGAGATGCGGCTGTGCCTGTTGGAATCTGCGCTTCAGCCGATTCCAACAGCCACAGCCTTTTTTTTATGATGGTACTTTTTTTATCTGATGGTGCACAGAATTTTTAAATTTAGGGTGCCGTATTCTTTACCCGACTGCCAAATAAAGTAAGCAATCTGTAGCCTATTTCTTTTTTTAAAATTAAATATATTATTAGGAAGAACATCTACTATTCCCAGAGGTAGCTTGATTTTGAAATTTAACACATTGAATTATACCTTTAATTTTTTTTAAACATCTACATACGTAACTAAAATCGAAATACTTTATATTTTAAAATCACAATTACTAAAGTAAAATTTACTTTCTTTGGTTGAAGGTTTTCTGCCCCTCTAAGGAATGGTCGAACTCTGTTCCTCTTGATCACCTGAAGAGTTTTCATCGAAACTTGAACCTTTCTCTTCTTCATTCACAACTTCGAGTGGAAGCCCTTGAGATTCTGGCAAAAAGCAGCCAGAAACTAAGGCAAAAATAATGCAGGCTAAAGAGTATAACCAAAATGTAGCGAAAAGACCCATGCTATTTTTCATCATTGGAAAAGTTAAGGCAGCTACGAAAGAGGAAATAAAAGAGAACATCCAAATGATACTACTACCCATCGATCGTGCTGACGTCGGTAATAATTCGCTGAGTAGGAAACTTATTGGTACGAAACAAATTAAAAATTGATGAATAACCACAGACGTCAATGGAACCCATCGCAGGCCCGAACTATGATGGTAGGATTCCAAGTAAAAATAGGCTCCTAAACTAAGCATAGAAATAGCCATCACGAGCATTGGCCACTGCATCAAATCTCTTCGCTTTGAGTTATCACCAATCATTAGGAAAACTAGGGACCCCAATGCTCGTGCTACGCCGGTAGCGATTGTACTTTGATATTTATTCAAATAATTATTCGCCTCCTTAAAAATGGTGGTCGTATAAGTAACAAGAGAACAGTTACCACTAAAAGAGAAGATGATATAAAGACAGCTTAACAATACAAAACGACGCAGAACCAACGTTTTTTTCATCTCTTTTAATTGCTGCCTCACTGACCCACTATTGGGAGTCCTTTCAACCTGATCCACCATCATTCTCAACTCTGAATCGACGTCGTAGATTTTGCCCCGTAATAAAATCAAGGACTCTCTCGCATCTCTAAACCTTCTCACTGAAGCTAACCATCTCGGCGATTCAGGCAGAGACAAAAGACCAAAAAAGGGAACAATTACAGTAACACAGCCGGCAAAAAAGGCTAACTGCCTCCAAGTAATGCCGGTGCTGCCGACTGAATAAACGAACAAAAATCCCAGCTGTCTTGAGACATTCACTAGGCCAGACAACTGTCCACGAATGGAATGATGTGCGATTTCGGCCACATAGTTGCCAGCAGCGCTGAATCCACAGCCAACGTAAATCCCAAGGAGAAGTCGCGCGAACTCAAGAATCCACACAGAATTGCCGAGTCCGAGAGTAATCCATCCGATCATAGCCACAGGCAGAGAGACTAGAAGAGTCTTGCGTTGGCCGAACCAAACCATCAGCAATCCACTGAGAAAACATCCTATAACCGAGCCCATGTACGCCATACTACCTGTAAGTAAAAACAAATTTATGTATTACGTTTTTTTATGAAATTACCAAATTAGCAATTTACATAGAAAGACCTTTTTAAAACAAACTACTGGAGCGTCTGCTATCAAGGTTCAAGTTAGGTTCGGAATGGAATTGTGAAGTTTGGTAGATGTGAAATGCTGGGAAGATAAATAGCACGAAAATATTATTTGGCGGTCAAGGGACCCAAATTATGAACAACTTTCCTGAATTTCCCATAGCATAAGGAAAGGAGATTCCCTTGTATGTAGCAATGAACACAAATGAAGTCTCTATAACGAATACCATAGATGTACAGTTGACGTGACTCCCGCGTTTAACACTTCCATAAGAAATACACTCGAGTCATTTCCACCAATCATTATTTGAGGAGGAGTTTGTAGGGTTTTTTCCGGTATTTAACGACGCCCAATTTCATTATTGTCTAGGAAGCAACAAACAAAGAGGGCATAAATGTCAGGAGGGGTGTGGGGGGTACAAAAACCTAAATCAACAAAAAGAGAAAACCCCCTATACCGAAAAGAAACTACAGAAAAAAAATAAGAAGCAAAAACAGAAGCATGCTCAGGCGTCCGAAAGATGCCGGAGCATGATACTCGCAATCTCCGTGTGCAAGAACCTAAGCAGAAGACTCACTCGACATCCCTCCGGCTTGGAGCAGCCGTGCCCTTACATATACAGGCAAAGAAAGGCTGCAATATTCCAATGTCCCGAGAGCACTCAGAGTGCTCTGCTAGTCGATATAAATCAATTTCATTTCCGAACAAGAGTCAAATATAATGGAGGCCAGATTCCCCAAAGAGTCCAGTAGTCAAATGAAGGAGTTAACGAACCCATCTAGTAGAAGGAACAAACGAATACGACCCTGCGTGTTCTGATACTGGTACAGATAACGTGCGCGAAGATGTCCCCAAAATTGGAAAACTAAACATGTGCTAAACAATCTGGAGGAACACGCAGTCGTCGGAGTAAGGTGCAGGGGAGCGCTCTATCAAGTGGCGGTCAGCCCCGCGAGTGTGCCCAATTCTAAGAGTACGGAAAGCTACCCGAAAGAGTCAACAGTTTACGGGAGGAGCATGAGAACACTCACGACCACCTTTGAACGTTTGCCTCATGTGAGTAACGAGTCAAGGGAACGGGTGACTGTTTCGCTTCACGAGAAACTGATGTTATGGGAAGGGTTTTTTTCATTTTGGGAACCCATCTGGCGACTACCGACTTGGGCATAAGTCGCAGTACACAACACAGCTTACTACTAGCTATATTAAAAGACAAATACAGAAAAATAACAATATGCAAATAGCTATAAAAGAGTACAAAGGCTAAAGAAATAAAGCAAAAAGCCAAGAAGAAACGCGCTCCGGCGTCGGGGGTAGCCCCCCCCACGTCGGCGTGGGAACATGAGACCAACAAAACGAAACACAAAAAAGTCAAATAAAGTGGATCCTCCAAAAAGTCAAAGTCCACAAGTCAGTGTGAACGAATCCGTCCCGAGTACAAGGGAAAAGCGGTAGCAACCCAGCTCATCCCGGTACTGGGACAGGTAACGTGTGCGAAAATCACCCAGATTGAGACGGTGAACGAGAATGTCCCGAACTGTATGAGACAACGCAGTCGTCACAGTAAGGCGCAGGCGAGCGCTCCATCAAATGGCGGTGCGTCGCGCGAGTGTGTCCAATTCGGAGACGCCAGAAAGAAACTTGAAGCCGGTGCGGCATTGGGGGAGAGGTCCATGGGAACAGTCAGGGCGCAATGGCACAAAACTTAAGGTTTCCCTCAACCGTCCTATCTTCTTTGCCAAACAGCACGGAGAGATGCCCGTATTCCTGCCATGTAATCGGTGTGAGGAAGAGCGAAACGCTGGTTGGTCACCCAGTCCTCGTTGACTCTTTGAAGCCCTCATTCACCGCAATGAGAGCGCAAATGCGGAGATTCCATTGCCCCGAGAGAACTCAGGGCGCTTTGTGAGTCGCTATAAATCACAATCCGGTCTCCGAACCGGGCACGTCTCGTGATCTTCCGTACCGAGCGGTGTATTGCAACCAGCTCGGCTGCGAAGACAGAGGCAGCGCTTGGCAGAGCCCTGCTGACCTCAAACGGAGGGGATACGGCGTGGAAACTGACCGCATCTTGGGACTTAGAGCCGTCCGTATACACTGGCACGGTTCCAGCGTGACACGAACTCTGCTCCAAAATGGCCGAACGCAATACTCCCGGCCCTGTAGAAGCTTTGGGAGCAGAGTTGTGACGAAAAATATTCAAAGGTGGTTCCCTATAGGGTGGCGTCCTGGGCAGAACCAGGGACGCTACCGACCCGAGAGCTAGACCTAGCACTCGAAAGAGTTTCCTACCCCCAAACCCAGAGGGCTTAGTTTCTTTTTTAATTTTAGGACACCATCTGGTGATTGCCTACTTGGGCATAAGTTGCCGTACTCACGACAGCCTAGTAGTACTAGACTACATTAAAGTAAATATGTACCCCCCCCCTCCCTAAAAAATAAAAAAAAGGAACCAATCAGGAAGCAGGCTCCGGCGTCGGGGAAAGGCCTGCCACAACCCGGCGCAGGAACGTGCGACCTACAAAGACACAACAAAAACAAAAAATAAAGTGGAGGATGCCGGTGTTCTCCAAAAAGTAATAAATTCCAAGAGTCAGAGTGCCCGAACTAGTCACGAGGAAAGGGACAAGCCGTAGCGACCCCACTCATCCCGGTACAGGGACAGGTAACATGCTTGAAGATCACTCAGACTAGGACATCCGACAGAAATGTACCGAACAGTCTGGGGAACAACGCAGTCATTACAATATGACGCAAGCGAGCGCTCCATCAAATGGCGGTGCGTCCCGCGAGTGTGTCATTCAGAGGCGACAGAAAGCAGCCCGGAGAGCCGTCTGTATACCTGCCATGTAATCCCGAGGGAAAGAGCGAAACGCTTGTCTGGTCGTCCAGTTTTCGCGGACTCATTGACGCCCTCAACTCCTACATGTCCAGGAACCCAGCAGAAAATAATCTCGACATCGGCCCAGCTAGCAAAACCACGGCGTCACAGATATCGCGAACCAGAGGATGCGGAGATTACACTGAGTCGTTATAAATCACAATCCGGTCTCTAACGCGGGCACGTCGCAGAGCCCTGTGACTTCAAACAGAGGGGATACGGTGTGGAAACCGAGCCACTCTTGGGACTTTAAGCCATCCGTATACACTGGCACGGTTCCAATGTGCCACGAAGTGTGCTCCAAAAAGGTCGAACACAATACTCCCGGTGCTGTAGAAGCTTTGGGAGTAGAGGTGTGGTGACAAATAGTCAAAGGACGCCACCCTACAGGGTGGCGTCCTGGGCAGAACCAGGTGCGCAACCGGCCTGAGAGCTATACCTCCTATCCAGGTGCAGCTGCACAGCTACTGTTTGAAAGGAGGTATCTAAAGCGAAAAGAACAGAGACATCATGCTGGGTGTAAATCGCGCATCCTCCTGCCCAGCCCCCATCCCATGGTGGTGGGGTCGCAAAACCCATATACACTGGAAGGGTGAGCATGGGGCACGGGTCCAGCATAGTATCCTACTAAAACAGGGTTGTCCACCCCTTTTTTCCCAACGGGCCAACTTAGAAATTTAAGTATATTCACCGGGCCACAGAGGTACTTAAATATAATTTTTAAAAAGTTCAACGATATATAATTACAAACAAAATACTGTATATTAAGAAGAAAATTAAATTAGACTAAAAAAAAAAAAAATCAAATCAATATGATTTGGGGGATTGCCTTCCTTTTTTGATATTCTCAATATTTGGTTTTCAAAGTAAATGAAAAGATTCCTAAAAAATACCCCGTAAAAATAAAATCTGAGTAAGCAAGGGGGGCGCCGCCTGAAAATATTAAGTGGGCCGCGTGTTGGACGTCCCTGTCCTCAAAGATAGCAAACTGAGAACGGGACAAGACGAGCCTCCGCAGCTCCTCCCAGTTGGCCCGGAGTCTGCGGCAATTCCATTGAAGGAATTTGCCGTCCAGGCCTAGCTCGGAGGAGATGCAGAGGCCCTCTTCGAAGAGGAGACCCTCACGGAAATGGCTGTATGCTTCCGGGAGGCAGGACTCTGGGCACGATTGGCCGGGCAATGCGCTGAAGGCGCTGTCGCCTTCGAGGACTTAACGGGGGAGGTTGGGCTCGTCATGGAGTCTTTTCCTCCCTCCGCCTCGAAACCTTCGGCCTAAATGACTAGGATTTCTTTCTCAAAGAGATACGCACCGCATTGCTTCGAAGAACATGGGTGGGGCTCTCCGCAATTCACACTTTGCAGCACACGATTTGTACTTATCGTATGCGGCCTTGGAGCAGCTTACACATATTTCGGGTAACCCCCACTTTGCAAGTCTTCATGAGCGATTTAAATGGCAGAAGCGGTGGCATTAGTACCACCTGCGTGCTAGTGGCACAAAAGCCTTTACCAGGTAGCGATAACAACCGGCACGCAGCGACTCGGAAAGCTAATCACAATCTAACGGGACGAACGAGTGTAGGGGTGGGTCTCAAGGTCCCTCCACGTTTTCATCACACGCTTGACCTTGAACGCTCCATGGTCGACCAGCTCTAAGGTCAAGTCATCTATGGAGTAGTCCATGAGTTCCCTCGCACAAACTACGCTTTTTCACGCAGTTCATGGTAGTGCGGCGTCCATATTCAGCGGGGTGCCATCAAGTGTCCGAAGGGAACAAATCATGGCCACCTCGGAGGGATTCGACGCATTCACCAGAAGGATCTCTTCCAAGAAACGGGTCAGTATCGGCTCTCTACCAATCACACTAGCTAAAGCTCTCCTCTGATGGATCATGTTGCCATCAATGGAGCGAATAACGAGGAAGCGTTTGAAGCCAGCGGACTCGAAAACGCCAGGTTACCTCTGAATGAACGGCTCCGACGTAATCGAGGCTCTACTCTTACTTTTGGTCTTAGTCTGGGAATCCCCATCCGGGAGAGCACCCGAGCCGGACGGGTCGATCTTTGGTTGATTGCATACCGAAACGGCAGCGGCCCAGTACGTCCCCCCGTAGGTTGAGGAGCTTCCCCCCCCCTCCCCTAGTCCCTTGTCTTTTTATTTCTTTCTTTTTGGGAGAGGAGGGCGGGGAATGAACCCGCTTCTACCCTCTGCCGGCAGGAACACCTAGGAGAGATGGACAGGCTTCAGCAAGATCCTTCTCTGAAATGGAGGTTTTTGCTGTCCCAGGGGGACCAGCTGGGGGGAGAAATCCCTCCTCTCCTTGTAAGGCCTAGGGCACCCAAGCCGTCTAAGGACCTTCCACAGGGACGGACTCGGGTTCAGTGCTTGGCACCGATCCCAGCTTCGACCCCATGGAAGGTCCTACCATCTGGGGCTAGGTCAGACTCCAGAGAAGGGGCTGAGGAACCCGCAAAATGGTTCCGAATGGTTGCAGAAGCAACGAGGCTCGCATTTTTGGAGGCACCATGAGCAAAGGCGGCCTACGTAAAAATTGAAGCATAAGATGTCAGCCTCGCGAAATTAGTGTCCGTAACTTGAACGGCCATGACATCTTCCGAAAGAAAATCTACATTAGTTCAAGGATCAGGGTGCGATTTGCCGCAATTTACACTTTCCCGTACATAAGAATTTATAGTGTACGGTTGTGTAGCAATTTACACCAACTTTGGGTAGCCCAACTTTGCAAGTCTACGCAAGCGATTCGTATCGCCAAACCAGTGGCAGTAATTGCACCTTCGTAGTAGTGGCACGAATGTGTCTATAAGTAGTTTTCTCATCCCAAATTTAAACTTGCTCCCTCCTTGGCTGGCCAAGGAGTAGTCCACGAGTAGCCTCGTATAAGCCACTTCTCACGAAATCCATGGTACAATGGTGGGTCACCTTCAGCGGCAAGCCATTGAGTGTCCGGAGAGCACCAATAATAACCAGCCCTGAAAGTTCTGCCGTATTCGCCCAAAGGGGATGGTCTGAGGAACGGGCAACCGCCTCTACTAGTCAAGCTCGCTAATGCTATCGTCTAATAGAAGACGTGGCATTTAGCAAACCTACTATCATCAATTGACAGAATAGGTAGAAAGCGTTTGAAGCCAACGAGCTAAAAAACGGAATGTATTCTCTTTGAGCGGCATAGCTGAGGCTCCGCTCACCATCCTAGGAACGTTAGTCTTCTTAGTTTTATTCTGGATCCCACCTCCCGAAAGCACATCCGGGCCGGATCTTAGCCTGGTCGCTTGCCGAAATTGCAGCAGGTCAGTCCATCCCCGGAGCCCCCACGCAGGTAGAGGTACACAGTCATATGACTTCTGACTTTCTTTTTTGGAGAGAAAGGTTGGGAGTAAACCCGCTTCTCTACCACCGCCAAGCACGCCAAGGCCGGATGCACAAGTCTCAGCCAGATCCTTCGCCGAAATTAACAAAGTTTTGCCAGCAAGGGGAAGTTTTTCCCTACTTTCGTTCTAAATCCATGGGGGCTCGTGCCACTTACCACGACCTTGCACAGAAGGCAAACTAGATTCGGTGTCTGTCACCGAGCGTAGGTTCGCCCCAAGGAAGATCCTACCATCTCCAGGATCATCTCTACTCTGAAAGGGCCTCTGGAATGGAACGCTCATTTAGTTTACATGACCTAAAAAACTACTTTCAATATTGAAAGTAGTTTGATATCGTTAACAAATGATCCTCAAATACTTGAAAGAAAATGACAAATACTAATATGTTCTCTAAACTCTCGGATGGCAGGCATTGAATTATTTTTGTTGGAAAGATTAAGCCGATTTTGGTACGCACATTTAAAAAGGTGGACTAGGTCCACGGGAATATCCACGGAATGATGGCTCAAAACTTTAGTCTGGCGTGAGGCGCCTCCTAATTTCTTTATCAGGCAGTCCGGAGGGCTAAACTGATTCCTGTTATGTAAACACTGTGTGGAAGAGCGAAACTGATCTAGTCACCCAGTCCTCTCGGAGTCCGCCGCCCTCATTCCAACACGTCCAGTAGCACAGCTTAAGATGATATCTGAGACCGTGGTTTCACGGATACAGCGAACCAGGGCCTGTTAACATCCCAAAGTCCGAGAGTACTCTGGGTGCTTTGTGAGTCGCTAAAAATTACAATTCCCTCTGTGAACTGGGCATAAGTTCTCCCGTATCGAAAGTTGGTGTATTGCAATCAGCTTAGCGTGAACATAGATACAGCGCCTGGGAGGGCCCCGCTGGCTTCAAACAGAGGGGATAAGGCGTGGAAGCTGACCCCTTCTGCAAAGATCTGAAGATCTCGTGTGACAAATCCCGAGAGAACGGAGCAAAGAATTTGTCGGCTGCCAGGCCAACAAGGCAGTAAAGAGCCTTTCAAAAGAACTACAGCCTTATGCACCCAAGCGTGGTCGTAGGAATGTGGTGAACACATCAAGCGCAGGAAAGGGTTTGGGGGACAAAACACAACTTCCATTTATTCGCACAATAACGAGCAGGACCCCTCAAGTCCTGGTCTCTTGTAACCTGTGGGGGTTAAAGGGCTTTGTTCATATAGGTTCTAAAGCCTATCTTCTGCCACGGCATGAAGTAGCTGAACAGAACCTTTGGTTGTTGGGGTAGGGGAGGATAATAAAGACGCCAAACAAGAGCCACAGTATATTTGCCAATACTGCGCCAGATACACCAAGAGTAAAGATCTTGGTGCAGTTTGATCGAATATGGTAGAGAGATGGTAAAATGGAAAGGTCTGAGAAGTAAAGCCCAGGTTCTCTAAACTTAGTTCGGGGAAAACCCAAGACACTTGGGCCCGGTATCAGGTGTAATAGACCACACAGGGTACCCTCGTGCGGGGGAGCGACCCTAGAAGGGAGAAGATTATTAAGATAGGCGAGAAAGGATTTGAAGTGGCGGAAAAAAGTAACCAAAGTAGTTAGGAGATATCAGCCAAACTAGTCTCATTCTATATTCAAACATACCGAGGCAACTGAGGCGGCGCGCCAGACTCCAGATGCCAGGTGTAAGTCTATACAGGGCACTCCCTTGGGGCAGATTGCCAGCTGCTGCACGGTTGCCCAGCATAGATTTGACACCCTTCCGGGGTCCAGCAGTCATTTTGATTGTACTTATACAATCGCACGAGCTAAATGCCACAACTCGCATGAACCAAGATAAATAAGCTATACTGTCTCTCAAAGGCGAGACTATATCCGAATTTATTTTGTGAATTCATTTTCACTGTTAGATGATACCTCAAGACAAGTAAATCCCATTTAAATATTGGGCCTCGTTTCCACATAGCAATGAAATTAAATTACAAATGAAAACAAAACTGTAAGCAGGGCATTATTTGGCATTAGGCCCACTAAAAGTAGAAACGGACAAGAGGCTCGATTGCTCTGCATCCCTCTAAACAGTGGAATCCAGATTACCAAGGCCTTTGAAGAATCAACTACGAGAATCCAATCATTCACAGGCACCCGGAACTACCTTTAGTCCGACATACGATCATGGACAAAGCTATCCAAAAAGTTGTGTAACTTCAGCTATTTATGAAGAAAAAAAAATCTTACCTACCGAATAGTTCCATGGCGTATTGGTTAAAAGACACGTCATCAGTGTGGGGATTTGTAAGATCGGGAAAAGTGACTCCACAATAGCCGATAATAACTCCAACTCCAAGATTCGTCAGGGATCCCACTAATGACACTTGAAGCTGAGAAAGGTGAACCAAACCGATCACATATGGGCATTATAGCTACAGACTAAAAGAAGATTGTCTTCTATTGTTAAGAAAAATATATTAAAGCGACGGAAAGTTTAATCAATGGGCAGACAAAGCTACAAGGTGGAAAATAGAAAGTGAAAGACTGCAATACCTAATCTTGGTTCAAACTGTTAAAACAAGGGGGGGGGGGGAAGAATTACACACTAATGCAATTGCGAGAGGAGAGGAGTAAGTAGGGTTAGAAGAAAGTAGCATCCCAATCAAGCAGATGGAAGTAGGGATAGTGTTGTACGTTCAGATATTTACTTTTAAGTGAAAACAACAATAACATATCCCAGAAAGTATAACTAGATATATTGGGAGTAGTGGAAATGTGTGCAACATATAGAACGGCGGATTCTCCTACAGATATTGGAGCCGGGAGGAGAAGTACTCCTTCAGATGTTAGTTGCAGCATGGTTGCCTATAATACCCCCTAACATCTTATTGAGGTTATTTATTGCACGAAATTCGAAGGGTCACATTTACAAGTTGATACAGGGGAAATTTTTTTAAAGGAAACCCCATCAGACGACGGCCTTCAAGAGATTAAATCGTCCAAATTAAATTAACCTAATAACTAGGCTTTATAAAAAAAAACAATACAAAAAAAAGACTAAAGAAAGCCTACAAAAACTTAAAAAATATCAATAAACTCTAAAGGAAAAGGGCCTGCTGGGAGGCCGGAGAGAGGCAGGCCTCATCAAGGTTTGTTTTTGAATTTTACGCTCGTCTCGCAGCTGCCAGCGAGGACACGGGTGCCAAAATTAAGAAGCCTATCTATAGGCCAAGATGAATAAAACAACAAAAAGAGTAAACGATAAGATGAACCTACCTTTAAATAACTACAATTAGCAATTAATAAGTTTCTAAAATGCACACGTAGGTACTAGAGGGTCCAGAGGGGAACCAGCCTCCATAATCGACCTGGCCATGTAGCAAGCACCCACCTACTCAATAATCTGGATGCCTCGCTCGTTCAATAATACAAATAAACTACCAATCACAATCAGGAATGCAAGGAACCGTCTAGAGTACAAGGGAAAAGTGGTAGTGACATAGCTCGTCCCGGTCCCGGTAAACTTGGGCGAAGATGCCCCAGAGTGGGACTTAAGAATGTGATGAACAGCCTGAGAGATAATGCAGAGACGCCGCTCACGCGCGTACAAGCGCATAATGCACACAGTACAGCGCAGAGCGAGTAGCATCTATCCGTTATCGACAAGGAGACTTAATGGGGGATGTGCAGAAGGCACCGGTAGCCCTATGAGCACTTTAATAAATGAACGTCACTTAACGAAGAATGTACATGCCGTGGGTACAAGAGTACCTAAGCCTGCGAATATGCGTCTCCAGGAAAAAGTCTTAATCTAACATTTACCAATTTCTCCATCAAATTGAACAGGCAGAGGGTTAGAGAAATTGAGTGGAAGCTTGAAAGGGTAGAGTCATCTTTTCCAGTTTTCGAAAAGCGAGCAGAGTAGGCATTTGAGAGGAGTCTGGATAAATCGACTAATCCTTTTGAATCGCTTCTACACATCTGCAATTGGGGTCATCCCGTTCAGTGAAGACATGTATGCCCACCAGGAAAACCAGCGAGCGCCCTTCGAGACATCGGAACTTTGTCCCTAGCTCGACGAAATTCACTGACTGTGAGGGCGTTATTGCAGTGGTTAGAGCGAATGTAGGCATGGCGCTTCTGCCTGGGGGCCGTCGCACACGGACCTAAACTCTTCGACCGACACAGAAATCATAGATTTGCTGAAATGCGGAACAACGAACTCGCTCCAAGCACCAGATTTTTTTCGGGCGACATTGACATATCAATGCTAGTTGAATTTGAAAGTGATTGGTCATTACGATGAAGGTCATCGACAACCACTCACCCACAATCAGGCTGTACATCCTGAGAGCAGATAGACAGATTGAGGCAAGAAAATGAAGCGGTTCCGGACAGAAATGCGCAAACTCATCCAGTAGAAAGGGAATCGACAACGGTGCCACGATCCGGCGTAAATCACCCGTGTCGAAGTCGGCTGATTGTGGAATGTGAGCCGAAATTACAGTATACCTACAATCAAGGTATTTATATTAAATATAAAAACTGCGTAATCAAAACTTTTCAGAGTGAGTCGCACTTTCCAGGCTTGGGTTAGGGTCTAAGAGACTAATCTTCTTTGGTGTTGTCCTCCTATCAAGGGGCAGCTGTAGGAACCCCGTAAGACTGCCTCACTACCACCTTAAGGCGGTTTGCCTCCAGTGACTAATTAGTCGCTGTAGGTGCGCGGCCGTTTCACCTTCACGAAACGGTCCGGCTGGGGAAGAGTTAGGGGAGGATAACTGGTTTTAGCAGAGGTTGGGTGTGAAGCCTTTGTAGCGCCAGGTCTACGAGGGGAACAACTAAGATGGGGATATAACCCACGTATCGGTTCCGGATGGGGGCGAAGCGACCGCGCTCCTAGGCCTGGATGAGTCATTAGGAGAGGGTGCTCATTTTAAAGTTGAGGCATAGACGCAGCGCTGTACACGCCAGGACGAATTCCTTAGACTAGCAACATGAGAGACCATCTGCAGCCTGAAAGGGCAGAATTTCCTCCGCAATTGACACGCTTGACTATACACGATATGGAGTTATCGTGTAAAGACTTGGAGCAACTTGGAATTCGGGTAAACCCGACTTTGGACGTCTGCAAGAAGGATTCGTATAACTGAAGCTGTAGCAATAGTAGCATATACCTAGCAGTGGCCCAAATTCCTTCACGCGGCAGCAATACCAACCTCTATGCACCAACTCAGAGCCTATCACGATCGAATGTGACGAAGAGTGTAGGGTGTGTCGCGAGGCCCCTCCCTCTTGACTTTGACCGCTCCTTGTTCAATCAGTTCCCTCGCATAGACCACTCCTTTCACGGTAGTTGGGCGTCCCACTCATTGGCGAGCCATTGAGTGTCCGAAAGGCAATGATCATGGTCGCCTCGGAAGAGTCCGACGAATTCGCCAGAAGGCTTCCGTCCAATAAACGGGCCACCTTCTGCTCTCTACTAGTCACACTATCTAATGCTCTCCTCTAATGAATCACGTTGCATTTGGACAACATGATGCCATCCGGGGAGCCAATAACTAGAAAGCGTTTTAAGACAGCGGGTTCAAAAACGCCAGAAAATCTGTTCAATGAGGGTCCCCAACGTAATCGAGACTCCACTAAGGGCAATTGCTACTTTGGTCTTTGTCTGGGCCTCCCCGTCCTGGTCCTCTGATTTCTTCCTCTTGCTTTTCTTCTTTTTGAGAGAGGATGGCGCGGAGTGAATCAGGTTCTCTCCACACCCAGAAGGGGCTACAAGGCCAGACAGACGAGCCTCAGCTATTTCATTATTCGATCCGAGATAGAGAAGAATCTTTGTGGGCAAGGGGGCACAGGAGAGGGAGAGGAGGTCAATTCTCTCGTGTGTCCGTCACCGAGGCAAGGTTCATCATGTGAGGCAGGGTCACATCCTTGGCAATTACCTCAGAGGGGCCTCCAACTAGCCCCAAAGGTGTCTGGTATCCCTACCGGGATTTAAAAGGAATATAGTCAGTCATGAAGGACAATGGGGCCTGCATGGGACATGCGCTGGGAAAAGAAGGGGGAAACGGTCATCTCAGCTCCCATTAACGTGACAATACCGGATCAATGAGGCCCTTTGGCAATATCCAGGAAACGACGCAGCCATTTACGCTTCCAAAGGAGTTGTTAGTTCATCCCCGATCGAGGGAGGGTATAATCGAGCGGAGCGCCCTTTACCTCACAGTGTTCTTGGAGGGCCCTTGGAATGATTGTTATTTTTCTTTAGGAGCCCATCTGGCGACTGCCTACTACGTCATAAGTCACCGTACTCAACCCAGCCTATTACTAGGCTATATTAGAAAACTAATAACGATAAAAAATAAAGGCTAAAAGAATATTAAAAAAAAACAAAAATGGCAAGAACGAAGTGCGCTCCGGTGACCGGGGTATGCCCGCCTTGCCCCGGCGCAGAACATGCGACCCACAACAAACAGTCAAATGAAGCGAGGAGGCCAGCCTCCTCCAAAATGTAAAGCCCACGAGTCAGTGTGAACGAATCTGTCCCGAGTACAAGAAACAAGCGTAAGCGACGTGCGAAGATCACTCAGACTAGAACGTTCAACAAGAATGTGCTGAACAGTCTGGTGGACAACGCAGTCTTCACAATAAGGCGAAGGGAAGCGCTCCATCAAATGATGGAGCATCGCGCGAGTGTGTCCACTTCGAAGACGATAGAAAGTAAGCTGAAGCGGCGCGGTATTAAGGAAGTAGGTCCATAGAAACAATCGCGGCGCAATGGCACGCAACTTTAAGTTCCCCTCGACCGTATCCCATCTTCTTTACCAAGCAGGCTGGAGAGCTGCCCGTATTCCTGCCATGTAATCGGTGTGAGGAAGAGCAAAACACTGGTCTGGTCACGCAGTCCTGGTGGACTCTTTGGCGCCCTCATTCCTCGACATTCCTACATGTCCAGGAACCTAGCAGCAAAAGATGATCTCGACATCCGTCGTGCTCGCCAAAACCGTGGCTTCACGGATATCGCGAACCAGGGGATGCGGGATACCAATGCCTCGAGAGAACTCGGAGTTTTGTGAGTCGCTATAAATGACAATCCAGTCTCCGAACGGACACGTTGCCTTCTCTCTAGTACCGAGAAGTGTATTGCAGCAACCAGCTCAGCCGTGAAGACAGACTCAGCGCCTGGCCGACTTAATACAGAGGAGATACGACATGGAAACTGAGCCGAATCTTGGGACTTGGAGCGATCCGTATCTAATGGCACAGTTCCAGCGGGACACTAATGTGATCCAAAAAGGCCGGACGCAATACTCCCGGTGCTGTATAAGCTTTGGGAGTAGAGGCGTGGCGACAAATAGTCAAAGGTGGTAACTCCTCCAGGCTGGCGTCCTGGGCAGAACCGGAGGATGGGGGCACCGAGAGCTATACCTAGCTCTCGAAGGAATTTCCTAGCTCTAAACCCAAAGGGCTTAGGGTATGAAAGGCGTCTCTCGGTGGCATAGGCACCGTAGAGATCAGCTGCGGATACTGTTGGCAACAGAGAGGCGCTGGGTTCGCGCGTACAGGCGAATAATTCACTGTGCACGGCTCAGAGCGAGTGACATATTCCCAGCATCGACAAGTAGGCTCTCAATTGCCGAAGTAGAAAAGGCACCAGTTGCGGGACGAAGGCCGGTGTAGTGGCACGAATCCACCTTCCGCAATGCACGGTCGGCTGCGGACGCATAAAACTTGCATCCGTAGACAAGCTTTAAACGAACAAAGGATCAATAAAAAAGTAAGGTAGTAGCCCTATCAGCGCCCCAGGCGCTGAACGTTACGGAACGAAGAATATCCATGGCGCGAGTATAAGGGACCCTAAGGCTGCGAATATGAGCCACCCATGAAACGGTGCGATTCAACCACTTCCAGGCGCACCCATTGAGAAACCAGTCTGGGTGAGGGTTGAGCTGTGGATGGAGGCAGAGGGCACCATATTAGTCTTGGCCAAGGAAAACCGAAGCCTGTGCGCTTCGGCATAGTGAGAGACGCGGTTCAATATCTTTTTGAGTCAACGCTCTTGAGTTGGCATCTGGGCAGCGCCAAGAGATCGAAAGGTCGTCCACGTAGAGTGTAGCGAGAAAATTTTCAGGCAGCACCGAAGTGATGCCGTTGATGCTCACGGCAAAGAGTGCCTTACTGAGGACACTTCTGTGCGGGACACCCTCTTTCTGTTCCATTGGGCCGGGTAGGGCCTCCCCAACCCGTACGCAAAACGTCGATCTTGCAAAAATTCAGATATAAAGATAAAGGGGGTATCCCGTCGCCCCCATCGTTCGGAGATTCTCCATGATACCGTATCGTCATGCGGTATCATAGCCATTCACCAGATGGAAAAACATTGTTGCGTAGTTCTCTCTAAGAAGGAAGGCCTCGCAGACGACATTTTCCAGTCAGAAGACTGGATCCGACGTAGAGTAGAACTTGCGGGAGCCGCACTGTGCACAAGACAGTCTCCGCTGTCGAGGAAATAAGCTAATCTAGCATTTACCAATTTCTCCATCAACTTGCGCACGCAGGAGGTTAGATATATTGGGCAAAAACCAGCAGGGGGAATGATGTCTCTCCGGTTTGCGAAAAGCAAGCACAGTAGTGATTCGCCAAAAATCTGCAATGATACCATCTACCCAGATCCTGTTCAACAAATATAATAAAAAGGGCATGCCTCGCTCACGCAGGTGTCGAAGCATGGCGTACGGGACATTTTCTGGCCAGAGGGGGTGTCCGCGCACCAAGATGAGCGGAAGGCACCCGACTCGGTAAACCTGTCGTTGAAGGGTTATCTGCCTCATGAGGTAAAGGCAGGTCGGCGGACTTCCGCAACCTCACGACGCACGGTGAATGTTGGCGGAGCAGCATCCCAGCTAGAGAATGCTTGTTCGCTTACCGAAACAGCGGACTAGTCAGTCCCAGTGGCTCCCAAGGAAGGAGAAGCCCCGAGTCTTTCTTTTTCCTTTTTAGGCGAGGAGGGCGGGGAATGAACCTGCTTCTCTCTTTTGCCCGTAGGAGCACCTAGGCCAGATGGAACGTGCTCAGAAAGATCATTCTCTGAAATAGATAAGGTCTTGGCTCTCACAGGGGCAACAGTCGGCGGATGAAATCCCTCCTCTCTGTGAAAGGCATCGGGGAGCCGAGCCGTCTGATGAGAAGCTTGTACAGGGGCAGACTTGGGTTCTGTTCGTGGCACAGAGCTTATGTTCAACCCCATTTAAGATCCTATCGTCTGAGGCTGGGTCACCTCAGGGACCATTACCATCTCTAGCTGATCCCATTCTATGTACCTTCTGTCTCGTCTTTGGCCGGCCAACCGGCATCCGTCGGGAAAGAGAAGGGGGCACGTACAGTGACCCCTTGTAAACTTAAAATGCACGCCAGCAGGATTTTAGAGGGCACAGTCTGAATGGTCCTGTCACCCCTTGCTCGCCTAAAGGGGTTGGCCTTATCGAGAGACTCCCACCGGGAGCGGTCAATTATTATGGGCCGCTAGCGTGCTTTCTTCGCAGTACCCTGTGAAAGTACTGGAGGGACTACCGCTGGTAAGAGGGAGGCCCCCAAGGGCGAATCTAGAAAATGTGGTGATGGATGGATGGATGGATTATTTACAAGTCCCTTGGTGCTCACTGCGGGGTGATTGCACCGTAATTTGTTTTGTAGTTAGAAGTTTTAAAAATGAGTTATAAAAGTTGTGTCTGATATCATGAGTTGGTGATTATGCAATGATGATTGAAGTACTAGATGGATAAATGGTATGATAATGTGTTAAAATAATTAAATTTCATTAAAATTTAGATCGCTGCTGCTGTTAGTGAAAATCTTAGGATATCAAGGGTACCCCACCATCGATGGGTATATATCTTCGTCGGAGTTCTCCATAGGTTGGGTATTCCGCGATAAGATGTGCAATTGTGAGGGGTCGAATGAAATCTTCACAGTAGGGAGGATAGCCTTTCTCCATTAGGTATCCATGTGTGAGTAGTGAATGTCCGATGCGTAGTCTGCATACGGATACCTCTTGCCGGCGGGTAAGTTATCGAGGCTTCCATGGCGATAACTTTTGGAAAATGTGTCGCATCTTATTTTTTCCGTATAAATATGCCCAACTAGCCATCCAGTTTTCCCGAATGGCGGCCTTTATTGAAATGATGTAGTCCTTATATGGTATTGGGATATCATTGGGCCTGATTGGACGAAGGGCGGCATTTTTTGCCGCTCTGTCAGCTTGCTCATTTCTAGCTACCCCTACGTGTCCTGGGACCCAGCAAAAGGAAATTTTCTTTCTTTCGCATGCTGCTCTATATACGTAGTTTCTTATTTCTAACAGAATTGGATGGATGTCAGTCATTCGTTTTAATGTTTGTAGGCTGATGAAGGAGTCGGTGAAGATTGTGAATTCATCTTATGTTGGGTTATTGTATGCCAAATGTACTGCATGTTTTAAGGCATAGCACTCGGCACTGAAGATTGATAATGTTTGGGGTAGTTTTTCAGAGAACGTGTAGTTATTTGATATCACCGAAAATCCTGTTCCGTCTATGAATTTTGATCCGTCGGTGTATATATGTATACCCATATGTGTTGCTGCGTGGGTAAGGAATTGTATTTTCTCTCCCAGGGGAGTAGTTGTTGATTGTTTTGTCATATTGCCATGGCATATCTTTAAAGTTAATTTCCAAAATGGAATATCTGGGAAAGCATGTGGATGGATGGGGTTCATCGTTACCCCGATTTCCTTCATCCATAGTCGCACGCTAGGTCCAAATGGTCGTGGGAGAGTTAGGCGTGTTTTAAAAATATTATCCATTTGGTCATACATGACGGCGGTCGAAATCGGCGATGTTGGGAGTCGCTGGATGCGGGTAAAGAGGCGTAGAGAGAGTTCCATCCTACGGAGGTCTAGTGGCGTCTCCCTGGTATCGCATTGTAGGCTCGGTATGGGTGATGATCGGAAGGCTCCAGTAGCCATGCGGAGACATTCATTCGCCACCGTGTTGATGAGTGCAAGGCGCCTCTTGGAAGTAGAGGAGTAGATCTCGCATCCGTAGTCCAGTTTGGGTCACACTAAAGAGTGGTAGAAAGTCAGAAGTGTTTCGCGATCAGCTCCCCAGTCGTGGCGTGACACTGTACGTAGGACGTTTAGTTCTTTCTTACAAGAGTTTTTAATGTTTCTTATATGCGGTTCCATGTCAACCTTCTATCAAATGTTAGTCCTAGGAATTTATAGCTCTCAACGACTGCAATCCTCTTTTAGGAAAGGTCAGGTTCACTAATACACCTACGACGGCAGAAGTGGACTACTTTGGTCTTCTCGGCTGAGAATTGGTAGCCGTGGGTAGTAGACCATCTCGTGATGTTGTTGATGGCGATCTGGAGGCGACGTTCTATTGTTGCTATTTCGGAACCTGCTAGGAAGATAGAGAAGTCATGTACATAAAGGTTGGCTTTGATGTCTTGATGGAGTTTTTGTGAGATATCATTGATTCCTATAGCAAACAGAGGTACGCTTAAGACGCTGCCTTGTGGAACGCCTTCTTGTATAAATGATTTGGATTTCGCGCTACCTAATCTTACAGAGAAGGTGCGGTTGGTTAGGAAATTTTGGATGAAGATTGGTAGTTTTCCGCCATGACGTATCGTATAACTTTTTGAGGTCGAAGAAAACAGCTACTGCGTGCCGTTTCCTTGCGAATGCGTTACATATCGCCGATTCCAGACGGATAAGGGCATCCGTGGTCGAATGTAATTTTTGGAATCCGCACTGCGATGGGGATATGCTGGATTTCGTTTCAAGGAACCAAGTTAAGCGTACATTCACCATTTTTTCCACAAGCTTACATATACAGGAGGTTAGAGCGATTGGGCGGTAGTTTGGGGGGACTGGTTGGGTCTTTTCCTGGTTTCCGGAAAGCTAGAACTGTAGCCCTTCTCCAGGTGTCTGGGAAGGCATTTTCCATACATATTTTATTGTATATATCTAAGAGGAAGCGTTTACCCCCTTCCCCTAGGTAGCGTAGCATTGCATAAGGTATATTGTCTGGGCCTGGGGCCGTGTCTCTACATGATGCAAGAGCTGTATCGAACTCTTTTTTAATGAATTCTTCGTTGTAAGACTTGTACTCTCTTGATGCGAAGTTTAGAGGTGAGCACTCCCTCTCCAACCGGTATTGGGCGAACTCGGGTGTTGTGTTCGCTCTACTTGATATTTTGGCAAAGTCAGTCGCTAGCGTGTCTGCTACATCGATGGGGTTTAAGATAGCGTTTCGATTTATCCGAAGTACGCTGGGTTTACCTAGCATCCCTCGCATCTTGCTCCATGTGCGGTGGATGGGGGTTTTAGAGTTTATCGTGGAGACATAAGCTCTCCATGATTTCCGGCGGGTTTGTTTAAGTATGTATCTATATTTAGCTCTTTTTATTAAATTCCATTTTAGTCGTCGGATTTGGCCATCGTGTGTATGTTCGGTAGGCTTTCCTTTGTTCTTTCAGTGCGGCAGAACATTCTGGGCTCCACCATGGGGTAGATCTCCGACTGGTTTGTCCTGAGCTGGTTGCAATGGATGTTTTATCTGCTTGATATATGATGGATGTAAAGATTCAGCGCTTCCTCCGTCTCCGGGATATCATCAACTTGGATATCGGTGATTTTGTTGATTTTTAGCCAGTTTGCTTGGTCCAGTCTCCATCGTGGTATACCCAAGGTGGGTAATCCCTCGTCTGAGGAAAGGATGATTGAGTAATGGTCGCTTCCTTTTAGGTCATCCAAGATTCTCCATTCAAAGTCAGCCGTGATGTCGGGTGAGCAGAGGGCCAGGTCTAACGCTGATAGGGTACCTGTTTGTATGTTAAATCGGGTACCTTCGCCCTGGTTCATGATTCAAAGTTGGTGGTTTTCTATTAGCTTTGATAGCTTGTTTCCTCTGGCGTTGCATATTCTGTCGCCCCACTCAATATGACGACTGTTAAAAGTCCCCCATTAGAATGAATGGAGTTGGTAGTTGTGAGATCAAGTCTCGTAAGGCGGGGACTGGAAGGGGCCCTGTAGGTGGGAGGTAGACATTTGCGATCGTGTATCGTTTCTTGATGTACATGGTGACGGTGATTGTTTCCAAAGGCGAATTTAATCTGATGGGTAATGTGGGAACATCTTTATGGGTGTAGATGGCACAGCCGCCGGATGTGCTGCCATCATTCGGTATTGAAGTGGTTACGCAACTGTAATTCGGTAGCTTTCGTGGTGGATGTATTCCCAACATGGTTTCCTGGAAACAGACGCAGGCTGGGCTCTCGTCCGCTACAAGAAGCCTTAATTCTTCCCAATTCGCTATGATTCCGCGGATATTCCACTGGATTATCTTCATTATTCTTTTGGTTGGGTTCGAGAAGTGAGCAATTTGGTTTTTGCGGAGGTCGAGGCGCCCATTGATTTATTAGGGCCCTGTGGCCACTGGAGTCTGGTGTGGACTGGTCTTTGAGGTTTTGGTTCTTCTTTGTCACCGTTTTTCTTGTCTGTGTCTTGGGTATCTACTGTTAAGGGGGGTGTTGGTGTTCCGTCAATAATAGGAGGACGGATTATCTTTTTTTCTGCTTCTGTTGGTGGGCGAGGGAGGTGGCTCGTTAGTGGTATGATTTGAGCTTCAATGTGTTTGGTGGGGACGAGGTCTGTTCCACGTGGGTCTTGGGTCTCTTTTTCCTGTTGTACCTTCTCTTCGTAGATGATGTCAGTGGTAGGCGTTTTGATTGGTGGTGGCAAAACGCTGTCAGTGGGTGACCGAGATTGTGGGCGGACGATCTCTGGTATATCCTGAGCGTCCATTTGTTCGGGGTGGGGGTCGATGTGATTAGGGATTTGCTGTGATTGCGATTTTAAGTTTACCTCTCTGCTAGGAATGGGGTTTAGCATCGAGGTATCGGGTGCAGGTGCCTCGCGATGCGGCAACTGCTTTTTTTGGGGGGGAGATGGTCGATTGTCGACCATATGCGTGGGGTAGGGGAGTTCGATATTTGAGGCCTGTGGTGCAGGCTCCTCGAGAGGGGGCGGTTGAATTTTTGCTTTAACCCCATGGTATGGGGGTCTGGTCACACCGTTTATTTCAACTACAGAGGCATAAGAGTTTCCTCTGGTTCCTATGGAGGTCTGTGCCTTTTCTCTGGCATCTCTAAAGTTTAGTCGTTCTTTTTCACGTATGGATGCTACTTCTTCTTCGAATTTGTAGACATTACATTTTTTGCTTGATGCTGGGTGGGGCTCTCCACAGTTTACACATTTCGTTGGGCAATTTTCGATTTGTTCAGGGTGTAGTGCATTTACGCAGTTGACGCAGGTGGGCGCAAAACCCTAATTCCTGCGACGACAGATGATTGTAGAGTGCCCGAAAGTTTGGCAGTAGTAGCATCTTCTGGGGCTAGATTTGAATGAATTCTTTAACTGTGAAGTGGCGCCATCCTAAATATATATATTTTGGTAGGATATCTAGGTCAGATGATATGAAATAAGTGTTTGTTGGTATCTTGCTGTTGTTGATTGTTTTATGTACTCTGTGTACTTGAGTGACAGAGTATTCGCTTAATTCTTCAATTAATTCCGCTTATGAGTATTGAGCGAAGTCTGGTTCTATTATTACGCCTTTACGCATGTTAAAGGAGGGATGTGCTGTTACTATTACTTTATTTTCTGACAGTTCTTTTAATGTTATGTTTTTTTCCGCTTGCTCTTTTGTTTTAACTTCGACTAGTATACTACCATCTGGTTGAGGCGAGAGAGGTGGAAATTGTGATCTGGGAAGTTGAGAGAGTTTTGGGAAATATTTACTCTGTTTGACCATTCATGTCTTCATTAGGTTTGTTTGTTGGCTTTCTGGTTTTATTAGGTAAAATCTTATGAAATATCGATCAACAAATTGTCTTGGGAGTACCTGCAGTGAGAGGAGTTCAGGCAGCGTTTTGGTGGATCGTCCTGGACCTGCTGCTTGCTGGGAGTTTGAAACTTCCGGCGGATTTCTTACTGACTTTGTTCGTTTTTGCGGTGGTGAATTTCGATTTCCTGAGACCTTGCTCGTTTCTATGCAATTTTCTTCTATCTGTGCAATTGTTTTAGAAAGGCGATCTTGTAGTTAAAGTTCTCCCACCAGTTTTATCCACGTCTTGTGTTCTTTTCTTTCCTCGAGTTAGTAGATTCGTATCCATTTTCTTCGACGGACTGAGAAGTAAGGGGGGTGGGGAAAGGGGAGGGGATGCGCAGCTTAAGACTTTCTTTGCTGGTTTAATGGGTTTTTAAGAGGGATTTTCTAAAGAATTTGTTCGAACATGAACAGGAATCTACCGCCCGCGAAAGTACCGTCTTTCCAGATCCACTAAACGAGCGGACCTGAGACTAGAGAAAGGCCTATGGGTTGGTTCCCATTAACCCCGCGAATTCCCATTGGCGCAGACAACATGCCGGTTCTAAACGACGCAGTCGGCGTGTAGGCACGGCGCGGGGTCACTTACAGAGGGGGCCATGGACTTCATCGCCAGGTAACCTCAGGGTAAGCCTGGCAGACCATGCAGGATATACCTGGTGGGCCTTAACCCTTTTCCCGTCCACCCCGGACACGGCCCGGTCCCGCGAACCGAACGCCAACTGTGAAGTTTTACCCCTTCTTGGCGGCCAAAAAAAGGGGGGGGGGGATAAGGGGATGGTTTGGTAGTTGGCAATATTCCACAGGTGTTGATGGGGAGGATCAAGACAGGACAGAATCAGACCCCGAGAATCAGACCCCTCGCCGACCGAAACTAGCACAGGCCCGAGCGCGAGTAGAAAAGTCCAATCCCATCGGAACAATGACTTTGATGAGAGGGAGTAGTAGAGTTGGGAAATAAATTGCCATATAAGGCTAAAGGGTTGTTAGTAGAAAGGGGAGAAGAGGCTAGGTTGGGGCCGGACGGGGCGCTGAGGCCCGTCAGCACGGCGGCCAGGAAGGCAAATCTCCGCGCCCCCTACGGGAGTTTCTCCAGGAGCAAGTCGGCCGCGAGCCACCTCCGAAGAAGACTGCTATCGCATGGCAGCTGCGAGCAAAGGTCTCGCGTAGAGCAGTGGCGGCTCGTAGCTAAACTTAGTGGAGGTGCTGCATCAGAATTTTTTTTAGCATCGTTTCAATATTGTGTAAAAGGAAATAAATATAAAGAAATTTATTGATAAACTTGATAAAATCCTAAACAGAACAAAATCAAACGTTTTTTACTTACTAATAGCCTAAATTGTTACAGTTCAAACTCCATCCATTCATTTAAAAACTAAATCCATTCTTCTCGTTTTAATTTGCACGAAAAGATTAATTATTTTCTCCTTGATCTCTGGATGACTATCGAGGGATTTTTTCTACATTGAAAGCACTGCAAGTGCATTTAGTCTTTCAGAATTCATAGTGCGACTTAGAAAAGTTTTTATTCTTTTCAGTATTGAAAAGCAGCGTTCTGCCTCTGATGTAGTCATGGGAATTGTCAAGAGGATTTTTATCATTTTCGTAATTTCACCCAGAACATCATCTAGATTATTTTCCGAGATAAATTACAGCAGCTCAATTAATAAAATAACCGAAAAAAATATGAATTAAATTCTACACTTTCATATTCAGGAATATAAACACTTTTTCAAGCACAACCCGCGCAGAGTCAAAAAGAAAGTACTTTCCATCAGCATACCAGGGTTGGCACTGCGTGAGCCACTGTATACTCTCTCCCAAGCGTGTAGCTTCCTATCTCGGACATGTGAACATGCTCACAACAGCCAAACACCGCCTCGCTGGAACTGTGAAGCGCACAGTTCTATACAAGGATTTTTGTATTTTTTTTTTATAAACTAGGGGATGGCTACTGACATTAAGCTTGAGGATTATATAATGTACATAAAGAAAGAATCAAAGAAAAAAAAGGATTCATTATATTGGACGTTATCGATAATATAGAGTGGAAATATAGGGTGCTGCTGTTCCGCAGTGCCTATACACGAGCCGCCATTGACTGAGAGTACCTTCCATGCGGACAAGATCTGTCGTACTCTGCCTCTTACGGAAGCCACACTGGTATGGACTTAAGAGGTATTCCAGAAACCACTGCAAGCGAGCATTCACCATTTTCTCCAACAACTTGCTAAGACAGCTAGGGAGGGCTATTGGCCTATAATGGGAAGGAGACGAGCCGTCTGTACTTAGTTTCAAAAATGGTATGATAAATGCCGTTCTCCATGTAGTAGGGTAGAATCCCTGGATCCAAATCCAGTTAAAAATATCTAGTAGGAGCGACTCCATACGGGGATGGAGATGCCCTAGAAAGTCATATCGGATATTAACTAGGCAGGGAGACGTGGAGGCGCAACGAGACAACGTTCAGCACATCTCGGCGGTAGTGAACAGTTGTAGGACTTGTCCACCGACCGAGAAACACAGGGCTTCGCTCTCCAGCCCGGTTTTGATACGTCTAAACTCCGACAATATATCGCACTTGTAAATTTACGGCATCACCTGCATGATTATGCTCGCGAGAAACTATCACTTCACTATCAAGTGATTGCTCAACATTTACAATTGGAAGCAAACTTATTGCACTTCCAATATATTTGGTTATCTACCTGCTTATCTTTGACAAACAGGTAACCATCAATTGTGAGCATAGGTTTGCCCTTTTCACTTGTAATAAATTCGGCCATCTTTGAAGGGTTCTATGGATTACTGTTTTATTTACCTTGAAGTTTCAAATATCTTTCATTTCAAATAGTTGAAATGACTTAAAAAAAATAGTGGCATCCTTTAACAAATGTTTCTGTCTTTGATTACTTGCACACTACTTAACTGCTTTAATATTTTGTAATTATTTCAGAATAAACTTAATTTTTTTTTGTATTCTGCATTTCGAATAACTCATTTCGAATAGTTGACAATTCGAACAATTTTACAATGGAATAATTGCATTTCGAATAAATGTTTGCGAACAATTTTGGCGACAGGTATGCCCTCCGGGATTCAGTGCGCGCCTGACCTTAGTTCGCTGACAAATGACTAGTTCAATTTCGGTAAATATGGTTCGGAAGTGATGGGTTCGGCAGAACTACGCATAAGCCTTTTTATAGGCCTCTATCACACAGGTGCGATCAGCATTTCACCATGGGAGTGATGTTCTGCCCCAGCGGGACCGTGTACGAAGAATTGCCGACTATGCAGCATCATCCACTAAACAGGAAAAGTAATGTATAGCTGAATCAATATCTACAAAATCTCCACTTTGATTACTGGTGAAGGAGGAGCCATGGAGCTTTGACCAGTCAGCCCTTACAACATTCCATCTGGGGGTTATGAAGGGGACGGGCAAAAGGTAGTGTGTTTTAAGACAATAGGAAAGTGGTAGCTGCCATGAGACTCATCTAAAACAGACCACTTGAAATCAGAGAGACAGTCGGCAGAGCCATTAAATAGATCTACGCAACTGAAAGAATCAATTTAAATATGGTAGTAGGTAACATGACCAGAGTTAAGAAACCTAAAAGAATTAGTGGATAAAGGCGATTCAAGGAGAGAGCCTTGACGGTTGTTTACTCTATCACCCCATACAAAGTGCCTGGCATCAAATTCACCTAGAACTAAAAATGGGCTAGGAAGCTGAGATAAAAGATCTAAAACTTGAGTCCTTCCAGAAAGCTGATCTGGAGGAATATAAAATGAACAGAAAGTATAAATTCTATTCATAAGATGGACACAAGCTGCGACTGCTTGAAGAGTAGTCCGCAGGATTGAAGGTGTGCAAAAGTGGTTAGTGCTCACCAGGAGCGAGACACCAACTCCCATAGGCCACCCCGCCAGGGAGTGGTGCAGAATTAAGAGCAGTGAACTGCTAAACTTGAGGAAAGGATGTTTCCCGAGTTTGGTTTCCTGCAGGTGACATTTTAGATAAAGAGGAGAGTTCCTCCCATTTGGGAAGGATCCCCTTACAGATCCATTGAAGAATTATTGCCATCACTCAGACCGCTGAGGACCACGGTCAAAAAAGTGCGGAGGGGGGGGGGGCGGAGGAGCCCTCATGGACAGATGCCGTGCGAGAAAACCCCGGCACGGGCATTATAGAAGCAGTCTCTGAACGGCGAGGCAACTTCGATTTAGAGGGGCGGGAACTACGTTTGTTTCGAGAGACCAAAGTTAGTGGATCATTACCCGGAGGAAAGGGTACAGACTAGATTTTAGGGTAACTTTACTCCCAGTGCGGGGAGAATCATCACTCCTAATAGAGGGTGTGCATCCTACATCTGAAAGGAAGGTCGGAAGTAGTAGTTCCAGAGCGTTTCAAAGGCACAAGGCTAACAGGAAGAAGATATGGGGTATGGTCTTGGTCGGAAGGTAGTAGTATGGGTAAAATAATTGGACGTATCGTTACCTTCTGGGAATGGGGGTATATCGCTATAGATGAAGGATGCATCACCTCCACCTGAGGGAAAGTTGCAAGTTTATTACCCTTGTCAATGCGACAGGAGTAAGGAAAAGGGAGGAAGGGATAGGGAGTACCTGAACTGAGGTAGAGAGTTTTTATCGAGATAGATTTACCCCACCCCTTCTTTGGAAATTAGCTTCCTAGAGGGAGGGGAAAGAGTCGGGAGAGGCCTTACACTTGGGCCAGAAGTCCTCAGTCATGACGACATTAGATCGGGGCGCCTCGGTAGATTCGATATAGGGTTGAATGTCATCCAGTCTCTGGAGTGGCATCCGGGGATTGGGGACGCTCTGTTGGCGCGGGGTCAATAAGGAAGGGGAGAGGAATGACATATACTAGGGGAGAGGAATGGGGTCTGGGTAGAAGAGGGTGATAGACATGGGCGTGGTGGTGTTGCATCCCTGGATAGTGACGGAAGAGATGCGGTAGTGTACGGGATACGTGGGCGATTGGAACGAGAGTCTGCTGCCATGCGTAGGACATCGGAAAACCTGATGCAGGGAAGATGAATTTCTCTCGGACTAGCCGACGGGCCTCCCGCATATCCACTTAGACAGAATCAGGGACATCTAAGATTTTTTTTCAAATAGAAATATGCGATACCTCGAGGAAGAAGCACTATGGGACACCACGGTTGGTAGAGCAGCGGGGATGATCGCCGGAATGACCATGATAGGCCTGCCGCAATCCCCGCATACACGGGGGGGCGGGGGCGGCAGGCAATTCTCGCCTGACGAAACATATGGCAATTAAATCTAGGATTAGATATATAGTGTTTGAATGGTATTCATAGGTAACTTGCCTTAATATGAGTTGGGCAATCCCAAAAATCAAACGTTAGGGACATTGTTGGTGAGTTCACCCTGATCCCACCAACGGTTCGATGTGGTCTATGAATATCAATAATCCGCTGGTCAGCTTTGACTGAAGCACCTTGAGATCATATTCCATTTGCGCATTAGAACGGATTACACCCTTCAGTGTTGAAGGTTTGGTGGGACGAGACGGCAATCTTAGAGCGAGCAAGGGTCATGAGGCCTTGTACAGAATCATGACGAGGGCGTGCAATGACCTTTACTACCAGGGCTCCATCCTTACGGGACCATATGTGGCGCGGTTCACCGCACCGTTCACCAAAGTAGTGGTGGTTGCGACCCCGTCGCCGGCCCGACATTGGGTCGGGGACCCTCAAACCTATTCCAGGCCCCACCACAGCTCCCCGGACCATGGCACGAGCAGACCCGCCACCTCCCGGGATCTCTCCCAGAAATTCACCGGGCCCAGGTCTGTGTATCTTTGGGCGGTTGAAGAGGTGTGGTGTGGCGTATCTGTGCAAGGCATTTGGGGCAGTTTGGTGTTGTATGGGTGGTGAGAGATTTTGTGCATGTACGTTGTCAGAGTAGTGATCTGTTTGTTCGTATATGTGCTAGTGTTATTCTGCTCTGCTTTGTGAGTGTGTTCCGAGTTGCGTATAGTTGGAGGTGGTGCACTTAATATTTTGTTGTGGGTTATACTGTCAAGTATTGTTGTGTGATCTGAGGATGGATTGTTATCCTGTTTTGCTTGATTGTGTCTTCTATTGTTGTGTTAGGGTCTGTATCTAAGTTGGTGGCGTAGTTGTTTTTGTTGTTATCTAACATGGTCCATTTTGTGTCGGTGATTGGGAGGTTGTCTGGTGGAGGGGATGATTTGGATGTTACGTTTTCTGCCTGAGTTGTGATGCGTGTAACTTTAGGTGATGTTTGATTGGTAGGATGTTGGTCTAGTCGTGTAGATGTTGGGCGTTTGTGTCAAGAGTGCATCCTGTGACAGTGCGGAGGGCTGACTTTTTTATCGTCTGTAGTTTTTGGGTGTTGGTTTCTGAAATGATTGGAGACCAGATTGTGTTTGTGTATTCTAGTACTGGTCTTGTGATTGTCTTGTATGCGTTAATGAGAGTTTCCTTGGTTTTCCCCCAGTATGTAGTTGTGAGTGCCTTGATGATGTGTTTTTGTGGCCTTGACTATTGTGTTTTGTATGTGTTTTGAGTATGCGAGTTTGGGGTCGAAAGTGAGGCCAAGGATCTTCGGTTCTTTTGTAGTGGGTAGTGTTATGTTTTGTATGTTTAGATTTAGGGTTGCGTTGTATTCTGCAGGGTCTAGTGTGAAGAGAGTAGTCATTGTTTTGATCGCGTTTAACTTTAGTGAGTTTTATATTGTCCATGTGTGTATTTTGTTGAGCTAAGGTTATATCTGTTGTGAGTGATGAAGTTTGTTATGTCTGCATCTTCATTTGGGTGGTTGGGATCCGTGGTGTCTCTGGAGAGGATGTAGAGGTTTGTGAGGTGTAAGTGTTTAGTTTTGCTTATGTGGATTTTGGTGATTTGTGATTCAGTTTTTTGTGCGTTTATGTTGTTTGGGAGGGGGGTCTGTGTATAGGTGATATTTTTGAGGTATGCGATGAGGCCTCCTCCCTCTCTGTGTTTTCTGGCGGTTTTGATTGCTGTGTAATCTGGGATTTGATGGGTTTTTCTGCGAGTTTGGTTTCTCGGATGGTGATTATGTCTATTTCATGTTTGTTTGTGAGGTGCTCGAGTTCTGTCTTTTCCTTGTTCAGTCCATTAATGTTTATTTGTAGTATTTTTAGGTGCTTGTTTTGTGTGTTTCGTTTGTTCGATTGTCTAGGGGTTTGTGATGTTTGTGGGAGTGTCGGGTGTGAGTTTGTTGGTTGGTTGTGGTTGGGTGGGCGTTGATGGGTGTGGTGCTTGGCGATTTGGGCACAGTGTTTTGTGTATTGTTTGATTTATTATTTGTGCATTTGAGATGTAGCTATTGTGTTATGGTGTTGTTGCACATTATGAGTGTTTTTTTGTGATTTATTTATTGCATAGTGTACAATGTCTATGTTGTGGGGCCTGGTTTGCTCTCCACGCCCTCCCCCTCCGAGGAGCAGAGCCGTTGCCCACGTGACCGGGTCCACGGGGCAGAGCACCAAAAAGGTGCTCCGGTGTTCCCGGCTTCGACCTCTGCTTCGGCATATGCTGCAGTCCGAAGTCGTGCACGCCAACCATCCTCGGACGGTACTCACCGACATCAAAAATATTAAGTTTTGAGAGGGGAATGTCAGATTTTGTTCTACGGATCAAAATGCGTTGGTAGTCTAAGTCAGGGTCTACCTCTGAGGATAACTGATCTGCTGCGAGAAAGCGAGAACTGGAACGAGATCCAGCAGCACGAAAACTTCTGCGAAGTAGTTTTTAGTGGGGGCAGTAGTCTCGCGCAGAGCGGAACCCACCTGCGCAGCTACATCACCCGATGGGCACCCTCGAAGAGAAGGGCCTGTGCACTCCTCAACCAGCACCGTCGTTTTAAAAACGGGTGGCTGCCTTCGGGATTTTCCATTCAAGGGCGCAAATACCATCGTGCTAGGCAGCCGTGGTTCGAGCACCCACAACATCCAAATTATACCTAGAACACGCACTAGCACTCACACATTGTCAGTCATACACTACAACCGACTACACACACGCTCAGGCGCAATCAATTACACTTGAGAAAGTAAAAAGGGGAAGGAGAGGGTGGAACATACCATGAATAACAAAGATAAGACCATAAATAGAGATCGAAGAGGTAGGAGAGAGGTATGGTAAAATTCCACTTCGCAGTCCGTTCTAATGAATGGGCTGAGCCCCCCTCTCCAACAAGAAGGAATGAGCATTCTAACGGTGAGCCTCTAGAAAGACCGGGAGCGTGGAGGGGACGCCGAGAGGGAGCGTGGAGGGGACGACGAGAGGGAGCGTGGAGGGGACGACGAGAGGGAGCGTGGAGGGGACGACGAGAGGGAGCGTGGAGGGGACGACGAGAGGGAGCGTGGAGGGGACGCCGAGAGGGAGCGTGGAGGGGACGCCGAGAGGGAGCGTGGAGGGGACGCCGAGAGGGAGCGTGGAGGGGACGACGAGAGGGAGCGTGGAGGGGACGCCGAGAGGGAGCGTGGAGGGGACGCCGAGAGGGAGCGTGGAGGGGACGACGAGAGGGAGCGTGGAGGGGACGCCGAGAGGGAGCGTGGAGGGGACGCCGAGAGGGAGCGTGGAGGGGACGCCGAGAGGGAGCGTGGAGGGGACGCCGAGAGGGAGCGTGGAGGGGACGCCGAGAGGGAGCGTGGAGGGGACGCCGAGAGGGAGCGTGGAGGGGACGACGAGAGGGAGCGTGGAGGGGACGCCGAGAGGGAGCGTGGAGGGGACGCCGAGAGGGAGCGTGGAGGGAACGCCGAGAGGGAGCGTGGAGGGGACGCCGAGAGGGAGCGTGGAGGGGACGCCGAGAGGGAGCGTGGAGGGGACGACGAGAGGGAGCGTGGAGGGGACGACGAGAGGGAGCGTGGAGGGGACGACGAGAGGGAGCGTGGAGGGGACGCCGAGAGGGAGCGTGGAGGGGACGCCGAGAGGGAGCGTGGAGGGGACGCCGAGAGGGAGCGTGGAGGGGACGCCGAGAGGGAGCGTGGAGGGGACGCCGAGAGGGAGCGTGGAGGGGACGCCGAGAGGGAGCGTGGAGGGGACGCCGAGAGGGAGCGTGGAGGGGACGCCGAGAGGGAGCGTGGAGGGGACGACGAGAGGGAGCGTGGAGGGGACGACGAGAGGGAGCGTGGAGGGGACGCCGAGAGGGAGCGTGGAGGGGACGCCGAGAGGGAGCGTGGAGGGGACGCCGAGAGGGAGCGTGGAGGGGACGCCGAGAGGGAGCGTGGAGGGGACGCCGAGAGGGAGCGTGGAGGGGACGCCGAGAGGGAGCGTGGAGGGGACGCCGAGAGGGAGCGTGGAGGGGACGACGAGAGGGAGCGTGGAGGGGACGCCGAGAGGGAGCGTGGAGGGGACGCCGAGAGGGAGCGTGGAGGGGACGCCGAGAGGGAGCGTAGAGGGGACGCCGAGAGGGAGCGTAGAGGGGACGCCGAGAGGGAGCGTGGAGGGGACGCCGAGAGGGAGCGTGGAGGGGACGCCGAGAGGGAGCGTGGAGGGGACGCCGAGAGGGAGCGTGGAGGGGACGCCGAGAGGGAGCGTGGAGGGGACGCCGAGAGGGAGCGTGGAGGGGACGCCGAGAGGGAGCGTGGAGGGGACGCCGAGAGGGAACGGGAGGAGGCGCACAAACAGCTTCCCCCACGAGGATTTGCAACACCAAGTGTAATATGCTACAGAGAGGGCGGGGGGGTTCGCCCGGAGGAAACACTAATAGGAAGTAGGGGGGAGCCCTTGAACACATAGGTAATGGAGAGGGAGAAACTTCCTTTCCGCTTGATGAAATTTGGAGCGGCCCTTGAGAAAAGACATGGGAAGGGCCACCCCCATCACAGTTGAAGCTGTCCAAAGTTCCGAAGCCTCTTCTGACACGGCATGAGGTAGCTGGTCAGATCTCTAAATTTAGGCAAAGGGGAGGCAGATAATCGTAGAAATAAATGCCGAGACGGAGCGAGGAGGAAATAGATCAACTTTCCACGGCCCCGTCATAGTTTACACAAGTCAACCCAGTGATTTTCTCCAATTTGGCTTGAGGAGGCAGGAAGTGCAGCTCCTCTAGGTACCAAGTCTAACAGGCTACACATGGTAGCCTCTTCGGGAGTAAAGAGTTACTTTAGGCGCTCAATCCCGGGTGTTTTTGTCGTTAGGTAAATACGCAAGGCGCTGCTGTATATTACCCAAGCTGGTCGATCCCTAGGAGTTTTGCTTAGAATATCCAACTTAATGCAAGAAATGTCTAAATGTATAAAAATTCTTCCGGCCAAAGAAAATAACTATCCATAAATCATTTTAAATTGGTTCGATTATTTCATCGATTTTGTTTCACCCAACTCCTAGTTACATCTACCAGTATCCGAAATGGAAGCTGGCGAAGATCCAACTACCACTAAGAATTAGTGGTGTACCGAGTTTGCAAACTAAGATGTACCCCTTCATTCAAAACTTTAGACTATCCGTTACGGACGTCCTGTACCGCCCGCCCCCTTTTTGCAATTTGGTAAAAATTAGTTATATTTTCTATCAGAAAAAATACGATTATGAATTTATAATTCGGTTAGGATTCTGTAAATATGTGATCTTTACATATTAACATATTTACCTGTGGCAAAATCTTGCCTCTGGCTTCTTCTTTCTCGGGGTCATCTAAAAGCCTGTATTTTTCGAGGATGAGGTTTTTCATCAGTTTCAGTTTTCTGAAAAAGTCAGGCTAACTTAGCTTGTTAACTAAATAGGGAGATAAAAAGATGCTTTTATGCCATACGGAATCAAGTTTTTCTTTATTTCCAGACTGAAAAAAACCCTTAGTGACTAGTCTTATTAAAAATGGCCCCACTGTTTTCGCAGAAAATATAGGTTAAATCTATTCTATACGCCAATCTTAATTGTATGTTACTATTTATTCGGCCGTAAATTGCTATTTTCAGTTATTAGCACTTGTAGCATTTTTTGAGCCCCGATGTAGGCTAGGACTAGTAGGTCATTTAAACATGTTTAAGTTTTGTAATTCTACAGATTAACACCCAAATATTGAGTCGAATTTAGGAAAAAGGCCTAACCTCGAATTTTGGGATCATTCATATCTAAATGTTTTTAAAACAATTGTTTTTAATTCTTGGCCTCGCAATTTTTAGATAAACTCTTAATATTGCTAATTAGAAAGCCTAATACTAGATTTAAATTTAAAGGCGGATCGCCAGATGTTCCTTAACTTCGAAAAATATAAGCCTCGCCCCGATGCTATTTAATTCAATCATATTTTCTTTAAAATTGATAATATGAAATGTCCATATCATATTTTCATTCAGGAAAAAAATCCCTTCAAAATGATATACAATATGATGAGATTCCGACTCAGAATGTCTCTCCCAAGATGGCGGCCAATCTATTTTCGTCATATCATAATTAGAAATTTGTGTGAAACTTCAGAAGACCTACGCCGTATTTTTATTATTTAAAACAGTACTAATGGTGTTTGTAGGCATTGTAGTAGTCATATGGTTTTGGTTTTGGTTTGGCGCGGAGTACACATTTTTAAGATACTCCACCTTGTTGGAGTGAAAATGAAATTAAAAGTCAACCTTGCCTTCCCTTGATGTCAAAAGAAACCGATTTCAAAAATGGCGACAATGATTTCAACCTAATACTAGGCTTTCGAATCGCTAATACTACTAGGTGATTAAATATTGCGGGGGATGGGGGTACAACCCCCTACAATTAAAGGGTGGGTATGGGGTTGAAACTCCCCTATTTCGAAATATTTAGCGTAGGGCTCAAACGATTCGAAAGCCTAGCATTAGGTTGAAATTGTTGCCAATGTTTGAAATCTTTTTCTTTTGACATTAAAAGAAGGTGAGGTGGACTTAATTTCATTTTCATCCCAAGATGGAGTATCTTAAAAATGTGTACTCTCCGCGCCAAACCAAAACCATACACGACTACTTTTTCTTAGCTTAATGTTGTCCATCGTTGCTGAAGACGACGTCACTCCATACATGGATGATATTGATGATGTTTGGTTGATGATTATCGTCTTTGGTGAGATCGTTGATGGCTACGGAGTCCGCCGAAATTGGCACAGCCTCTTCCACGAACATCGCAGATATGGGGTAGGGTATTGTAAGAATGTGTGGATGAATGAGCAATGCATGGAGTGATAACTTGCACGATGACGTTTAAGGTGGAAAGTAGGTGTGCATTCTTCAGTCCAACATCTTCACTTTCCCCTGGTGAGTCCAGTGGCAAGGAAATTAGCCAAGACGACTGAATCAGGTTTAAGTTGCAGTGCTCTGCCGAAAAAAGGTCCCTCATTGGACTAACGCCTAATGCACGAGCACCGTTCAGATTTGATCTCCAGGTTTACTCCTGAAGCCTTTGCCCTTCCAAGGGCTCCCACAAGGCTGTGGGGTTGGCCGGGTTATACCGCCCGGCATTGTATGCCTACTACAATGCCTACAAACACCATTATTGCAGTTTTTAATAATAAAAATACGGCGTAGGTCTTCTGAAGTTTCACTGAAATTTGCAGTTTTTTTTTTTAATAGAGATTTATAATGAAGCGCCCACGAAATTTAAGGGCAGGCATTTTCCGAAATTTGACCCAAAATTGTTACTCCAACTGCGAGGTAGAGTCCTTTAACTGGTTTCGTCTAGTAGCGCGATTTCGTGAACTTTTTTTTCGTTGTTTGGGGTGAAAAAAAAACCCTCTTGTGCTATTTGTCTAGTGTTTGGCGTTTGAATAACCTACGCCTAATCTACATCGTAGCTCGGAAAAAAAACACACTAAAAACAAGATCCATTGGTTCGCTATATTCACATGAGCAGGCGAAACTTTTGCGCTCCAGAAAGCGGGTTGAAATATTCGACTTTTCGTGACTTTTTCCCAGTCGGAAAAATGAACCAAACAAGAAACTTATTCTAGCAACACCCCCATGGCAAGAGCCTTTGGTAAATATGTAGATTATCGGCGCGAACGATGGGACGTACTATTTCGTCCGTGTTCCAAAATGTTTCACGTTTTTGGAGTACATTTAAGCTGACGGCTCGTGTGGGGGTAAACACAATGGGGATGGGGAGACTACACTACGATGATCCTGAGTTTCATTAAACTGGGGGGGGTCTGGGGGACACAGCCCCCCAGTATATAATCCTAATTGTTTATAGAATAATAATTCGAAAAGGACTCAAACGCGCATGAATATTCCGACACGAGTGAACGATAATATTTACACATTTTTTTTGTCGGCCGGGCCGCTAATCTACATATTTACCTACCCGGCTTATGACGTCATAGCAGCGGCCAATAATAACTTTAGGCATTTGAAAGTACTAATTTTATGTACTAATAACTCAAAATATTGCTTTCAGAGAATTCAGATAGGTTTATAGAATAGACTGAAAGGTATGTTTTAAGAACTTTTCATCGATAGAATTATCAAGGACTATTATAAAACAATATACTTAATTTACCCTCCCTCCACGAGTAGATTTTAACACATTTTTATATGAAAAACTAACTGCCTAAAACATTAGAAATAACAGTGCTATCTTCGTTTTAAGTTACCAAACTAACTAGTAAATACACATCTAAAACTAAATAAACAGCACTAAGTTACCTATCAAGAAAAAATGTTTTCAAGTAATGCTTGATTTTTTACGTGATTTACTCACCCGTGCTAGAACAGAAGCAACACAAGTTCAATAAGTAGGCCTTAAATTTCCAAAATCCTAACTTGTGACAAAGATCGTCGATCCACTTCAGGACGGCGAAGATATTAGCATGGTTAAATACATTAGAAAGGACCAGATGGCGGTACTTAATTGGAGCTAACGCGAGAAGGATTTCAACTGCCTAAACCAATGTCACGTTTGTGGTTGGCGATGATTTGCCGCTCTGCCCAAGGAGACATTCATTTACTTCTCTGCTCAATATGCTTGAACCCATTGAGTCATAGATACAAATCCCAATGACACAAGAAATGTATTCTGGATGTTTTTAATCGTAATTTATGGAGCAATTTCAAAATAATATTTTCATAATTTATAAAGCAGTTTCAAAATAATATTTTCGTAATTTATGGAGCACGTTCTAAATAATATTATCATATTGCAATTCAAGTGTTTTAAATTACCTCTTCACATAGTAATTACGCGAAATAATTTAGGTAACTTACTTCTCACAGTATCACTAATGCAAAAGCTAAATATGAAAGAAATTATATAGATTTGGAATAGCTGATAACCAGTGTCCGTCACTCTTTACATGGACTACTTTATAGGAATATTGCTCAAGAAATCACCCCTTCCGAGCTACCACTGTTAACTTTTCGATATAATTAAGATATATATATATATATATATATATATATATATATATATATATATATATATATATATATATATATATATATATATATAAGAATTTCTTTTATATAAAAGGGCGTGGAAAAAAGTTAAGGATTTTTCATCGATTTAAAGCGCAATAGCAACGAGGGTACATCCCGCCTAAAGTTTATAAGCAGAGATATGAAAAGAAAGTGGTGAAGAAAGAGGAAGTAAAGAAATGTGGAAGACATACAGCCGTTTCTGTCTGGATTGGGGTTGAGATGGAAACACTCCCGTAGTTGTCAGCTGCAGCAAGTTTTCTTATGTTACACATGCGAGTGCGTAAAAGAATCCATTAGGGAAAAAAGGAAGGGGGGGGGGGCGGCTCTAGAAAGAGAAAAGGCTGAGGGCATTGCTTAGTTGCTTGGCTTTGGGAAGTCCATCGAGGTCTATGATGACGGATGCCCACCACTAGGTTTGAATGGGTAGGAATGTGCGCAGACTTCGGACCCGTATCTTGACCGAGGGGAGAAGGACCCTGGTTGCAGGAAAGGCGCGAGACGACCAGGCTTCATCCTCAGCTGCAGAGAGCTGCCGAGACACCAGTCTGCCGGTGCTCACCTATAGGCACTCCCGATCCTGGTTTGTGATCGAGGTATCCTTCCTCTAGCCTTTGCCTAAAAAGGCAGTAGGGTGGGGGGGGGGGCAGTGGTTGGTAGGCGCCAAGGTGTAACCACACATGGGTGGGCCTACACGCCGTACCTCTGGGGCCCACTGCTGCTCCAAGAATACAGACATGTTAACCCCCCAATCGGAGCCAAGAATGAGGCTTGACCTCACGGCCCTAACGAGATAAATGTACACAAACTGGCCAGCAACTAGTCTGCGAAATCCCCCCTCCCCCAACCGAGATAAAACAAAGGATAGAATGAAAATGTCGCAAGATGTAAAGCCCAGGTACTCTCAAACTAGGTTTAGACTGCTAGAAGCACAGGTGCCGAAAGGGAGTGTGTTCCTCCAGGTACCAGGGGTAATGGTCTATACTAGATACCCCCTTGAAGGAGTAAAAATTGGGAATGGCACATTTATGTTTGCTTTAAGTTACAAAAAAAACATACATCTGTATTGTTTTACAGTATCTATATACAGTATTCTATAGTACCTTTCCTAAAGATCAGAACGCCTGTATTTCTATCAAAACTTTTTCCATAACTTTGGCCAGTACAAATCCAAGGTTTGCAAAAGTGGTATACGATAAACTACAGGTCTAAGTTACGTCTAGGTAATAATTATGCAACTTTGGGGTGAATAAAACGAATTTTATCCGGAGATATGCAATTTACTAGAAAAAAAATGGAGTATCCAAAATGATCCTAACGCTAAGGTTTCTTGTAGAGCGAGCCGGTATTGTTTGTCTACAACTAACTTTAGTTCAATCCTGTCTACGTTAGTTAGGCCTTCGCTTGCCATCTGTGGTACGGGTAATATGACTAAGCATTCTGCCATGCCTCTTCCTGGTGCAAGATGATCAGAGTTGGGCAGTATTTAAATACATTTATGTATTTAAAATTGTATTTGTAAATACATTTGAATTCATGTATTTAAATACTTTTTAAAGTATTTAAATACATTGTATTTAAATACCTTTTGGAAATACTTTACTGATAATAAGTTTATATAGCTGTTAAGAACGTGTAATGCATGTTTTAGCTTGTCGCAACTTTATGACACAAACGGTTGACTGTGTGAGCGGGTGAGGGAAGATTGCTTGCATCAGTTAAAATTCAGTTAACAGATGGTAACAGTTGTGTTCGGTTGTATAGTGAGAGCGCTCAGCATTATTTGAACTGCTGCATGGCAACTTCAGCTTCTTCGAAAGAGTGTAAATGGAGAGATTAGACAATAATAAAGACGAGGAAGATAAAGATAATTATATACATCCTTTAGTAGATGGTAATTTTTTTTAGAGTGAAATCTTCCGACGGAAAAAAAGGGACGTGGGTATGTTCATCATGCAATGACGAAATCTTTGCGGCGAGCAATGATACTTCCAATATACGCATTCATTTGAAGGTAAGAATTTATTAAAGCTAATTATATTATACTTAATTGAATTGACACGTTTCACTATTTCTTATTTTTAAAAAATGGCAAAATTGCTAGTAGCCTACGATAATGTTAAGTAGTGTAGGTTTACCATGCACGAACCTACCTGCTTACTTTTGCAACACCTTTATTTATAGTATATGCTGATTGAATTAAACGTGAATTATGGCAACGTGAAACAACTGTCCTTCAATTATCTTATCATGTAAATTTATCAACAGAGAAAGCATTCTGCTTTGGTGCAAAAAAGCGAATAATTACGTGACAGCTCGAAGAAAAGATTCAAAAAGAAAATGTTCAGTATTAGACGATGGTCCTTCATGCAGCGGTGTTAAAGTAAAGACATTACTGGGGTGTTTTGCGGTGAATACTAAGAAGGTCAAACAATCTGTCATTGATAAACTGATTGCAGATTTTATCATATGAGGTGTGCATCCCCTATCAACCATAGAGCAACCAGCTTTTGTGAGATTAATTAAAGGTGAGTTCTGAGTTACAAATGTTGTTTACAATTATAGTATAAGTAGAATATATATATATATATATATATATATATATATATATATATATATATATATATATACATATATATATATATATATATATATATATATATATATATATATATATATATATATATAGAGAGAGAGAGAGAGAGAGAGAGAGAGAGAGAGAGAGAGAGAATACTAAAGCGTTCGGATCATTAGTCACTACGTTAAATAAAGGAAGACATATACAAACAACAGAGGTTAATATATTGCAATAATTACATGATAATCCACATACATATATTCTTAAAGCGCGCTATCATTTACTTGAAGATATTATTGAATACAATTTTTCATGAATAATTAGTACAATTATTGATCGAATATATGTAGTTATTAGATGAATTCCTATAACGATTTATTTCGTTATAGTAGCAATACCTGTATACCATTATATCAAAACTAGCATGCCCTCCCGTCAAAAATGTAGGAAATAAAGCTTGATAATGTATATATTACTAATAATACTGAAAGTCAATATTTTACTATATAATTCTGAATATGAAGGACTAATAATATATTTATGAATTAATGTAGCAGTCCTATATAGCTATAGGATATTCATATAACTACATTTTATATATAAAATTTTATATGCATACCATATATTCTCATTTTACTGTGAAAATCAATTTCACTCACAATAATCACACAATCCACTACCGTAGGTCTAATTCTTGAGTTGACGTCATTTCAAGGCGGACACTAGGTCGAATTCTTTTAGAAGAAGAGAAAGTGACAAGAGCTCTACTGAAGAATAAAGTAGACAGCGCCTCTTACTTATGTCTTACTGCAGATATTTGGTCAACTCGTCACCGTAGTTTTTGAGGCGTTACAGTTCATTGGGTATGTTAAGATTTTGCTTTTTAGAAAATATGAAATTAAAAATGTCTTTGCAGTTAGGGAGTTATCAGCTCTTGGCTGAAAGCAGACCTATTTGTTGGTGGAATTTATCTCGATTATATTAATATGTAAAATTTATGGAAACATTTATGAGACAAACATGGGACTGTTATTCATTTTTTTTCAGCTTGAGGAAGCTGCTCTTCTCCATCACAGTGGAGTATTGGCATGCTGTCGCTTCAAAGGAGAACATAACTACATCAAGATTGCTGAAAATATGGAGAATATCATCCATGAATACGATATCCCTCTGCAGAAAATCACGAGCACCGTCACTCATAACGAGTCTAATTTTGTTAAAGCTTTTAAGGAATTTGCAGTCACTGAGGCAAATGTGTCCACAAATTCAGAAGATGGAATCCAGGTAGGAGAAGAAGATCAGGGTGAGCACGAGCTGGAGAATAGTTTCTTAATGAGAAGTGCCTTAGATCCAGAAGAAGACCTTTCGTCTGACCCATGCAGCTTCAGCCTACCTAAGCATGTGTGCTGTGCTTCACACACACTCAGTCTCGTTGCCACAACTGATGCAAAACAGACATTGAAAATATCTTCTTTTGCAAATATCAATCATGCTGCGATGGGGAAATACTTAGCATTATGGAACAAAAGTGGTCGTCCAAAATCAGCAGAGATTATCAACTGCTCATTAAAGGTGCCTTGCATTACAGGGTGGAACTCTCTGTTTGATGCATTGTCATTACTTTTAAAACACAAGGACAAATTACATCAACTCATGACGTTCCTTGAACTTCCAGTGTTCAGAAGTCACGAAATTGAATTTCTTGAGGAGTATGTCTTAGTTTTGGTTCATATTGCAGTGGCAATTAATCGTCTACAGGAAGAACAAAACTTTTTTTATGGAGAATTGCTCCCTACCTTGCTCACTGTGGAGAAAAAGCCGAAGAGTCTTCACTCACGTTCTCTGAAATTTTGTTAACCTCTTCTAAGTGCAGTCACTAAGGGATTTGGAAAGCTTTAAAAATATTATTTGACCTCTGCAAATGGAGCCAGCGTTACAGATGCCATTATTGCATCAACAAGCCATCCATTCTTCAAACTCAGCTGGTTCGATATCAGTATTTCATGGGACAATGAAGATTATTTTGGATTTACAAAACCCACTCAAACACGATCAACCGCAGATTTAGAATTGTTCAGTGACATTCAAGATTCAAATAAAACACTTGAAAGTTTAGATAGATATCCAAACATAAAAAAGTTATTTATTAAATACAACACCACCCTTCTGTCATCAGCTCCTGCGGAACGGCTCTCCTCTTTAGGAGGATGGATTGACCTTATCTCCAAAACGGAGTTCTTTATCTGACGAAACATTTCAGCAACTGATATTACTTAAATGTAATAATGCTGATATAATCAGCTAACTGAAATTTCATTCTATGGAACTTTCTTCTTATTTTTGTAGTACCTAAGTCCAATTGTCATCAAATCCTACATTATTAATTATATTATAGAATTTCATTTTAATGGATACTTTTTGTTGTGATACCAATGGTCCTTATCGATTGTCATTATTTGTATATCATGTATTTGAAATGTATTTAAAAATCTATCTAAATACATTTAATGTATTTAGTATCTAATTAGATTTTTCTCATGTATTTAATATTTAGTATTTAAATACTTAAAATGTATTTAGTGCCCACCTCTGAAGCTGATCCTATCTATATATATATATATATATATATATATATATATATATATATATATATATATATATATATATATATATATATATATATTATATATATATATATATATATATATATATATAGAGAGAGAGAGAGAGAGAGAGAGAGAGAGAGAGAAAGAGAGAGAGAGAGAGAGAGAGAGAGAGAGAGTCCGGCCATTCCACAGCATACACATACATATAACGGGTGTTCCAATAATTGGACCGATTTTATATTTCAGTTAAGTTTAAGCGTCTAATGAGTTTTTTTCTTTTTCTTTCAGATTTAACAACTTCAGTCTTTGGCAATTTTAACTATGGAAAAATTAACAATCGAAGAAAGTGTTAAAGTTATCAAAGCCTATTACGAAAATGGACGTTCAAACACAAACGCATTTCGGGCACTTCGCGATTTTTTTGGTCAACATAATTGACCAACCGAGAGTGCAATTGGGAAAATTGTTCGTAAATTTAAACAAACGGGGTCGGTAGCAGATATGAAAACTTCATATGCTTGCTCGTTTACGCCGTTCAGCTGAAAACATTGCTGCAGTGCGCAAAAATATGGCCGAAGATCCAGACACCTCTATTCGTCATCGCGCGCAGAAATTGAACCTCTCCACAACAACGTTACATCGAATTTTAACAAAAGATTTGTCTCTACACAGTTACAAAATTCAATTGACACAAGAACTGAAGACTGCTGACCATTTGAAGCGCCGTACATTCGTCAATTGGGTGCACGAGCAAAGACAAGCCCATGATGATTTTTCGCAAAAAATAATCTTTAGTCATGAAGCCCATTTTCATCTTGGTGGATTCATTAATAAGCAGAATTGTCGCATTTGGGCTGATGAAAATCCCAGGAAGATCGTTGAAAAGCCACTGCATCCACAAAAGGTCACTGTTTGGTGTGTATTTTTTGCTAGTGGAATCATTGGGCCGTATTTCTTCGAAAATGATGCCGGGAATTCTGTTACGGTGACTGGCGAACAATACCGTGCCATGATAACCAACTTTTTATGGTCTGAATTGAATTTTATGGATGTCGAAAATTTGTGGTTTCAACAGGAAGGCGCCACATCCCACAAAGCTAATGCAGCAATGGCGTTATTGAATGAGAAGTTCCCAGGTCACATCATCTCTCGAAACAATGAGGTCAATTGGCCACCACGATCGTGTGACTTGACGCCTTTAGATTTCTTCCTTTGGGGTCATCTCCAAAGAAAGCTCTATACCAACAAGCCAAAATAATTTAACAGCTGAAGGATGAGATAATAAGGCATATTGTTGAGATTGATGAGCAACTATGCAGAGTCGTCATCAAAACTTTTGACCATCTAGTGGAGGTGTACAGCTGAAGCCTTGGTGGACATTTAGGCGATATTATTTTTCACACAAAATTGCCACGACTCAAATAACATAATCCAATAGTGAAATCAATAAATTTTCACCAATAAAACTTTTATTTACTGCTAACTTCGATCCGTCTTAATGGAACACCCTTTATATACATTTCCCGATTATAAAATCTGGTGATGAGGTGTGTCAGGGTCTTTAAAAGGTCTTTATAAAGATTTTTTAAAGGCAACCCTTTAACTTTATTGAATTCTCAAAGCTGAGTACCGTTCGAGTTGCAAAGACAAAACAAAACAGGAAACAACCCTGCCATATTTATTTAGCGCTTAGTGTTTGGACCCTTAACCTTTAATAGAAAAATTTTGTCAGGAGACAGAGCTTCTCCCATGGTCACTTTAATCCCCGAAGGATTAGTAGAGTCTGAGCCCTTCTCATCTCACGAAGACTCCATTATTTATCATTTTATTTATTTGTTTAATCGTGTATTATATTACTGTGAGTATTTGGATAGCAAAGCTGCCGCGTTTAAACAAGCATAATCCTCCGTGTGTCAGTAATTTGTGAGCCCTCGGTTTAAGTACCAAAGATCTTGTCACTTATGTACAGGAAAAAGAGAGAAAAGAGAGAGCTGAACAAAAAGAGATTAGAGATAGAGAGAGCAAAGAGCGCGTGAGAATTCGCCAATATGAATTAGAATTTCAACCGTGATCGGCTCGAAAGCCTTTCAGTAAATTCCCGTGTAGGAGCCCCTCAAACCGCCTCCGTTAAACTCCCCACGTTCAAAGAAGGAGGGACTTCTGATCTTTTCTCACTCACTTCAATAAAACTTTTGAAGTTAATCATTGGGACATCGAGAGGGACGGTGTCGCTAAGCTTCTTCCCCTCCTTAGCTCACAGCTCCGAGACCTATGTGTATCCCTTACCTCGGAAGCTACGGTGGATTATTCCACTCTCAAATCTGAACTTCTCGCGGCGTATAATATGACGCCTGATTTCTACCGCGCCAAATTTTGCCACTCCTACATCCAACCAAATATGACCTTCCTTCATTTTGGATATACCCTTTCCCGTAATTTCAATTTTTGGTTAGACTCATCGAAAGTCCCCCACGATTATGAGTCCCTGGTAGATTTTGTTCTAAGGGATAAGTTGCTGGCATCGCTATCACCAGAGATCCGCTTCTTTGTACAGGATCGTCGGTGCAACATCTTCAAAGAGTGCAGAGAAGAAGCAGATATCTATGCGGCGAGTCACAACTTATACCCGAAGGAAAATAAAAAGCCTCCCCTTTCATCTCCCAAGAATAAGATTAATAACTCGCGGTTCCCTCCTGAGAACTCCCCAAAATTCGCCAAGGTTACGGGACCCTTTAAGCCCAGAAGTTTGCCTCCATCGGAACCGCGTAATGTCAAGCCCCTCATATCTAATCCCCGGGGTCAACTTTCCCCGTAGGCCAATCGCATGTTTTGCGTGTGGTGTTGAAGGCCACACGCGCCCAAATTGCCCCCCAAATTCACAACTCCATGAAAATCCCATTCACCAAGTCCACCAGGTGAATGCGGCTCCCGCTCCCCCTCCATCGCGACCAGAAACCCCAGCTCCAATCTCGTCTCCCAGTGCCCCAGGGCACCATGTTAATTTCCTCTTCGACAAGAGTTCTCCAGGAAGTTTGGAATTTGAAAAAGGAAGGGTTAATGGGTGCCGAGTCTCTACCTTCATCCGCGATACCGGGTGTACCTGTATCGTAATATCGAATGAACTTCTTTCCCAGGTGGCTCCTGACCACAAAAGTTTTGCGGTAGTCCATGACTACCTGGGACGCGTAAGCCACTTCCCCATTGTTAACTGTTACCTGGAGTGTCAGTACTTTTCCGGATGGGCTCAAGTCGTGTCACCCCGTATCAAATTCTGTTCCGTTTTGGTAGGAGAGTACCCCCAAGTCTCATATAACCCTGTGGCTCAGCCCGTTATCACGAGAAGCCAGGTAGAAAAGGAATCCCAGACCCCCGCTGCCCTTGAAACTTCCTTAGATTCAGATTTCAGCGGCGTTATGAGCGAAGAATTCGCTCAAAGACAGAAAGGGTGCCCAAATCTCCTTTCCTTGTGGGAAAAATCTCAGAGCCTCGAGCAGGATTCGGTCCGCGGTAACAAGACACCCTCTTATATCGTGAAAGAAGGCTTGTTATATCGCCCTTGCTCGGATGGCGTTTACCCCGAGACTAACGCCCTCTGTGTTCCCCGTTCGCATCTCCCCCTGGTCCTATAAATGCCCACGATAGTGTGTTTTCTGGCCACTTCAGTCACAATAAGACTGGTCAGAGGATTTTCCGGTATTTCTACTAGCCTGGTGCTGCAGTTGGCATTTCTGAATACTGCCAATCCTATGACATCTGCTAGAAAACCAGGGAAAAGGGGCGTGTTAAATCGGCCCCCCTTCAGAAGGGACCCATCATATTGGAACTCTTTTCCTGAGTGGCCATAGACCTTGTCAGCCCCATTCGTCCCCCTTCTAGCGAAGGTCATAGTTATGCCCTTACCGTCGTGGACTGTGCTACGCGTTTCCCCGAAGCTGTACCTTTAAAGAGAATCGACACTGTTACGTGTGCCGAAACCTTAATTTCCATCTTCTCTAGGGTAGTCATACCAAAGGAAATATTGTCCGACCGAAGTCGGCAATTTACTTCTGAATTAATGGAATACATCGGGAAACTGTTGATAGTAAAACTGCTCTTTACCACCCTTTATCACCCATGCGCAAATGGAGTTTGCGAAAAATTTAATGTGACCTTGAAGTCAATATTAAAGAAGCTGTGTGTTAAACAGCCCCGTAAGTGGCATCGCTTCTTGCCCGTGGCATTATTTGCATTTAGGTAGATTCCACATGGTACGCTTGGATTTGCTCCTTTCGAATTAATCTACGGACATAACGTGCTAGGTCCCATTAGCATCCTCAAGGAGTTATTCTCTGACGCCAAGTTAGACAGGTAAATTCAATCTTCCTATGCGTATGTTTTGGATCTTCGACGAAGATTAGAAAAGTGTGCCGAGATTGCATACCAAAATGCCGACGTTAACTTAGAAAAATATCGGACGTACTTCGATGTCAAATTGAAGGAGAGGAAGTTTAAGCCCGGTGATGAATTTCTATTGCTACTTCCTACGGAGAGCACCAAACTTCTGAGCCAATGGAAAGGCCCCTTCCCAATTTTTGAAGCGTGAGGACCTGTGGGTTATTTAGTTAAGACCCACACAGGAGAGAAGCTGTTCCACGTCAACATGTTAAAAAGATATCACTGCCGCGCGTGTGTCAACAGCATTGTTTACCACCGACGAAGAGACAGCTTTGGAGGCCGACTGCACGACGGGTGTCCTGAACCATGTGCAGGCAGTGTGCGTCAAACAGGATAGGGATTACTCACTACCCGCCCATCCCCCAATTCACCCCGCGCTAGTTTGGATATCAATAAGCGGCTAACACCAGACCAAACTAGCCAGTTACAGCTTATTTTAAGCAAGTTTGAGGACGTCATTTCTAAACTCCTGAGTGTGCTATTAAATTCAACCAGGATAGGGATTACTCACTACCCGCCCATCCCCCAATTCACCCCGCGCTAGTTTGGATATCAATAAGCGGCTAACACCAGACCAAACTAGCCAGTTACAGCTTATTTTAAGCAAGTTTGAGGACGTCATTTCTGAACCCCTGAGTGTGCTATTAAATTCGACCAGGATATAATCCTCACTACCCAAGAACCTGTTCGTTCAAGACCTCGCCCTCTTCCAATTCATCTGAGAAATGCCTTTAACGCCGAGGTTAACAATCTACTCAACCTCAATATCATTGACCCTCCACGTCAAATTATTGTTCCCCAATAGTTATGGTACGTAAACCAGATAACTTACCGCATGTGTGTAGATTTTTGCAAATTAAATTCCGTGACCGTTTTCGATGCGAAACCTATTCCTTTAATTGACCAAAACCTTCACTTGTTCGAAAAAGAAAAATTTATTAGCGATCTCGACCTATGTAAAGCGTATTACCAGGTTCTCCTGAAAAGGGGCGTGAGGAAATGCACCGCCTTCCTCACTGATAAAGGACTTATGCAGTTTTGCCGACTTTCTTTGGGTTAATGACGGCCCGCAGCAATTATAATCTGATAATGCAATGCGCAGAGTTTTGGACGGATTGGATAATGTCACGGTTTACTTTGACAACATTTACGTTGCCACTTATGACTGGGACCAACACTAGGCCTCCCTTCAGGCGCTTTTAAGCCGTTTGCGAGAGAACGGCCTTACGATAGGCCCCGGTAAGTGCCACCTCGCCTATGATTCGATCCAATATCTGGGTTTCCACATTGACACTGACCAACTTAAGCCCCAATAAGACAAGGTCCGGGCGATAGTTGAGATGCCCCTCCCGGGTATGAAGAAACAGCTCCGTTCTTTCATAGGGTCTGCCTCATTTAATAGGAGGTTTGTCCCCAATTTCACGTCTTTGGCCGCCCTGTTGTGTGAACAACTCAAAATGAAGTCCTCAGAGCGGATCATATGGAATTCGAGGGCTACTGCTCATTTCCATCAACTAAGGGGTAAATTGGCATCTGCCCAGTCCTCAGGTTACCTGGTCCCATTTGGCCCTTCGGGATCCGAACGGATACAAGTAACGAGGGCATCGGTTGTGTCCTTCTTTAGTACAGAGACGACGGTGAGAGTTACCCTGTGGCCTACGCGAGTCGCACATTGCTCCCAAGTTAGAGGAATTATGCAGTGATAGAAAAGGAAGCTTTAGCTATTATTTGGAGTGGGCAGAAGTTTAAGATGTACTTGGTAGGCCAAGAATTCGTTCTAGAAATAGATCACCGCCCGCTGGCATACCTTCGTAAAATTAAACATCGCAATGGTCGAGTAATGAGATGAAGCTTATTACTCGTATTGCAGGAATTCCAATATAGGATAATGTATATAAAAGGGTCGGAAAATTGTATCGCCGATGCCCTTAGACGTAATTCATTGGCTTACGATCCCAGCTAAATTTTAATTGTAATTGCTCCATAGCCATTTGTTCATCTTGTACTTATTATGACCGCCAGCTAAAGATCAGCTTATATTCAATCATGTTTGTTTATGTATTTATTTTTCTCGATCTTTACGTCTAGGACGCACGTCGCTCTTGTATATATAAAATTAGTATTTAGAAGCATGGTGCAGCACCCCTATAGGTGTATATGTATCAGTGTAATCCTTCTGTCATTTATGTAAAATGTATCAGTAAATATCCATTTCATTCATTTTTTTTTTGCTTTGTATAGCTTAGTATATAAATATTATTTTCATTTTTTTTAATTATGTCCTCCTTAGTGCTCTTATGGTCGGCAATAATTAATTTCCTTTTCCGTTCTTATGTACACACAGTCGGGGAGAATTAGCTTGTACATCTGCCCAACGTCAGGTCAGGAATTCCCTCTTTTTTTTCTTACCCCGTCGAACACTTGCGTGAAAGACTCCGCTTCCCCAAGTTATTCGTCTTAAGAGATGTCACCTTTCTCCCCCAACTCCGAAATTGCCATCTTTTTGGATGGGAGGGATGTAGTAGAACAAGGTAGAAGGGCGACCACGTGCCCTTCTGTACCCACGTGGTCTTGAGATCACCGCATGGAGCTTTGAAAGCATGGCTGAACCAGGGTGAGGGTGTAGCCTACGCCGTTATCACGCCTCAGCTGTATTTGCTTAAGGACCGATTTCATCGTCTCCCATGACCACCTTTCAGCCAACATTCTTGCCTTCCATCATAAGATCGAAGACCGTTGAACATTCCAGGCCAACGTTATCACAATTTCCCCCCTCCCCCGAAGGAGTCGCCGACTTTTCCCCAAAATCGCACGTGTGTGTAGAGGCGGCCGCCAAAGCCACCTCACCAGGCCTATATATAATCCTTCGACTCAGTTTAGTAAGAGCACTAATAGAATTCCCACCTACTGCTGCGAACGAGCTGAAGGACTCTTGCCTCCCCCCCCCCCCATCGACGATTTCGAATCCAGGACGAAGGCTAAATCGACATCCGTGAACTCTGCCATAGTCAATCAGCGAGTATCTGACGAGGATTCCCATCTCCGAAGGCCATCTACGAGTGCTCACTCATTTGAAGCGAGAGGTAACCCGACTTCCCCCTTCGCATTCATCATATCCCAACTGGCCCGTTTTCTGTAACGAATACGCAAGCAATTATAACCGTTGCCGCCTGCAGATTGATCTAGAATCTGGCTTACCCAATCGATCAATTCTTTGTGTGTGCCCTCCGGTTTAAAATCCCCCTTTAAATCACTGTCCTGAATCCGACCTCCTTAATCCCCTAATTAAATCACCTGTATCTCGCGTAGACATTTAACTCCGTATGTACGACCATTCCTTTTAAACCCAATATTTGTGCATATTCAAATATTATTTTGTTGCTAGTAAAGATATATTTTCATCAAGGTCTTCCTTTTGCAATCCCAACGCGTACCAGTTACCTGTTAATCTTTGGCCAACTTGCACTCTGAAATATTTGTTTTAAAGAGGCCCTTGCAAAGTTAATAATAAACCATCCCCACTGAACTCATAACAATTTCCCCATTCACTAACGGTCTTCAACCAACTTCGGCCCAAAGCCGCAAAAGTACCTACGTATATTATAATTCTTAAAGAAATACAAACAGCCATGAGAATTTAAATGGACAGATAGTACTTCTCAGAACCCCAGAAGAACAGTAATGCAGATAATGAGGATATTATAAAACTGTTCTACAAGAATACTATGAGCACAGAACGCCAAGCAGATGAAAGAGCCATCAAGGACATTATAGACCGAGGAATAAAACCCATAAGCGCCGAGAAAAAGATCGCACTAATCATCTACTATCAAAATAGACGTACTTCAACCCTCTTCATGAAAAATAACCCCAAACCCCCGCTACAACCGAAACAAAGGACACATCTGATATACGAGTACACATGTAAACTAGGAGACTGTGAGCTCCTACCTAGCTCGTATATCGGCATGACCGAAACCACTCTCTCAAGAAGAATTCCATACCATCTGAACAACGGTGCACCTAAAAAACATACACAGAAAGTACACGGAACATGCCTCAGCCGAAAAATGATAGAAGAAAATACAAAAATTTTAGACTATTCTCCCAACAGACGTCAACTGCTCTTCCTTGAAGCTATATATATATCCAAGAGAAACAACTGAATTTAAACATACAGTCTAACTCCAATGAAATGCTGCCCATCGCAAGAAAAGCAAACAGAGGGACAGGTGTACTAAGAGCTGCCCCTAGCCACTAATCCTCGCTGGCAAGCAGCTTAATCCCCCCACGCTCTGGCTACGTACTTGTCCGCCCTTTTATCACCTGGATCCAACCTGCCTATACGTGTATAGCTTCGTTCGTAATTTTGTTAACACATTTTGTAACATATATAGACTGTAAACTTTATAATAATTCCACATTGTAACTCTGAAGATGATACTCGATGTATCGAAACGCGTTAGTTAAATTAAAGAAAGTGCTAAATTACATTAATTTACTTCTACCTTTGGCAAAATAACAAACATCAGTCCCCGATGAACTTCGGTACGCTTATCCACAGGTTAACCAATGAAGAAAAGGCGAATATAAAACAAATCGAGAAGATTGAAAAAAGAATTATTAATTCGAAACTAGCAGTCGCTTTTAATAAAACATGCTATAATGAAAATATACTGCCCAAATTCACACACACACACACACACACATATATATATATATATATATATATATATATATATATATATATATATATATATATATATATATATATATATATATATATATATATATATATATATATATATATCCTATTGATGATTTAAATGCTGCCATTGTTAATATAATAAACTGTAGGATTCCTACTAAGATCATAAGATGTAGACTAGAAGATAACGTGTGTTTCACTGATGATTGTAGAATGGCATACCAAGAGAAGCAATCTGCTTATCGCTTCTGGTCTCGCAATAAATCTAGATTGTTATGAAAAATTATGTGAGACTTAGATCTCACGCTCAATCTGTTTATGTTGATGCACAAGCAGAGTATAATAATCATGTACGTGAAATTCTGACCAATGCATCCCAACGGCACAAATGATGGTCCAGTTTACAGAATTATCTTTTGGGATAGCACAATGATAAAAAGGCTATTAAGTACATGGGCATAGGTAATAAAATATTGCATAAAATAAGTTGATAGATTGCTTATCTACAAGTCAACATTGTAAGGTTGAGAGGAACTGAGTTAGAAAAGAGGGAAGGGTGTTGAATCGATCTGAAATAGATTTTAAGGTGCAACTAGTTCCTGGGTGACCCAAATTGTGCAAATGATAAAATGCAAACCTACGAAACTTAGAGGGGTGATATGAATGTAGGATGATTTTATGCAATTTAAAGGAGGTTGAAAGGTCAGCTTGCAATTAATTCAATTCCTTATCTGAGGGCTAAGTGCCAGCAAGAGCTTCATTACACATGATGGAATGCAGAATGATACTATGTATGGAAAGTATGGATATAACTGATGTGAGGAAAATTGTGTGTCACCTGTGATGAGTATTGATCCCGAGAGATCGTGTTCGGTTACTACCATTTCTTGCTGTTGGTAAATTAACTGATAAATTGGAGGGCACGAGACTGTATGATAGCAGAACGCTAACAAAATGGCAGGAGAATCAGTACATACATGGAACTTACTTTCGTCTAACATGTATTGAAAAAGGTTTACTGCCTGAAAATAGAGGCACTTCCTGCCTCATCTTCGCAAAATAGGGTGGAAAGGGGGTGTCGTTTATTTGTATCTTTAAGAGTCTAGGGCCTAGGAAATAGAAGGGAAGTAGTTGTGGCATTCGGAAGGAACCTTCTAAGAAATTAACCAAGCCAAAGAATTGTTGCAGCTTTCGTAAGGTGTGTGGGCACGGGAGCTCCTTAATTGATATGACTTTATTACCATCTGGAGATGTTCCATTAGAGAGTAGAGACTACCTAAAAGACTAAAAATCTACAAAGTAAAATCCGAAAACGCACTTTGCAAGATTAATCTGCAAAGAAATGGTCTAAATGCTGTAAATGTTCATTATCGTTCTTTTTGAATATCAATAAGATGTCTATTTAGGTGAACACAACCTTTAAAAAGTTCAAATTTTTTAACTAGATTTTTAATTTTAATGAATGGTTCAAGATGTCCTCTTTTATGGTTGACCATAAAGGAGGGGTATTAAACCATTCAATAAAATTTGAATTTAGTTTAAAATTCTAAACTTTTTTAAAGGTTGCAATTTAGAAAATTAAAAAAATATGTTTGTTACATTAACTTTAAAGGCTAATTGAGTCATTAAATTACTTTAAGACTATTTTTAAAAGGAATAAGTATTTATAGATAAAGGCATTATCTTTCATTTGTTTTTATTTCATGACCCTACCTGCATTGATTATAATATATTCAGATATACAAATAATCAGAAATTTAACTTACCTGCAGGAAATGATCGATTGGGCCATAACTTTGATGAATCACTAAACTGAGTCTTTTTATTCCACACACACAAACTTTTTCTTCATTAATGCCAATTTCTTTCCAAGAGTCACGTATTTTGCTTTTAAATTCTGGTTCAATGAATTTTTCTCTCCGACTTCGGTAAACCTTTTCTTTTAGTAACTCCCAAATTGACTGATCTATGGGGTTACAATCTGTGCTTTGTGGTGCCCACTCATTTTTCTTTATTAATATTGGCGTATTGTTAATTAGAAACGAATGTGTGGCGTGGCTTGTATAGGAAGGTGCTCCATCATGTTGCAAAATAAATTCATTTTCTTGATACAGGCGAAGACAATCAGGCAAAAACTTTGTTTTCAGTTAAATGTAATTAACAGAATTCACCTTTGTCTTTTCAGTATAAATAGAATTAACATCTGTTTTGCCATTCCAAGAGACCCCTGCATATATCATAACCTTTTTGGAAAATCTTGAAGTTTCATGATACAATCTGTTTATCGTAATGTCACACAATTTACCACGCCCGTAGACAACATCATTTTGGCGGTCTCACGGAATTTCTAAAGTGAAATCTTTTTCATCATTGAAGACAATATTTTTAACATCAGCGACAAAGAATTTATCAAGTAACTCTCTGCATCTTAATTTCCTTTTATCCTTAGCAGTACCACTTTTTCTAGAAGATACTATTCTTTTGAAAGCTTTTAGCTTTTGAGCATTAATTATTCGTTGTACGGAACTCCTCCCAATATTTAAGATTTTAGCAATTGTTCTTTGCAATAAATGACTTCCTGATTTATCTTCTTGGGAGCAGATGTTATCGTTAATGTAATTCACATTTCACGTTTCGGAAGCTGTTTTAAGTCTATCGCTTTCAGGAAATTCTCACAATACTCTTTCAGTCTTCAATCCCTTTTCACAGTAAAAAGCTTTAATGAGAATGCGATCTTCTTCTGACAGCGTCATTATTGGTACTGAGGAACTGTAAATAAAGATATCCATAATCTGACATGTTCATTCCTGTAGGTTTTTGTAAGAACGTGAAAATTCCTGTATGATATTGCACAATAAAATATTTTACCTCGATATTCGGGGTTTTTATACGCATACTGTTATTTTTGTAAAGTGCAAGAAAACTATAAAAGGTATCTAAATTCCGGGGTGTTTTATATTCGAAAAAGGAAGATTGAAAGTATCTTGCTTATGAAAATTGTCATGAATAGAAGGGAATTACTGAGATATTATTTTTTTAAAAATGCGTCATTTTATTAGGGGGGGGGGGTGGCACCCGAGATATATACAGGGTGACCCCCCCCCCCCGAAATGGGCCAGCACACACTTTTGTGATATATCCTTCATTCATTCACTGATCACACTTATTTTGTAGGACATGACAGAAGCAACGCCTGTGAACACAACTAGATCTCAATGGGAGCTCCAGCAAAAAATATACTGCGTCAAACATTATTACAAGACAGGCTCGTTCAAGAAAGTGCAGGACACTTTCGTGCATCAGTTCGAATGTGAAAAAGCCCTCTCCCAGAGCAGAATTCAAGACAGGGTGGACCAATTCGAGAACCATGGGACAGTGGAGAACCTCAATGCAGCCAGTGACAACCGTCCAATACATTCAGGACGCCCCAGGAAGTGTACAGCTGAGCTGGTCGAGAGCGTGAGAGAATCAGTTCAGCAGAGTCCAAAACGCTCTGTGCGCAAACGAAGTCAGTCCCTCAGTATATTTACTGAGACTTGCAGGAGAGTGCTAGTAATGGATGTAAAGGCCCACCCATACAGAATACAGACGGAGCAGACCTTTACACCCTCAGAAAAGGAACAGAGAAAGGCTATGGCAGTCAAGATACTGGAGAAGATTCAGAAGACCCCAACTTCTCCTTTGGACCTCAGATGAAGCTCACTTCCATCTTGAAGGAAAAGGTAAACTCGAAGACAAAGGTCTTCTGGGGGACCTCCAGACCAAATGAAGTAGCCACCAAACCCCTACACTCCCCTAATTGCACGGTATGGACAGCAATCTCAGCCAGAGGCATCATCGAACCATTCTTCTTCGAAGAATCTGGCGCAACAGTGACAGTCACCAAGAAGCGGTATGTTGAGGTCCTCAAAACCTTTAAGAGGGAACTGAAGACCCTGTTCCCGTCGCTTATGGGAAAGTTCTGGTTCCATAGAGATGGAGCAAGCTCTAACACCTCAAACCTGTCCCGAGATTAGCTGAAAGAGAACTTTAGTGGCCCTGCGATTAGTCTCATGACTGATTTTGAGTAGGCACCTCACAGCCCATATCTTAAAGACAGAATGTACGCAGGAAGACCCAAGACCATCACGGAACTCAAGCAAGCCATCAGGGAGGAGATCAGAGCAATTAGTCGGTCGATTGGAAGGACGTCATGGACAACTTTATGCTGCGCTTCAAGAAATAAATGCACAGAGCTAAATGGAGGTCATCTCGAACACGTGCTCTAGAATAAAGAAGAAAATTCCAAAGACTCGTGTTTTTATGTTGTTTTTAAACACAATGAACTAGTTATCACCAAAGTTTCATTCAATCCTTGCAGAAAATTAAGAAATAAGGCTTATCGAAAGTTGGGGCCCGTTTTCGGGGGGGTGACCCTGTATATATATATATATATATATATATATATATATATATATATATATATATATATATATATATATATAAGTGAAATAACTCAATAGCGAGTTATGGAATATGATAATGAAACCACTGCATAGGAGCATATAATTTATTTACGAGACTAGTTTCGGTATGACGTTTACCATGCCCTCGTCAGTCGTATACTGAAAATGGAATGGATACAATAGTCCCTACACAGCCTCAAAATCTTGAGAAAAAGAGTCATTAATTAGGGGGTGTGATTCTAAGATCATTATACGATCAGGTTCCGGGAATAGGAGCTATATTTAAATTGACCATCCGAAGGATTGAAATTGGGAATTTCTCCTATTAGTATCGATTCTGCAATTTCTTATATTAGTATCGATTCTACAATTGTAAAATCGATACTAATAGGAGAAATTCCCAATTTCAATCTTTCAGATGACCTCGATGACAGCCTCCAGGTGACCTCAGAACACCGTCCACAGGTCTTCGCTACTATCTCTCGATTTAGAGAGAGAGAGAGAGCGAGAGAGAGGGGGTAGGGGGAACCTCGCCCCACGTTGATCTTTCCAAAAGTACGTCTTCAATCCGCTTTTCAAAAGTCCCATTGGGCCGAGAGAAGTGACAGCATACTCGTGAGTCGATAGATAATGATGGACGGTGGGATGATTGAAAGAAAGTGAAATGAGAAAAAAGTAGAACAGTTATAGTTGATTATGATTGTTGTCCCCAAGATCGGACAGGGAGTGGTGGAAGTTCTCCAGTCCGGAGGCTCTACAGTTTGACGTGAACTATTCACCACGGCGTCATTAGTGTGGAAGATATATCCTTTTACTCATCCTCTATCCTTACTGACAGTCCTAATGGTAACTGTTCGCACTGTTTTTTTGCCAGTGAGACTGACACTTTCGTCCTATCCCTTTTTTTATGAACTCAATATTGGAAAATATGGATAGTAGTAGAGGAGAGTTGTTTAAAGTTGGAAGGGTTTTATCTCGGTTCAGAGGGCATCACAAGCATTTACTTAATTATGTTTTTGTTATTTTCCTTTTTTGTTGTTTGTATTTATTGTTTTTATGTCAACTTGTTTCTGTATGTTCTTTGTATTCGTGTGTTCTTCTTATTCGTGTTTGTCTTTTTGATTTGTTTATTAATTCTGTGTGGACTTCTGAGCTTTCAAGCCTTTATAGGCGGTCGAGTTCAGCAGTTCACCTCGTGTTCGTGTTGCTTCTATTTCTTACGTTAATGTATATCAAAAATGTTGTCTCACTTTGTTGTGTTATTATTGTACTGTGTGTATGAGTGTCTTATGTAAATAATGGTACTGTGTTCTCCTCAGCGCAGAGTTTTGTGCTTGAAAAATATCGATTTCGGCCATTTTCTCATGCAATCTTGCATGGATCCTGATATTTACCCCTGCTGCTCTTATTTCCGGGATTATGTCGTTTGTCAGTGATGACCAGACCCTTTTGCCCATTTTCTGAGTTACTATATTGATGGGCTGAAGACGTTGCCTGCGGTGCCCGTCCCTTTGCAGAAGATGTTCATTCCTTCTGCATTTGTTAATGCATAAGGATGCAGAGTTCTGCACTCGCTGGAGCCTCCTCACAGAGGTCCTGCTGTCCACTTGAGTCACTACTGCAGGGTAGATGAGCTTAGCCCGGATGAACATCAGGTATATTTTCCTGATGTTGGCCGAACTTAGGTTTTTGAATCTGTACAGCTTGGAGATTTCTCTCTTCGCCAGATTCTGCATCTCCTTGTAGTGTCTCGAGTATCCATGGTCGGAGATTTTTAGGCCTAGGACGGTGCCTTCGGTGGAGTAACCATATCTTCTCCCATCTATCAAGATGGGCCACGTCAACCTGCGGTTCAGCGGGATGATCCTGAACTCGTTCCTGTTTGTTCGGATCTTCCATCGTCTATCGTACCGGTTTATATTAGAGATCTCTTCCTTAGTATGAATTGCCTGTGCCCTCGCTTTCTGTTCTACACTAGGGATGACTTGCGTGATGTCATCTGTGAATTATAGATACATCGTGTCCTTGTGTATCAGAGTCGGGAAGTCGATGGTAAAGACCAGGTAGAACAGAGGGCTCAGACAGCTCCCCTGGGGAACGCCCACTGTGAGTTCGAACTCTGGCCCTCTGTGCTCTTCGATCCCGAGACGCGCCCTTCTGTCCATGACGAAGTCACAGAGCACTCTTTCCAGGACCAGGTTTAGCTGGAGGCCTAGGATCTTGGATTGGAGTCCTTCCAGCCAAACCTTGTTGAAGGCCTTCTGCACGTCTCTCAGCACGATGTCTATATAGTAACCCTTCGCTCGGCAATACGCGATCTTTTCTGTCAGGAGCGCCAGAGCCATTTCTGTGCCCCATTTTTACGAGGATCTTGGATTGGAGTCCTTTCAGCCAAACCTTGTTGAAGGCCTTCTGCACGTCTCTCAGCACGATGTCTATATAGTAACCCTTCGCTCGGCAATACGCGATCTTTTCTGTCAGGAGCGCCAGAGCCATTTCTGTGCCCCATTTTTACGAAACCCATGCTGTTGTGGGTTGTGTGCTCCTAACTCTCTCAATTGCGCAGGAAGCCTATCAGCTATTATCTTCTTAAAGATCTTGCCGTGTATCTCGAGGAGAGAGATTGGGCGATAGTAAGCGATCTGGTCTGGAGGCTTGTTCCCTTTCGGGATGAAGATGATTTTTGCCATCTAATACCCGTCTGGGAAGTAGCCTGTATTCAGAGCCGCGTTTATTGTGTTCATCAGGCCCTGAATAATTTGCCGTGGGGCATTCACGAGGTTGTTCTTCGTGATTCCAGACCAGCCGGGCGCCCTTTGTTTGAAGGACCTTAAGGTGTTCATGGTCTCTTCAAAGGTTATAGAGCGACCATGGTTAACCATCTCTCTCTCTCTCAATACTTGCGGGTGAGGGTGGGTCCTATGTATCATCGTCCCAAGGTCCTTGAGCAGCTGGTCTTCGAAGTCCTACAAAGATCTCTTTCCAGTTTCTCCTAAATCTTTTTGCGAGAGATTCCGGTTCCTTTATAAAAATGTTCTTTCTTTGATTCGTGTTCCGGGCCTAAGAGGCAATCTCCTAAGTTTTCGGATGTTATTCCGAAAAAATACGGGATCTCTTTCCATGTCCAGTCTACTCACGATATCGTCCCAAATTTCTCTTTGCTTTACAATAATGATAATTTTACGTTCTTTACTTAGCTGCCTCATTCTGCCTGTCATTTCCCTGTTTGGGCCTGTTCTGCCGATTTCTTCATAGATTTCTCTGTTTTCCCTGGCGATATCCCTCATATCATCCGTCCACCTAGGTTGTGGAAGCAATTTGTAAGAGATTCTGGGGACGCATCTCTCGTCTGCCCTCGTGAGGAGATTGGTGATCTTATCTATCTCCTCATCGATTTTTTCGAGATTTACGTCGCTCAGATTAGCTGACTGGTAGTCGCTAAGCATCTCTCTAAGTGGGAAGGGCTTAAGCAATGGTGCAAGCGATATGTTGGTGATGATAGGGACGTGATCGCTCGGGACTACGGGCCCTGGTTCATTGCTGATGTTGAAGGGGAATGTCCGGTTTTGTCGCCGGACGATGGGTTAGGTAGATCGGGAAATCTGTCCCGACCCTCTGGAGCTTATTTCTTTCGAACAATAGTTCAAGGTTACTTCTCCTTGCGTTGGCGCGCCTGTAGCCAGAAGCTCTGCATCTGGCGTTTAGGTTGCCTCCTAGCAACGCCAGCCTCCTGTGCCCAAAGAGGGTGAAGAAGTTGTTGATCAACAGGTTTTAACGTCTAGGAGGTCGATAGGCTGCCGCCACTGTTAGGCCTCCAACTAGAGTTGGGATTTCGACAGCCACGAATGATTCGTCTAAGTCCAGTAGCGTTTTGAATTTAATGTTTTTCCGGATTGCGATATCAGCGCCATCAAATCGTTTATGTGTGTGATTTTTCTGTATTACTGTGTACTTGTGTATTTTATCGTGTTCGTGTTAATACCATGTTCTGAAATGAGGATGATCTCTGGGTCCACTGTACGGAAGATATTTCCATAAGCAATGTATTTTCCTTTCCATCCATCCACATTCAGCGTGAGTATTTTTAGTGCATTGTTTGTGTTCGCCAATTTATCTGTTCTGCTTGAATGTGTTTCTTTGCTTGGATTGTTTTATTAACTGTCGCGTGTTTTTCCGCTTCGGATCTTTTTGTATTCTGCTTCACTGAGGGCGAAGTAGGAGTCATTGTAGAGTTTAATTTTGTTTTCGTGGAGGGTTTGTTCAACTACTGATTCTTGTACTGATGCTAAGTAGGTCCATTTATATCTGTTTTCTTGGATACCACGGTAGAACTCTGTGATAGAGGATGTTTCTGGGAATAGATCCCGTTCCATCGCGTAGAGCTTGAGGTCGATCGCCTCCCCATCGTACTCGTAAGTACCTACCGCGGTCCTTAACCTACTTCTTGATCTTGCTGGGCTCTTAGGAGCCATGGATTGACTTCCTTAGCATCAGATTCTGAGGATGATGAGCACATGAGATTTCCTTCTTCTTGTCTAATTCTATTTGTCGCTCTTTTTTTCTCGTGCTGTTCGCGGTGCCTTTGTGCCTCCATCCTTGGGTCCTTCCTTCCTGACTTCTTGGATCTTGGTCTGGCCTGCATTACAGTCACAGCGTTTGGTGTTTTCTCATCAGTTGAAAATTGGGTAGCGGTACCTATGATGTGTCCTTGGGCAGGAACTGCAGTTGCAGGACGTCTCCCGATGGGGGGGTCGCCCGGGAACCACATCTCCGACATGCCATGCCATTTTTCTTTAGCATAAGATTCAAAGTCTTTGAGAATGCCACCGGTTGTGTAAGATGCCTCACGTGTGCAAAAAGTATGCACGTGAGCGTAGGAGGCGTTTGCCCTCCTCGTCTCTTCGGTTTTCTTTTCGCTGTTTTTTTTCTTTTTATTATTTCCTTCTTTCTCGGGCAGGACTAGGCCATAGCCTCGTGGTTCATCCCGCAGTTGGGGCATTTCTCGGTCTGTGTGGCACACTTTCTTCACCCGTGTCCTTTCCCGCGGCACTTCGAACAGGTCATTCCCCGTTCTTTACATTCCTTAGTCTGGTGGTGCTCCATTTTTTAGCAGCGGAAACATATTTGAATGGAAGTAAATTCCTCCCTCCCAATCTGCTCTCCAATGACTTTTGCATTGAAAAGTAGCAGCCCTTTTTCTTTGACCTTTTGGGCTATTTGTGTCTCGCTGAAAATGATTTTGAATACGTGTGGGTACGAGTATTCGGTGTTGCCTCGTTTGTTACGGAACCTCCACAACTTTGTCTCATTGCTGGTTTCGGCTTATTTCTTCAGCTATTTCTTCCTTCGTGTGCTGCCCTATCCTGGGATCTAGTTATCTACATATCACGATACGATGTGCCTGGACCTGAGGTGGTGTGCTTGGCTGGAGATTTATCTCCTTTAGCACACTTTACTCCGTTTCCTTTTTCAGTGTTTCCACGTCTGATTCCTTCTCGCAGATGGTGACGTAACCGGCTGGGTTCTCAATTAGCCTAAGGATAGCCACTTTTAGCTTATCAAAGACCGTCTCAAAGACTTTACCTCGATCCGGCTTTTGCTTCCCACCTATGGTCCTCAGGGGGATTCGTGTGGCGGGGTGGGACGCCATTTTTTTCTGTTTGCATCCCCAGCGGCGCGGGGGGGGGGAAATCTTGCTTTCTGGAAAAAACTTGGTTTTTGCCTTGGGGCAATTACACGGACTCAATAGTTGTGTAAGTATTAATTTAACTTTTAATTTATGGTTTCGTTTATTATTTACCTTGAGGGTGAAAGTATTTCTCCTCGTTTATCTGCTTCCTAGATGGAAAAGTGAATTGCCTTTTGGATAAATGATAGATGGACATGAATCCGGGGGGATCCTCTCGAGGGCGTGATTGTATGGCGGACTTATTGACAACGCCCCCCCCCCCCAAAGATGTTTTAATCGCGACCGCATCCCAACATACCATAGAAACGGTTGTATGACCCTCTATGGTCCTGAAAGGAGCCCCCGCTGTGATGAGCAGTGAAGGTAGCTATCCATCCCTTGTCCAGAATAGATTCTGACATTGTTATCGGCTGTGGGTTATTCCTCAAACCAGCTTCCTTCAATACCCCAATAATGTTAGGTCAACTGCCCGGCTTAGTTGGGACGAAACATGAATGACAATCCTCCTCGCCAACCGGAAGCAATTCACTTAAGGGGGGGGGGACCGGGGACTTAAGCAGTCATCTGCCTAGGTGGGGCCGCTAGAATAGAAAAGATGAAGATTAGTGATGGTGAGTACAACAATAGTATTTCTCTTTCTTAAAACTGGTTTCGATAAATATAAAACCAGATTTTGAGGGCATTTGGCAAAAGAATTCCTAACCGTTACCTCCTTTGCCGGGTAACGTAAGGTAAATCTGCCAGAGCTGTTTAACCAAGATTTCCGAGCTAGCCTTATCATTTGCTTATCGTCTTATCCTTTATTTATTTAATTGTAATGTGGATTATGTTTTCAATGTGTCTTGGTGTCCTCCCTCTTGGCCCTCTACTTAGAACTTAATAGCCTCCAAAAGTGCAGGTACCTATTGCTGTTGCTGTTTGCAAGGTGTATCGATGTTTGTCTATTTGACCCTTCCCTTATGACTTAATATTCTTCAAGGGTAAAAATTGTTACAGTGACCTCATTTTCCAAACTTACAGGCACAATGGGTGAAAGGGTCGTAATTGCCCCACTGATATAAGGCATTTATGTTTATTCTCTTTTAGCTGTTTGAGCTTGGAATGTGTGCTTCTAATTAATTATGCTAGAGGTCTTTATTCTTTTACATTCTTTCTTAATTGTTTTTTTTTTAAATCCTTTGTAATGGCTAAGTAAGACATAAATAGGCGCTTCCTGATTTCTTAGCTGCGCTGTGGTGCTAGGATTTCTATCTTGTCTTCGTCAGTGATTCTCAAATGTCATTTCTAGAAACATGTTTATTCTATCTTCAGTCATAAATCCTAATCCTTTGAGATCTTAATTGTTCTTCTTTCTCTCCTGAATTGTTTTTCTTTCTCTGCTGAATTGTTCTTCTTTCTCTGAAACAGGTATTGCTAATCATGAAGGGCGCTTCCTTTTTCACTTTTCGCAGTTCTCTTTTCTTCGTTTTTACAGGAGGGGGAGAGGGATTCGCGGATATGTAAGAGTGATTGTACAACAGCGTGGTAGACATTTTTGTATCCCATGCTCAAGTTCCTTAAATTATGGAAAATATGTATGTAGCGTGCCGAGAAGTGAAAGCAAACGGCTTAAAAGTTTCTCTTGAATGAACCCTGTTTCAGAATCAGGATGGCGCAGTTAAATTCGCCGCTCCTAAGGGTGATTCGGCGACGCAGGCATCCGTTCGCAACGCTCCGCACTTTACATTCTTTATTTTTTTCATCGCCCCTTTTCTTACATTCCTCTATCTACAATGGGGCCCAGATCCGAGAGGGGGGTCGTTGCCCCCTGGATAACGTTTTCAAATCCTATTCGTCGTCTTCATTTCTTCAAAATACCCTCCGCTTCTATGAGGGGGCTGTGTAGTGTGCCGAGAATTGAAAGCGAGCGTTTTAAAAGCTTCGCTTGAATGAGTCTTTTTGAGAGTTAAGGTGGCGCAGTCCATACTTCGCTCTCCAGCGGTGATCTGGTGATGCAGGAAGCCGTTCGCAATTCGCCTCACGATACTTTCATTCTTTATTTTTTCATCGCCCCTTTTCCTACACCCTCTACAATCTTCTGATCCAATGACGCAGGAAGCCGTTCGCAACTCACATCACACCACTTTCGTTCTCACATTTTTTCATCGCCATTTTCCCTACTCCCATCTATCCACACGTAGTCTAAGTATTGTTTTTTCCCTGTTCTTGGCCTGGGTGTGATAGACTTTATTGGTAATTTTCAGTCCAAGGATCTTCCCTCTCGACGTTTACTTATAGTGAGAGCTGTTAATTATAACTTTCTCTTTCTTTAGCCTTCCAATCAGGATAATTTATCATCTCTGTTTATTATTGCTATTAACCTTCCATTTCTTTTTTATTCATTGATATTTTTAATTTCAGTAGCTCTTATTTTTGCTTGTAACTATGGGTTTTTGTTTAGATTGAATACTAATACATCTGTGTTATGTCGTCTGTTTATGTATACTCGCGCACTTCGGTTTTCGCCGGCGATGAACGTCATCATTGTATATGGAGTACAATTAAGATCTCTGACAGCCCTCTTATGCTACCCCAGCTATTAGAGAAAATTCTGGCCCCTATTGGTCTTCCAGTACAATGTACGCATTTCTGTTGCGAATATAGTTGAAGAGTAACCGGTCTAAGTTGTTTGATTGTAGTTGTAAAATTATGAAAGTCCGTCTACCCATACTTTGTCGAAAGCCTTTTCGACTTCTCACCGTTTTAATTTTTCACTTTCGCTAATTTTTCGTTAACTACGATTCTTTTTCGAAGACTGACGAAGAAGTTCAGTAACGATAAGGGTCTTTAACTTGCTGTTTACCTCGGTGGTTTACTTGGTTTAGAGAGGAATAACATTTTGGCACTTTTAAAGTTTTCCCGATAATATCCTATGTTTAGGAAGGCATTTATTTATGAGGCTGCTAATTTCATCTTGTTTGTTTTTTCGTTGCAAATTCATGTTAATTGATTGCATAGCACTTTGTGCCTCATTTATTAATTGTTGCTCCTGACCCCATGATGAGTTAATTACTCTTCCAATTCACTAGGTGTGATATATGTATAGTACAGCGGATAATCTCTCATATATGAAGAATTGTGCACATTACGACTAAAGCATGAATTTTTTACCAGTATTAGTACATACCATGAGGTTCATTTTAAGATCGGGAGTAAGTCAGATTTGACCTCTGAGGATCGTGAGAGGTCAATTACCTCAAAATATCACAATATTGATGATTTCAGACAAGCTTTTTAGTCGCATGCGAGTCTAGTCGCGGGCGACTTTGTATCTCACTATGTGGGTCAGTCGGTCCCCGTTTTGCTTTTATAGTCGCGTGCGACGCTATATCTCATTATGTCGAACGGTCGGTCGGTCCGCGTTTTGCTTTTCTCTTTTTTGTTATAACATTGTAACTATTCGACTGATTCTAACAAAATTTGAAACCCTTATATTGTTTTACATTCTCTTTCGAAGGATATAATTCCCAAAGTCCCCCTAAGGTTAGCCCTGGAATTATTTTGTTTTGGCAATAATATCATAACTACTCGGCAATTCTAACGAAATTTGAAACCCTTATATTGTTTAACATTCTCTTTTTAATAATATAACTGCCAAAGTCCTTCTGAGGTTAGCCCTGGAATCATTTTGTTTTTGGCAATAACATCATTACTATTCGGCCGATTCTAACGAAATTTGAAACCCTCATGTTGGTTTACATCCTCTTTCAAATGATAGAATTACCAAGGTTCTCCAAAGTTTAGTCAGGGAATTATTGAAAGTTTTTAAGGTCCTAAGGTTATAAATCAGAATAATTGAGAGCACGCGACTTTTTGGTCAGCAGACCTTGTACTCTTTTGGTAATAACATTGTAACGATTCGATTGATTCTAAGGAAATTTGAAACCCTTATGTTGTTTTACATTCTATTACGAATGATATAATTACAGGTCCTCTCAAGATTAGTCCGGGAATTATTTTGTTTTGGCAAAAACATCCTAACTATTTGGCTGATTCTAACAAAATTTGAAACCCTAATGTTGTTTTACATTCTATTTCAAATGATATAATTAAAGGTCCTCCCAAGGTTAGCTCTGAATTATTTTGTTTTGTCAATAACATCATAACGATTTGGCCGATTCTATCAAAATTTCAAAGCCTTATGTTGTTTTACATTCTCTTCCGAATGATACAATTGCCAAAGACTTCCCAAGGTTAGCCCAGGAATTATTTTGTTTTGACAATAACATCATAACTATTTGGCCGATTCTAACAAAATTTGAAACCCTTATGTTGTTTTACACTCTATTTCGAATGATATAATTGCAAGTCCTCATAAGGTTAGCCGAGGAATTATTTTGTTTTGGCAATAACATCATAACTATTTGGCCGATTCTAACAAAATTTGAAACCCTTATATTGTTTTACATTCTCTTTCAAATGATACAATTTCCAAACACTTCCCAAGGTTATCTGGGGAATTATTTGACAATAAAATAATAACTATTTGGCTGATTCAAAAGAAAATTGAAACACTTATTTTTTTTCCATTATCTTTTGAATGGTATAATTGTGAAAATCTCCACAAGGTTATCCGGAAAATTATTTGGAAATAACATCATAACTATTCGCCGATTCTAACGAAATTTGACACCTTTATGTTGTTTTACATTCTCTTTCGAATGATATATTGAGAAGGTCACACCTAGGTTAGTCCAGGAATTATTGAAAGTTTTGAAGGTCGTAAGGTTTTAAATCAGAGTAAGTGAGAGCAGGCGACTTTTGTTCAGCCGACCTTGTTTATTTATGGACCGATTATCACGAAACTAGCTGAGAACATGTAGAAACGAAAATAAAACACATTTTATGCGTGATGTTTTTTAATTTTTTTGGATAGATTGGCTTTTTTTTATTTTAACCAAATCGTGAATTTTTTTTAAAATTTGATACTCCTCTGTCAATTTTCATCATAGGGAAAATTAAAGACAGATTTAGAATCGTGTTGGTGAAAACAAGACTCAGCTCATTGGTTTCCTCTCACGAGAGGCCATTCGTCTTCCAATAGCTGATGGCAAGGAAATGTATCATTATTTGGAAAAGAGGTCCTCTGCACTCCTACCGACTCCAACTTGATTAGCCTCACCCCTTGTTCACACAAGGAGGCGGACACACGCATGCTTCTACATGTTGCCGATGCTGTGCGAAAGTAGATGATGAAGGTAGCCATACGCATTGTGGATATTGATGTTGTGGTACTCTTTGTGGCTTCATTCAACAACATCAATCCTGACGAACTGTGGATAGCTCTTGGTACTAGATCCAGCTTCCGGTATATAGCTGTTGACCAACTGGCTGCCTCCATCAACCCACGGCAATGTGCTACTCTTCCCATCTTCCATGCCCTCACAGAGGGCGACACTCTCCAGCTTGATAAGCCTCGCCACATGTTTACACGAGGAGGTGAACATACGCATATGCTTCTACATGTAGCCGATGACAACTGCTGGAACCAAACTCTGGTCCTGAATCCTGAGTTACCAAGCCCATCTCAATGGGGCTGGACAAAGGAGGCCTCTGAGTGGCAGCCTCTTTCGACGACACCCCCAGATACATCACAATATTGCCACGAACTTATCCACCACGGCTGCAAGAAGAGCTGTGCCGGCCGCTGCAAATGCACCAAGGCTGCACTCGAGTGCATTGCATTATGTGCACGTTCGGGCGACTCTTAGGTGTAATCAGACACCTTTAAATTTATGAATCTATTTAAGTAATGCGTGTATGTCACATGTGCTGTATGTACTATACATGTGTTTGGGCTCACTCATCTTACTGTATTTGTAAGCTTACGGACTTAATTTAGTGCAAATTGAAAATTAAAGTTGGACAGATAATCTTACAACACAATTGAATGCGAGCTCTTCTGGGCAGCACAATAACCTCAATGCGTATATCAATAAATTTATTTTCTGACATCACTTTCCTAATTTCAAGTCTGTGATTTTGTATAAAGGCTCTTCAGAAGAAAAAGGGACCAACAAATGTCAACATAACTTTTAGTTTAGTTTTCTTTAAAAAACGATCCATATTTCTTTTCTAAATGCTTTCACGATTCCGAGTGTCTCTATTTTTTTCCTAGGATGGAAATTGACGGAGTGGTAGCAAATTAAAAAAATATATATTTGGGTAAAATTTTCAAAAACTCCCAATCTATCAAAGAAATCGAAAAATCACTAGGGAAGAATGTGTTCTACTTGCGTTTTTACATGTTTTCTGCGAGTTTCGTGATAATCGGTCCGTAAATAAAAAAGTTTGTCTGAAATCATCAATATTCTAATTGTTTCAGGTCATTGACCTCTAACGACCCTTAAAGGTCAAATCTGAGTTATCTCTCAATCTTAAAATGAAGCTTATGGTATGTCCTCACACTGGTAAAAATTTCATGCTTTAGTCATATTTTGCACAATTACTATCATTATCTGCTACACTAATAGTAGTTTTGTGGAAGATAATCATTAGTCGTATATTTACCGAGTCCACCGTTTCACGCTAAAAGCCTCCGTTATTCTCTAATCCTATTGATAATATTTTCCCAGATTTGGGGCTCTGAATTTTTATTCAATTCTGATCATGTTCTGTACTATTTCTCCGAGGTGATTTTTACCTGCGGCGAAGCGCCAGGTCAAAGTGTCACTTTTATTTTCAAACGGAGTAAAGTTCAATTGTACCCATTTAGAGCCATGAGATGACCCATATGACCATAGGACGTATGGTTATGCACCCTGGAGATTTCCAATCTGCCATATCGGATTTAGCGCTGTGTGGTGCCATATAGTTGCAGAAGCCGCATTTAGGCGTTCAAAGGCACTTGTAAGTGATTTGAACCATGGGAAACCATCAATGCAATAACCATTTATCATCTTATCCCAAAACGTCGCAGTTCATTAGAGGGAATTTCCCTCTCGTTAAGATTTACTTTGGCTTTATGAACTTTCCTTTTTTCCTATTGATAACTCAACATGTCTGCCGTGGAAACTTTTTTCCTTCCAACTTTCTCATTAGTTCTCCCCATTCTCTAGTTTTATGTTTTTTGGTAAGAAATAGCAATTCGCCTTTGAGTTTTCTTAGATAACCATACCTTTCTTGCTTGATCCCAGAGTTCTCATGGGATTATTTTGCTCTTTTATACGTGTTGCTTTTGTCTTCATGTTTAGGATGGAAAAAGTATTGTGTGAGTGATCTTTGTCCACTTTGATCATAAAGTTGCATTAAAAAATTTTTTTAACCTTCTTCGTCTCTTAGCTGATTCCTTCAAGCTTCCTTCGAGTAGAGTTGGTTAGTAGGTGTTCAATATATTTGGGGGCCGTGGCCACTTGATCTGTCAGTAAGATCTTCTGGATCGACCTGATACCTGAATCAGATTTTAATTAATGCTAAGCATTAAATCGACATGGTCAATGCAAGATATTGTGACTGGTTACATGTAGAAAGTGCATAGCATATTGTTGATCCTCAATGCTTTTCCGAGTTTAGTTGTTAAATTCCACAATTTTTTTTTAGAAACAATTACAGGTTTCCACCGACCCGGTTATTGGGCGGGTAGTTGACGTTCTGCAACATGCATTTAAATCACTCTGTATGTGAAGTTTCCATAAACATATGTATTGGTAGGTAGGTTCTGGAAGGCGGCTGATATCACGCTGCTCTTTGAGGAGCTAAGTTCATGTCTAGTTTAACAGCAAGATATTATTTACGCAAGTCTGATACCTCTTTGACTAATATTCTTCTTCTTTTTTATTCATAGGTATGGCGGCTCCGTCGAATCCCTTCCCCTGTTAGATTCTTGGTAATTATTTTAAAACTGAAAATTTTCAGTTTTACTTCTTAGGTCTATGCTAAACTCTGAAATTGGAATTACGTTTGGAACTAGATCTCAAAATATTTTTAGGCATGTAAACATTTTGGTTATCTATCCATTTATATTTATAGGTTTTTTATTGTCCTTAATGTTCATCTTATTTGGAGTTTGGGTATTCCTTTTTTATTTTCTCTCTTTACTTTACACTTTATTTGGCTTTGGAATGTCTTATTTTCCTGTCGTTTGTAGGCCATATGGAAGTACTCCTTTAAGGTACCCACCCCTATACTATTACTGTCATTTACCCACGTGAGCACAGTCTCCTACATTTTTACCAGGGTAGGAGCGACCCATGTCACTGCAAATTTGAGGTCCGCACGCTTTGCTTGAAATGCAACATGTTTTGGCATGTCAGGCCCGCCTGCCGAAAGGTGGTAACGATGTGCCCGAACTGTGGCCTAAAGTTCTAGCCTATCCCTTGTTGAACAAACCCGCAGTTCTGAAAGTGCTCAGGAGAGTACCCATATTATCGCGCGACTGCTTGAGCTTTAAGTTTGGGACGGAAGTGGAGTGCCTCAAATACATCCTCTTCTCAAATGTTTGGGTGGGAGGCCCTAACGACATATTCAGACACACAGTCTCAGCAACATAATTTGCCCCACAACAGTCACGTCCGCTTCACTACACCTCTCCAACTTCTTTGAGTCCCCCCTCCAAAAAAAAACCTGTAAGCCACTTTGCTCCTATCTATACCCCCAGCTCAGCAATGGCGACCCACAGGTAACATGAACCCATCCGCAGTCCGTCAGAAATCAAATCGCTGGGAAGTTCTATAGGTATTGTCTTTCCTTTTTAACTGGGAGGCGACACTCTCGGTGTAGTAGAACAAGTATTGTTGATCTCTCTATCGGTCACCTGCAAGGGGTTCTGGTCCTTCTAGTGGTGACTGTCCAGGCACTGTTGTAGTCTTCCTTCTTGTTTGAAGACTGGGTAAAGGTGATCAGGGCTTTCTTTATAGGTAAAAGAAATCTTCAGTGGTGGATTCAGTATTTTTATTGGTAGCGTCTTGGAAAGTTTTCGGATGTTGCGTTCTCAATTGTTTTAGATTTCTTTTAGTCTTTTTTATTTCCTATTACAATGCTCGTAGTCGTGAGGTACATTCGCGATGTACAAACATGGATTTAAACTTTAAGTTATTTATTATTAATTTATTAGTGGTGTATAAGAACCACAACAATCCCCTCCACGTAAGCGGAGCTTACAGGCAAGATAAGACAATTATTTAGAACCAATAGTATGAAGGACCTCTCACATACGTAACCCGTCGGCCGGAACGAGGATAAACGTCCGCGCTTCTATTATTATTTATGTGTGGGGCGGATTCCATGTTACTGGGGTCACTGCTATTACTCTCTGGTGATTCTTCTTTATCATTTTACAGAGAATTTAAATTTTCGGTCTATTTACAATTGTTTGACTATTTGTAGGAGGCGAGTTGATTTCATTCCTTTTATTAAATATATTTGGTAATTTTGCTGGTTTCAGTCTCTCTATTGATACGGCATCTTAACATCCAATAGTTTTCGAAGGCGATTGACACAAACCTACACATGAGTGTCATCTCGTAAGTTTTTGGGTACGAATGATTTCGTTAAAGAGTGTAGATGCCTTTTAAAGATGTGTGTAAAATCAATTTGTGAAATCGTTTTAGCTAATTCACTGATGATTTTGGAATCAGCTTTCGACGAAGAAGATGCAACTAGAGATTTTGGACAAAGAAAAAAGTTCTCCCCATAATCGCAGTAAATGGAGAGAAAGCCCAGAAGAACAATTGGCAGGGCAAAAATGGTGACTTAGTGTGACGAGTGACCTTATCCATATTAGGCCAGAACTAGCTAGATTGACCAGGATGATATATATTATCTATTTGTTTGAAAATGGACATCCTGCAGATTATATAAACAAACTCGTGGATATTTAGATGTAACATCGCACCAAAGTGGAGTATTCTCAGGAAATGCAAATAATTTGAATTGTGATTGAAGAGATTACGCTACTTTATCTTGCTCCAATTGATGTTGTCAAAGAAAGGCAAACGAGTCTATTTGGACTGAGTTGGCATTCCGATATAGGCAGTCAGTAATTAAGTTATCTCGACACTGACGCACCCTATGCTGTTAGTATATTCTAATATCGCCGTCGTTACGCTGCTGTTTGTCACTCTTTGCACGTAGTAGCGAGAAACAAAAACAGATACCAATGGTTTATGGTGCGTACATAAAGTCACATGTCGACCTTCAATCATGTGTCTGAAATTGATCACAACAAGATACGTAGTTAAGAATTCACTGTCATAAGTGGAGTATGCTGGTTGTGTTTTAATTAACTTGTTAGATAAAAATGCCACTGGCTGTAGAGAACCATTCACCATTTGATGAAGAACAGCACCCACGGCTAATTGAGAGCTGTCTGTAACTAGTTGGTACGGTAAATCATTAGATAACGAGTGATGGAGCTTGATTAAGGTTGTCAGGGCTTCTTTGAGGGCATCAAACGTTTCTCATACAGCATCAATTTAGATCAGCTCACGAGCTTTAGGTTGAAGTCGTGCAAGTTCAGTCAGAGTGGCTGCAGTTGCAACAAAATTAGGCCTCCTACTCCTCATATAATTGCTTAACATACCAAGATTCGACGTAGTCCTTTGTTATGCGTCACAAGAGCATATCTTTAATTTTTGTAACCTTCTTCGCTGGAGAGCATATTCCATCAGCTGAGACATCGTTGCCTAGGGTATGAATTTCTCCTTTAATGAACTCCATTTTTTCACCGAAAGCTACCGACTTTATCTAAATGTTCTATGTGATCATTGATGTTATCTGAGATTAGAATGTCGTCGATATAAACAAAAACGGAATCAAAACCACGAAATAAATTGTTCATATGTCGTAGAAATGTGTAGCTTGCAAATTTAAGACCAAACGACATTCTCAAAAATTCCCACAGGCTAAATGGAGTTGATACTGCAGTTTTCTCTATATCCACTTGGTTCATTGGAATCTGATGATATATTCGAACCAAATACAGTCGCGACAAAACAACTTTACTATGGAGATAATTTCAGGTGTGGATCTAGGGGAGGGGGGATCTAGGGGGAGGGGGATCTAGGGGGCTGAAGCTCTCCCTCCCCAATTTCACACGTTTATATTTATTTTATTTTTTAAGCCATACTTGTATTCTTTTATTCAAAAAACGTTGTGTAATAATATAGAGTATATATAAATGTTTTTTAAACTATTGTGACCAAATATACCTTATATGATACATGTCTAAAATACAGGTTAATCTCATTGAAAAACATATAAATCCGTGAGACGGCTGGTGCTGCTTGCACTGAAGAAGTGTTTCAATGCCCGACAACAGAAGAATGCCATTGAGGTGGCGGTCCGAGAGTTGTGAGCGAAGATGAGACTTCGTGTACTTCATTTTGGAGAAGAGTTGTTCGCAACAATAGGTGCTGCCAAACATGGCCACGATGCGTTGAACCTGCGCAATGTATTTTGGAAAATTGCTAGAAGGGAGGACGAGGTCGCGGAAGAAGGACAGCGGAGAAGAGGTGCGGAACTTCGCCTCCAGTTCATCATTGCACTACAGCTACACCAACTCCATCTGCAGGGGGGCAGGGGTGTCGTCCACGGGAAAGTCAACTTTTTTATCTATGAAGTTTTTCTTAGCTGTGAGGGAAATGCATTTTTGTCTCATTTTGTACTCATTTTTACTGCCAGACGTAAGCCTCATTCCCCTCTTCCTCTACGTGTTGATTGAGACAGATGCTGTTTTGGCAGAATTTATTTATTTATTGCATCAAATCTTGTGCAATTTTGTATAAATGCGTCAATCAAGTATTGATATTTCAACTGCTAATGGCGGACGAATAAAAATACAGGCGGAAGTGTAATTAGATATAGCTATCCTTAGTTTGCGCCGTTGATTTAGGTGGATGTTCGTAGTTGCGGATACTACGTCGCCATTATTAGCTGATTTTCTTGCGCATTTTTTATCTTCTGGTAGATTGTACACGTGTGACACGTTTGGCTTACTTTGGATGCGTGACAGATAATAGCCACTTGATTCATTCGACCAGACACCATCTTTAACAAAATTCGGAAGTGGGTGCGACGATGCAGTTACGGGAACTTGGGCAATCAAAGACAGATTTCGGACAATGTTGTGTGAAGAGTGAGATTACACCTCAATCACAATATCACCACTACCTCTTGACCACATCCAGTAGGACTCAAACACGTCCACTTTTGCAAGAGGGCTTCAAACGAAGAACTACAGAACAAAAAGCGTAGATAATCTAGATCTCGTTCTAAATCGTTGGCATAGGATCCAACTAGTTAGAAAAGGGTAAAATACGAACTTAATAACTTAGGACAAGAACCCTTACGAGAAAGGAACGTTTTAGGTTTAAGCCATAGCAAACAAAATTAACTTCACATTCTGCCTCGTTACTTCCCACTATGGAAGCCTACAAGAACTCGGCACTACTGCAACTCTCGACTCGGTTACGTCCCGTATGTCCTCTCAGAGAGTGGGTACGGATCAATCACACCATGTTTATGGGCCAAAAAGGATACTCGAGTTCTACGCATGGATAAAAAGAACCGATGATGTATTTTGCCATGGGCATCGGCAAAGGAAGGCGACGGAGACGCTTAACCTATGAGCATCATAAAAGTGAAAAATACAGAATCAATCTAAAAAGGCAAGCATAAGTCAAGTAACCGTCAGAGCCAATAGACAGGAGAAATTAGAGGGAAGAAAATGCAGTGCAGTAAAAGGAAATACATGGGGAGGGGGGTGTAATAGATGTTTTGTTCACAGCACCAAAGAACACCAAAAAGCCCTAGGGATAACCTCCTCGCCACGAGAAGGCCAGAACCTCTCTGGAACTAACACGTAAAGAGAAAAGGTCCCAAGGGGCGACAGCAGGGGCTATCTCTCAGTTCTAATAGTTCGTTTGCGATCATTTTTATACGGATTGATAGTTTCCCCACTGTTTTGACACTTATTCTTACCTCCCGCAGAAGGATTTACGAAAAGCTGATTGTGTGATTGGGATAGTTTTCGAGACGTGTCGCACACCGATGCATTGCTAAGAACTTACAAGACGTTGAATCCCTCCCTTGGATGATTGAGATCCAAGAATCAGGAGTTCCTTTGTGCCGGGGAGGAAGCATGACTGTACAGACTAATTTCTATTAATTCCGGTACTGTGAAAATCCAATGTCATGTAACGGAATTGAAAGCGGTAGAAGTATTCGCTAGAGAAAACGCCAGGCACGTCTAATCTCTTGGCGAACCTAAATTTTGCTCATCCTCTTTGACCCTCCTACTTAAAGTCTGTAATAGGTAGTCTGAAAAAGGGTTAGCAAGTTTTAGAGTCTGTATGTTGGTCATAGTCATGCTGCGCCAGTGCTCCTGTTGCGGTGTACTTATTCATCGGCTTGGCTATCCAAATTCTTAGATACCATTCAAAATATGTTAGGTTCGACTTCCCGCCGTGCTTTTGGCACACTACCTACCAATGGTATATATGAAGTGAGTGTTCAGTCACTTTCTTAGTATATACTACAGATGTTGCCTAGGTGTCTTCCAGGTACAGAGACCACCTCCAGAAGATTATAAGTAGCTCTTTTCGACGACCCCTTCCGCAGCGCTCCTTTGATAGGCTCCATCCATGTCCACTCTCCTAGCACTCAGAATGGGTTATCACTTCTTATTTAATGTTCCTTATGTAGTCGCAAATTACTCGGTTTCCCCTCCCTCTCTGGGACCTTTTTCTTCTTCAGGGGTTGGTCCCAGAGAGGCTCGGCCTTCTCGTGGTGAGTACAGTCAGCCCTGGGTCCGTTAGGGGTCCCTTGGTGCTGCGAACTAGACTTTTAATATATCCTTATTCCACCACCACCACCCTATTTTTTTTTTTACTGCCCTTTATTTCGCCCCACCTCTTCTTTCTCCTATCTAGTGGCCCTGACGGTTATTTGACCTCTGCTTGTTTTTTTTCGGACTGATTCTGAATTGTTCTTTCATGAAGGTCGGAGGAGGTTGGGCACCTCCACTGCCTTCGTCTGCCGTTGCCCAAAGAGAAACCCATCATTGCCCCTTTTCTCTGCACGTAGGAGAACACGAGGAGCCTCTACGCTTTATAAAGAGGGTGTGGTGGATCTGTATCAATTCTCCAAAGGGACATAACGGACGTAAACGAATCAAGAGTTGCAGTAGCTCCAGGCCTTTGTAGGACTCCGTGTTAGGGAGTCCCAAGGAAGTATGTGAAGTTATTTCTATTTGCAATGGGTAGCCATAAACCTTAAAATTTCCTCTTCTCGTAAGGGTTCTCGTGTCAAACCTTATTCAGATCCTCCTTTAGCCTTCCCTCGCTCATTGGATCCCTATGCCAACGATATGGACCCAGATTTAGATTAACCCCGCTTTCTCGCCATGAGTTCGTCATCTGACACCTGACTTTCAAAAGTTGATGTATTTGACGTTAATGAATCTTTTGAGTCCCGCTGTGGTGAACCCCGCCGAAAGTGGTAAAGAGGTGGTTGCGATATAGTAGCCGAGGTGTTATGTTACTCTCAACATAATCTTGTGCGAAATCTGTCTTCGATTGCCGAAGTTCCGGTCACTGTTTCGCCTCATCCACGTCTGAATTTTGTCAAATGTGTCGTCCGTTCAAACGAATTACGAGACTACGACCTCACATGACTTCAGAACAAGCTTAGTACCCAACACGTCACACATATACACAGGTTGACTAAATCTGTACGTTCTACTAGAGTCCCAACTGATACATTGATTTTAACGTTCGAATGTAACGAACTGCCGAGGTATATTAAAGCTGGGTACCTTCGTGTCCCGGTAAACCCCCACGTTGCTTCAATTGTAATCAATTTGGACATGTTGGTCATGCCTGTCGGTTCTCCCATTCCTGCATAAATTGTAGTTCTGATTACCATGGCCCTGAATGCACCAAAACACCGTGCTGTACCAACTGCACGGCGCCTCGAATGCTGCGTCACTAATCTACCTAATATTCTTATATGACACGGAGATCATCGCTTTGCGCAACTCTTTGCGTCTAGACGTGAGGGAGAGGCTCGCCAACGTGCGCGAGCACAAACCTCACCTATTAGCCATCTCTTCTCAGGCGTTTTGCGTGACGCTGGACGAAACAGACCATCACGGGACACACCTGAGGCATCTCATCGCCCTGTTGTAGAATGACCAGTATATATATATATATATATATATATATATATATATATATATATATATATATATATATATATATATATATGTGTGTGGAGAGATTCCACATGGAATTTCATTTCCAGCACGGAAGTTCCATGTGCTGGAGAAGATTCTGTTAGGCTTAAATTGGTAAGCCTCCCCCCCCCTCCTTCCACAAGCAGTAGCCTCGAACGGCATCCCCCACGGTCCATCTTTACACAAGTTAGAATATCCTCAGCAAGAAGATTCGAGGCCATTCGAGAGTAGAGCTGTTTCCCGCTAACCCCCCGCGGGGAGAGCCTTGGACATAACTAGTGCTCGACTCCCATGAGGAGACACAGAGTTAAGAAGTCTCGCCCGGACCCAAGAAGATTCCCCTAGTTACAAGTCAGGTGCTAACAACAAAGCAAAGTGACGGCTGAACTATTTTTGTATTGGAATTAGCCCCAGCCAGTGAGGCAATTCGATTTAACGATCGCTACCGAGCGATTTTTCCGACTTCACCCATCAACTCCTGTCGAAGCCGTCCTCGTTCGCCCCTCGTTTTTGGGTGGCCGAAATACTCTCCCCTAGACCGGACGTTACCGCCCCCGCTCTTTTTGGAGAACCATCATAACTTTAAATTCCCGCTCAAAAGCTCCGAGCGGCCTCGCCTCACGTGCAGAAGACATCCGTGAAGCCTTATCCCGACGTCTCACCCGGAATCCTTCGTAAACTAACCCCTCTTTCCCTTCAGTAACCCATTTGAGTTAATTCCCCCCAATTTGAATACTCTCCCCCTGTAATACCACAAATTTCAACTTCATATTTTGATTTATAACTATAATCCCCCCTCCCCTCGTTCATATGATGTACTTTTGCCCAATAATTCTCTGATGTAATTTTGCCCATCAACTCTCTCATTATTTTTATGTAAATAAAATTATATTTTTTGTACATGCCCCTTTAAGTAACCTTGAGCGTTGCCATTGCCCATATTATACCTGACCTCGTTGCACTCTTATCTCGCTCTCCGCCCATCGAAACTCGTGGTGTTCCGCCCCTTTATCGGCTCGCCTTCAAGTTATTGGTCCCTTCCCCATCGATATAATATGGTATTGATTTAATATAAAGCCATACCGCGACATATATACAGGGGGCGGCAGAACCGATTGAGCAGTTTTAAGGGGTTATAAAAAAGTAAGGATGTATATAGAGACGGTACGCCATATTTCAGGGTACATTCCCGAGGGGAGCCCTAGGGGGTTTGCCCAGGGCAGCGAGCCATTCCTCGGAAACCGGCAAGGGGACACCTCTCTCCCCCCGAGCATTGACTCCTCAAAACTGCTCAATCGGTTCTGCCGCCCCCTGTATATATATATATATATATATATATATATATATATATATATATATATATATATATATATATATATATATATTTATGGCAAGGTCAATTGAGTAACCTTCGTTCGTGTCCCAGCAGCGGCAGACGAGGGGGAGATAAGGGAACTGGGTTCCCAATCGAGTACGTAGAAGGATTTATCTACAGAATCGAGTGTAATTGTCCGTTAGTATAATAAAGAAGGCTGCGAGACTCTGAGGCTATGAAACGGAAGGTGTAGCAGCTAACATCCTTGCTAGCTCCTACAAAAGTATAATTCCCCGTCTGAGAGATTACTCATCTCGCTTCCATTAATTCATATTCATGTACGAAATTCCAATCATATATAACTCGTACGATTTACAACAAACTTTACGCTACGTATCGTCCGAAAATGATTATTCCAACCATTCCAACTCCTTGTCTGTCGTATTTTAAACAAACCAATCAGCATTAACCTTCCTCGCCCCCAAAGTTCGCTGACAATTTTAGTTCACTCGTGTTCTCGTTATCACCAGGCAAAGGTCAGTAAATTAACGTTATCATTATTCAACTCAATCGAATATCTTAACTATTCAAAATGTAATTCCCTCTTTTCTCTTCATTTCCAGTCTCCTTGAGATTATAATTCGAGCAATCATTCTGTGTCCCAAACTATACCAAAGTCCATCCATCCGTACATTAAATATATTATATATCCTGTAAATTAGAACGACCAAATCTTATATATCATTCCATAATTTATAACTCAAATTTATATAAATATTTACTCTAAACCTACATTTATATTCGATTAAATTAATTATACTCATTATGTGTATTTCCCATTTTCTCCTTGTTCCTTGTTAGACTTCTATATCTTTCTAGTTAATTTATAAATAAATATAGAAATATACCACTCTTAGTTTCCCCTGAAATTGACGGTTGCCTTCTCATTTTTACTCTATTAGAATCTAACACGTGACTCCTCTATTCTCATTACTCATTCTTATAAAGCATTGGTAGGTGAAGATCTAGGCTTTACATTCCCGTCAACCAGAGTATATATATATATATATATATATATATATATATATATATATATATATATATATATATATATATATATATATATATATATATATATAAGAGAAAATAAGAATTGGACGCGAATGAGCAAATGAGACAAGAAACCAGAGTTTTTTTAAAGGCAAGAGAGAGGGACATTAGAAGAATCCAGAATCAAGGGGAGCAGAGGGCGGCACAGTGAAGGCGATCCTTTACCGAGAAGACAGAAATAACGCCAGGGGAAAAAGGTTTTGAATTCCTGGCCCGGACTCAAACCCGGGTCTGCTGATTGCCGGTCAGATGCTTTACCGCTAAGCTACCAGGCACATTAACTATATTTCACCCAAAGCGTTACCCCATCAAACCCAGTATCTCCCTAAGCTAGGAGCTTCCAAGGAATTTTTATACCACATGCTCACACCCGCTCACAATTTAAAGGCTCACTGTCCATTTCACATACAAAGAAAGCAACTACAGGGTCTGCGGGTGTAAATACAACCACCACAGGGCTATGCCATTTTTATTTTCTGTCTTTCAAATAAAATTTGAAGACAGAAAGAAAGATGCAGAAACCTGGTGTAGCTGACTATTAATACATATAGTACAAGAGAAAATAAGAATTGGACGCGAATGAGCAAATGAGACAAGAAACCAGAGTTTTTTCAAAGGCAAGAGAGAGGGACATTAGAAGAATCCAGAATCAAAGGGAGCAGAGGGCGGATTCTTCTAATGTCCCTCTCTCTTGCCTTTGAAAAAACTCCGGTTTCTTGTCTCATTTGCTCATTCGCGTCCAATTCTTATTTTCTCTTGTACTATATGTATTTATAGGGGGAACGGAGCTGAATCGAGAAAACAACGTGTCTCGTGCAGAAAGGCGGGCCTATACTGCCTTTCCCCGGCTGTATCTAGCATTATATATGGGCCAGCCAGAAGCGATAATGCCTCAGGCCAATAGGGACATTCCTTAATCAAATACTCAACCAGGGAAGAGGGATGAACTCCATCGGGGTTTCTTGATATCGCCCGGAGAGGCGGGCAGCATCTTGCAATTCGTGCTCCTGCAATATCAGCTGAAGCGGCTCGATTCTCTCACGGTTCCCACGACTTTGCTCTGCGTCGCCCGACCTCGTGCCAAGCCTCATGGCTTCTCGGTCACATGGTGGTATTACCTCTATTCCCGACACGCCTATATACCGTTAGTGTCAGAAGCATTCCTGATATACTGTCGAAGCATCTATCTCACATCGAGATACCTAATGTTGCCTCCCTCTCTCCGGCAGCTCTAGCCCGGACCGACGATCAGGTTGAGACACTTGAAGACATCAGACGTTATCTGAAAGAATCTTCCATATCGACCAGTAAAGGTACTACCTAGCTTTGGGACCCAAAGTGCCGTAGTAAGAGGAAGGACTCCTCATCTATGTCATTGGCCACAAATAAGCGGGCAGACTCTGGAGCTGACTCGGTGATCCTCAAGAATCTGCAATGTACTCTTCTCCTGTTGCTGAATATTCTCTACCCTCAAGCCCGTCCCTGCATTCACAGGACTTAGGCTCCTTACCGATGCAAACGGTAGCAGATATCCACCCAGTTCCTTGTACTTTGTCCAGATCACTTATCTTACCCATTTAACCTACTAGTCATGATCCGATGAAAGCAAATGATATTCCAACATCATCAGCCGCGGTTGTTGGATCAACTCCTCAGACATCGAAAGCGCCCTCGACCCATCAATCTGGATATGCCGTGCAAAATTCTCTTCTCGAACTTCCGCTTCCGACTGGCTGTGCGCAACAATTACATGCAGGGAACTCAGGCGATTCCTCTAAACCATCGGACATATCCCCTGTCACTATTCCTTCCAGGATCTCTTTCCCTGCAATAGCAGGCTCTTCAAAATCAGCTCTACGTCCCTACAAGCTCTTTGAGACGCACTTCAAACATAAGATCAGCCACAGATGAGGAAAATATATATATATATATACTGTGGCATCCAACCCTACCATATAATATCATCAATTTTACAATGTAATTGTTAAGGCGTTGTTTCCAATTGGGAAAGACTCAAAAGTTCTTTTGACGACTCTCCACCCCACTGTTATTTGTCTTCGGGAGAACAAACTTAGTACAAGACCTTTTCCGGCGATACCCTGTTTTCGTATTTTCCAACTCTATTGCCCCTGTCGGGGGCTCGTCTCATGGGAGGGTGTCAGTTATGGTTTCTTCATCCTACCATGTATCTCCCCTCGCCCTTGACACAACACTCCAAGCTGTTGTCGTGAGTATTTTTCTTACAAGGCTTTTTACTCTTTGCTATATTTACCTCCCTCCTTATTTACCAGAGTCCAGACCCGATTTTAATGTTCGTCACCCAATTGGGGTGACATCATTCGGAATGGCAAAGGCAGTGTTTTCTAGTCTCTTTTTATTATCTGATTTTTTTTGCGTTTTAACACCGGCGATTTTTCTTCTTATCATGTCCAGACGGATTATTTTAGTTGTGTTGACCTGTCTCTCTGTTTCCCTAATTGCCTCACTGATTTTTGATGGTCAACCCTTGATGACCTCCATGGGAGTGGCCACGTCCCAATTGTCTTGTCGGCCGTTGATCCTAGCCCTCATACAACCATGCCTCCCAAGTGGGACTTAAGCCAAGCCGATTGGGAGGCTTCCAAGAGGTGTCGTTCACAAGTGCCTCTTCGGGGACCTTCAATGGTGCCGACGCGGTAGTAGCGTACTTCAAATCGATTATCTACAACGCGGCTACTCAGGTCATTCCACGGAGTGTGTGAGAGCCGTCAAAAACTATAAATTAGCTCATGCCCGATTACGGTGGAACCCAACCTTGTGCAATAAGGTTGACTGAAACCGAGCTCCTTCATGGCGCCGCTATGTTTCATCAATTTCACTATGACTCCTACCGCAAAATGCTGGAAGAGGATTAACAAGATCTGGAGTCATTTTGCCGGCCATAATGCCCCAACACTCAACTTACAAGGATCCTTAGTGAATGACAGCCTTGGCCAACCATATTTTCCCGTCAGTGGTGTCAGCCGTTACAATAAGGCTTTTCTAGCCTTTAAATCACATGAACAGTATCATCATCTCAATTTTGCAACAAAATCTAACCTTCCGTATAATGCCTTATTCTCCATCCACGAGTTGCGTGCTGCATTGTCCCTTTGCAGATCCACTTCTCCTCGCCTTGACGGGATATATTTTGATATGATACGGCATCTCCATCCACACTCATTTTCTTACTTGACTTGTACAACTATATATGGGTGAGGGGTTTTACCCATCATCATGGTGAGTCAGGATTGTCCATCCCTTTGCCAAACCGGGCAGGGACGGGTGGGCGTACAGATCAGAAAAAAGAAGAAAAAACACAAAGAAAAACAAAACGGGGGTGGGGGAAGGTCATTAATCAGGGGGTGTGAGTCTAAGATTGTTAACTAAGCTGTTTACGATGAGGTTACGGGAATGGAGGCTTCATTTCAATTGCCCATCTGACAAATTAAAATTAGGAATTTCTCCTATTAATATAGATTCTACTATTTTTTTTTAGGGAAATCTTCACAATTTTATATGATTTGTACCTTTGTATAGTCAATTTGGTGGTTGAAACTGCTAATATGATTAAAAATACTGGATGTCGTACTGTTCATAAATTTGTTTTGTTAAGGTTTTTCCGGTCTTTCCTATGTAGAATGAGAGACAGTTTGTTGAGCCACGCGGGATTAAATATACACCTGCTTCATTTGGCTGATCCACGGGCTTGGTCGAAGGTAAAGATTTAAGGATAGAAAAAGGGTATTTAAATGTGGTTAGGCCTGGATAAATAACTTTGTTCACTTCCTTGAGGAGGAGAGAAAAGGGTAGGGATAGAGACTTCGTGTTACTAAATTTGTTTTTATCCTTGGGACGGTAATGAGTAGATTTTGCTTTAGATAAACTTCCATTGATCACGTGGAGGGGATAATTTAATTCAATGAAACTGCAGATTATATATGTAATCTCGTCTTCTAAAAAGCAAGTGTCACATATCTTAAGTGCTTTCAAAAACAAACCCGATGGAACGGCTCGCTTAATGTTAATATCATGATGAGAAAAGAAATGTCTATAAGAGTTAGAATGGGTTGGTTTTCGATGTACAGTGAAGCTAATTTTGTCAATGACTAACAATTTTTTTCCCCGTTTTGTGTTGCTTTGTGTTTTTTTTTCTGATCTGTACGCTATTTATAGACTTTTGTAACAATCGCATTCTCAGTATACGACTGAAGAGGGTATGATAAACTATATACCGAAACTAGTCTCGTAAATTAAACTTAAGGCTCCTATACAGTGCTTTCACTAACATATATATATATATATATATATATATATATATATATATATATATATATATATATATATATATATATATATATATATATATATATATATATATATATAATCATAACTAACTCTATAATTTAAAAAGGGGCTTTTTCTGAGTATTTGAATAATAATTTCATCTTAGTTTGGTTATGACTTATGTTTTTTATCAAAGTTTATATATATATATATATATATATATATATATATATATATATATATATATATATATATATATATATATATATATATACCAGACAATGGCTTCGCCACTCCTCCCTACGGGGGGAGCTTGCGCTTAACTACTAAGATTAAAATTTAAAAACTAAAAAAAAGCAGCCTTGTTAAATTTTAAAAAAATTTTGAACTTCACCAAATATAATAATTTTAAAAAGTAAATCTAACCTAAATTTCCTTTCAAAATATCACGTTGCTAGAATATAGTTATAGAAGAAGATATATAAAAATAAATTTTCTGAACTTCACCATTTGTAATTCTATGGGTTTTAAAAGTTCACAAAATTTCGATACTTATATTTATTTCTGAACTTCACCATTTTGTCTTTTGATATTATAAAAGAATTATTAGAAATAACTTTGATAAAAAAACATAATTCATAACCAAACTAAGAGGAAATTATTATTCAAATACACAAAAAAATCCCTTTCTTAAATTATAGTTAGTGAGATGATGATGAATTATTGCAATTTTTATTCTTGCATTAAGCAGCTTATCCTAAATTGCACTATTTAATTTTAGTATTTTATGAAAACTAGAAATTTAAACCCTTTACTATCATAGTTTCTTAGTGCCGATGGTGAGGCTAGGTCCTCGATACGTTCAAACCCAGACAAATAAAGATGCTTTTATCACAACCTTGCTTGGTTTTCACCACACCCACACACACACACACACACAAAAAAAAACAACAACACACACATATATATATATATATATATATATATATATATATATATATATATATATATATATATATATATATATATATATATATATATATATATATATATATATATATATATATATATATATATATATATATATATATATATATATATATATATATATATATATATATATATATATATATATATTCGAGTAGGGTCCCTTCTTGTGCTACGGGCCCCGCAACTCCTTAAAACGGCCCAAGATATGGGAGGTCTTTTCCCGTACTTTATTTAAAGTTTCTTAGCAACTCGATCCTCTATGGTACGTGTTGGAGACACCTACTCTGACCTGCAACCCCAAGGAAAAGGAGTGCCTCAGGGCAGCTTTTTAAGTGCTTTACGTTTAGTAATTGCGATCAATGATATCATTTCCTCTCTCCCATAGGGTGTATCGGCGACCCTGTTCTTAGATGACTTAGCACTATACTATTCCTCGCACCGCCTTCCATCATCAGCGTGTCGTCTGCAACTGACAGTCGATGCGGTCTCGAAAAGTGCACAATTTAGGGGATTCCGCTTTTTCATGAGCAAACCTAACGTAATGTATTTCCACCGGGGTAGATGGGCTCTTGTTCCGCCACCTATCTCCCTACAAGGTGTAGATATCGAGTTCGTCTCTGAGCTTCGGTTATTGGCGTAACTCTCGATCTCAAGCTATTCTGGTTACCGCACCTACACCGTCTTCGAACCGGCTATCTGCAAGCTCTAGACATTTTGAAAGTCCTCTCCCACACGTCGTGGAGCAGTGATCGTCAAACAGTGTGGTCACTGTATACTGGCCTCGTCCAATCCAATTTGGACTATGAGTGCCAAATTTATTCCTAGGCTTCCCATTCAGCCCGTAAAATGCTGGCCTCAATTCGCAAACTCGGAGTTTGTCTCTCCAGTGGATCCTTTCGCAATTCTCCAGTCAGCAGCTTTTACTGTTAGAGTGGGGTGCCCCCCTTGCCCTATCATCGACTTCAGATCTGCATGAGATACCTCTGCCGTGTAAAGCAAGCCCCTGTATTAGAGCTTTACAGATTCCATGTATGCTGCCGAGTCAACAGCGGCATTCGATAGGTTGCCGTCCTTACCCCCATCCCCTGAACCTCCGGATAGGATATCATCTCTCCGACCTGGGTGCTCGAAGGGTCCATGCCTTTCCGTCATCGCTGACCCTTAGTTTGCTTGCCCCACTCACCACAGTTTGTATCGGCATGTGGAGCCTGGACAAGTTATCCGTGGCCCCCTGCTCCCTTAAGAACCTGTTCCTAGAGCATGCGACCTCACATATACAACACTGCCCGATATACACGGATGGTTCCAAATCAGACCGTATCATGGATGTCGCAGCCACCTATTCAGGAGAATTTTAACTGTCTTTGCCGCTGGCAACTTCTATTTTTACCGCTGAACTTGTAATTCTTTTAGCTTCTAGACCTATCCAAATTTTACCTTTTAAAGATTGTTATTTTCTCCGACTCTAGTAGTGTTTTACAGGCAATTTGCTCTTGTAACGGTTCCGATTCCTTGGTCACAGAAAACTGTAACTGGCTGGTCCAGAATGCGCCCCGATATAGAATTATATTTTGTTGGGCACCTCGGGCATATAGGGATTCTGGGCCACGAGAGGGCGGATCAGCTGGCCCGCTCAGCCTACTCTGTCTCCCCAGGTAACTCCGCATTGCCTTATCGAGATTTTACTCCCCTTTTAAGATAATTTTTCTTTTCAGTTGTGGCAGGACAAATGGGATGGAATGTTCGTTTAAGTTATATAAAATCAAATAGTGTGTTCGCCCTTGGCACTAGAGACTTCAGAGACTACGTTCCATAGAGGTGGCCCTTCACCGCGTTCGTATCGGCCACACAAGACTTACCCACAGTCATCTTGTTCCGATTGATGCTCCAATCAGCCCGCGTTGTTTTTTTTTGTGGTGGGGACCAATCGGTCGCCATCTTCTACCTGTGTAGAGGAATTGCAACATAAAGCCCCCTGGAGGGCCAGGCGGACGTATACATTAAAGTCTCCCCCCCTTTCCCTTGTGGATAAAGCCGGAGAATCAAGCCACATGAGGAGACTCGTGGGAACGGTAGCCGGCGAATAACATTCTAACTGCCTACCCTGTTTGATCTCCCCGCCGCATAGGTAGTTGGAGCGACCATCTGTGTTAAGGTAACCCCTAAAGGCCCTTAAATGGCGCTCAAAAGATCCAATTACCTACGAGATCCGTAGGCACGTGGTTATATCACCAAAAAGCAGTGCCATTCAAAAGGCACGCCAAGGGTGGTGACGGTTGGTGGTCTCTCTAATTATTAACAAGCCGACTTGGGCACTTCGGTGCCAACCTCCTCACTCCTCGCTCTCCCAGATGCGGCCTCGCCCCTTTCCCCTTAGATGGGGCGGTCGTCCGCCTATAAATAAGCCCCTGAAGGTAAGAGAAAGGAATGATTATTCGGTGGGAGACGATAGAGGATCAATTCGAGAAGATCGATCCTTCAGCCAGTCAAGATTATTCGGTGAGAGACGATAGAGGATCAGTTCGAGAAGATCGATCCTTCAGCCAGTCAAGATTATTATTCGGTGGGAGACGATAGAGGATCAGTTCGAGAAGATCAATCCTTCAGCCAGTCAAGATTATTCGAGGAGAGACGATAAAGGATCAGTTCGAGAAGATCAATCCTTTCCCCCTTCCCCCCAGTGCCGAATTAACATAGAACGTCAAGTTTTGTATCGGTGCCATACCGAAGAATCCTTTACAGACTTGGAAGAAGTCTGACTAGAGGAAAGAAACCCCGCTCATACTCGGGTGATTCTCACAGCTCAAGCTCCGTAAGAGTGAGAGGAGAAGAACCAAGCCCCAACGTGGTTCCATTTGTTAAGTACGATAGACATCCCCTCGTATACCCCCCAAACTAGTCGGGCACTCGGCGTTAAAGAATAGAGACACAAATAGGCTTTGAGAGTATCCAGAAGAGGACTCTTTGAGCTAGGAGCACAATAACTCTCTTCCTCTTCTAAACGTAACAGGAGGCAAAGTAGCAATAAGAAGGAAGCATCGCCCCCGCCCCCCTTACCTCCATCCCATCTTGAAGAAATTCTACTATCGGCCACTTCAACTCTCCGAAGCGCGAGAAAAATCCTCCAGCGACATCCGGCAACCCCTGATCCCTTCTGTCATGTAAGTTAGAAAGAACATTTATATTCATATTGCGTTAGTATGAGTTTATTACGTTTTACAATTTAACAGATGTAGAAACAATTGCGCGGGAACCCAGTCATATTTACTAGTAGAAGAGTAATTTAATTTGAGGTTTAACACTAATCTAAAAGTGTCGCGATAAAATAACTAATCGTCAATTGCTTTGTTTACGTGTAGCCTATTTGTTTATTTTTGTTATGAAGAGATATTGCAATAGGCGCAGTTGCCAACCTGTTTAGCCTCGGTTAGCTTAGTAGGTGGATGTCGTAGAATGACTCCCGACGATACTATATATAACACTATTCGTTGAGGGAACTTCCTTAATTATCTTTAGAGTGCGTTTTACTGTCTGGCGGCCGATATTATGTATCTTCAAAATGCTTAAGAAGTGGAACTGAGCTCAAGGATAATAATATTGCTATCATTAATAAAATAGAGTTTTATTAATAATAACTATAAACAAAACACAAAAACGGAAAATATTGACAAACAGAATGGAAAGGGTCGTGGAGACTCGGGCTAATCCAAGGATTTAAGGGATCAAAAAAAAAGGTAAAACAAATATGGAGTTAAAGAGATGGGATGGTTCGATAAACCATTTAAAGCACAGGATAGAATTGACAAATAAGGGATCAATACTCAAAAGGTGACGCTTGGCTTACGTAACTTCATTAGGGTGCAGTGGAAGGTACTTGAAGGAATATTCGGTCCGCTGGCGAGCTCCAGCCGAAGGGGGGGGATAAAAGGATCCTGACGAGGCGTCTTGGAAAGGAGAACCGTTACTCGACGAACGGCTCGACGAACAATGGCTGTTCTACTTTGTTCTCTTCTGAACAAAGGGGGGATGAGACCCGTCTCTTGTCTACGGGCTCAAGAACAATGGCTGTTCTAATGTTGTTCTCCTTTGAACAACAGGGGGGGGGGATGAGAACCGTTTCTTGGCGAAGGGCTCAAAACGAACAATGGCTGTTCTAATGTTGTTCTCCCTTGAACAACAGGGGGGGGGGAAGAACCGTTTCTTGGCGAAGGGCTCAAAACGAACAATGGCTGTTCTAATGTTGTTCTCCCTTGAACAACAGGGGGGGATGAGAAACGTTTCTTGGCGAAGGGCTCAAAACGAACAATGGCTGTTCTAATGTTGTTCTCCTTGAACAACAGGGGGGGGGGGATGCCTTGGGGACTTGGCGTCACTAAAGGCTCGAACCTTTGGCACTCAAGGAATATTGTCCTCCTTCTGGACAAGTGATGGTGAATCTCGAGGTCGAGGTCCCTTGGCGCACAAAGGGAGAGAGGGTCGTGGTGATGTTTCGCGACGAAAATCTGGATCTCCAATCTGATCTTAGTGGTAAAGTTTCCATATAAATAGCCAGGACATCTCCTTGGCGTGGGGGAGAATGGGGTGGAAGCTTCGAGGGAACGCACAGCTGGGCCGGAGAAAAATGCCTTATCTGTCCATAAGCCTAACTCGATCAGGCGAGGTCGGCGTATGGGGGCGAACGGGGGGGACGATAACCTCCTTGTTTAAACATTGACGTCCGGTAGCTGTTGATAAGACTCCAAGCCTCGAATCGAAGATGCACGTGGGCCTCCTCGAGGTTTTAACTAATATGGGATAGGAGTTGAATTTAACACAGATTCAACTCGTTCTATCACACCCCTCCATTCCAGGGGAAGTTGTCACTTCGAAAAAAAAAGAGAGAAGGGACAACGATAGAGCTCCGTTGTAGGGAACTCGTTTTCTTGTACCAACCGTATCTTCCTGCACCTAACTATTATTACCTCAATACATGATTATTTTGATCTTTAGATTACAGGGGAAAATAACCTTTAATACAACTAAAAAAAAAAGGCATGGAACAATGAAATGATATAAACTTAGTACATACGGGACAAAATAATTTATACGTAAATTAATAAGAACAAATATATATACATCAAAAAAAAATTAGACATTGAGCGTTACAAAATTCAGACATATACATTAATTAATTATATTACAAAAGAATCTTAAATTAAGTCGTACAAGACGGTATATACCTACATGGAGATACTAATCCTATGAATACAATTGTTCTACGCTATTCGGTAACGCATTCCTACTGAGTGCGTCAGCGACCTGGTTATCGGAACCTTTGATATAATTTATTTTAAATTGATACTCTTGCAAGAGTAAACTCCAGCGCATGATGCGGCCGTTTGAGTGTCTCAAATTCCTAATATAGGCTAACGGACGGTGGTCGGTTCCTATTTGAAAATCTTTACATATCAAGTACAGCTTGAATTTGTCTATGACCCAGATAATTGATAGAGCTATCTTTTCTCTAGTGGCATATCTCTCTCCGCGTGGTATTAATTGACGACTAGCATATGCAACTGGATGACTCGTTCTGTCATCCACGTATTGAAGGAGTACACCTCCAATGCCCTCGTTGATCACGTCGGTCTTAACCCCAAAGGATTTTTCCGGGTTGGGCAACTTAAAAATGGGGCAGAAATGAACTTACTTTTGAGCTGATTAAAATGGGAAACAGCGACATCATTCCAACGTAAACGATCGGGGAAATTCTTTTCCTGAAGGGGGCATAGGGGGGCCAAAATTGCAGCGAAATTCGGAACAAATCGCTGATAGGGAGAAGCTGATCCTAGGATCGATCTTAATGGCTTCTTTGTAATCGGGAGGGGCATGTCGGCGATTGCCTTAATCTTGTTCTCTTGGGGACCTAACTGGCTTGGTCCTATTTTGAAACCCGAATATTTAATGGGTTCGTGAGCAAAATAGTATTTGCTGGGGCCAATGGTGAGGCCATTTTCACGCAGTTGCTCGAAAAGAGCTAATAGGGCGGGTAAATGGTGATTCCATTTAATTAGTTCTTGTATCTGACTCTTCTGACGTGGTGTCAGCTGCGCGTCACTTTTCAGGTCAGAGGGTTCCAAAGACTCGCCTGGTAGGGAATGAGGAGGGTAATCGGCATCAGGTTGGATGCACACTGTCTGGATTACCTTAAGGGACTCCGCGGGGCAATCCTCTTCAAGCGCCGATGCTTCGTCCAGTTCTACGAAGGTATCTCCATGGGCGCGTTGGGGTTTCTTTTTTTCTTGGGGTCCAGGGACAGTCTCCGTGTCCTTGTCTGGGGCCTTATCACCTAAGGGTTTTAGTGAATCACATTCCTCTTTTTCCGTCCTAAAGTCCTGGTTAGGGGTCTCCGAGAAATCGGACGGTATCGGGGTTCTGATGGGGACGGGCTCCTGGGCTTCTTTCTTATCTCGGCCTTGAGGAAGGGCGGCCTGAAACACAGGGTCGAAACTTACTTGGGGGCTCTTTCCTATAAGTACGGAACAGAATTTTATTGGTGCTACAATGACTTCAGCCCAGCCATTATAATATTGACACTGCAGGTAACATCTAGCGACGGGGAATCTGTTCGCCCGCCCAAGGTAGTCACGTAGCACCGCAAATTTTTCGTGGTTAGAGGCCACTGGGAGGAGTTCGTCGGACACGATGAAGCATGTACATCCTGTGTCCCTGACGAGAGTCGATACTCGACAGCTGTCCACGCTGCCCTCCTCATATTTCAAAGTTCCCGCTGAACTTTTATCAAAAAAAAAATTTACCTGGTGGCCTGACGGATGGGGAGAAGTTTCTGCTTGGGTCTGCACCACCGGGGGAGCCAGGGTTGCATTAATCTGGTGAACTTGGTGGGCTGGTCCGCTTTTAAGCCTAGAATTTTTGGGGCAATTCCAGCTCATGTGGTTTTCTACACCACAGGTGAAGCATATGGTTGGTCGCTTCGGGAAGAGAGATGGAGGAGAAGTCTTAACGGGAGGTTTGGAGTCCCGTTGTTGGTTTTGGGGAAAGAAGTTTTGGGGTTTTACGGGGCTCGGAAACTTTGTCAGCTTCCCTGGGAAGGAGCGCGAGTCCGTCCTTCTTTCTTCTCGTTGGATTTTTTTTTCTCGTTCTTCTCGTCGGATTACTCTTTCCCTTTCTATTACTTCCATTTTTCTTTGAAATTCTGCTTCAATCCGAGCTAATTCAATCTGATGGTCAGCTTGTCTTATCCGTTCCTCTCTTTCTCTTTCTTCCTTTTTTCTTTGCTCCTCTAGAATGTACTCAGTTAGTTCTTTTCCGGAAAGTCCACAGGACTCTCCTTGCGCTTTAAAGATTTCGAACGGAGTCATCTTTGCACTTGGGGGGCACTAGTCAACCAACTAAAATTCCTTGCAACAAGAATTATGCCTCTATAGAATTAGCCTACCTAAATATGGGCACTGACCTATTCGTACTTGGTTTCTTACTCTAAATAACCACTGACTAAAATCACAAAAAACACAAACAAATTATTATAACCGTTCCTTGAGCTACTCCAGCTTCTTAAGTTTAAAAAAAAAGGGGATAGCAATCGTTAAAACAAAAGGGAACTACTATATTCTATTATTATAACGAATAACACTATGCTTTACTCGACTGAGACCAGTGTTTGCAAAGATATAGCGTTAAACCTTACACACCTGATACCAAATTAAATAGTATATATATATATATATATGTCGTAGAATGACTCCCGACGATACTATATATAACACTATTCGTTGAGGGAACTTCCTTAATTATCTTTAGAATGCGTTTTACTGTCTGGCGGCCGATATTATGTATCTTCAAAATGCTTAAGAAGTGGAACTGAGCTCAAGGATAATAATATTGCTATCATTAATAAAATAGAGTTTTATTAATAATAACTATAAACAAAACACAAAAACGGAAAATATTGACAAACAGAATGGAAAGGGTCGTGGAGACTCGGGCTAATCCAAGGATTTAAGGGATCAAAAAAAAAGGTAAAACAAATATGGAGTTAAAGAGATGGGATGGTTCGATAAACCATTTAAAGCACAGGATAGAATTGACAAATAAGGGATCAATACTCAAAAGGTGACGCTTGGCTTACGTAACTTCATTAGGGTGCAGTGGAAGGTACTTGAAGGAATATTCGGTCCGCTGGCGAGCTCCAGCCGAAGGGGGGGGATAAAAGGATCCTGACGAGGCGTCTTGGAAAGGAGAACCGTTACTCGACGAACAATGGCTGTTCTACTTTGTTCTCTTCTGAACAAAGGGGGAATGAGACCCGTCTCTTGTCTACGGGCTCAAGAACAATGGCTGTTCTAATGTTGTTCTCCTTTGAACAACAGGGGGGTGGATGAGAACCGTTTCTTGGCGAAGGGCTCAAAACGAACAATGGCTGTTCTAATGTTGTTCTCCCTTGAACAACAGGGGGGGGGGAAGAACCGTTTCTTTGCGAAGGGCTCAAAACGAACAATGGCTGTTCTAATGTTGTTCTCCCTTGAACAACAGGGGGGGATGAGAACCGTTTCTTGGCGAAGGGCTCAAAACGAACAATGGCTGTTCTAATGTTGTTCTCCTTGAACAACAGGGGGGGGGGATGCCTTGGGGACTTGGCGTCACTAAAGGCTCGAACCTTTGGCACTCAAGGAATATTGTCCTCCTTCTGGACAAGTGATGGTGAATCTCGAGGTCGAGGTCCCTTGGCGCACAAAGGGAGAGAGGGTCGTGGTGATGTTTCGCGACGAAAATCTGGATCTCCAATCTGATCTTAGTGGTAAAGTTTCCATATAAATAGCCAGGACATCTCCTTGGCGTGGGGGAGAATGGGGTGGAAGCTTCGAGGGAACGCACATCTGGGCCGGAGAAAAATGCCTTATCTGTCCATAAGCCTAACTCGATCAGGCGAGGTCGGCGTATGGGGGCGAACGGGGGGGACGATAACCTCCTTGTTTAAACATTGACGTCCGGTAGCTGTTGATAAGACTCCAAGCCTCGAATCGAAGATGCACGTGGGCCTCCTCGAGGTTTTAACTAATATGGGATAGGAGTTGAATTTAACACAGATTCAACTCGTTCTATCACAGTGGATATAAATGTGTTTATTGTTTTTTTCAGTTAATTGTTAAATTTAAAATATATGCTTATTTTGGGATAATTCCTGGGTGTTTCGCTATATCCTTACGTGTTGGAGACGACTCTTTCTTAAAACAACAAAAATAGCATTCTTCGACAAAAGTATTTCTCGACAAAAGATATTCTTCGACAACTAGAATACCCTCATTTCGCCACTCTCCGGTCGTCCCGTTTCCCGACCCTCCTAACTATCCCTCACCTCTCCCGCCTTAGTTTCATTCTGGCCTAGGAATCTTTTAAACCATTTTTAATATTTTGAATTTTTTATAACTAATTTCTTCCTTTTATTTGCGCTGCCTCTTAGAAATCGCTTGGATTGGGCAGCTGCCCAACTGGTTCCTTACCAAACCTTTTTGCCTTTTTCGCTAATTTAAAACTGCTTAGCCTGGACAGGTCATTTGTTAATTAGCCCCTGTTGCTTCTATGTTGTAGATTTGCTTTTCTAACTAGACTTCGTATGGTTAGCTTTTCCCCTCTTCCTTTTCTTTCAGTTTTTATTTAAGTTTTCTTCTACATTTGAGAATTTTTATGAGTTACAAAATACGATGCAAGGGAAAATGCGTTGGCTTGGCAGATGGTTACTTTGGAACAGAGATTGATTGGTTTCCCAAATTATTAAAATTAAGGCAATTTTTGGTATATTTGGAGCTTTTATCAATCGAAGTTCTTTATAAGAGATCAGAAAATAAATGATTATTGAATGTTTTGGATAAAAAAAAAATACAAATATTCAGAAAATGCATTAAAATTAATTTACCTCTTTTTGTATTCGTTTCGTAAATACGAGCAAATTTAGATTTTAAAAATTTGCTCTGAGGATAGTTTTTACTGAATATTTAAAAAATTCCTTAAATTTTTTTCTTGTTTCCAGGCCTAGAAAATGAGGATGGAAATAAAAAACACCCTAATTATTAGGAGACATGTACTGGAAACATTTCTAAAAAAATATTTTTAGCCCAAAACCCCGTTGCTAGAGCCAGATAGGCCGTACACCACAGACCTAAGGGCTGTCTGCGAAGTATAAGCCCCTCCTGTAAGTCGTGGCGAAGCTGCTCCTCTTGTCTTATTTAAAAAAAAAAAAAATAGTAGGCTCTAAACTTTTGTCCACGACTGTAGACCTTCCTAATGGCAATTAATTTAAGAATTTATAGCCTTTTATTTGCCTTATAGGCTCATGTGGCTTAAGTTGATGTTAAAACTAAGAGAACAAGTATGTACTGCCAGCAATAGAGGCGATCAAATAATGTCAAAATATCGGTTCAGTTAAAATTTTAAAAAACAAAAGAAATCACTAACATGCGAACAGGCAAGGTCCTCCATGTAAAATAAGCGTGAACATGGCTCGGATAAAAATAAGGAAGTAAACTATGATTAAAATAAAGGGCGGTAAGAGATATCTAGGGTGTTAGATTTGGGAGAAAATGCCAGCGTCTTCAAGGAATCGTACTAAGTTGGGCATACCATGGAAATCTCCGAGAATAGAAGAAAGGGTAGGGTGAGGACCGAAGTACTTCTTTCCATAGGTAGGGTATCGCCGGCAACTGAGTAAGATGTGGTGTACTGAGATATGAGAATGAAAAGTCTCGCCAGAATGGAGTTTCCCACTGACCATTACGTGTCCGTGGGTGAGGCGATAGTTGTCGATTCACAGGCGGCAAACCATAACTTCATGACGTCTGGTGAGGGAGTAAGATGATGGCTACGGGGAAATATTTTTCTGAAGTTGGAGTAGGTGAGGGTGTTCATAAGAGTTACAGTATCGCTCCAATTTTTCTCTAACCAATATACGGATGAGAGGGAAGTAGTCTCGGTTGAAGATGGCCGCTTCATTTTCCTGGATGTTTGTGTCCGGGCAGTCAATAGAAAGATAAGGAGCAAGAGCGTCCGGTCAAGGTGTATAGTTCCAATATCTCTATGGCTAGAGGGTGGGAGGGGACAATCATTCAAGGGAAACGAGCGCGCTCTTACAGTCTGAAAATATAGTATATGACCCTGGGTGTTCAAGGCAGAGGTCGCGTATTGCTATTTTGATTGCTGCGAGTTCTGCTAACAACAACTGTTGTGCAAGGTCGGTGGACCGTAAGCTATGAGACGGGAGGACCACCGCACTTACAGTACCGGCATCCGTTTTCGACTCATCAGTATAAATATATTGTTTCAGTGTGGTGAGTATCTATGTGCTCTGAGGAACATGGGAGTTTAGAGCTGCGGTTGGTATCCGACCTTTAGGGCGCCTCAGGAAAGGGTCGCAAAACTGAGCACTCCTGCGAGTCGATAGGGGGTAACGTAGGTGCTTTTTCCAGAGTGACAGAGGTGTCAAAGCTAAAGTTTTTCTAAAGGTTGTGCTATACGCAGGGTGTATGAATAGAAGGTGCGATAGTTAATCTACGGTCGAGGCTCCATGAAGCAGAATTCGCGCGAGTTTAGATCGCAAACGGAGGGATCTGATGTAGGATCGGAGGCAATGTTCATCAGGGCGAGAAGAGATTTATTTTTTAAGGAGCCCATCTAGCGACTGCCTACCTGGGCAAAAGTCGCCGTAATCACTCTACTGCATAATACTAGGCTAAATTAAAAAAAAATGCAAAGACAAAATAACAAAAAAAAAGCAAAGAAAAATCTAAAAAATAAGCAAAAAAAGCCAAGAAGGAAACACGCTCCACCGTCGGGGTGTGTGTGAGGGGGGGAGGGAGGCCTGCCTCTTCGAAGCACATGAAAATGAGACCTTCTACAAAGTAGCATCAAATAAAATGGAGGCCAGCTTCCTCCAAAAAGTCAAATAGTCCCTAAGTCTCTGTAAACGAACCCATCCCGAGTACAAGGGACAAACGTTAGCGACCCCGCTGATACTAGGACAGGTAACGTAGGCAAATGATATTCAGCAATAATGTTCCGAATAGTCTGAGGAACAACGCAGTCGTCGCAATAATGTGAGGGATATGCGCTCCAACAAATGGTCGTCTGTCACGAGAAGTGGGCACAATTCTTAGACGACAGAAAATCACCCGAAACCGTCATGGCATTGGGGGCTAGGCCCATGGTAACAGTCGCGGAGCAATGGCACGCAACTTTAAATTCTCATATCTTCTTTGCCAAGCAGTCCGAAGAGCCCCCCTGCTTCCTATCTTGTAGGCTGTGGCTCTGGTCAGGTTGCACAGTCCTCGGTCTCTATGGCGCCATAATCGGTGCGCTCATTCCCCGCAATTCCCACATGTCTAGGAACCTAGCAGAGGTTAATTTTGACATTCACCAGGCTCGCGGCGACTGGTATCACGGATAACGTGAACTAGGGGGTGTGAATAGTGTAATGCCCCGAGAGCATTCAAGGAGCTTTGCGAGTCGCTATAGATTATAATCAAGTTTCCGAACCGGGCAAGATGAGTTATCTCCCGTACCGAGTTGTGTATTGCAAACAACTCGGCCATGAAGACGGACTCAACGCCTGGAGGCCAGCTCAGTTAAAATAGTTAACTAGGAAACTTCTTGTGGCAGACAAGGTGCGAGCCACCACAGTTAAGGCAGTAAGTCTCTTTTGTGCTATCTGAAGCATAGTGTCTCAATTGTCTAAATAGAAAACACAGATTCCCGGTGTTCTTATTATATTTTACGGATTGAGCGAGTGAGGTAGGTTGGTTGGTTGGTTGGTTGGTTGGTTGGTTGGTTGGTTGGTTGGTTGGTGAAGACGTCTATGATACCAGAAGCGATAAACTTCTGTGGTATCAGGTCCAGGGAAGAGGTTATCCACTAGGACCGTGCAGGCCCCCCGACATTAAATACATTTTTGTCTTTGAGAGGACGACCTTGAAGTACACCTTTCAAGAGTAATTCTCTCAATACTCAACATTACCTCACTCGTGCCTGAGGGAATCCAATCCCGCCGTTGAGATTACTTCTCCCGTGCAGCAAGATCATCTCGCCCCGAAGAATCCGAGCTTTGGCTCCCCCCCCCTCCCTCCGTCCCGCTCCCTTCATCAAGAGTCAAGTCTACAAGGTAAAAGCAATTCGACCTTTTATACTCCATCACAAAGATTATCCCCTATTGTCATAGTTTTTTTTCTGACCGAGTTTTAAGTATTTATCTCCCCCCCCCCCCTCAGATTGTTGCTTTAGTCATTGAGTCATTATTTCCTTTTGAGCCCGAAATATATTCTCAATTTATCCCTATGTACACGTTTCCATATTTATCTTGTTTTTGTTATTAAACCTTTAATTGGGGTTTTAATCTTTTAATAACTTCGAATGAAACTTTGCCTTTAAAGAACCCCCAGCCAACGAATACGCACTCTTATAGATTTAGTCGCTCTAAACTTCCGGAACCCAAGGAGGACACTCTGTCCCACCTCATTAGCTTGGTACAGCCGATCATCTCTCTGCCGCCTGCCACGTAAGTGTAATTGCCCTCACAGCTGCCAAGGTATACACTTACGATACCATAATGCGACTGGCCGAGATTTTTAGAGAGCCGATAGAATGGAGTCCAAACAGGCGTTGGGAGCATGACTATAGTGGCTCGGACTATTATCTCTGAACGGGCGTTAGTAATTGAGATGTCAGCAGATTTGGCGAAAATTTCTTTGGGAGTTGTATGTATGAGAGCTATAGATCTTTTATGTTTCTGGAACATGTATTGAGATATAGAGAGACCAAGAAGAGGGAGCTAGGATGCTATGTATGTTTGTCGTGCAGTTTCGGGGAAGGTTGGGGTGCTGTTGAGCACTAGAGATTTGAACAATATTGCGAGAGTGCAACCTCAAATTGGTTACTGCAACGATTTCCATTTGAGTGAGAGATAGGCTGCCGCGTAGGTCTCGAACTCGCCTGGTGCGAAGAGAAGTCCATAATCGTACCCAGTGTGACAGTAAGGGTAGGGTGATGGAGTTTTAAGTTTTCATAAATGAGCGTAGGGACAGTCCCTTTTATCATGGAATGCAAACGCTAATCTCCCAGCACAGTAGCCCGCTCTACGAAGGGTGAATACGAGGCTGGCTAAGCTAGCGCCTTTAGGGACCCCTCCTCCCGCCCGGTGGCCAAGCAGTACATTAGAATAGCGGCTCCACTTTAAGAGCGCGTAAAATTAGTAGCCAAGGAAGGTGTGGGCGAGTCAGGTTAAAACCCATACTGGAGCTCGTGGGGAAAGGGGCGTTGCCCCTCTCCCCACAGCCTCGGTCCGGGATGACTAGAGAGGAAGCTAGTCGGTGTCTACCCTGCGAGATTAGAAGCCAACCAGAGAAGGTTATGGGAGGTTTAGGGAAAGTGAGCAATCAGGGTAAGAAGAGCGCGTCAGAAAGAAGCGAATCTGGGTCCGGACGAAGCGCATAGGCCCGTCAGCACGGCGGCCAGGGAAACAAATCGCTGTGCCTCTTACAAGATCTCACTCCGTGCCATACTTCCCGAAAAATACGCCCCTTAGCCATATTTGATTGCCCTGAAAATTCTTCGGACATCCATCCGATTTAAAAAGTATGGGTAATAACCAAATGTAGGATTCAGAAGAGCTACTCCGCAGAAGCTAAATACCGTTATAATTATTATTACCTGGTACCATTACGACGAAATGTCCAAGTGTTCAAACTTGCTTGCTTCTAAGCCAAATCGTCTAAAAATGCTTACTAAGACAAATGTTTTTCATATGTCTTATTAAATGTATTATTTGCTGTATCATGGGTGTGTATTTTTAGAATAAACATACCCATCAGTATCCTGCCTCATTCCCACACTTGGCAAAAATCCTCCCTCGTTACAACTGATCACGGTCCAGATATAGGTTGTTTTGTCAGGGGGTGGGGGGGGGGCTATGAAGTGTCCAATTTAAGCTTTAATTCGTCCATTTTCTTCCCATTTCCTCTCGTAATATCCTATCCTGGTCACTAGTCTTAGTCAGAACTTCATTGGATCCTCGAGTTTTGTATTTCTGATACGTTTTGGGATATTCTAAGTAGAGAAGTTCATCCCTTGATAAAATTGCAGAGCTTTTATCCAGCCTCCGATCATAATTCTGTTTTTCCTACACAGTAGCCAGGGTAAAAATTTTACCCAGGAAAATAATCTGAAAGTACGTCTAAAGCTTAAGTATGTAGTTAAATGTAGCAAAATAGTTATTTTTACGCACAGCCCAAAACTAATTTAGTAGATAATTGATAAAGATTTATTTATAAAAAAATACGCAGTTTATCTCGCGGCATGGGACAAAAAGTTAAGTTTAATAGTTAGACAATTTAAAAAATAAATGAACCAAGAAAATATACCTAGACAAGTGCCTCATTTGCCTCAATGTAGCTAGGGCCTAGTTTTCTGCTTATTTCCTTTCTCGTGTCATGATGCAATAGTTCTAAGTAATCATCCTTTCACTCGTCCTAAATTTAATCTTCAATTCTAATTACCATCTTCTGAAGTTTCATGCAAGATTATCTTGTGATAATTCTAAGTCTCGACATTATCTCTACCCGATAGGAAAAAAATTACTATATCTATATGAAGGAGGCTTAAATATCCTGAAGTCCCATGCACCGCTTTAAGAGTTTAGGGGATATTTTGCAATTTGAATTTTCTACAGAGAGAGCGAAGCTTGAGTAACTATGTTAACAGACGGCTGAATATGTGGCAAGAGTATGTAACTACACATGTTCAACTCTTCACAGTTATTTTTAAAGTCTGCAGATGATATTTACAATGGCTTCGGGCAACAGAATGTTATAATTAAAATTTGCAGTATTCGAACAGGAACTTATCTAAGTTTCCCACCAACTAAAATACAGCAATGCCTTTGGAGCATGTGTGTGCCAAATTGGTGCATAAGACCACCTGGAAGATGCGACAAGAAGCCTCAAAGAAAGGTCCGTACTGAAAGAAATCTTTTCTCGCAATTTTATTGAGACCAAATATTCTTCGCAGTAAGGACTTACAATACTTAGATAACATAATATTAAAAGAGTTAATCGTGGTAGTTAATCAGATGCCTACCCAGATTCCAGTTACTTCTGAGCACCTAAGTTATGGTTTCGACTAATCAAGATTTGAAATTAAAAGAGTTAGGAATAGGAAAATTGAAACTAATTAATTCGATTAGGATACAATTTTCAGGGCATGAGAGCGTTCATATAAGATGAAAATTATTACGGGCAATACAAATAGGAGGAGAAACAAAACCTTTAGCATTTTTAGCGATGATATATTTTCTCTTTCATGTTGGTTCCTGCGAAAAAAAAGTAGTTCAATAGAAGCTTCTGCAGAAATGAGTGAAATATCTCACTGAAGGATAAGCACCATTTTTACCTTGCTTTAGCTGAAGCAGATTTCGAAAATCTTGCCCATATAATGACGGAGAGCAACTCTACCAAATACCTATAATGAAAAATAATATAATCCGTTTCTACTTCGATACCCGATATTAGAATTGATTTATCATTTATCCTTCCACGTTAGTCTTCTAACGTCGCGGCACCGGGTTCGATCTCGGCATGAACGGACACAAAGGTGAGCGCACGTAGAGATCTGGCTACCAATGGCTAGACGCGCTCTGCTTATCCTCCCTACTGGGTTAAGTAGATCTTTTACTTCACACACACCCACCCCCACCCACCCTGCCGATGGGTATCTATGTCCACATATTTCTGACGTACGTTGTTATCAAAACATTTCCTGGTACACTGCCTCAGGCTCAAGGACGATTGTCATACTGACCTTTATGTATATTATTATCCATTCGGGATCCGCGATGGCGAACTACTACCACTCCTAGTTACTACGCTTCGGATGAATGGCGTGAAACGCCTTAAAAATAAGAGCTAAACAACGTCTCTAAGGGGAGAGGGAGAACTGTGCATACCATGCTCGTTTTCGGAAAAGGGTGGAATATTTATCTTCATTCAGGGTTGGATCTTCATGAATGCGGACATAAATGATTAGCAAATGTACAGCATTCCACATTCCATAGCACAATGTGCAACCGAAGTGCACACACCAAATGCATTTTATAAAGAGGGTGTCTGCAAAATAAAAAACCAAAATGTGAGGAACCTCTAAAAATTATTTGAAGCCATTACAATTTTTAAGCAAAAATTACCTGCAGCATCTAAGCGAAAAGCTGTAACAAAGGTCAACGTAGCTGGTACCGATATCAGGACCTGAGGGGAAGGCAAAATATCAATTGTAGATTCTTTTAAACAACCTAGGCTGCTCATCTAGTAACTAGATGCAAGGTCAGTTGCCGACTTTATAATCTAGCCTGTTTAGAATACTCATTTTAATTTTAAAAAAAATAAAAGCATCACCAAGAAAAGAAAACTACAAAAGGATGCACAGGTGTCGGAGCGAGGCCAGCTCCCTCGAACATAAGCGTGCGCCCAACACCAGAGCGCTAAATACTATGGAGAGGAACGCCTCCTCGCGAAACTACAAACACAATCTATAGTACAAAAACCTGTCCCAAGTACAAGGGAAAAACGGTAGAGGCCCAGGTACTGGGACAAGTAACTCGACCGAACCTACCACGGAGAATAGGGGGCCCATGCAGACTTCTAGTAAATGCGGCCAGTACCGTAAGATGACCCAATTCAGACGCGACAAAACTAAACGAAACCGTAAATTATTTTTTTTTTAAGGCGCTCATCTGGAGAGTGGTACCAAGGGTACAAGTCCCATTAAAAATCATTAAGCATATTTTTAGGCTCCAGAACAAAACAACAGCAGGGAAGAAAGAATCACTCCGAGGTAGAGGGAGGGCGGGCCTCCCCCCAGTGTCGGAGCATGCGACCAAACCAAAGATTAAAATGAAATTGAGACCCGCCTCCACGAAGAAGTCGAAGACTCCACATGTCTATCCACGACCTCGTCTCAAGTACAATGGACAAAAGGTGGAGACCTCGCTTGTCGCGGTACTGGGAATGTTAATGAGAGCGAAGATCACCACGACTATGACATTCTTTTTTTTTTCAATTGTCAGAGCCCATCTGCCGACTGCCTACTAGGGCAAAAGTAGCCGTACTCACGCTACAGCCAACTACTAGGCAAGAGTAAAGAACAAATAACATAGAAATAACAAAAATGAAAAAGCAAAAAGGCAACAAAGGAGAAGCGCGCCCGCGTTAGGGGTAGGCCCGCCTCCCCGGGCGCAGGAATATGCGACCTACAACAAAGTCAAATAAAGTGGGGAAAGTCAGCCTCCTCCAAAAAGTTGTATAGTCCACAAGTCTGTGTGCACGAATCCACGAATCAGTCCCGAGCACAAGGGAAAAGCGGCAGCTAACCGCCCGCTCGTCCCGGTACCGGAAAAGGAAACGTACGCGCAGATCACCCAGACTGACATTCAATAAGAATGTGCCGAACAGTCTGAGGGACAACGCAGTAGTCTCAATAAGGCGCAGGCGAGCGCTCCATCAAATGCCAGTGCGTCCCGAGTGTGTGTCCAATTCGGAGAAGACAGAAAGCAGCCTGAAACAGTCGCAGCATTAGGGAGTAGGTCTATGGGAACAGTTACCGCGCAATGGTACTATCATTAAGTTAACCTCGACAGTCTCCCATCTTCTTTGCCAAGCAGGCCGGAGAACTGCCCGTATTCCTGCCATGTAATTGGTGCGTGGAAGAGCGAAACGCTGGTCTGGTCGCCCAGTCATAGCACTCTTTGGCGCCCTCATCGGGGTGCTCAGTGCCTTCAATTCCTCCATGTCCAGGAACCTAGCAGAATATGTTATAGACATTCGCCAGATTCGTCAAAACCGTGGTGTCACGGATATCTAGAACCAGTGGATGCGTAGATTCTAATGCCCCGAGAGCACTCAGAGCGCATTGTTAGTCGCTATAAATCCCAATCCGGTCAGCGAACCGGGCACATCGAGTTATCTTCCTTACAGAGTGGTGTATTGCAACCAGCTCGACGGCCGTGAAGACAGACAAAGCCCCTAACAGAGCCCCTCTGACTTCAAACAGAAGGGATACGGTGTGGAAACCGACTCACTCTTAGGATTTGGAGCCATCTTTAGACACTGCCACAGTTCCAGCGTAACATGAAGTGCTCGAAAAAGACCAAACGCAATGTGCCCTGCGCTGTAGAAGATTTGGGAGCAGAGGCCTGGTGAGTGGCGACAAATATTCAAAGGTGGGAACCTCCAGGATGGCATCTTGGGTAGAACCAGGGGCGCCACCGGCCCGAGGGCTATAACGTCTCTGAGGGATAGGAACCGTAAAAATCAGTTGCGGATGCAGTGAGCTGTTTGCGACTGAGGGAGGTGCCTGGTTTGCGCGTATAGGCGAATAATACACTATGCACGGCGCAGAGCGAGTGGCATATCCCCAGCATCAACAATTGGCTCTCAATGACGGGTTGCCAAAAAAAATTGAAAACCACGGGTTTTATCGTTGTTTTTTTAAAACAAACGCTACAAGCATTAGAATAACGTAGAAAATAATAGCCATCTCTATTTTTATAATATTAATTTATTAGTTTAATTATATTAGAGTAAAACAGATCACAGTAACAGATAACTGATCGAGAATTATGGGTACCCAAGATAGCTATAAGGTGTAGAAGGAGAAATGAATGAGTCAGTATCAGATAAATAACCTTAATTTGATACACGTTAAAATTATAAACATTCATTTTGAATCAAATAATGCTAACAAGTAGTTTTCAAATTTCACTTGACGCCCCCCCCCCCAAAAAAAAAACCCGATAGTAAAAACAGTTTTTTATTTACCATCTCTGCTCAATGGGGGACGTGCAAAAGGCACCGGTAGCTAGGCGAAGAAAGGTGTGAGGGATCGAGTCCACATTCCATAGTCCAGTTTCGAACGAACAATGGATCGATAAAAAAGTAAGAAAGTAGCCCTTTCAGGGCCCCGAGGAGCTGAACGTCAGTAGTATTGTGAGGTGTACCCCGAGTCTCCCAATTAGGAAGCAATCTCCGGCAGCGGGGGGAGGTCCCCCCTCACCCCGGTGCAGGAGCGTGCAACCTACAAAGAAAACAATAACAAACAAAAATAAAAATAGAACCTTCTTAAATAAAGGGGAGAAACCCGGCCTCCCCCCAAAAGTCAACAAGTACTCAAGTCAATGTGCACGAACTCGTCCCGAGTACAAGGGAGAGGCGGTAGCGAACCCGCCCATCCCGGTACCGGGACAGGTATCGTGCGCGAAGATCACCCAGACTGGGATATTCCACAAGAATGTGCCGAACAGTCTGGGGGACGACGCAGTCGTTGCAATAGGGCGCAGTTGAGCACTCCATCAAATAGCGATGCGTCACACGAGTGTGTCCGATTCGGAGACGACAGATAGCAACCTGAAGCCGCCGCGGCATTGGGGGATAGGTCCATGGGAACAGTCGCGGCGCAATGGCACGCAACTTTAAGTTCCCTTCGACCGTCTCCCATCTTCTTTGCCAAGCAGTCCGAAGAAATGCCCGTATTCCTGCCATGTAGTCAGTGTGAGGAAGAGCGAAACGCTGGTCCGGTCGCAGAGTCCTCGCGGACTCTTTGGCGACCTCATTCCCAACAATTCCTACATGTCCAGGAACCCAGCAGAAGATAATCTCGACATCTGCCTGGCTCGCCAAAACCGTGGCGTCACGGATATCGCGAACCAGGGGATGCGGAGATTCCAATGCCCCGAGAGCACTCAGGGTGCTTTGTGAGTCCTTATAGATCACAATCCGGTCTCCGAGCCGGGCACGTTGCGTAATCTCCCGTACCGAGTGGTGTATTGCCACCAGCTCAGCCGTGAAGACAGACGCAGCGCCTGGCAGAGCCCCGCTGACTGCAAACAGAGGAGATACGGCGTGGAAGACGACCCCCTTTTGGGACTTGGAGCCATCCGTATACACTGGCACGGTTCCAGCGTGACACGAGGTGTGTTCCAAAAAGGTCGAACGCAATAATCCCTGCGCCGTACAAACTTTGGGAGAAGAGGCGTGGCGACAAATAGCCAAATGTGGTAACCTCCAGGGTGGCTTTCTGGGCAGAACCAGGGGCACCACCGGCCCGAGAGCTATATCTAGCTATCGAAGGAGTTTCCTGGCCCTAAACCCAAAGAGCTTAGGGTATGTCTGGCGTCTCTCGGTGGCATAGGCACCGTCGAGATCAGCTGCGGATGCAGTGAGAGCTGTTGGAGACTGAGGGAGGCGCAGGGCTCGCGCGTACAGGCGAGTGATGCACTGCACGTGGCGCAGAGCGAGTGGCATCTCCCCAGCATCGACAAACAGGATCTCAATGAGAGAAGTGCGGAAGGCACCGGTCGCAAGGCGAAGGCCGGTGTGGTGGATCGAATCCACCTTCCGCAATAAACGCTCGGCTGCGGATGCATAAAACTCGCATCCGTAGTCGAGCTTCGAACGAACAAAGGATCGGTAAAAAAGTAAGGCAGTAGCCCTATCAGCACCCCAAGCGCTGAACGTCACGGAACGGAGAATATCCATGGTGCGGGTACAAGAGACCCTAAGGCTGCAAATATGAGCATCTCAGGTGAGGCGTCGGTCAAATACAAGACCAAGGAAACGGTGCGATTCAACCACTTCCAGGCGTACCCCATTAAGAAACAAGTCTGGGTCAGGGTGGAGCCGTGGATGGCGGCAGAAGTGTACCACCTTAGTCTTGGCCAAGGAAAACCGAAACCTGTGCGATTCGGCATAGCGAGAGACGTGGTTCAATGCCTGTTGGAGTCGACGCTCCAGAGTTGGCATCTGGGCCTCGCCAAAAGAGATTGAAAGGTCGTCCACGTAGAGCAGAGCGAGAACATGTTCCGGCAGCACCGAGGTGATGCCTTTGATGCTCAGGGCAAAGAGTGCGACACTGAGTACACTTCCCTGCGAGAAAATGGCCTCCGCTGTCCAGGAAAAAACTAGTCTAACATTTACCAATTTCTCCATCAACTTGCCCTCGCAAGAGGTTAGAGAGATGGGGCGGAAACCAGTCCGAGTAGAGTGATCTCTCCCCGATTCGCCAGAGTTCTGAGAGAAGACCCTCCACCCAGATCCTTTTGAATAAATCTAACAGAAAGGCCATGCCTTGCTCACCCAGGTGTCAAGGCAAGGCGTACGGAACATCGTCCGGACCATGGGCGGTGTCCACGAACGAAGCAAGAGCGGAGCGCAACTCACTCCAAGGAAACTTGTCGTTGAAGGGTTCTCCGCCTCTGGAGTTAAAGTCCAGCCAGCGGCCTTCCGTGACCTGACGACGTGCATTGAATGCTGGCGGAACAGCATCCCGGGTAGAGAATGCGGAAAAAGCGGGCGCGAAGGATTCCGCCACGGAGGCGGGGTCCGAGATTGCGGTCACATTCTCCTGGAGAACGGGAGGGGGGTTCTGCGAGAACATGCCCCGAATCCTTTTGACTCACCTCCACACCTCTGCTAAAGGGGTCTTCCCGCTAAGTGAAGACACGTATGCCCGCCAAGAAGAGTGGCAGGCGTGCTTTGAAATATACCGGAACCTAGCCATAGACAGCGAAATTCAGCGACAGTGAGATCGTTCGGGCGGCGCTTATAGCGCATGTAGGAATAACGCTTCTGATTGAGGGCCGTCTCACACTCGGCCGACCACCATGGGAGTGGTCGGCGTGCAAAACGGCCAGACGTTCTAGGAATAGTAGTCAGGCCCGCGGCGATGAGGTTGCCGGAGAAGAACTCAACGGCCTCATCTACCGACCTAAACTCCTCAACTGAGATAGAGAATTCAGTCATTTCCTGAAATGCAGACCACCGCGCCCACCGAGGTGGGCTCTCAGGCGGCAGTTGCCCTGAAAATGATATTTGAATGGGAAGTAAAGTGATCACTACCATGAGGGTCATCGACCACCCCTCAATCAAAATCAGGCTGTGCATCCGAAGAGCACAAAGATAGGTCAAGGCAAGAAAATGAAGCGGTTCTCGGACAGTGATGCGTAAACTCATCCACGTTTAGGACACCTATCTCAAGCTCTTCGATCAGATCGGCAAGGACTTGTCCCCTGGGATTTATTGAGTAATCTCCACAGAGATGATGCCTGCCCTTCAGATCTCCAAGCAAGAGAAAGGGCCTCGGCAACCGTGCCACGACGCGGCGGAAGTCGCCCGCGTCGAAGTCAGCTGACGGTGGAATGTACGTAGAAATGATAGTACACCTCCTATCCAGGTGCAGCTGCACAGCCACTGCCTGAAAGGAGGTATCTAAAGATAAAGGAAGAACAGAGACACCATACAGGGTGTAAACTGCGCATTCCCCAGCCCGGCCATCCCGTGGTGGTGGGGCCGCAAGACCCTTATACCCCGGGAGGGCAGGTAGGGGGCACGCGCCTAGCATGGTCTCCTGCAAAAGATGGCTAACGGGGAACGGGACGAGACGAGCCTCCGCAGCTCCTCCCAGTTGGCCTGGAGTCCACGGCAATTCCATTGAAGGAATATGCCTTCCAGGCCTAGCTCGAAGGAGACGCGGGGGCCTTCCTTGAACAGAAAACCCTCACGGGAATGGCCGTACGCTTCCCGGAGGCAGAACCCCAGGCGCTGTTTGCCTGCCAAGCGCTGAAGGCACTGTCGCCTTCGAGGACTTATTGGGGGAGGTTTGGCTCGCCATGCGAGTCTTTTCCTCCCTCCTCCTCGAAACCTTAGGCGGGCGTTGCGGCTTGGGAGGCGGGGGGCCCTCTTTTCGAGGAACCACCGTCTCCGAGCCACTCGCTCCACCTCGGGGCGTGGGCGAAGGGGCCGAAGCTCCTTTGTTGCTGTCCTCCTTTCGGGGAACAGCTTTAGGAACCCCGGAAGATGGCCTAGCGACCATCTTCAGGGGTGTTGCCTCCTGTGAGTCTAACGACTCGGTGGAGGCACGTGGCCGTTTCGCCTTACGGGAAACGGTCACGCTGGGGGGAAGAGGAGGGAGCCCTGGTTTTAGCCGGGGCTGGGTATGAACCCTTTTTGCCACCAGCTTTACCAGGGGAGCTCCCGGGTTGAGTAGATCCCGCAGAAGGGCTCCGAATGGGCGCGGAAACAACCGTGCTCGTTGTCCTGGATAGGCCAGGAGCAGAGGGTGCCTTTCTAACTATTGAGGCATATGACGTCCCAGACAGAGCTGGGCGCGCCAGTACCAAGTCCTTAGCCTCGCGGAATGAGATTCGATCCTGGGCCTGAACGGCCAGGATTCCTTTCTCGAGGAGATATGCACCACATTGCTTGGAAGAAGCGGGATGAGGCTCTCCGCAATTGACACACTTGGCCACACACGATTTAGACTTATCGTGTGCGGCCTTGGAGACATTTACACAGACTTCGGGTGACCCCAACTTTGCACGTCTACAAGAACGATTCGTATGGCCGAAGCGGTGACAGTAATAGCACCACCGCGGCATTGGTACGAATGCCTTCACGCAGTAGCGGTACCAACCGGCACGCACCGACTCAGGAAGCTTGTCACAGTCTAACGTGACGAAGAGTGTAGGGGTGGGTCTCGAGGCCCCTCCTTTTCTCATCATACGTTCGACCTTGACCGCCCCATGGTCGGCCAGCTCTAAGGCGATGTCCTCTATGGAGTAGTCAACGAGTTCCCTCGCATAAACTACTCTTTTCACAAAGTTCATGGTAGAGTGCGGTGTCACACTCACCGGGGTGCCATTAAGTGTCCGAAGAGCACTTATCTTGGCCGCCTTGGCGGTATTCGCTGCATTCGCCAGAAGGCTCCTGCCCGAGAAACAGGTCACCTTCGGCTCTCTACCAATTGCACTAGCGTTTGAAGCCAGCGGGCTCAAAAACGCCATGTAACCTCTGAATGAGGGGGCCCGATGTTATCAAGGCTCCCCCCTGTGCACTTTTGGTCTTTGTCATAGTCAGGGGCTTTGCATCCAGGGGGGCAGTGGGGCCGGATGTTCCGATCTTGGCTTTGTCGCTTGCCAAAGTGGAAGCAGACCCATCCGTCCCCGTAGCCCCCACGGATGGAGAGGATCCCCGAGTCTTTGTCTTTTTAGTCTTTTTCTTTTTTGGAGAGGATGGCGGAGAATGAACCCGCTTCTCACCTCCGCCAGAAGGAGCCCCCAGGCCAGATGGACTGGCCTCAGCCAGGTCCTTCTCCGAAATGGAGAAGGTCCTGGTAGTCGTGGGGGCACCGATCAGAGGAGATCCCTCCCCTCCTTGTACTGCCTCGGAAATCATAGCCGTTTGAGGAGGACCTTGCATAGGGGCGGATTCGGGTTCGGTGCTTGGAACCGAGCCCGGATTCCCCCCCATAGAAGGCCCTACCCTCTGAGTCTGGGTTGCCTCAAGGACCATGTCTATCTCAGGGGCGGGGCCTCCAGTTGCCCCCCCCCAAGACATCGCAGGTTCCGTTGGCAGTATCGTCACTAGTCTTGTGTGGGGAGGCACAGGCCTTGACCCCGGCAACGTTCAATATTCTTGCCAGCAGGTCTTTTGAGGGTAGCGCCTGAAAGGGCCTGGCTTCCCTCTCCCCCCTAAGGGGGTTTGCCCTACTGAGTCGCTTACACGAGGGGCGGTCGGCAATGGGCTGCCTGCTGGCTTTCTTGGCAGTCCCCTTAGAAAGAAAATGAGGGACTGCCGCAGGAAATAGGGAGGTGCCCGAAAGCACCTCCAGAGAAGGGGGTGAAGGGGAGTCCCCTGCACCTTTAGGCGAATTAGAGGAGTAAGCCTCCTCTCTGGTTTAAGAAATATGGAGGGTCACCTGCGCAAGCACAGGGGAGAAACCTCCATTTTTTCGGTGAAGCTGCCCGAGGGCGGCTCCGTTGATGAGCAAGGGAAAGTTGAGGGTTGATTTTTTGAATGTTCATCATCGGGCATGGTGACCTTAAATTTTCTGCGGGACGCAATAGCGCATCACCTCTCGCAGTAGCCCGCACTGCAAGAGGTGCTTACAGGCCCGGCAGAGCCATGCGCCGCAATTCAGGATTACCCCTCCAGCCTGGTGGCCTGGCAGTCCATCGGCATGGCGGCTCGGCTCCACCTTGAACACTGCGTAAAATTGATAGAATGTGAAGAGGAGAGGAAAAGGGATGTGAGGAACGTATGGGTGGGGGTGAAGCAGGTTGTTGAAAACCAATCACCCCAGACCGGAGCTCAGGGAACATTGTCCCCTCCCACCTCAGCCCCGATCCGGGACGGTTGGCTAAGAAGAATGTCACCATCTACCCTGTGAAACTAGAGGCTGACCAGAGAAAGTTGTTGGAGAGGATGTATGAAAAGCGACGAAGTAGGGGAGAAATACAGGCTATCTGAAAAAAGGAAGAGAGGCTAAGCTGGGGCCGGACGGAGCGCTGGATCTTGTCAGCACGGCAGTCAGGATGGCAAATCGCCGCGCCCCTTACAGGGCCTTACCGGACGAGCGGCCGAGTCCTCCTCCCCCCTAACCGGACGAGCCATCCCCTCTCCCATTACCAGACGAGCGACCGAGTCCCCCCCCTCCCCCCCTTACCGGACGAGCGACCGAGTCCCCCCTCCCCCCCCCTTACCGGACGAGCGACCGAGTCCCCCCTCCCCATCCTTACCGGACGAGCGACCGAGTCCCCCCTCCCCCATTACCGGACGAGCGACCGAGTCCCCCCTCCCCCATTACCGGTCGAGCGGCCTAGTCCTCCTCCCCCCTAACCGGACGAGCCATCCCCTCTCCCATTACCAGACGAGCGCGAGTCCCCCCCCTCCCCCCTTACCGGACGAGCGACCGAGTCCCCCCTCCCCCATTACCGGACGAGCGACCGAGTCCCCCCTCCCCCCCTTACCGGACGAGCGACCGAGTCCCCCCTCCCCCATTACCGGACGAGCGACCGAGTCCCCCCTCCCCCATTACCGGACGAGCGACCGAGTCCCCCCTCCCCCATTACCGGACGAGCGACCGAGTCCCCCCTCCCCCATTACCGGACGAGCGACCGAGTCCCCCCTCCCCCCCTTACCGGACGAGCGACCGAGTCCCCCCTCCCCCCCTTACCGGACGAGCGACCGAGTCCCCCCTCCCCCCCCTTACCGGACGAGCGACCGAGTCCCCCCTCCCCCCCTTACCGGACGAGCGACCGAGTCCCCCCTCCCCCCCTTACCGGACGAGCGACCGAGTCCCCCCTCCCCCCCTTACCGGACGAGCGACCGAGTCCCCCCTCCCCCCTTACCGGACGAGCGACCGAGTCCCCCTCCCCCCCTTACCGGACGAGCGACCGAGTCCCCCCTTACCGGACGAGCGACCGAGTCCCCCCTTACCGGACGAGCGACCGAGTCCCCCCTTACCGGACGAGCGACCGAGTCCCCCCTTACCGGACGAGCGACCGAGTCCCCCCTTACCGGACGAGCGACCGAGTCCCCCCTTACCGGACGAGCGACCGAGTCCCCCCTTACCGGACGAACGACCGAGTCCCCCCTTACCACGCGAGCGACCGAGTCCCCCCTTACCGGACGAGCGACCGCGTCCCCCCTAACCGGACGAGCGACCGAGTCCCCCCTTACCGGACGAGCGACCGAGTCCCCCCCCTCCTTCCCCTTACCGGACGAGCGACCGAGTCCCCCCCCTCCTTCCCCTTACCGGACGAGCGACCGAGTCCCCCCCTCCTTCCCCTTACCGGACGAGCGACCGAGTCCCCCCCTCCTTCCCCTTACCGGACGAGCGACCGAGTCCCCCCCCCCCTCCTTCCCCTTACCGGACGAGCGACCGAGTCCCCTCTCCCCCCTCTTACCGGACGAGCGACCGAGTCCCCTCTCCCCCCTCTTACCGGACGAGCGACCGAGTCCTCCCCCCCCTCTTACCGGACGAGCAACCGAGTCCCCCCTCCCCCCTCTTACCGGACGAGCGACCGAGCCCCCCCCTCCTTACCGGACGAGCGACCGAGCCCCCCCCCTCCTTACCGGACGAGCGACCGAGCCCCCCCATCCTCCTTACCGGACGAGCGACCGAGCCTTCCCCTTACCGGACGAGCGACCGAGCCCCCTCCTTCCCCTTACCGGACGAGCGACCGAGTCCCCCCCTCCTTCCCCTTACCGGACGAGCGACCGAGTCCCCCCCTCCTTCCCCTTACCGGACGAGCGACCGAGTCCCCCCCCCCCTCCTTCCCCTTACCGGACGAGCGACCGAGTCCCCCCCCCTCCTTCCCCTTACCGGACGAGCGACCGAGTCCCCCCCCTCCTTCCCCTTACCGGACCGGCGACCGAGTCCCCCCCTCCCCCCCGTAACCGGACGAGCGACCGAGTCCCCCCTCTTACAGGACGAGCGACCGAGTCCCCTCTCCCCCCTCTTACCGGACGAGCGACCGAGTCCTCCCTCCCCCCTCTTACCGGACGACCGACCGAGTCCCCCCTTACCGGATGAGCGACCGAGTCCCCCCCCTTACCGGACGAGCCACCGAGTCCCCCCCCTTACCGGACGAGCGACCGAGTCCTCCCATCTTACCGGACGAGCGACCGAGTCCCCCCTCCCCCCCATTACCGGACGAGCGACCGAGTCCCCCCTCCCCCCCTTACCGGACGAGCGACCGAGTCCCCCCTCCCCCATTACCGGACGAGCGACCGAGTCCCCCCTCCCCCATTACCGGACGAGCGACCGAGTCCCCCCTCCCCCCCTTACCGGACGAGCGACCGAGTCCCCCTCCCCCCCTTACCGGACGAGCGACCGAGTCCCCCCTCCCCCCCTTACCGGACGAGCGACCGAGTCCCCCCTTACCGGACGAGCGACCGAGTCCCCCCCTCCCCCCTTACCGGACGAGCGAGCGAGTCCCCCTCCCCCCCTTACCGGACGAGCGACCGAGTCCCCCCTCCCCCCTTACCGGACGAGCGACCGAGTCCCCCTCCCCCCCTTACCGGACGAGCGACCGAGTCCCCCCTCCCCCCCTTACCGGACGAGCGACCGAGTCCCCCCTCCCCCCCTTACCGGACGAGCGACCGAGTCCCCCCTTACCGGAGGAGCGACCGAGTCCCCCTCCCCCCCCCCTTACCGAACGAGCGACCGAGTCCCCCTCCCCCCCCCTTACCGAACGAGCGACCGAGTCCCCCCCCCCCCTTACCGAACGAGCGACCGAGTCCCCCCCCCCCTTACCGAACGAGCGACCGAGTCCCCCTCCCCCCTTTACCGGACGAGCGACCGAGTCCCCCTTTACCGGACGAGCGACCGAGTCCCCCTTTACCGGACGAGCGACCGAGTCCCCCTTTACCGGACGAGCGACCGAGTCCCCCTTTACCGGACGAGCGACCGAGTCCCCCTTTTCCGGACGAGCGACCGAGTCCCCCTTTACCGGACGAGCGACCGATCCCCCTTTACCGGACGAGCGACCGAGTCCTTCTTTACCGGACGAGCGACCGAGTCCCCCTTTACCGGACGAGCGACCGAGTCCCCCCTTACCGGACGAGCGACCGAGTCCCCCCTTACCGGACGAGCGACCGAGTCCCCCCTTACCGGACGAGCGACCGAGTCCCCCCTTACCGGACGAGCGACCGAGTCCCCCCTTACCGGACGAGCGACCGAGTCCCCCCTTACCGGACGAGCGACCGAGTCCCCCCTTACCGGACGAGCGACCGAGTCCCCCCCCTTACCGGACGAGCGACCGAGTCCCCCCCCTCCTTCCCCTTACCGGACGAGCGACCGAGTCCCCCCCTCCTTCCCCTTACCGGACGAGCGACCGAGTCCCCCCCTCCTTCCCCTTACCGGACGAGCGACCGAGTCCCCCACCCCTCCTTCCCCTTACCGGACGAGCGACCGAGTCCCCCCCTCCTTCCCCTTACCGGACGAGCGACCGAGTCCCCCCCTCCTTCCCCTTACCGGACGAGCGACCGAGTCCCCTCCCTCCTTCCCCTTACCGGACGAGCGACCGAGTCCCCCCCCCTCCTTCCCCTTACCGGACGAGCGACCGAGTCCCCCCCCCTCCTTCCCCTTACCGGACGAGCGACCGAGTCCCCCCCCTCCTTCCCCTTACCGGACGAGCGACCGAGTCCTCCCCCCCTCCTTCCCTCTTACCGGACGAGCGACCGAGTCCCCTCTCCCCCCTCTTACCGGACGAGCGACCGAGTCCCCTCTCCCCCCTCTTACCGGACGAGCGCCCGAGTCCTCCCTCCCCCCTCTTACCGGACGAGCGCCCGAGTCCTCCCTCCCCCCTCCTTACCGGACGAGCGACCGAGCCCCCCCCCCTCCTTCCCCTTACCGGACGAGCGACCGAGTCCCCCCCCTCCTTCCCCTTACCGGACGAGCGACCGAGTCCCCCCCCCCTCCTTCCCCTTACCGGACGAGCGACCGAGTCCCCCCCTCCTTCCCCTTACCGGACGAGCGACCGAGTCCCCCCCTCCTTCCCCTTACCGGACGAGCGACCGAGTCCCCCCCTCCTTCCCCTTACCGGACGAGCGACCGAGTCCCCCCCTCCTTCCCCTTACCGGACGAGCGACCGAGTCCCCCCCTCCTTCCCCTTACCGGACGAGCGACCGAGTCCCCCCCTCCTTCCCCTTACCGGACGAGCGACCGAGTCCCCCCCCTCCTTCCCCTTACCGGACGAGCGACCGAGTCCCCTCTCCCCCCTCTAACCGGACGAGCGACCGAGTCCCCTCTCCCCCCTCTAACCGGACGAGCGACCGAGTCCCCTCTCCCCCCTCTTACCGGACGAGCGACCGAGTCCCCCCTCCCCCCTCTTACCGGACGAGCGACCGAGCCCCCCCCTCCTTACCGGACGAGCGACCGAGCCCCCCCCCTCCTTACCGGACGAGCGACCGAGCCCCCCCCCTCCTTACCGGACGAGCGACCGAGCCCCCCCCCCTCCTTACCGGACGATCGACCGAGCCCCTCCCCCTCCTTCCCCTTACCGAACGAGCGACCGAGTCCCCCCCCTCCTTCCCCTTACCGGACGAGCGACCGAGTCCCCCCCCTCCTTCCCCTTACCGGACGAGCGACCGAGTCCCCCCCCCTCCTTCCCCTTACCGGACGAGCGACCGAGTCCTCCCCCCCTCCTTCCCTCTTACCGGACGAGCGACCGAGTCCCCTCTCCCCCCTCTTACCGGACGAGCGCCCGAGTCCTCCCTCCCCCCTCTTACCGGACGAGCGACCGAGCCCCCCCCTCCTTACCGGACGAGCGACCGAGCCCCCCCCTCCTTACCGGACGAGCGACCGAGCCCCCCCCTCCTTCCCCTTACCGGACGAGCGATCGAGTCCCCCCCTCCTTCCCCTTACCGGACGAGCGACCGAGTCCCCCCCTCCTTCCCCTTACCGGACGAGCGACCGAGTCCCCCCCCCTCCTTCCCCTTATCGGACGAGCGACCGAGTCCCCCCCTCCTTCCCCTTACCGGACGAGCGACCGAGTCCCCCCCTCCTTCCCCTTACCGGACGAGCGACCGAGTCCCCCCCTCCTTCCCCTTACCGGACGAGCGACCGAGTCCCCCCCTCCTTCCCCTTACCGGACGAGCGACCGAGTCCCCCCCCCCTCCTTCCCCTTACCGGACGAGCGACCGAGTCCCCCCCTCCTTCCCCTTACCGGACGAGCGACCGAGTCCCCTCTCCCCCCCTCTTACCGGACGAGCGACCGAGTCCTCCCTCCCCCCTCTTACCGGACGAGCGACCGAGCCCCCATCCTTACCGGACGACCGACCGAGTCCCCCCTTACCGGATGAGCGACCGAGTCCCCCCCCTTACCGAACGAGCCACCGAGTCCCCCCCCTTACCGGACGAGCGACCGAGTCCTCCCATCTTACCGGACGAGCGACCGAGTCCCCCCTCCCCCCCTTACCGGACGAGCGACCGAGGCCCCCCTCCCCCCCTTACCGGACGAGCGACCGAGTCCCCCCTCCCCCATTACCGGACGAGCGACCGAGTCCCCCCTCCCCCATTACCGGACGAGCGACCGAGTCCCCCCTCCCCCATTACCGGACAAGCGACCGAGTCCCCCCTCCCCCATTACCGGACGAGCGACCGAGTCCCCCCTCCCCATTACCGGACGAGCGACCGAGTCCCCCTCCCCCCATTACCGGACGAGCGACCGAGTCCCCCCTCCCCCCCTTACCGGACGAGCGACCGAGTCCCCCCCTCCCCCCCTTACCGGACGAGCGACCGAGTCCCCCCCTCCCCCCCTTACCGGACCAGCGACCGAGTCCCCCCTCCCCCCCTTACCGGACGAGCGACCGAGTCCCCCCTTACCGGAGGAGCGACCGAATCCCCCTCCCCCCCCTTACCGAACGAGCGACCGAGTCCCCCTCCCCCCCTTACCGAACGAGTCCCCCTCCCCCCTTTACCGGACGAGCGACCGAGTCCATCTTTACCGGACGAGCGACCGAGTCCCCCTTTACCGGACGAGCGACCGAGTCCCCCTTTACCGGACGAGCGACCGAGTCCCCCTTTACCGGACGAGCGACCGAGTCCCCCTTTACCGGACGAGCGACCGATCCCCCTTTACCGGACGAGCGACAGAGTCCTTCTTTACCGGACGAGCGACAGAGTCCTTCTTTACCGGACGAGCGATCGAGTCCTTCTTTACCGGACGAGCGATCGAGTCCCCCTTTACCGGACGAGCGACCGAGTCCCCCTTTACCGGACGAGCGACCGAGTCCCCCCCTTACCGGACGAGCGACCGAGTCCCCCCTTACCGGACGAGCGACCGAGTCCCCCCTTACCGGACGAGCGACCGAGTCCCCCCTTACCGGACGAGCGACCGAGTCCCCCCTTACCGGACGAGCGACCGAGTCCCCCCTTACCGGACGAGCGACCGAGTCCCCCCTTACCGGACGAGCGACCGAGTCCCCCCTTACCGGACGAGCGACCGAGTCCCCCCCTTACCGGAAAAGCGACCGAGTCCCCCCTTACCGGACGAGCGACCGAGTCCCCCCCTCCTTCCCCTTACCGGACGAGCGACCGAGTCCCCCCCCCCCTCCTTCCCCTTACCGGACGAGCGACCGAGTCCCCCCCTCCTTCCCCTTACCGGACGAGCGACCGAGTCCCCCCCCTCCTTCCCTCTTACCGGACGAGCGACCGAGTCCACTCTCCTCCCTCTTACCGGACGAGCGCCCGAGTCCTCCCTCCCCCCTCTTACCGGACGAGCGACCGAGCCCCCCCCCTCCTTACCGGACGAGCGACCGAGCCCCCCCCCTCCTTACCGGACGAGCGACCGAGCCCCCCCCCCTCCTTACCGGACGAGCGACCGAGCCCCCCCCCTCCTTACCGGACGAGCGACCGAGCCCCCCCCTCACCGGACGAGCGACCGAGCCCCCCCCCTCCTTCCCCTTACCGGACGAGCGACCGAGTCCCCCCCTCTTTCCCCTTACCGGACGAGCGACCGAGTCCTCCCCTCCTTCCCCTTACCGGACGAGCGACCGAGTCCCCCCCCTCCTTCCCCTTACCGGACGAGCGACCGAGTCCCCCCCCTCCTTCCCCTTACCGGACGAGCGACCGAGTCCCCCCCCTCCTTCCCCTTACCGGACGAGCGACCGAGTCCCCCCCCTCCTTCCCCTTACCGGACCGGCGACCGAGTCCCCCCCTCCCCCCCGTAACCGGACGAGCGACCGAGTCCCCCCTCTTACCGGACGAGCGACCGAGCCCCCCTCCTTACCGGACGACCGACCGAGTCCCCCCCTTACCGGATGAGCGACCGAGTCCCCCCCCTTACCGGACGAGCGACCGAGTCCCCCCCTTACCGGACGAGCCACCGAGTCCCCCCATCTTACCGGACGAGCCACCGAGTCCCCCCATCTTACCGGACGAGCCACCGAGTCCCCCCATCTTACCGGACGAGCGACCGAGTCTCCCCTCCCCCCTTACCGGATGAGCGACCGAGTCTCCCCTCCCCCCTTACCGGATGAGCGACCGAGTCTCCCCTCCCCCCTTACCGGATGAGCGACCGAGTCTCCCCTCCCCCCTTACCGGATGAGCGACCGAGTCCCCCCTTACCGGATGAGCGACCGAGTCCCCCCTTACCGGATGAGCGACCGAGTTCCCCCCCTCTTCCCTTGCCGGATGAGCGACCGAGTTTCCCCCTCCCCCCTTGCCGGATGAGCGACCGAGTTTCCCCCTCCCCCCTTACCGGATGAGCGACCGAGTTTCCCCCTCCCCCCTTACCGGACGAGTGACCGAGTTTCCCCCCTCCCCCCTTACCGGACGAGCGACCGAGTCTCCCCCCCCTTACCGGACCAGCGACCGAGTCCCCCCTCCCCTTACCGGACCAGCGACCGAGTCCCCCCTCCCCTTACCGGACCAGCGACCGAGTCCCCCCCCTTACCGGACTAGCGACCGAGTCCCCCCCTTACCGGACCAGCCCCCTCCTACCCTGGTTTATTGACATTCATTTATTTTTTCCTTCATCTTAAAATAGTTCTAGATATTATCTTTATTGGAATCATTAATGGTCGCTTCAATACCTTACTACTCCATAAATATCTGAGTATTAATGAAAAAAAACTGCCCAAAACAATGGGAATTCCCGAATATTTCTTCAGATCTTACCCCAGTTGAATATTATATATCTGGTAACGGACAGTATGATATAGACCCTAGTGAAGTATATCTCTATATTAAAGCCAGAATTGTGAAGGCAGAAGGAAGCGAACTTAAAGATGGCGAGAATATTTCCCCAGAAAATAACATTCTTCACACTTTGTTCAGCAATGTCGATATTTATTTAAATGAAACCTCTAAGTTCCATTGGGAAAAATTATCCTTATCGTGCATATTTAGAGACTTTGTTGAACTATACCGAAAAAGAAAAATCTACATTTCTTTCCACTTCAGGATATTACTCTAACAAAGAAAGTATAGAAGAGAAATATAACGGGTCGAAGAATAAAGTAATTGACGCATATGGAAAGCTACACGCCGATTTTTTGTCGCAACATAACTTGTTGATAAACGGAGTCTCATTAAAAATAAAGTTGTCCAGATCACCACATTCTTTCACACTATATAGAAACCATACCGATTTTGAAGCTAAAATAGAGGGGCTGGTAAGGGGGGAAGGGGGGGCTCGGCTGGGAAGGGGGAAGGGGGGGCTCGGCTGGGAAGGGAGGAGGGGGGGCTCGGCTGGGAAGGGGGGGAGGGGGGGCTCGGCTGGGAAGGGGGGAGGGTGGGCTCGGCTGGGAAGGGGGGAGGGGGGCTCGGCTGGGAAAAGGGGAGGGGGGAGACTCGGGGTACACCCCACAATACTACTAACGTCACGGAACGAAGAATATCCATGGCGCGGGTACAAGAGACCCTAAGGCTGTGAATATGAGCCTCCCAGATGTAGAGTCGGTCAAATACAAGACCAATAAAACGGTGCGACTCATCCATCTCCAGGCGAACCACATTCAGAAACAAATCTGGGTCAGGCTGGAGCCGTAGATGGTAGCAAAAGTTCACCGCCTTAGTCTTGGCCAAGGAAAACCGAAGCCTGTACGTTTCGGCATAGCGAAAGACGCGGTTCAATGCCAGTTGGAGTTGACGCTCTAGAGTTGGCATCTGGGTAGCGCCAAAAAGAGATCGAAAGATCGTCCACGTAGAGCGTAATGATAACATCTTCCGGCGGCATCAAGGAGATTCTGTTGATGCTCAGGGCAAACACGGTGGCACTAAAGACATTTCCTGCAAGGGCACCCTCTTCCTGCTTCATTTTGCCGGAGAGGGCTCCCCCACCCGTAAGCGGAATCTAAGATATTGCAAAAATTCAGATATAAAGATTGGGAGGCGTCCCCTCGCTCCCATTGTGTGCAAAGTCTCCATGATACCGTATCGCCATTCGGTATCATAGGGCTTCTCCAGATCAAAAACACGGTGGGGTAGTGTTGTCTATGAAGAAAGGCGACAGATGGCCTCCGCAGTCCAGAAAAAAAAGCTAATCTAACATTTACCAATTTTCCATCAACTTGCACACGCGGGAGACTAGAAAGATTGGGCGTAAACCAGCCGGGGTAGAGTGATCTTACCCTGGTTTGCGAAAAGCGAGCACAGTAGAGATTCGTCAGGAATCTGGTAGAATACCCTCTACACGGAACCTGTATAATAAATCTAATAGAAAGGCCATGCCTCGCTCACCTAGGTGTCGAAGCATGGCGTACGGGACATCATCTGGACCAGAGGGCGGTGTCCGTGCACGAAACAAAAGCGGAACGCAACTCATTCAAGGTAAACTTGTCATTGAAGGGTTATCCGCCTCTGGAGGTAAACTCCAGTCGGCGGCATTCCGCGACATAACAACGCGCGTCGAATGCTGGTGAAGCAGGATCACGGCTAGAGAATGCGGAGAAAGCGGAGAAAGCGGAGAAAGCGGTCGCGAAGGACCCCGCCATGGACGCGGGGTCCGAGATTGCGGTCTCGTTCTCATGGCGGGTGTAAATGGCGCATCCTCATGCCCTGCTCCATCCCTTTGCAATGGGGTTGAAAAACCCTTATACAAGCACATTAAGATCCCAAGCCAAGGACATAGAACCTACTTGTAATGTAATAAGTCAAATGAATAATAGGCTAACATATAGGAAAACGAAAATTCAGTTAGTAAAGGCGAAGGACATTAGAGACGCAAAAAAATAAAGAACCGCGCCAAGATTTCTTTTAAGATGCATATATAGCTAATGGCCAAAGTTACTTAAAACTGTAAACTTACCGCCATTATATCCGAATCTATATCCTGCTTTATTAAATGGCTGGTAGACATTTTTGCCAAAATACTAGCAGCAATGAAGAAGAGCGCTCGCATTAGTGATAAAATAGCTTCCCTGTCCATTGGAATTCTGTCGCACTGAAAAAGGTAAGGGTGAAATTTGTACCAGAGCCTGAACACCTAACTGCTTAAGTATTGTCATTGCTAGTTCTTAATTTTATACTTAAAGCTAGACAAAATTTGTAGCGCCTATCTGGCGACCTCCACTACAGGTATAAAAGTCTGCTACTTTTTACCAGGATAATCATTTTGTTAAAAACAAAACAGAAAAAAACAAAAGTCAAACAAGGAACAAATTAAAAAGGAAAAACTCTCGTGTCGGAAGTAGGCCGTCCTTCCCTGGGCGCCCTGTCATGAAGTAAACACCAAAAAAACAAGCAAAATGTAAACTCGCCTCCTCCAAAAGTGCAGAGGACTGTATACAAGCCCGTCCAGCGTGAACGGGCCAAACGATAGCGAACACATTCGTCCCGGTGCTGCGAGTGGTTATGAACTATCAGCAAGAATGTGCTGAACAGTGTGGGACAACGCAGTCGTCACAGTAAAGTGCAGGGGAGTGCTCGGTCAAATGGCGGTGCGTCCCGCGAGTGCGCCAAATGCGAAGACCTCAGAGGGACATGAAGACATCCATCTTCTATAACAGAGCAGATGGAGGGGATGACTTGATTCCCGTCATCTAGTCGGTGCGGACATTTTGGCGCCCTCATTTCTCGCAATCTCTACGTGTCCAATAACTTAGAAGTAAATATCAATAGCCACCAGGCTCACGGTAACCGTGGCATCACGTATACCACGAACCAAGTGTGTGGATATTCCAATTTCCAATAGCACTCGATGCACTTTGAGATGCTAAAGATCACAATGCGGTTTCGCAACCGGTCACGACGCGTTATCACCCCCTGTCAATAGGCGTGATTGCAACCAGCTCACCCACGAGACAAACGGTGCCTGGTCGATCCCAGGTGACTTTAAACATAGGAGAGACGGGGGAGGAAACTAACCCTTCCTGTGAATTTGAGCAATCTGTGTAGACTAGTACGGATAAAGCTAGACAAGAAGTGTGCTCTATAAAGGCCAAATGTATTACTACCAGCGCTGTGGAAGATTTGCGAAGCAAAGGTGTGGCGATATAGCCAATGTGCTACCATCCAGGGTGGCCGCCTGAGCAGAAGCAGAGGCGCCACAGGAACGCGAGTTACAAAGTACAAGCGCTTAATGCACAGTTTACGGCAAAGAACAAGTGACATCTCTTAAGATAGACCGGTGCAGAAGGCACTAATAGCCAAGCGGAGACCGGTGTGGCGGTTCGAATCCAACTTCCGCAATACGCACTCTTGTGTATGTATAATAACTCGCATCCGTAGTCAAGTTTAAAAAAATCAAAGGATTCATATAAAAGCAAAGTAGTAGCCATATCAGCACCAAAGGTCCTGAAAGTCACGGAACGAAGTATGTATGTATGTCCATGCCGAGGCTACAAAAGACCCCAAGGCTGCAAATATGAGCGTAATAGGTGAATGAATGAATGAAAATAAAAAAGGAAACTGTTCGAATCCATTACTTCCAGGTGTACCCAGTTTATGAAGAAGTTCGGGTAGAGGTGGAGTCTAGGATGGAGGCACAAGTGCACCACTTTAGTCTTGGCAAAGGAAAACAAACCTGTGGGCTTCAGGATAGCGAGATGCATTTCAATGCTTGCTGGAGTCAACGCTCCAGAGTTGGCATCTGGGCGGCATCAAAAGGGATCGAAAGGTCGTCCACGTAGAGCGTAGCTAGAACATCTTGTAGCACCGTGGTGATAACGTCGTGCTCAGGGCAAAATGTGAGACAATGTGGACATTTTCTTACGGGACACGATCTTTCTGCTTCATTGGGCCTGAGAAGCCTCCCATCACCCGTAGGCAAAATTGAGGCAGAGTATTAATGATGCCGTATAACTATGCTGTGTTACAGGGCTGCTTCTGATTTTTTTTTTTCTTTAGGAGCCCATTTGGCGACTGCCTACTTAAGCATAAGTCGCCGTAGTCTACCCACCTTATTACGAGGCTATATCAAAAAACAAAATCTAGCATCACGATAAAAAATGAAAGGCTAAAACAATATAAAGAAACAAAAAGGCAAGAAGGAAGCGCACTCCGGCGTCGGGGGTAGGCCTGCCTTTCCCCCGGCGCAAGAACATTCGACCCGCAACAATTGTCAAATAAGGTGGATGAGGCCATCCTCCTCCCAAAAGTCGTAAAGTCCACAAGTCAGTGTGCACGAACTCGTCCCGACTGCAAGGGTAGCGAACCCGCTCTTCCCGGTACCGGGACAGGTAACGTGAGCGAAGATCTCCCAGACTAGGACATTCAACAAGAATGTGCTTAACAATCTGGGGTACAACGTAGTCTTCGCAGTAAGGCGCAGGCGAGCGCTCCATCAAATGGCGGTGCGTCCCGTGAGTGTGTCTAATTCGGAGACGACAGAAAGAAACCTAAAGCCGTCGCTGCATTGAGTGGTAGGTCCATGGGAACAATCACGGCGCAATGGCACGTAACTAAGTTGCCATGGACCGTCCCCCTTCTTTGCCAAACAACCAGGAGGTTAGCCCGTATTCCTTATATGTAATCTGTGTGAGGAAGAGCGAAACGCTGATCTAGTGGCCCAGTCCTCACTCTCTTTGGCGCGCTCATTCCCCGCAATTCCTACATGTCGAGGAACCCAGAAGATAATCTCTACATCCGCTGGGCGCGCCAAAACATGGAGTCACAGTTATCAGGAACAATGATTCGGAGATTCCAATGCCCCGAGGGACCTCATGGCCTTTGTGAGTGTCTATAAAATACAATCTAGTCTCCGAACCGGGCACGTCGCGTTATCACCCGTACCAAGCGGTGGCATAGCTCCGCTGACTTCAAACAGAGGGAATACGCCGTGGAAACCAACGTCCTCTTGGCACTTGAATCCATCCGTATACACTGGCACGGTTCCAGCCTGACACAAAGTGTGGTCCCAAAAGACCGAACGCAATATTCCTAGCCATGTAAAAGCTTTGGGAGCAGAGGTGGCGACAAATAGTCAAAGGTAGTACTCTCCATCCAGGAAACTCGAAGGAGTTTCCTGGCCCTAAAGCGAAGGGCTTAAGGTATGAAGAGTTTTTTTAACCTCCCCAGTTGGCGACTGAGGGAGGCGCTGGGCTAGCGTCTACAGGCAAATAATGCACGGCGCAGAGCGAGTGGCATCTCCTCAAAATCGAGAAGTAGGCTCTCAATGGAGGCAGTGTGTGAATGGTGATGTGATAGATAAAGTGAATTGAAATGAATGGGTGGGAGTAATGAAATTGTACCGAATTAAAAGGCTTTTTTTTAAATTGAAAGAAACTAAGTTTGATAATTTATCGGGTTTTGCATCTTTTATTTTTCTAGATTTTAGTATATAATTTACTTTCCTTTAAGTCTGCTCTCAGTGCCGTACTTGTTTGGGGTCCGTCGGCGAGGACTTTTTTTAATGCTGGGCTGTTACCAATTTTTTTCCGGTGTCGGTGGAATCTAGCGCAGGTAAGTAGTATGTGTGGGATAGAAAGCTGGACGTTGCAGGTAGTGCATTTTGGTTGTGGAGATTTGCGAAGCGATAGCTGTGGTAAGCTTTGTGTGTCCTAGTCGTAAGTGTCCTAAGACGACTTCAGCTCTTCGAGAATTTCTGGAAGAGCTCTTCCAATTGTTGACGTCATATTTTATTTGTCATAGATGTTGTTTGCCTGTACATACCATTCGGACTTCCACTGGTTTTTAACTGCCTCGACCAAGATGTTGTAATAATCTTTGTGGTATGTTGGCTCAGAGGGCAATGAGTTATCTACGACTGCTGATTTTACAGCTCTGTCAGGGTCTTCATTGCCTTTTATCCCTACATGGGAGGGACACCAACATAGGGTTACGTTACCTGAAAGCGACGTTATCTTTCTTTGAATTTCAATGGCTAAGGGATGGGTTTGGTTGCGTGATTTTATCATTGTCAGCGCACCGTTTGAGTCTGAAAATATTGTGGTTTTATTGGTACCCGTTTTAACTAATTTGAGACCCATTTAGATGACAGTGAGTTCTGCTGAGAGGAAAGAAGCGCAATCCAGAAGTCGGGATGCTCGTATGTGGTGCGGGAGAATTTCTGCACATGCCATGCCATCCGCCGACTTCGATCCATCTGTGAAAATGGACTGACATGGTTGATGGGACCTTTGGTGGTCCTGGAAAATGTTTGATAGCACTCCGGGCGTTATTGTCGATTTCAAAGATAGGAGAGTTATTTTACATATTGCTGAAGGTTGAATAATCCACGGGGGAATATTATAGTAGTTGTTAATGAGGATGCTTGGTTCTGGCAAGTTTAAACTTTGTAAGAGTTTTTTAACCCTTACCGAGTAGGTGATGTAGCTGCGGGTCCTTGGGTTGTCTGCTGGTATCGTATTTTTTAGTATTCTTATTAGTTTGTTGTAATGTCTGTAAACACGTGCAAGGTATTTGAGTTCTGCAACTTGTCTTTGGTGACGCAAAGGTAGTATTCCCGTCTCGGCGCAACTGAGGATGTTTGCGTTGATTTGAAGGCACCGGTGGCTAGACGGAGAGCTTGGTTTTGTACAGAATCTCATACCTGGATTACAGATTTTGATGCTGCTCCGTACAGATGACATCCGTAGTTTATTTTGGACAAGATGAGTTTCGTAAAAGTACAGGAGGGTGCTTCTGTCTGCCCCCCAGTGATGATGCGACAGTTTTGTCAGAATGTTTGTGGCTTTGTAGCGCCATCTTTTGAGGTTTAAGATGTGGGGTTTCCATGTAAGCCTCTGATCCAATGTGAGACTGAAATTTTGTTATTTTGAAAGGTGATTGGGAGTCGTTCAAGTAGCAATGGGATATGCGAAGTTTGTCTTTCTTGTAAATGTTATGGCGGTTGTTTTATCACTTGAAATTATGAAGGCGTGTTGTACTGAGTAGTTCTCTATTTTGCCTATTGCTTCTTGTAGGCGATTTGATACTTCTGTTGCGTTGGTGCCTGGGAGCCAAATTGCCAAGTCGTCCACATATAATGAGCATTTAATGGTAGGTGATACTTGGAGTCATTGTTGATTGCCATTATGAATAGGGTTGTGCTGAGCACACTTCTTTGTGGTACTCCGTGTTGGCTGAATTGTGTAGACTGGGCTCCATGGAGATCTATTTTGAATTTTCTATTGTTAAGGAAGTTTTTGATAAAGAGTGCAAGTGGACTTCTGATTCCTAGCTCGTGTATGTTATTGAGTACAGAGGTCGCCAAACCGTATCATACGCCTTGGCAATGTCATAAAAGACCACTGTGACAAATTTCCCCTCGCTGAATGCTCGGTCGACGTCGTGGTCAAGGAGGGTTAAAGGATCTAGTGTTTAGCAGTATTTTCTATAACCATATTGGTATGAGGACAGAAGGTCGTTTGTTTCTAGATAAAATTTCAATCTAGCATTGACCATTCTTTCTAATATTTTGCATAGGCATGGTGTCAAGGAAATCTGTCTATAATTCGTTGGGTTTGATGGATCCCTTTCAGGTTTTAAGAAGGTGAGGACTAGCGCTTAACGCTAATCATCCGTGTAGGGGAATTGTCCCTCTCCCGTTCTCTCCCAGTTGAGACACGGGACGGTGACCGCAAAAACATCCGGGCCCAGCACCGTGGGTCAAGCTCGTAACCACAGCCCCTCTCCACTCGTCTCTATGAAAAGCAGAACGGTTTAAACTGCAAGATCTCCCCTACGAAAGAATATTCAATTTCACCTCAAGTACGAAATTGAAGACTTTTCTCTCAAGCTCGAAGGCCAGCTGGAGCAGAGTTGACTTGCTGAGGAAAACCGTTGGAGTAAGAACCCCCCCCCCCCTCTCCTACCCCTAACTCCAGTGGGGTGACGAGGTATAAATACCAAGCACTTGCGAAAAACTAGGTAGAATACGTGAGTCGCCAGGCTACGAAGTCCCCTGCAATAGAGGCCGGGCTACTAAGAATGGAACTAAGAAGAAGCTCATCCTCGAGCTAGTTCCTGGTTACCAAACCGAACTTTGGGTTAACTTGTTCAAGTTCAACTTACTCTCGTCAGAGACGCTCCTCCTATCCGGGTGCATCTTAAAAACCAGGAATTACGTAACGAAGAAGAAAAAGCTCCCCCTCGAGCCCGTTACCCGGTGGTCACAACAAACTAAGTTAACTTGGTTTAGGAACCAAGTTCAACTTACTCTCGCCAGAGACACCCCGCCTATCCTGGTGCCTCCTAAAGCACCGTGATAGTTCTCGCACTTGAAGAAGACTCCCCCTCCCCGAATACCGTGTGAACCCCCAGCTGCTACACACGCCAAAGTACCTTGTGATCTCGCCCACCTCCAACAATCTGGTCGAAGCACGTGTCAAAGGACCCACCAGATTTCTGTGGTGTCTGGGCTCATTGAGTTCAAGGTTAAACTCAAACCCACCGCCAGAGCAATCAAGGTATTTAAACTCGAGTAGAGACAATTAGCCTATTTCTTTTATATTGAAGTGAGTAGCGAGTTGACCAATATTAGAGGGTCAAGTTAATTGAAGTCATTATTGTGTATTTTAAATTCTTAGTATTTCTGTGGTTCATGTTTTTTTGTGTAGTAAATTGTTAAGTTTAAAATACATGTTTATTATTTGGGGATAATTCCTGTGCGTTTCTCTATATCCTTACGTGTTTGAAGCGGCTCTTCCTTAAAAACAACAAAATTAGCACTCTTAGACAAAAGCATACTTCAAAAAAGAAGTATATCACGACAAAAAGGTATACTTCGACAAAAATATTACTCTACCAAAAGGTTATTCTACGACAATCAGGAAATGAGCCATTAGTTCAGATGCGGTTATAAATGTCCAACAATAGCTCTAAGGCGTTTGGGTGGATTTTACTTATGATGAGGTTTGAGATTTCATCATCTCCAGGGGCTGTGTTTGGGCTTTCCTCTAGGGATGCTTGTAATTCGTTCATAGAGAAAAGATTGTTGTACAGAAGGATTCTATTGGTTTAGAAGTCTAAATTTGTTGATTCTGTTAGAATTTTCAGTGTTAAAAAGGTCTTGTTTCGAGATCCTTTAGAAATGGTACCGAGAGAATGCCTCATTATGTTAGCGACTTGGGTTTGATTGCTGATGGTATTTCCGTTAATACAAAGGATAGGGAGGTGAATAAGGCTGCGCTGTCCTGACATATTTTTCTACTTGTCGCCAATTTTTTTAGATACATTGTTTCCAGGAAGCTCGTTTGGCTTCTTTGGAGGTCTTTTGGCGATGTCAGATGTTCTTTTATAGTCCATGTAATTCGGTAACGTTTTAGTTCTTATGAAATTTATGTGCCCTTTATCACGTTTTCTTTATTGTCTTGGTACTGTTGGTTCCACCATGGAGTAGTGCGCTTGCTGGTGTTGTGGTTAGTCTTCGGGGTGCGTTCCCGAGCTGCTTTCTGTAGTTCTGTCGTGAAATAGTACATATTCGCCTGTGGATTGGGTTGGAGTTTGGCTGTCGTCAATGTGAAGGCGGTCTAATTTGCTTTATAATAATTCCATCGTTTCCTGGAAAGTGGGGCTCTTTGAGCAAGAAACTTAATCAATATTGGGTAGTGATCGCTACCACATAGGTCTGAGTAAGCGCTCCAATGAGTTTCTGTGGGGAAATTAAGGGAGGTTAGGCTTAAGTCTATGTTAGACAGTGTGTTGGTTTGTTGGTGATAATGTGTTGGGGTATTTGTATTTAGGATGTCGATGTATTGGCGCTCTATTAGGTCTTATTATGCGTCTTCAAGTATTTGTTTTCGTGTCTTTCCAGTAGTAGTTTTTGGCGTTTGAAGTCGCCAAGGATGAGAAATGGCTCTGGTAGTTGGTCGAAGAGGGCTTCGAGGTCCTGGTGGTTTAGGGACAAGTTAGCATATAAGTATATAGAACATACTGTTATGAGCTCTAGCCAATGTAGCCGAACGGCCATGAATTTAGGGGAGTGTTTAACTGGTATTGCGTGTGTGGGATATTTCGACGCGTGTAGATTGCGTTGCCTTTGGTCGAGTCAGTTGTAAAGAAATAACAATCATATTTGTTATTCAGATGCTGCTGCGGGTTCGAGTGCATAGTCTCGTTGAGACAAATGCACACTGGGTCTTTTCTGTGATTATTTTTTGTAATGATTCAAAGTTGGCCCAGAGGCCACGAATATTCCATTGCAGGATTTGAATTTGTTTGTCATATTCTTTGGTTTGTAGATCTACGAGTATTTAGGAGGTTTGGAGGCTCCGTATAGGGTGGAGCTACCGGACTCTATATAGAGTTTGTGTGTAGGTTGTTTCGACGTGCCTGGTATTATCTGGTTCTGTACGTCTTTGTCCGTATTGTTAGTTTTCTTAGTGAGAGGTTCCTTATATTTTACCTGAGGGCGCTGCAGCTTTGGTTTTGTGTTGCGCTGGGTGCTTAATAGAAGCATTTCTTTTTGGTTAGCGGGCGAGTGTGTTCGTTGTGAATACTGTATTGATAGTGGGGCTGTATGTCTGGAGGCATTCTTATTGGTATAGAGTTCCTCGTTTATTGCCAATTCTTCTATATTTGTAGTTGAATATGTGGACCTAGGTGGAGAGGTTGGTAATCTATGTGGTGATATTTGGGAAAGAAGAGCGTCTTTTGGGGGCTTTGTACTTCTATGTTGTGTTGGTGTGCTTGAGCCAGACGGTACCGTTTTCTCGGCTTGAGGTGCCGGGCAATGGGAGTCTGGTGTAAGGGGTTGTGGGTTTATGAGTTTGTTGTGGAGGGGTGAGGGTAGCTCGCTATCGTAGCATATAGTTTTTGTGCTCGATGAGCTGTTTCTTTGGGTTGCTTTAACTTCTGGGCTTTTAGTTGGTGAGGAGGAGGAAGTGGCAGATTAAGAGGATTCTTGGTGGCTTCTTTTTTGTGATTGCGCTTTAGGTAGGTCTGTTCCGGAGTGCTTAGTGGTTGGTGGTTCAGTTTGGATGTGGTGGGGTTTTAACTTTGGGCTTTCTGGTGGTCCTAGGCCGTCTTCCTTGGATATTGAGGTTTTGTAGAGGGCAGTTAGGTCCAATGTTGGTTTGGAAGTTAATTGGGTGGTTGGAGCTTTGGTGGTGGAAGCAACGGTAACATAAGTTGAGGTACTCAAAGTTCTTCCTTCCTCGCTCATGTCTTTTAAGGCTTAGTGCCTTCGGATGCCAAAGCGGACAGTTCTAATCCGTACCTCCTGATGGAAGTTGAAGCGCGGACATGTTCGCTTGAATGCGTGGTAGTTATCTCCACAATTAATGCATTTTTCCTTTGCTTTGCATTGTTCACTGTTGTGTCCTTTTTCGCTGCATTTGAAGCATAATTGTGGATCAGTTTTACAATATTTGACCGGGTGACCAAAAATCGGGCACAATCGACATTAAATTGGAGTGGGCAGTTCTTCCTTTATTCGGATTGTCGTTCCTGCGAATCTAATTTTTATGGGATGGTTTGCTGTTCGAATGTTATTTTGGAGAGTTTCAGCGGAGTTGAGAGTGTGGGCGATTTTCTCTCGAAGATGGACACAGAGTCTATTTGATGGCCATCATCTTCAAATAGCCTTTGTATCCCTTGGCATATGAAGGCCTCAGTACTTTTGGGTCCAGGCATAAATCTGTTGAGTAGAACCGTACCTACTCTCAGGTTGTGATTATTTTTGTCCGTTGGTTTTATTTGATTATCACCCAAAGCGGTGAGGGCCAGTAGTTTTTTGATATTTTTTCTGACTTGGCTTAAACTGTAGCCTCTGTTCGGTCAGGATTGATTGAACATTCTGGTTGTGACTCTTCTGTAACGACTTTTAGTTGTTCTCGCAGTTAGAGTGCACAGAATGGTTCATTTCTTGTGGTTTTGATAGTTATGTATCTGGACCAACAAGCCGGTCCGAATATTATTCGGAGGTCGTTTATTTTTGCTTTTTGCTGTTGTTTTTTTGTGGGGTTTTTGTTTGTTCATTTTTTAGAGTTGGTGAGTCAAGAATAGTATCCATGGCCAATAAGTGAAATTCAACACCCCTCCCCGTGGCGGCTCACACTGACCCCAACAAGGGACCGGCACTACTGGGCGCCTTTTTACATGACCCCGGCCGGTACCACTAGAAGGGGCGCGATACGCCTTCACCGCTACCCTTTGGGAACCCCGGACCAAACCCACACATAGCATGGTAGGCTGATCAGAGTAGCGGAAGTCTTCTGAGCGGTTAAGGTCACCAGGCTTAACATCTTTAAGTCTGAGTATTCGGTTGTGCGATGAAAATGAGCGCCGGGTCGTGATCGGGGAGGTCCATGGACAGGATAAGAAAGGGCCGACAAAAGAGTAGAGAAAAGGTGGTTGTAAAACGATGCCGGAACAACAGGGGCACAGTGAGGGAGGAGTGGTACAGGAAACGGAGATTAGGGGTTAGCGAAGGAAGGAAGAGGGGCTAAGCTGGGGCCGAATGGGGCGCCGAGGCCCGTCAGCACGGCAGCCAGGAAGGCAAATTGCTGTGGCCCCTACGGGGTGCACCTTAGGGTGGGCGTAAAATTGATAGACTGAAAAAGGAGATAGAAAGGGTATGCAAGGATGATGACTGGGGGTGAGGCAGGTTGTTAATACCCCCTCCCCCCCCCCCCACACACACAAACCGGAGTTCAGGGGTGAGGAGGCGTTTTAGCCTCCCACTCAGCCCCGATCCGGGATGGTTGGGTGAGAGGAAACTGGTCAGTGTCTACCCTCCGAAATTAGAGGCCAACCAGAGAAAGTTGTAGACTTTTTTTTTTAAGAGCGTATCTGGCGATGGCCACTTGGGCATTAGTCGCCGTATTAAAAACTGCCTTGTACTAGGCTACTTTAAAATAAGATTCAAAACACAATAAAAATCCCAACACTAGAAATAAAAAAAAAAGAAAAGGCAACGAGCAGGAAGCAAGCTGCTGCGTCTGGAGAAGGTCCCCCGGCGCAGGAACGTATGACAAAGAAAAAAAACTAGTTAAATAAAAGGGAGAAGGACGGCCTCCCCCCAAAAGTCAAGTCGACCAGTCAATGTGCACGCACTCGTCCCGAGTACAAGGGACAGGCTCTCGTCGTTTTTAGGGGTCTTTAGCCATTTCTCCTTGATAATTATTAAAAATGAAAATCTATTTTAGAAATAACCGACAAAACTTTCAAATATACGAATAAACAAAAGCAGCCATGCCTAAATTTTATAATATTTAGAAATTAACCATCTGTAATTTTGTTTTAAAAGTTAAAAAATTCAAGTCATATTTTTGTCAACTTCATTTTCTCTCAAACTAAAGTAACACTCAGAAAGAACTTGTATAAAAACTTGATATACCAAAGCCATAACCAAAGTTAAGGGAAAAAAATTTCAAACTGTTCCAAAATCTCATTCTTAAAATAGTGTTATGGATTGAGGGGAATTTTGAAACATTCCTAAAATGAAGCTATAAAAGTTTTGCCTCACTGCTATACCGAAATGAGGGGGATGGAAAGTTTTGCCTCACTGCTATACCGAAATGAGGGAGGTGGAAAGTTTTGCCTCACTGCTATACCGAAATGAGGGAGATGGAAAGTTTTGCCTCACTGCTATACCGAAATAAGGCAGATGGAAAACCAAGGAATTTCCTGGGTGTGAAGCAGGAGGTTGTGAATCCCAATATTATGTGGTGTCGGAATTCAGGTGTCAAAGCGCTGAATTAATAAGGACAATATCAAACCTCAATTTACGGCGGTCAATCAAATATTCACGAAACAGATTTCGAAGCAATTTGTAATGTTTTACTCTTCCACTGTTCATTGATCTTCTAAACACAGCAACACACCGACCCAAATTACTTTGCTTGAACTTGTGAAAAGTAGAATGTCGAGAGCCTTAAATTCTTAGCAACAAAAATCAACAATGTATTATTGATTTTATCGTGAAAGTCGTTGTGAAGACATGAATAATATAGCCTCTATAGTGAAGTGGACGAATGCTAGGTTTTTAGTACGATAAGTTACGATGTCGGTCGGTAACCATTTTACTTTTCAGAGGGTTTTTGAAAGTTTTAAAGGTCATAACCCCAGATGTTTGTTAATACGTTAGTTAATTTTTTTCCCCAAAATTGAAATAATTGATAGCACGCGACTTTGTCTGTTGACCTTTTTTTAATTCTAGGATATCCCTGCTGGCGACCACGGACGAAGGCACAGCTGCCAAGCTACAGGAGAAGCGCCGATTAACCCGACGACTCATCGATGGCCTGGTGTAATTTACTTGTCAATTGGCGAACGGAAATTTTGATTTCTCCTTGTTCGAGGAACATTACCATCATCGACCGTTTTCTTCCCCCCAAAAGGCCGGGAAAGAATGACCTCGCACTGCAAGGCGAAAAACGGACACAAAAGGTCATTGGAAGGTGGGAAGATTCACTCTGTCAAGCAGATCCTCTTAAAGCTAAAAGGAAAGCGATGGCTCGTTCACACAATTGTCGGAACACGGCGTACGGGGCAGAGGAGACCCATATTTAAGACCATTTCCCGTTTCCGGAAAGAAGTAGATCCACCACGTAAGCCACCTAGGGTCGGTTGTAAGGTACCACTCCATTAAGGAGTACCAATTATCACCAGTAGCATGAAAAAAAAGTTAAATAGGAAAGGAATGAAAGAAAGGAGAGGGTAAAGAGTTAAAAAGAGACGGAAAGGGAAAATAAACGGTGGTGATCAGTTGTAGAGCAACAGGAAGAATACCTAAATGTGCTTCAAGCACAATTTTCGTAAGAATTCCATTTGTTCTTCCAAAGTAGCCAGCTATAGAAGTACTAATACGAATAAATATTTAGTGAATTTTAATAGTCAATTTGGATGCAGCTTAAACCTCTGAACGCGTCTCGAATATGCCAAGAAATTTGTTAAAAAAACAAAGTTTCTTACTGGTACCTTTCGGATTTTTTTTTAGTTCTAAGCCATTCTTTGAAACCTATAACCTTGACAGATGCCACCTGGTGTAGTTTAAGGAAATTTGGATTATAAGGGGTTTTTGTTTTTTTTTCAAACGGTTATCATCATCTGGTGGCCGTCACCAAGAGCATAAGTCACCGTAATTAATTTACCCTTTTATTAGGCTACATTACAAAAACAACAATACACTAGATGAAAAAAAAGAGGCAACACAAAAGCAAGCATGCTCCTGGTTCGGGCTGAGGTTCGTCTCATACCGGGGTCGGAGAATGCGCCACAAATATAAAATAAAGGCCAGCCTCCTCGAGAAAGGAGTACAGTCCAAAGTCTCTGCACGAATGTCCCCAGTACAAGGGACAATAGATGGAAAGCACACTGGGCAAGGTACTGGGGCAGGTAACGTGCGCGAAGATCACCCAGACGGACATTCCACAAGAATGTTCAGAACAATTCTAGGGACAACGCCCCCTTTGCATCAAGGTGCAGTGTAGCGTTCCATCGAATGGCGGTGCGTCCCCCGACTGTGCCCAATTCGGAGATGATAGAAAGCGACCTGAAGCCGACGAGTAATTGGGGAGTAGTAGGGGCGCAGGAACAGAAGCAGCGCAAAGGCACGCATCTTTAAGCTCCCATCGTCATTCTCTCTTCTTTTTTGCCAGGCAGCCCGTAATCAGTGTGAGGAGCGAAACCCTTGTCTGCTCTCCCATTCTTTGGACACAGGCGACCTAATCGGTGCGCCGATTCCTTGTAATCCCTACATCTCCAGGATTCAACGGAAGATTATCTATACATCGCAGTAACCGTGGCGTGGTGGATACCTAGAAGCATGGGTGCAGCGATTCTTATGTCCCGAGAGCACACATGACGCTTTCTGTGTCTAGATTAATTACAAAGTTATGCGAACTCTGGCATGACGGGTTATTTGTAGTAACGAGCAATGTAATGCGAGAATCTAGGCCGTGAAGGCAGATTCATCGCCTAGTAGAGCCCTGCTGACTCTAAACAGAGGATAGGGTATGGAAGTCTACCCCCTCTTCGACTATTGAGCCATCCGAGTACACTGGCACAAATTCAGAAAGACATGAAGGGTGCTCCAAAAGGTTCGAATGCAATACTCTAGGCGTTGTGGGAGCTTTTAGACAAGTCAGACAAATACTCAGGAGGTAGGTAGCATCCAGGATGGCGTCCTGGGAAGAACTAGAAGCGTCACTGGCGGTATTATAGGCTTTCTTCAGATCGAAAAACACCGTTGCGTCGAGCAGTCTACAAAGAAGGCCTCGCACACGGCATTTTCCAGTCTGAGCAGAGCATTGGAACTTGCGGAAGCCACACTGTGGGGAAGACAGGTGGCCTCCGCTGTTCAGAAAAAGGCTTATTTCAAATTAAGAAATTTCTCCAACTTGCACACGCATGAATTTAGAGTGTGTGTGTGTGTGTGTGTGTGTGTGTGTGTGTGTGTGTGTGTGTGTGTGTGTGTGTGTGTGTGTGTGTGTGTGTGTGCAAAACTAGCCGGGGTAGAGTGATCTCTCCCGATTTGCGAAAGCGATTTTTTTTTTTTTTAATTTTATAGAGCCCATATGGCAACAGCCCACTTGGGCATAAGTCGCCGAAAAACACGACAGCCTAGAACTAGGCTACTTTAAAATAAAATTATGAACACAATGATATAAATTGGAAAAACTTAACAATTAGGAAGCAATCTCTGGCATCGGGGGGAGGTCCCCCTCACCCCGGTGCAGTAGAGTGCAACCTACAAACAAAACAATAACAAACAAAATAACAAAAAAGAACCTTAAATAAAGGGGAGAAGCCCGGCCTCCCCCCAAAAGTCAACAAGTCAATGTGCACGAATCCGTCCCGAGTACAAGGGACAGGCGGTAGCGAACCCGCCCATCCCGGTACCTGGACAGGTATCGTGCGCGAAGATCACCCAGACTGGAACATTCGACAAGAATGTGCCGAACAGTCTGGGATACGACGCAGTCGTCGCAATAGGTAAAGGGCGAGCGCTCCATCAAATAGCGATGCGTCACACGAGTGTGTCCGATTCGGAGACGACAGATAGCAACCTGAAGCCGCCGCGGCATTGGGGGATAGGTCCATGTGAACAGTCGCGGCGCAATGGCACGCAACTTCAAGTTCCCTTCGACCGTCTCCCATCTTCTTTGCCAAGCAGTCCGAAGAAATGCCCGTATTCCTGCCATGTAGTCGGTGTGAAGAAGAGCGAAACGCTCGTCTGGTCGCAGAGTCCTCGCAGACTCTTTGGCGCGCTCATTCCTCGCAATTCCTACATGTCCAGGAACCAGGCAGAAAATAATCTCGACATCTGCCCGACTCGCCAAAACCGTGGCGTCACAGGTATCGCGAACCAGGGGATGCGAAGATTCCAATGCCCCGAGAGCACTCAGGGCGCTTTGTGAGTCCTTATAGATCATAATCTGGTCTCCGAACCAGGCACGTCGCGTAATCTCCCGTACCGAGTGGTGTATTGCCACCAGCTCGGCCGTGAAGACAGACGCAGCGCCTGGTAGAGCCCCGCTGACTTCAAACAGAGGAGATACGGCGTGGAAGCCGACCCCCTCTTGGGACTTGGAGCCATCCGCATACACTAGCACGGTACCAGCGTGACACGATGTGTGCTCCAAAAAGGTCGAACGCAATACTCCCGGCACCGTACAAGCTTTGGGAGCAGAGGCGTGGTGACAAATAGCCAAATGTGGTACCCTCCAGGGTGGCGTCCTGGGCAGAACCAGGGGCGCCACCGGCCCGAGAGTTATATCTAGCTCTCGAAGGAGTTTCCTTGCCCTAAACCCAAAGGGTTTAGGGTGTGACTGGCGTCTCTCGGCGGCATAGGCACCATCGAGATCAGCTGCGGATGCAGTGAGAGCTGTTGGCGACTGAGGGAGGCGCCGGGCTCGCGCGTACAGGCGAGTGATGCACTGCACGCGGTGCAGAGCGAGTGGCATCTCCCCAGCATCGACCAGCAGGCTCTCAATGGGGAAAGTGCGGAAGGCACCGGTCGCAAGGCGAAGGCTGGTGTAGTGGATCGAATCCACCTTCCGCAATAAACGCTCGGCTGCGGATGCATAAAACTCGCATCCGTAGTCGAGCTTCGAACGAACAAAGGACCGATAAAAAAGTAGGGCAGTAGCCCTATCAGCACCCCAAGCGCTGAACTTCATGGAACGGAGAATGTCCATGGTGCGGGTACAAGAGACCCTAAGGCTGCGAATATCAGCCTCCAAGGTGAGGCGTCGGTCGAATACAAGACAAAGGAAACGGTGCGATTCCACCACATCCAGGCGCACCCCATTAAGAAACAAATCTGGGTCGGAGTGAAGACGTGGATGGCGGCAGGAGTGCACCACCTTAGTCTTGGCCAAGGAAAACCGAAACCTGTGCGATTCGGCATAGCGAGAGACGCGGTTCAATGCCTGTTGGAGTCGACGCTCCAGAGTTGGCATCTGGGCCGCGCCAAAAGAGATCGAAAGGTCGTCCACGTAGAGCGTAGCGAAAACATCTTCCGGCAGCACCGAGGTGATGCCATTGATGCTCAGGGCAAAGAGTGTGACACTGAGGACATTTCCCTGCGGGACACCCTCTTCCTGCTCCTTTAGGCCGGAGAGGGCTCCCGTCACCCGTACGCGGAATCGACGATCTCCCAAAAATTCAGATATAAACATTGGGAGGCGTCCCCTCGCCCCCATCGTGTGGAGAGTCTCCATGATACCATATAGCAATGCGGTATCATAGGCCTTCTGCAGATAGAAAAACACCGTGGCGTAGTGCTGTCTACGAAGGAAAGCCTCGCAGACGGCATTTTCCAGTCGGAGCAGAGCATCCGACGTGGAGTGGAACTTGCGGAGCCGCACTGTGCAGAAGACAGATGACCTCCGCTGTCCAGGAAAAAGGCTAATCTAACATTTATCAATTTCTTCATCAACTTGCACACGCAAAAGGTTAGAGAGATTGGGCGGAAACCGGTCGGAGTAGAAGTATCTCTCCCCGGTTTGCGAAAGGCGAGCACAGTAGCGATTCGCCAGGAATCTGGGAGAAGACCCTTCACCCAGATCCTGTTGAATAAATCTAACAGAAATGCCATGCCTCGCTCACCCTGGTTTCGAAGCATGGCGTACGGGACATCGTCCAGGCCATGGGCGGTGTCCGGGCACGAGGCGAGAGCGGAGCGCAACTCACTCCCAGTAAAACTGTCGTTGAAGGGTTCTCTGCCTCTGGAGGTAAAGTCCAGCCGGCGGCCTTCCGACATCCGACGTGCATTGAATGATGGGGGAGCAGCATCCCGGCTGTAGAATGCGGAAAAAGCGGTCGCAAAGGATTCCGCCACGGACGCGGGGTCCGAGATTGTGGTCCCATTCTCCTGGAGAACGGGAGGGGGGGTCCTGCGAGAACTTGCCTCGAATCCTTTTGACTCGCCTCCACACCTCTGCTTAAGGGGTCTTCCCGTTAAGTGAAGACACGTATGCCTGCCAAGAAGAGCGGCAGGCGTGCTTCGAAATATACCGGTATCTAGCCCTAGCCCGACGAAATTCAGCGACAGTGAAATCGTTCGAGCGGCGCTTATAGCGCATGGAGGCATAACGCTTCTGTTTGAGGGCCGTCTCACACTCGGCCGACCACCATGGGAGTGGTCGGCGTGCAAAACGGCCAGACGTACTAGGAATAGTAGTCCAGGCCATCGGCGATGAGGTTGCCGGAGAAGAACTCAACGGCCTCATCTACCGACCTAAACTCCTCGACTGAAATAGAGAATTCAGTCATTTCCTGAAATGCAGGCCACCGCGCCTGCGCCAAACACCACCGAGGTGGTCTCTCAGGCGGCAGTTGCCCTGAAAATGATATTTGAATGGGAAAGTGATCACTACCATGGAGGTCATCGACCACCCCCCAATCAAAATCAGGCTGTGCATCCGAAGAGCACAAAGATAGGTCAAGGCAAGAAAATGAAGCGGTTCTCGGACAATGATGCGTAAACTCATCCACGTTTAGGACACCCATCTCAAGCTCTTCGATCAGATCGGCAAGGAATTGTCCCCTGGGATTTATTGAGTAATCTCCCCAGAGGATGCCTGCTGTTCAGATGTCCAAGCAAGAAAAACGGACTCGGCAACCGTGCAACGACGCGGCGGAAGTCCCCTGCGTCGAAGTCAGCTGACGGTGGAATGTACGCAGAAATGATAGTATACCTCCTATCCAGTTGAAGCTGCAAAGCCACTACCTGAAAAGAGGTATCCTAAGTGAAAGGAAGAGCAGAGACATCATGCCGGGGGTAAACCGCGCATCCCCCAGCCCGGCCATCCCGCGGTGGTGGGGTCGCAAGACCCTTATACCCCAGGAGGGTGGGCAGGGGGCATGCGCCAAGCATGGTCTCCTGCAGAAAGATAGCTAACGGGGAACGGGACGAGACGAGACTGCGCAGCTCCTCCCAGTTGGCCCTGAGTCCACGGCAATTGCATTAAAGGAATATGCCCTGCAGGCCTAGCTCGGAGGTGACGCGGGGGGGGGCCTCTTCGAACAGAAGACCCTCACGGGAATGACCGTACGCTTTTCGGAGGCAGAACCCCGGGCACTGTTTGACAGGCAAAGCGCTGAAGGCGCCTTTGCCTTCAAGGACTTATTGGGGGAGATTGGGCTCGCCATGCGAGTCTTTTCCTACCTCCACCTCGAAGCTTTATGCGGGCGTTGCGCCTTCGGAGGCGGGGGGCCCTCTACTCGAGGAACCAGCATCTCCGAGCCACTCAGCCCACTACTAGTCGCGGGTGAAGGAGCCAAAGCTCCTTTGTTGCTGTCCTCCTTTCGGAGGACAGCTTTAGGAACCCCGGAAGATGGCCTGGAGACCAACTACAGGGGTGTTGCCTCCTGTGAGTCTAACGACTCGGTAGAGGCGCGTGGCCGTTTCGCCTTACGGGAAACAGTCACGCTGGGGGAAGAGGGGGGAGCCCTGGTTTTAGCTGAGGCTGCGTATGAACCCTTTTTGCCACCAGCTTTACCAGGGGAGCGCCCGGGTTGAGTAGAGCCCGCAGAAGGGCTCCGAATGGGCGCGGAAACAACCGTACTCGTTGGCCTGGATGGGCAAGGAGCAGAGGGTGCCTTTCTAACTATTGAGGCATGAGACGTCCCAAGCAGAGCCGGGCACGCCAGGACCAAGTCCTTAGCCTCGCCGAATGACAGTCGATCCTGGTCCTGAACGGCCATGATTTCTTTCTCCAGGAGATATGCACCACATTGCTTCGAAGAAGTGGGGTGCGGCTCTCCGCAATTGACACACTTGGCCACACACGATTTGGACTTATCGTGTGCGGCCTTGGAGCAATTTACACAGACTTCGAGTGACCCCGACTTTGCACGTCTACAAGAACGATTCGTATGGCCGAAGCGGTGACAGTAATAGCACCACCGCGGCAGTAGCACGATTGCCTTCACGCGGTAGCGGTACCAACCGGCACGCACCGACTCAGGGAGCTTGTTACAGTCGAACGTGACGAAGAGTGTAGGGGTGGGTCTCGAGGCCCCTCCCTGTTTTCTCATCACACGTTCGACCTTGACCGCCCCATGGTCGGCCAGCTCTAAGGTGATGTCTTCTATGGAGTAGTCAACGAGTTCCCTCGCATAAACTACTCTTTTCACAAAGTTCATTGTAGAGTGCGGCGTCACACTTACCGGAGTGCCATTAAGTGTCCGAAGAGCACTTATCTTGGCCGCCTTAGCGGGATTCGCCGCATTCGCCAGAAGGCTCCCGTCCGAGAAAAGGGTTACCTTCGGCTCTCAACCAATTGCACTAGCTAATCCTCTCCTCTAATACATCATGTTGCCCTTGGCCAAGATGGTGCCATCAGTGGAGCGAATAACGAGGAAGCGTTATAAGCCAGCGGGCTCGAATACGCCAGGTAGCCTATGAATGAGGGGCCCCAATGTTATCGAGGCTCCGCCCTGTGCACTTTTGGTCTTGGTCATAGTCAGGGGCTCCAAACACAGGGGAGGAGAGGGGCCGGATATGCCGATCTTGGCTTGGTCGCTTGCCAAAGTGGCAGCAGACCCATCCGTCCCCGCAGCTCCCGCGGATGGAGAGGAGTCCCGAGTCTTCTTCGTCTTTTTCCTGTTCTTTTTCTTTTTAGGAGAGGAGGGCGGGGAATGAACCCGCTTTTCCCCTCTGCCGGCAGGAACCCCCAGGCAAGATGGACAGGCCTCAGCCAGGTCCTTCTCCGAAATAGAGAAGGTCCTGGTGGTCGCAGGGGCACCGGTTGGAGGAGATCCCTCCCCTCCTTTTACTGCCTCTGACACCCCAGCCGTTTGAGGAGGACCTTGCATAGGGGCGGATTCGGGTTCGGTGCTAGGCGCCAAGCCCGGATTCCACCCGCCCCCCCCATGGAAGGCCCTACCGTCTGATGCTGGGTTGCCTCAAGAACCATGTTCATCACAGGAGGGGCCTCCAGTTGGCCATCCCCCCCCCCAATACATCGCAGGTCCCCTTGGCAGAGTCACCAGTCATGTGTAGGGAGGCACAGGCCTTAACCCCGGCAAGGTTTAGTATTCTTGCCAGCAGGTCCTTTGATGGGAGCGACCGAAGGTGCCTGGCTTCCCTCTCCCCCCCCTAAGGGGGTTTGCCCTACCGAGCCGCTTCAATGATGGGTGGTCGGCATTGGGCTGCCTGCTGGCTTTCTTGGCAGTCCCCTTAGAAAGAAAAGGAGGGACTGCCGCTGGAAATAGGGAGGTACCCGAAAGCACCTCCAGAGAAGGAGGTGAGGGGGAGTCCCCTACACCCGTAGTCATAGGAGAGGAGTAAGCCTCCTCTCCGGTTAGAGAAATGTGCAGAGTCCCCTGCGCAAGCACAGGGGGGTGGGGGGGACCTCTATTTTTTCGGTGGAGCTGCCCGAGGGCGGTTCCATTGATGAGTAATTGGAATTGGGGAGAGATTTGGGGTGTTTTTAAATTTTCATACATGGGCATGGTGACCCTCTTCGACGGGAAGCAATGGCTCATCACCTCTCGCAGTTGCCCGCTCTGCAAGGGGTGCGTACAGGGCTGGCAGAGCCAGGTGCCGCCATTTAAGGCCACCCCTCCCGCCTGGTGACCTGGCAGCCCGACAGAATGGCGGCTCCACCTTGGGCACGGCATAAAATTGATATTGTGTGAAGAGAAAAGGAAAAGGGACGTGAGGAAGGTATGGGTGGGGATGAAGCAGGTTGTTAAAAAAAAACAACATCCAGGACAGGAGCTCAGGGGTTAGGGAACATTGTAACCTCCTCCCTCAGCCCCGATCCGGGACGGTTGGCTGAGAAGAAGGTCAGCATCTACCCTGTGAAATTAGAGGCTGAACAGAGAAAGTTGTGGGAGAGGTTGTATGAAAAGCGACGAAATAGGGGAGAAATACAGGCTATCTGAAAGAAGGAAGAGAGGCTAAGCTGGAGCCGGACGGAGCGCTGGATCCCGTCAGCACGGCGGCCAGGATGGCAAATCGCCGCGCCCCTTACGGGACAACAAACGGTCAAATAAAGTGGAGGCCAGCCTCCTCCAAAAAGTCATAGTCCACAATTTATGTGCACGAAGCAGTCCCGAGTACAATGGACAAGCGATAGCAACCCCGCTCGTCCCGGTACCGGGACAGGTAACGTGCGCGAAGATCACCCAAACTGGAACATTCAACAAGAATATGCAGAACAGTCTGGGGGACATTTGGTTTTAATTAAGGGGCTATCTGGCGACTGCCGACTAAGGCATGAGTTGCCGTAAACAAACAGCCTAGTTCTAGGCTACTTTAAAAAATTTAACAGAAAACAATAAAAAGAAATAACAATAACAAAGCAATAACAAAAAAAATAACAAAAACAAGAACAATTAAACCGGGTTAAATGAAAGGGAGAAGGCCGGCCTCCCCCCAAAAGTCAATAAGTCCACCAGTCAAAGTACACGCACTCGTCCCGAGTACAAGGGACAGGCGGTAGCGACCCCCCCCCCCCATCCCGGTACCGGGACAGGTGTCGTGCGCGAAGATCACCCAGACTGGGACATTCGCCTAGAATGTGCCGAACAGTCTAGGGGACGACGCAGTCGTTGCAATAGGGCGCAGGCGAGCTTTCCATCAAATAGCGATGCGTCACACGAGTGTAGACGATTCGGAGACGACAGATAGCAACCTGAAGCCACCGCGGCATTAGGGAATAGGTCCATGGGAACAGTCGCGGCGCAATGGCACGCAACTTTAAGTTCCCTTCGACCGTCTCCCATCTTCTTTGCCAAGAAGTCCGAAGAGCTGCCCGTATTCCTGCCATGTAGTCAGTGTGAGGAAGAGCGAAACGCTGGTCCGGTCGCAGAGTCCTCGCGGACTCTTTGGCACCCTCATCGGCGCGCTCATTCCCCGCAATTCCTACATGTCCAGGAACCAGGCAGAAAATAATCTCGACATCTGCCCAGCTCGTTAAAACCGTGGCGTCACGGATTTCGCGAACCAGGGGATGCGGAGATTCCAATGCCCCGAAAGCACTCAGGGTGCTTTGTGAGTCGCTATAGATCACAATCCGGTCCCTGAACCGGGCACGTCGCGTAATCTCCCGTACCGAGTGGTGTATTGCCACCAGCTCGGCCGTGAAGACAGACGCAGCGCCTGGTAGAGCCCCGCTGACTTCAAACAGAGGAGATACGGCGTGGAAGCCGACCCCCTCTTGGGACTTGGAGCCATCCGCATACACTAGCACGGTACCAGCGTGACACGATGTGTGCTCCAAAAAGGTCGAACGCAATACTCCCGGCGCAGTACAAGCTTTGGGAGCAAAGGCGTGGCGACAAATAGCCAAATGTGGTACCCTCCAGGGTGGCGTCCTGGGCAGAACCAGGGGCGCCACCGGTCCGAGAGCTATATCTACCTCTCGAAGGAGTTTCCTGGCCCTAAACCCAAAGGGCTTAGAGTATGACTGGCGTCTCTCGACGGCATAGGCACCATCGAGATCAGCTGCGGATGCAGTGAGAGCTGTTGGCGACTGAGGGAGGCGCCGGGCTCGCGCGTACAGGCGAGTGATGCACTGCACGCGGTGCAGAGCGAGTGGCCTTTCCCCAGCATCGACCAGCAGGCTCTCAATGGGGAAAGTGTGGAAGGCACCGGTCGCAAGGCGAAGGCCGGTGTAGTGGATCGAATCCACCTTCCGCAATAAACGCACGGCTGCGGATGCATAAAACTCGCATCCGTAGTCGAGCTTCGAACGAACAAAGGATCGATAAAAAAGTAGGGCAGTAGCCCTATCAGCGCCCCAAGCGCTGAACGTCACGTAACGGAGAATGTCCATGGTACAGGTACAAGAGACCCTAAGGCTGCGAATATCAGCCTCCAAGGTAAGGCGTCGGTCGAATACAAGACAAAGGAAACGGCAGAACCAGGGGCACCACCGGCCCGAGAGCTATATCTACCTCTCAAAGGAGTTTCCTGGCCCTAAACCCAAAGGGCTTAGGGTATGACTGGCGTCTCTCGGCGGCATAGGCACCATCGAGATCAGCTGCGGATGCAGTGAGAGCTGTTGGCGACTGAGGGAGGCGCCGGGCTCGCGCGTACAGGCGAGTGATGCACTGCACGCGGCGCAGAGCGAGTGGCATCTCCCCAACATCGACCAACAGGCTCTCAATGGGGGAAGTGCGGAAGGCACCGGTTGCAAGGCGAAGGCCGGTGTGGTGGATTGAATCCACCTTCCGCAATAAACGCTCGGCTGCGGATGCATAAAACTCGCATCCGTAGTCGAGCTTCGAACGAACAAAAGATCGATAAAAAAGTAAGGCAGTAGCCCTATCAGCGCCCCAAGCGCTGAACGTCACGGAACGGAGAATGTCCATGGCGCGGGTACAAGAGACCCTAAGGCTGCGAATATGAGCCTCCCAGGTGAGGCGTCGGTCGAATACAAGACCAAGGAAACGGTGCGACTCAACCACATCCAGGCGCACCCCAATAAGAAACAAATCTGGGTCGGGGTGAAGCCGTGGATGGCGGCAGAAGTGCACCACCTTAGTCTTGGCCAAAGAAAACCGAAACCTGTGCGCTTCGGCATAGCGAGAGACGTGGTTCAATGCCTGTTGGAGTCGACGCTCCAGAGTTGGCATCTGGGCCGCGCCAAAAGAGATCGAAAGGTCGTCCACGTAGAGCGTAGCGAGAACATCTTCGAGCAGCACCGAGGTGATGCCGTTGATGCTCAGGGCAAAGAGTGTGACACTGAGGACACTTCCCTGCGGGACACCCTCTTCCTGCTCCTTTGGGGCAGAGAGGGCTCCCCCCACCCCTACGCGGAATCGACGATCTCGCAAAAATTCAGATATAAACATTGGGAGGCGTCCCCTCGCCCCCATCGTGTGGAGAGTCTCCATGATACCGTATCGCCATGCGGTATCATAGGCCTTCGCCAGATCAAAAAACACCGTGGCGTAGTGCTGTCTACGAAGGAAAGCCTCGCAGACGGCATTTTCCAGTCGGAGCAGAGCATCCGACGTGGAGTGAAACTTACGGAAGCCGCACTGTGCAGAAGACAGATGGCCTCCGCTGTCCAGGAAATAGGCTAATCTAACATTTACCAATTTTTCCATCAACTTGCACACGCAAGAGGTTAGAGAGATTGGGCGGAAACCGGTCGGAGTAGAGTCATCTCCTGGTCCTGAACGGCCATGATTTCTTTCTCCAGGAGATATGCACCACATTGCTTCGAAGAAGCAGGGTGCGGCTCTCCGCAATTGACATAGTGGCCACACACGATTTGGACTTATCGTCCGCGACCTTGGAGCAATTTACACAGACTTTGGGTGACCCCGACTTTGCACGTCTACATGAGTGATTCGTATGGCCGAAGCGGTGACAGTAATAGCACCGCCGCGGCAGTGGCACGAATGCCTTCACGCGGTAGCGGTACCAACCGGCACGCACCGACTCAGGGAGCTTGTTACAGTCGAACGTGACGAAGAGTGTAGGGGTGGGTCTCGAGGCCCCTCCCTGTTTTCTCATCACACGTTCGACCTTGACCACCCCATGGTCGGCCAGCTCTAGGGTGATGTCTTCTATGGAGTAGTCAACGAGTTCCCTCGCATAAACTACTCCTTTCACAAAGTTTATGGTAGAGTGCGGCGTCACACTCACCGGGGTGCCATGAAGTGTCCGGAGAGCACTTATCTTGGCCGCCTCGGCGGGATTCGCCGCATTCGCCAGAAGGCTCCCGTCCGAGAAACGGGTTACCTTCGGCTCTCTACCAATTGCACTAGCTAATCCTCTCCTCTGATGGATCATGTTGCCCTTGGACAACATGGTGCCATAAGTGGAGCGAATAACGAGGAAGCGTTTGAAGCCAGCTGGCTCGAAAACGCCAGGTAACCTCTGAATCAGGGGCCCCGATGTCATCGAGGCTCCGCCCTGTGCATTTTTGGTGTTAGTCTTAGTCAGGGGCTCCACACACGAGGGGGTAGAGGGGCCGGATGTGCCGATCTTGGCTTGGTCGCCTACCAAAGTGGTAGCAGACCCATCCGTCCCCGCAGCCCCCACGGATGGAGAGGAGCCCCGAGTCTTCTTCGTCTTTTTCTTTTTTGGAGAGGAGGGCGGGGAATGAACCCGCTTCTCACCTCCGCCGGCAGAAGCCCCTAAGCCAGATGGACCGGCCTCAGCCAGGTCCCTCTCCGAAATGGAGAAGGTCCTGGTAGTCGTAGGGGCACCTGTCGGAGGAGATCCCTTCCCTCCTTGTACTGCCTCGGAGCCCTCAGCCGTTTGAGGAGGACCCTGCATAGGGGCGGATTCGGATTCGGTGCTTGCTGCCGAGCCTGAATTCCTCCCCATGGAAGGCCCTACCGTCTGAGGCTGGGTCTCCTCAAGGACCATGTCTATCACAGGAGGGGCCTCCAGTTGGCCATCCCCTCCCAGGACATCGCAGGTCCCCTTGGCAGTGTGGCCAGTCTTGTGTGGGGAGGCACAGGCCTTGACCCCAGCAAGGTTTAAAATTCTTGCCAGCAGGTCTTTTGAGGGAAGCGACCTAAGGGGCCTGGCTTCCCTCTCCCCCCTAAGGGGGTTTGCCCTACTTAGCCGCTTGCACGAGGGGCGGTCGGCAATGGGCTGCCTGCTGGCTTTCTTGGCAGTCCCCTTAGAAAGCAAAGGAGGGACTGCCGCCTGAGATAGGGAGGTGCCCGAAAGCACCTCCAGAGAAGGGGGTGAGGGAGAGTCCCCTACACCCGTAGGCGTAGGAGAGGAGTAAGCCTCCTCTCCGGTTAAAGAATTATGGAGGGTCCCCTGCGCAAGCACAAGGGGGGGACCTCCATTTTCTCGGTGGAGCTGCCCGAGGGCGGCTCCGTTGATTTTCTTGGGGAAGTTGGGGGTTGGGTTTTTTGGGGTTTTTTTGTCATACATGGGCATGGTGACCCTCTTTTTAATACGGGACGCAATAGCTCTTCACCTCTCGCAGTTGCCCGCACTGCGAGAGGTGCTTACAAGCCTGGCAGAGCCAGGCGCCGCCATTCGGGACTACCCCTCCCGCCTGGTGGCCTGGCAGTCCATCGGCATGGCGGCTTCACCTTGGACACTGCGTAAAATTGATAGAATGTGAAGAGGAGAGAAAAGGGGATGTGAGGAAGGTATGGGTGGGGATGAAGCAGGTTGTTAAAAAAAAAACATCCCAAACCGGAGCTCAGGGGTTAGGGAACAATGTCCCCTCTCCCCCCAGCCCCAATCCGGGGTGGTTGGCTTGGGAAGAAGGTCAGCATCTACCCTGTGAAATTAGAGGCTGAACAGAGAAAGTTGTGGGAGAGGTTGTATGAAAAGCGACGAGGTAGGGGAGAAATCGGGCTATCTGAAGGAAGGAAGAGAGGCTAAGCTGGGGCCGGACGGAGCGCTGGATCCCGTCAGCACGGCGGCCAGGATGGCAAATCGCCGCGCCCCTTACGGGGGTCTGGGGGACAACGCAGTCGTTGCAGTAAGGCGCAGGCGAGCCTTTCATCAAATGGTGGTACGCCCCGCGAGTGTGTGTAATTCGGAGACAACAGAAAGCAGCCTGAAGCCGTTACGGCATTGGGGGATTGGTCCATGGGCAAAGATAGAGGAGAACTACTTCATGGGTCAGAGTGGTGGTGTTGCAGAATACCACGTCCGCCCTAACAACCAGGTCGGGAGATGATTTGTTGAAAGGTATATACATACTCCAAAATGTTGATAAGCCAACAACTAGAGAATTTGTAACTACAAAGAAAAAAGTTGGGTCGATGGGCCATATCCTCCTTCCAGCCTCCGTTATCTCGTGTTTACGGACTTCCCAGGCCGCCACCCTGGGTGCGACAGGGGGGATTTCCTCATTAGGTCGTACTAATCTTCGACAGGAGGGCCAAGATCTTTTGTGACGGACCCAGAGACGGAAGCAGAGCCTTAGTTGACCTGGCAGCCAACAAGGCAATAATGCCCGCCAGCGAGGTAGTTAGCACATTCCTTACACGCATGGGGCAAACCACCGCCTCAACGCCCAGGAACCCTAAAGTCTGTTTTTGTTTGTTTTTGCGCCCTGCGAGAGTTAGAGGAAGTTGTTCCAAGGCATCTTCTGACGGGTAACAGGTAGCTGATCCTTAAGCGTATCCAAAGGTTGTGGGGATACGTCTTTGAAAATAAGGTAAGAGTTGAGGAAGCTTAACATAACTTTCTCGGGCACCGCCAGAGATCTAATTTAACCGAGTGACGGCTTCTTTAAATTACTCTCAAACAGGGAGGACATTCATTCATCTAGGTACCTAGTGTGTAACATGATACAAGAGGGGTTGATTAGAAGTGACGGGTTGCAGAAGATTCATCTTCAACTCTTAAAGATCCTTGTCGCACTGGGATATAAAAATTTATTTAGCAGAAATTTCAAACTAAGAACTAACGTCAATTCTACAGATTAACAACGAAAATAGATTAGCAGCCATCTTGTCATCGATAGTTTGTTTGGAACCGAAAAAATAATGCTAGGGTTATGTGGATATTGGTTAGTTTCATTTAGTTAAAGTTTATTTTAACTAGGTTATTTTATTGTTTTTAGTCAGTTATTAAGTTGTGTGATTTTCCCGCTAGAAACCAAAAAAGAAGCCTACTCTAGCGAACTTGCCATGACTTGCCTAAGGCCATATGCTTCGGTTCAAAATGGCTCTCTTTGTGATACAATGGTGATGGCTTTTTCACGCAAATAATAGTTGTTTATCTGTAAATAATCTACCAATAACCTTTTACGGCAATTTTAAATAAGGAAAGCGCACCCTTTTTAGACTACTAAAGCCTGTAATACTTATGCGTATCATTGCAATAGTGCTCTAGGAGTAATTTTCCTATTGCGGAGTTGGCCTATCGGCCTTTATAAAGTTAAAAAACTCAATATTCCAACCCGATTCTGCAACTAAAGAATTTCTCCTGGACGCAATCTTAAATTGTCGAAACTCTTAGTTTACGCCCGCGCGTTTGTTTTTAATGTTATTTTTTATTTCTGACGCGTTTTAGGCTACTTATCCAAGCCTGTTATATTGCTTCGTATTATGATAATAGTGTCATACGAAATATTTAAAATTTTAAAAGGATTTACCAATATTAATTACCGAATACTGTTCCGAGATGGACGAAACGGCCAACACCCGCCAAAGCGGTTTCAAATTAGTGAATAAACTATTTAACTTTACTATAGTCCAGAATTGCTTGATCCCCATCCATGGCATGGAATTAATGTGATTTCCTTTTTATTTCTGTCCTAGGTTTTTTTTTATTTTCATCTTTAAAAAGGAGTTTTTGAATTCTTAGGAATGCCATGGTTCCATCCTAAAGCAATTAACCGCGGGACAAGTGAGCACAGCAATGGAAGGCTCCACAGTAATGTGCGATCATTTCTGATCAGGAATAGAGTTGAATCTCGAGTAATTATGATTTGCACGAGCAACGATAGAGATAATCACCTAAGCAGTGGAAACTTTCCATTTTATGAACAACCCTACTACGAAGAAACTGGGGAGCTCCACTACTATACAATGCTTGCTTTTGCGCTCGTCTTCCACAAAAAAAAAATCGCAAATTTGTTTGATAAATAGAAGTTTGTGGATGTTCCTCAGCGGGAGAAGAACGCTTGATTATAAACAGAATTCTGGCGCAGAGAAAGCTGTAATCTTCTCAAAGAGGTTAAAATTGAGTTTTCGGAAGCACCGGGCAAATTTGCTGACAAAAATGGTAATCAATCAACATGGTAAAAATGGAAACTTCACTGGGTGCAAAAAACATTCCACGAAATAAATCCAAAATTATGGAAATACAGTTGCACTCACAGAGACCGTGGGGTAAATTGAAAGAACGTACGAACACGGAACTACGTCTATGACAATAATGACGCCTCGCAATTGGTTCTCGCTCAAAGAAGAAATATATTGCTCAAGGAAGGAAATGAAAACCTTAAACATTATTGGAACTGAAATATCACGATTCATGTAATATTCCTCACGAAGATAGTGTGCTTATGACCCCATGGCTAAGGCACATTAAGTAGAATAAATAAATAAACGCACGATAGCCTAGTATATTAATTCAAATAATTATTATTACTTCCCTCAGATAAGTTCTTAATCATGAAAATTTTCAGTAAATCTGCTGCTTCTTTGAAAAAAAAGTTAAAATAAGCACCAAAATACTAGGTTAGAACAAATAAAACAATATGCCAGATGGAAGGAATTTTATGTATGTATATCATCACCAGTGATATCAAGCTAAGTGCATGACGAGGTTTATAAGGTCGTTTGGCGTCTGGAGTAGTTGATAGAAGTGAAACAGACGTCATCCGCGTCTCTGATTTACGAATTGGCGAAAATTCCAAGAAAGAGGACTACTTTTTTCATCTTAAAGATCTCTTCTGGCGTTCACTCGCGAGGAGGCGACATTAGGAAAAAATAATAGAAAAGGGGAAGAGGCCATAAACATCTAACTCTAATCGAAGGTTGGGGTTTTGAAATAGATCAAGACACTATAGTTTCGAGGGGTTAGGCGGAGACGTACACATTCTAACTAAGAGTAACTACACTAGGACATAGTAGAGACGGAGTATCGTGCGCTTTTCAGTAGTCATGCAGTGAGAATAGAAGACTGTCATCCTTTGGTCTTTACAAGACAGCCTCTCATCAAAGATAAAGCCCAAGAACCTCACTGATTGATTTTCAATAAGAGAAGCACCAAACATTTGGAGGAATAGACAGCGCCATGTGAATTGCGCCTGATGCAACAAATAACATTCGAGGATTTATTTGAAGAGAGCAACGAGTTGACCGGGGATAGTAATCTAACGCAATACCAGATAACCATGTCGGCTCCGTAAAGTGCATTATTGACAGAACGAGGAAAATATGAGACTATTCATCGTGTAAGAATACACATAGAACAGAACAATAAAGAACGCTTTCCTCATGCTAGAAGGATCCAGTGGGAAGACTGGGCGGACTTAGAACTATTAGTCACGAAGAAAGCCGAAAGGATCGTTCTCATAAAGCCACGGAACACAAAATGTTGTCTACAAAGAATGGATAATTAGTGGCTACAATCTTATGGATTTCAGGTGTTCAAAAGGCCAGAGAGCCATTATGATCCGAACAGAACCCCTAGACGCCAAGGTTAAAGTAACAGAGTTTTGGCCAGTGCAAAAAAGACAGCCTAATGAGGCAGTCAGGGAAGACGCAGGAAGGGGAACGGCGAAAGACAACGGTATCTTCCATGGTTTTCTCTTTAAACGCAGGCCATTGAAAAGAGACGATGTGGTGAGACACCTGAATCGGAGATTGGCTTGAGGATAAGCTCGAAAACGGCCTATCACCGATCCCAGTGAAAGATGTCCTCCAATCAAATTCGGTTAAATCAAAATGAGAAGTGGAGCGCCATGGGATGGTATTGAAGTAAGTGATGCAAGATTACGTTATGAACTAAAGTTAGTGAGTCGACACAAGTAAAGGTTGTTTTACAACTCAATGCCTGTAAATCTCCATTTGCAGTCATTAGTTGTTGTAGGAGTGGAAAAAAGAGAATTGACCGATGAAACCTCCGAGATTGGTGCCAATTAAAGCGCGAACTTATATGTCATTTTTCCCCGAGAATCAGCTGGTCTTTCCCTCTACGCTATTGATAAGACACCAAGCGCCAAAAGGGAAGTACGAAGTGATTCATGAAACATTGGCCCTTAAAAACAGCTATAGTCTTTTCTAAGACAGTGATGGAACACTACTTTTTCCCAGTCCATCTCGATCACATAATAGGAAAGACGGGTAGGTTAATATCTGCGGGATTCGCGACGGTTATCATTTTCTTTACCGTAATCACTTTCTGTACATTATATTAACTCTCTTTTAACCGTTTTAATAACGTTTGTTCTTTTTTGCGGTCGGAAAGCAAAATGCGGCAAACGTTTGAACCCGATTCCGTCAAAATTTGATTCAACCTATATTTTGTTTGCGTTAGAAAGGCTGGCTTATGCGATAACCTCTCGTGATTGTGAGAAGAGCTCATTCCGAGGGATGAAGCGCTTTGTTAGCTTCAGCATTTCGTTTTTAACAGCATGATTACAATTGCGACATTGCAAATAATTCTCGATTTATAAGGCCGAGCTAAAATGGATAAAAGTGAATTTTCCACTTTCTTCGAAAGCAGGGATAACAATTAAAATAGTTAATTGATTCGTAAACTTTTGTTTGCGTTAGAAAGGCTGACTTATGAGATATCGTATCGTGACTGTGAGAAGAGCTCCTTTCGGAGGTTTGATAAGGAGCTTTGTTATCTACAACATTGCCTTTTTGACCGCATAATTATAATTGCACCATTGTAAATAATTCTCGATATAACGGGTGTTCCAATAGCTTGGACAGATTTTAAGTGTGAGTTAAGTTTAAGCGTTTAATGATTTTTTTCTTTTTCTTTTAGATTTAACAACTTCAGTCTTTGGCAATTTCAACCATGGAAAGATTAACAATCGAACAACGTGTTAAAGTTATCGAAGCTTATTACGAAAATGGACGTTCAAACAGAAACGCATTTCGGGCACTTCGCGATTTTTTTGGTCAACATAATCGACTAACCGAGAGTGCAATTGGAAAAATTGTTCGTAAATTCAAACAAACGGGGTCGGTGGCAGATATGAAAACGCCATCGCGTGCTCGTTTACGCCGTTCAGCTGAAAACATTGCTGCAGTGCGGGAGAATGCGGCCGAAGATCCAGATACCTCTATTCGTCATCGCGCGCAGGAATTGAACCTCTCCACAACAACGTTGCATCGAATTTTGACAAAAGATTTGTCTTTATATGCTTACAAAATTCAATTGACACAAGAACTGAAGACTGCTGATCATGAGAAGCGCCTTACATTGGTCAATTGGGTGCAGAATTGTCGCATTTGAGCTGATGAAAATCCCAGGAAGATTGTTGAAAAGACACTGCATCCACAAGAGGTCACTGTTTGGTGTGCACTTTTGCTAGCGAAATCATTGGGCCGTATTTCTTCAAAAATGATGCCGGGAATTCTGTTACGGTGACAGGCGAGCGATACCGTGCCATGATAACCAACTTTTTATGACCTGAATGGAATTCTATGGACGTCGACGATTTGTGGTTTCAACAGGACGGCACCACATGCCACACAGCCAATGCAACAATGGCTTTATTGAATGAGAAGTTCCCAGGTCGCATCATCTCTCGAAACAGCGAAGTCAATTGGCCATCACAATCGTATGACTTGACGCCTTTAGATTTCTTCCTTTAAGGTCATCTCAAAAGTAAGGTCTATGCCAACAAGCCAACAACAATTCAACAGCTAAAGGATGAGATAATAAGGCACATTGGTGAGATCGAGGAGCAACTATGCAGAGACGTCATCAAAAATTTTGACCATCGAGTGGAGGTGTGCCGCCGAAGCCTTGGCGGACATTTAGGCGATATTATTTTTCACACATAATTGTCATGACTCAAATAACATGATCCAATAGGGTAATAAATAAATTTTTACTAATAACACTGTTTATTTACTGCTAACTTCTATCCGTCTTAATGGAACACCATTTATATATATATACATATATATATATATATATATATATATATATATATATATATATATATATATATGAGAAACTCACAAAGTAGCGCGTGAGTAGAGCAATAAATTTAAAAAATCCCTCAGGAAAATGAAAGGCGGATTCAAATTCAAAGTACTTTCGAACTTGTTCAGTTTATTCTCAAGGAATAACGAAATACTTAACAGAGATGGTATATAAAAGATACAACAGGGTAGTGCCCCGCCATGCACAGTGGAAGGACACAGATTAGAGTAATATTATCAAAGATGGGATTAAATACCGGATGTTAAGGGTAAAGGCATATAGATAGGGTCTATTTATGGAAATTTCAACAATAAAAAAAAATGTAGACATTGAGGTCACAAAGCGAATTTTGAAAGAAAGAATTTGAAAAGTGACTAATGAAAATATGTGGCATCCCCTTAAAGCATACAAAAACTAGGTAGTACACCTAAGGAGAAGAACATTAAAGCAAAACATAAACAGCACACTCAAAAGACACTCTAAGCGTGAACGGATGGATTGGAGAGGCAACTGCATATAGCACCATATTTAAAATGGCTTACCCACCCAGACATCATCCTCATCGCAGAACATGGAGTCAACGCGGATAATGGTAGGATCTCAAAGAACTTTACTCAAGAAAAGTACACGTTGTTGCAATAGCCATCATAAGGAATCTGACCTTCAAAAGGCTACCAGAACTGAAAGAGTAATTCATCGCCTTCGGAACAGCATATTAACCCCCTTGCCGCCCCTACCTGCCAATTAATAACCTCTTCACCATAGTTGGACATAATAGAACAACGTTTATAGGAGGAGCCCTCAACGCTAGATGCAGGATCACTGGCTACACTGACATAAATGAAATGGGCACGAACCTGGAGCTAATCGTAGACCGGGAAAGACTCGAAAGGGTTAAGCCCGAATTGCTTAGAGGAAGTGTTAAAGCCATGATGCCCATAAAAAACATATTTTAAATAAAAGCCAATTTTCGCACTAACAAATCAACAACAAACTTAAAAGCACGAAACACAAGAACGCACAACCCCACGCCTTACACAAGTAGCAAGACAAATTCAAAATCATGAATGCTAGTGAATGAATGAATAAAACAAAGCACATCAGAGATTAAAAAAAAGAGTTTATATATATATATATATATATATATATATATATATATATATATATATATATATATATATATATATATATATATATATATATATATATATATATATATATATATATATATATATATTCATCGTAACAAGTTTTGTTAAAAGCGACTGGTAATTTTGCGTTTGTGATTCTTTTTTCACATCTTTCAATTTGTCTTATATTTGCCTTTATGTCTGGATTGAGTCCATGTATAAGTTCTCCAAAGTTCATTGAAGCACGATTTTGAAATTATAGCGAGGAAATAAAAGATTCCTTAGGTAAAAAAATACTTTATTTATCTGACGCGTTTCGTTACAACTCGTACCATCTTCAGAGATACAAGAAAATACAAGAGAAAATTATAAGAATTGTTTTATATATCATGGTTAGACGGTAAACATACAGACGAACATAGAAGTCAGTCAGGTAGGGTGCACTGGCAAACTACCTGCGTCAAGAGCGCAGGTAGAAGATTAAATTTGCGGTCGTACCCAACAAGTATTTAAAGAATGCTCGTCCCTCAATTATACAATTGAAAGAAACCAGGAAAACCAACTCCCATTTCTTGACACCTTAATGACTTTAAACAATAACAAAATCACGACTAAAGTATACGTTAAAACCACCAATCCAGGCCTCTGCATGAATGCAGAGAGTGAATGTCCTCAACGATACAAGAAAAGTGTAATTAACGCTTATATCAACCGCGCCTTCCCTCACTGCCATACATGGAAAGATGCGTCAACAATGGATTGAGCAACCATGAAATACAGGCAGCTATTAAAAAGAAAATTAACCAATTCTACCTCACCGAGAGAATAACAAAGGAAACAATAACAGAGAAAACAACATAAAACTCTTCTATAAAAATACCATGAACACGGCGTACCGAACAGACGAAAGGATAATCAAGGAAATTATCAACCGATCTATACAACCTACGAATACTGAACAAAATATATTGCTTACTATATACTATCAAACTAGACGAACCGCCACCCTCATCATGAAAAACAATCTGAGGCCGAAACCTGAACCTAAGCAAAGAACCCATGTAATATATGAGTATAAATGCAACCTAGGAGACTACAAGCTCCTCCCCCACTCATACTCATATATTGGTATGACTGAAACAAAATTATCACGAAGAATGACCTACCACCTGACGAATGGCACCAAAAAAAAAACATACCAGCCAAAACCATGCAATAATTCTCAGCAGAAAAATGTTAGAAGAGAACACTAAAATTATCGACTCCGCCCCTGATCGGCGACAATTACTATTCCTAGAAGTTACACATACAAGAGAAACAACCCAAAATTAATATTTAATTCAATTCAAATGGAATACTACTTAGAAACAAGAATCGCAATAGAAACACACGGAAGAGCTAATCTCAGGTATCCAGGTCATTTATCTATCTGGATATTACCTCAAATTTAATCTTCTACCTTTTCTCTTGACGTGTCCCACCCTGTCAAGGAGTTTGCCAGTGTACCCTACCTGAGTGACTTCTATGTTCGTTTGTACGTTTACCGTCTATCCATGATATATAAAACAATTCTTATAATATTCTCTTGTATTTTCTTGTATCTCTGAAGATGGCACGAGTTGTAACGGAACGCGTCAGATAAATAAATTGTTTTTTACCTAAGGAATCTTCTATTCCCTCGCTATAATTTCACCTCTTGGTCAAGTCTCATCATCGAGAAGCCCGCGAGTATAACCCAGGGATTGGAATAATCGAACATCCACAATCCCCCTCGCTTATATCTTCAAGTCAAGAAGCATCGCCACACGCGTCTCACTTACCTCGGGATTAGCTCAGAGAGACTGTCAGCTGTTTTTCCGAGTCAGCCTCACGTCCGCGACAACTCGTCTCGAATCATCGTATCAAAGAGGTTCATCGTTCAAGATCATCCAACGCCAGACTCCCTCTTAGTTAAAGGTAAAAGGATTCCAACTTGTTTATGTTCGTTAGTTACCATTCCGTACTAAAGTGAATTTTTGCGTCAACCACCGCGTAGTACTCATTGGTAGTATTAATGTTTATTTAGATTTAAAGTTTTAATATTTCATTTTTTATGTAATTAAAAGTATATTTTTGCCCTAGTTGTTTAATTAAATCCTCGAAACGCCGCATATGGCAATAGATATATAATATTACGAATCCTTCCTGGTTAAAGAATCAAAAGTAACAAAAAAAGTATAGCACTCTTAGTGAAAAAAGGAACGGATTTATTCATGTACGGAACAAACGTACATACATACTCGGCCGTATACCACGACAGTGATGATATATGACAAAGAAATGCTCGAAGCTAAAATAGAAGGACTGAATTAATATACAAAATAGACAACAAAGGCGAGGCCTTCATAATAAAGGCAAAACTTTTCTTGAATTATTTCTTTCACCCCACTTGCAAATCTCTTATCTACCACAAAATACAACTTTCGCTATAATTTCATCTCATCAAAAATAATTATACAAACTTTTACTCTTGGATTGGATAGCGTAGAGACTGAATTAATATACAAAATAGACAACAAAGGCAAGGCCTTCATAATAAAGGCAAAACTTTTCTTAAATGATTTCTTTTCCCCCACTTTCAAATCTCTTATCTACCACAAAATACAACTTTCGCCATAATTTCATCTCATCAAAAATAATTATACAAACTTTTACTCTTGGATTGGATAGCGTAGAGACTGAATTAATATACAAAATAGACAACAAAGGCAAGGCCTTCATAATAAAGGCAAAACTTTTCTTAAATGATTTCTTTTCCCCCACTTTCAAATCTCTTATCTACCACAAAATACAACTTTCGCCATAATTTCATCTCATCAAAAATAATTATACAAACTTTTACTCTTGGATTGGATAGCGTAGAGACTGAATTAATATACAAAATAGACAACAAAGGCAAGGCCTTCATAATAAAGGCAAAACTTTTCTTAAATGATTTCTTTCCCCCCACTTTCAAATCTCTTATCTACCACAAAATAAAACTTTCTCAATAATTTCATCTCATCAAAAATAATTATACAAACTTTTACTCTTGGATTGGATAGCGTAGAGAGAACACAGGCAGTTTTGCTGCTCTGAAAACAATATAATCCCACCCTCAACAAAGCTCACCGGGCATTCATATTTCGTTCCTGAAGCGTGCAAGGTGTGGGGGGGGGGAGACAAGTAGACCCCTTCTGTCATCTAAAAAAACAGACCCTCCCCCCCACAATAATGGTAAAGGAGGCATATATGAGGCTCCCGCTCCAACTCATAAGAGAAGCTAACCTACCCACCTTTGAGAAAGTGGTTCAACTGCTTCATACCGAACTGGAAGTAGCCATTACCAGGCTACACAACAACACAAGAGGATACGTGGTCATATACCAAAAACGAGGAAGACCGGACCAAAGCGACAACGGATCAAGCAAGGAAACAGCTAAGTGGAATACGACTCGACCCCATTATCCCTCTCGCGATAAGGGCGCAAAGAGCTATCTTCTGCAGAAAACTGGATCCCTTCATCGGAAACCACATTGCTGAAGAAATCAAAATCGAGCTCGAGACATAACAAAAATGGGCGAGAGTCTTTGAAGTGGTCATGTTCCCCATCATGACACAAGTCAGCAAAAGGAACTTCTCCGAGAAGGAAATGCCAAAGAAGGCGAAAGCGTGACGTATGCCTGGTTTTTCATCATCACATCATCTTCATCATCATCACTAACTCTATAATTTAAGAACGGGATTTTTTGAGTATTTGAATAATAATTTCATCTTAGTTTGGTTATGACTTAAGTATATTTTAAATTTTTATCAAGGTAATTTCTAAGAATTTCTTTAGTGTTTGAAAAAACAAAATAGTTTAGTTCAGAAAAAAATATGATTATCCAATGTTTTATAATGTTTTAAAAGAAAATACATTAAAATTGTTGAAGTTCAGAAAATTTATTAAAATTTAAGTAAGGCTGCTTTTTTTTATTTTATCTATAACTATATTTTAGCAACGTGATTTTTTGAAAGGGAGGGGGGGGGGATTTAGTTTAGAGTTCCTTTTTTAAAATTATTGTAATTGGCGAAGTTCAGAAAAGTTATAAAATTTAACCATGGCTGCTTTTTTTATATTTTAATCGTAGTATCGAAGCCATTGCCTGGTCTACCTATGATAACTCTATCACAAATCAAAGAGGACGAATCCATTCCAATATACGTATGCAGGAGATGTTGTGCACTCGAGGAACATAACACGCAGCTGTGCCACAAGACAACGCCGACATGCACCGAATGCAAACAACGACACCAGTGGTCCTGCTGACTCAGCTCATAAAAAAATGCCCAAACTGTGGAGCCCCCGCACAGCAATCTCGTCCTGAAGTGCCCAAAACAAAGAGACAGCAAGAACAAATACAGAAACCAATAAAGATACCAGAATGAAGAATCAAACCTACGTATGAGCAACAACATAGAAAAAAACGAAAGACAGAAACTATCAACCTGGGCTTGGAAGTGGGCCTATTTAATGTATGCTCACTTAGCTAACATCGCTAAGGCAAGTTATTTCGCTTCAGAATACAACAAACTTTCCTCCCAAAAGAAACGGCCTGAAAAAGTCATTATGGTTCCTTGAAAACCTACCCGCCCTCAAGATTATGCGCATACGAGACTAGAAGAAAAGGATCTCCTAAGAGCTTTCAAAACAAACCAGGAGATAAAAGAAGAAGAAAAAGAAAAATAAACATAAAGGAGGACTATGGAGTAAATGGAAGGAAACAAACGAAAACCTGGAGAGAGAAAAGGGAACGGTAAAGACAGTTTACAAAGAAGAAGTCGCTACGAAGAACATCCAAACGGAACAGACCCATGGAAATCATGGAAATGAAGAGGGCGAGGAGGTACCCAACGCCTCGGAGGAAGATGAAAATATGACTACAGATAACGAAGGCGAGATTAACAACACAGGCAAAGAAGAAGAAGAAATCGACAGAATGCAAAAAGACAAAGATAGATGGCAATTAAAACGAGCAAATCACAAGCGAATTATTCAATTTAAAACTCTACACGACCAATAAACCTAAATACCCTAAAGACTGGTGGGACCTGGAAAAAATTCTCCAAGCGATCGAGAAGAAAAAATACAAATGATTCTACGACCTTTATTGCGATGGCCTAGCTTCGAGGGGATGGGAGACACCTTTAGCAGGGGAAAAATACACATCCCGAAATAAAGATGCCTGTTCCTACGTACACAGCCGTTCAAAGCCGAACGACGGAAACGAACCAGACATCCCACAAAACATAAAAGGAACAAGAAATGGAAAAAAGAAGGAATGAAGCATACAAAAGAATAGAAAATAGCCACTAATGTAAAAGAAACAGAAGAAATATACAAAATGCTCATGGCAGCGTGCGTATACAACACACACAACGGAATAATGTAAAATAAATCATTACAACAACAGAGTTTAGTAAATCTCCTGACGTCTATGGAAGTCTATACTAATCTGACTTTCTTCTAATTTCTTCACTTTATCCCATCTGCTAATCGAAGTTTGGTATGCCACAAAATAGAATCGGGGATCGGGAAACTCCTGCCAGGAAATTAAGGAGGAACTTGAAGAAAATTAGGCGTGGCTTAAAATACATGACGTGGGGAAATTTAAATTATCATATGAGCGTCTACGGAAATAGCAGCCGAGATAGTTGAAAAGGATTGCTAGCCTTCAGCATGAATATACCTCCCGCAAACATCCAGAGAGACATTTGTCAACATACAAATATGTCAATTAAAACAAAAACAAAGCATGTGCATTAAACACGACGGACTTAGTTTACCCACTCTACGCAATGTTGATAAAGCAACACTTTTGTAAAGAATTTGCTGAAAGTAAACGGACTGGAACCAATGGAGTTTCTTAATGTCAATTCCTAAGCTATAAAAAATTAACCACACCCTGCAAAAAAACAACAAGATGAAACAGAATGTGATGAAACCGAAGAAAGTTCAGAAGAATCAAACGAGGAAAATACGAGAACGATCCGGACCAAGAAGTAAAAAAAGGAAATAATTAAAAATAAAAACTCAAACGACGAAATATGCCCAGTTCCCTCAACCCCGACGTTAAGAAAGATTACGTCAACTAACACAAGGGAAAAGTAAACAATCGCAAAAAGAATAACGAATACCACCAAGAATAAAATATGGAAAACAGGATATTACATCTCAACACTAATGAATGAAAGGATAAACAGACGACCTACGGAAATATATTCAGAAGAATAAACCTGGACATGATTCTAATATCTGAAAACGGAATAAATCTGAATGAGGGTAAAATTAAGAAAAAAAATGTAAACGGATTCCTTATAAACGGATTCCTCGTAAGAGCTTTGGGAGTCACAGCAAACTCGACGGTAAGACCTCAAACACCTTCGTCCGTCATCCCTTTACTGGTATCCTTGCCTCACTAATAAAATCTTCTAACAACTGGCGAGGTGGCCAAAATGATATTTGTGCCAAAACTAGGAAAACCACCCATGTAGGTAGAAAACTATGAACCAATATCACTGGTGGTTTTCATCGGGAAAGTTTACAAAAAGATAATTAATCGTAGACTAACGGAATTCATAAATAAAAACAACTGCGTAAACACTTGGCAATATGGATTCCGAAAAAATACAAGCACCGAGATGATGCTCAGCGTTATTAATTAAAAAAAAATAGCAAACCAATATCAATAGCAAATACAAAAGGAGAAAAGGCGAGTATAGTGTGCAGAAAAGGAGCCAAAGCTATCGCTAGTGCTTTGCAAAGGGGAATACAATATAAGACACTCAGTCTAGAAATTAACAACAAGATCGAACGAATCCTATGTGCCTAAATAATGGATAGATATGGCTACATAGAACTGGATAGCCACCAAGAAAACTTATTTAAGCTAGAAGCTGGACTGCGTCAGGGAGGATATTTGACCCCAAAACTATAATCGGTGTATACCGTGGATATACCTCCACTTATAAACGAGGGATGCTTTTATATACAATTCACGGAGGATTTGACCCAACTAATGGTGAGCCTCTTTAGTAATGGGCCAATGCAGATAAGAAAGACAGCAAACGATATAGAATCAATAAGTAATTTCGAACAAAAATTTAAAATATTCCCATGATATTTTGGTCGATTCTCGTCGAGGCAAGCTTTTCGATCGTACAACGTATCTCAATGTCTCGGGTTCCTTTTTCCCTTCTCAAAGTTCTCTCCTGCCTGCCCGTTTAACTTCCAGTGCCTTTTGAAGAGTTCATTGGCCTTAACATTCCTCCACGAATGATAGGTTTATGAAACAGTGTTATTCTCAGAATGAAGCTCCAGGAACGGCTGTTTTTGTTTGTGCCCGATATCTTGCCCCAGATAGACTCGTTTAACAGAAACGGAGTTCGAGTTGATGCTGGCATAGCCCGCCTGCTTAGTTCTCATTAGGCATCTCTACTCCATGTCGTACCGAAAGCTACACATGGTGATTTCAATGCAGTTAGAGATTACAGAGGTTTGAATGTTAGGTCTATCGCTGTTAGATAAACATTTCCGTACTTTAGTTTTGCCGTTTTTTCTCGTCTAGATCTAATTCGTGCAATCAACCAGATCCTAATCTATCCAAATAAAATTCAAAAGACTGCTATCTCCACTCCATTTGACTCTCGAATGCCATATTATCTTTGTAATTGTGATCATAACTTTCAGCGGCTTATAAATCAGATTCTGAAAAGTCTCCCTTTTATTTTTTGTTACATGCATCTATCTCACATTATTCAGCTTTTCGTTCGTTTTGAAGAGAAAGGTAGCACTAGTGTTATTGCTTCAGGTTTGTCTGGCCAATCCTTGTCCTGGAGTCCCTAACAGTGTTGCCTCGGATGTGTTATTAACCTATATCGCTGCGACTCTGCAGCAGGCGCATGTCTCTTGGCAACCGCTCGCTTTCAGAATACTAAAAAAGGCAGACTACTTTCTTTCAAGAACTCCTAGAAATTTAACTGTAGTGTGCCGAGTAGTGCAAGCGGGTGGTTTAAAGGCTTCGTTTGAATGAGGTGGGTTTTTTTTAAGGGGGGGGGGTCAGGATGGCGCATTATATACACTGTTCGCTAACAGTGATCCGGCCATACAGGAAGCCATTCTCAATTCGCCTCACGCTACTTAACTTTTCATCGCCTCTTTTGCTACACCTCTTTATCTACAATGGGGACCAGACTCGACAGTGGAGCATTACGCCTTTGATAACGTTCGTTGTCTTCACTCCTTCAAAATACGCTCCGGTTCTAGGAAGGGTCTGTGTAGCATGCCAAGAAGTGCAAGCGGTTGGTTTAAAAGATTCCTCTGAATGAGCCTTTTTTGAGACTCAGGATGACACAGTAAATACGCCGTTCACTAACGGTGATCCGACGACGCAGGAAGCTGTTTGCAACTCTCCTCACGCTGCTTATTTTTTATCGCCTCTTTTCCTACCCTTTTCTATCTACACCTCGCAGTCAGTCACTTCCGTCAGTATTTAGAAGTGTGTTAGTATATTGAACTCACTTACCACAAGCATTTAATTGGTGCCCTATCTGCCCATGACTGGCCTCCACTCCACTCTTTAGTTGATGCTCTTTGTCCAAACTTTATCCTGCAAAGTTTAAGCGACATTCGTTATATCCCTGGTTCCTCCAATGTCGTACCTGGCGCGCATTCTCGTATTTCCACAATATCGAACACACAACTCTCTCTTTCCTCGCCCATCGATTTGGCGACAGTAGCACTAGTGCAGGATCAAGACAAATCAACTCACTCATTGCGTCAATCAAGTCAACATATATTTCTAGAAATCGAACTCCCTGACTGCTTCCAGGCGTATCCTGGTTGACATTTCTTCATCCAACTGTCCACGTTCACTCGTTCCTCTTTCTTACACTCAGCATGTTTAGGACCTAATTGACGGTCTTTCACTTCTTGGTGTTAAGCTAAACGAAAGCTAATTGAACTTGGTTTCGTGCATCCAGGTATGAAGGCCGAATTGGACAAATAGATCTGCTCGTTCTTGCCTTGTTATCACGCCAAGATCCGTCGCCACAAAAATAACCTTCTCGCTCATTTTCCTCTTCCTTCGTCATGTTTTTACATTATTCAACTCGTTCTGGTTGGTCCTCTATCCTTTTCTCAAGGCAGCCTATCTCTTGACCATGATCGATCGTTGCATTCAGACTTCGATCGTTCCTCGAGCTTTAATCTTGGGCTGAGTTTCGCTATTATAGTGACCCATGACCATAAATAAAGCTTATCAATTTTAACCTCGAACGAGAAAGAAGCAGGAATGTACAAATGAGAAGTAGTGAGTGAACATCTTGTGAAATATAATACATGCGTACATGGCACTTATGTGAAAATTGGTATATACATTTCTCTTTTCTATTTTGTCGTTTTCTTTACTGCCATTAGTTTAACTATAGTATTCAAATACATGTATAAATTAATATTTTTGGATAGTATTGCATATACGAATAATTTGTTGCAAAAATGATAAAAATAATAATAGCAATAAAAATATTGGACACAAGGTAGTAAACACGACTGGACACATTGCACAAGATTTATACAGCAGTGAAATAACTAAGCAATTTTGTTAGGAATGGCACTACCTGTGATACTCCTTAGATAAGTGTCGATTCTGTTTTGATAGAATTTTCTCTTTAGGGCTTTTTAACATACTTTGAGATGAATAAAGAATGAGCCTATGATCACTCGAAAAGAACTGCTAAGTGATATACAAGCGTCTGGTACCAAAATTTCTCAGCGGACTAAATCGGGAGCTTCACAGACGTTACCTGAAGAGTTTGGTCCTGCGAAAAACTGCACTACTAGGCAAAAAGCACGTTGCGTTCACTGAAATTTGCTAAAGGCAATTTGAGCAGAAGAAAGGATTTCTGACAGAGTATGGTCTAGACAGATAGAACGAAAATTGAGCTTTTTGGTCTCAATTCCTAGCGCCATGTTTGAAGAAGCGCAGAAACTTCTGTAGATAGAGGGGTGTAGGAAAGGGGCAAATTAATAAAGAAGGAAAGTAGCATAGGCGAGTTGCAAACAGCTTCCCGCGTCGCTGGACCACTGTTAGCGAGCGGCGAATCCACTCAGCCATCCTGAGTCTCAAAAAGACTCATTCAAGTGAAGCTTTTAAGCCGTTCGCTTGTACTTCTCCCATGCTACACAGCCCCCCTCCTAGAAGCGGCGCGTTTTTGAAGAAATGAAGAGAACGCTGTTTAGGAATGTTATCCAAAGGATAGCGCTTCCCCCCCCCCACGGTTCTGGGGACTATGATAGATAGAGGAGAGTAGGAAAGGGGCAAAAAAAAATAAAGAAGGAAAGTAGCGTAGGCGAGTTGCACACAGCTTTCCGAGTCGCTGGAACACTGTTAGCGAGCGTCGAATCCACTTGGCCATCCTGAGTCTCAAAAAGACTCATTCAAGTGAAGCTTTTAAGCCGTATTTGAAGAAATGAAGAGAACGCTGTTTAAGAATGTTTTTAAAGGATAACGCTTCCCCTTTGGGTCTGGGGACTATGATAGATAGAGGAGAGTAGGAAAGGGGCAAAAAAAAATAAAGAAGGAAAGTAGCGTAGGCGAGTTGCACACAGCTTTCCGAGTCGCTGGAACACTGTTAGCGAGCGTCGAATCCACTTGGCCATCCTGAGTCTCAAAAAGACTCATTCAAGTGAAGCTTTTAAGCCGTATTTGAAGAAATGAAGAGAACGCTGTTTAAGAATGTTATCCAAAGGATAACGCTCTCCCTTTGGGTCTGGGCACTATGATAGATAGAGGAGAGTAGGAAAGGGACAAAGAAAAAATAAAGAAGTAAAGTAGCGTAGGCGAGTTGCACACAGCTTCCCGAGTCGTTGGAACACTGTTAGCGAGCGTCGAATCCACTTGGTCATCCTGAGTCTCAAAAAGACTCATTCAAGTGAAACTTTTAAGCCGCTCGCTTTACTTCTCGCACGCTACACCGAGAATGATCCAAAGAGCATATCAAGTGTTAGGTATGGAGGGGGAAGCATAATGTTTTAGGAGTAGGCCTTCACTTATTTTGACACTGGTTCTCTTGGAATTATCGACGGAGGTAAGTTTGGCTCTAAGTATCGTGAGATTTTGAAAAAGCGTTTGGTTTCATCGGCAAGAAATTATTTAGGGAAGACGCAGATAGATATTTCAAAAAGATAATGATCCAAAACATACAGTAAATTTGACTTGCGAATGTTTTGAGAAAATTACAATGGTCTGCGTTTCAAAACTTTTTTTCGAAGGTTAGAAGTTTTTCAACTGTTATAGTATCAGTCCCGCATCCCAAATTCAGAAGTGCATTCCATTTTTTCCTTAATCACATCAGGGTTTTTTTTAGATATGCCAGATTTGAAAAAAAATACTGGTTTGTCTCAATTGGTGTTAGTGAACCGGCCTTTATGTATTACGCTTTGTCCTATCTTATTACAGGTGCTTTTAAATTAACCATCTTTTTCTATTTTCAGATCTGGAATGATAGTGCACAGAATCGGAAGTGCAAGAGCCACACTAAGAATGTGTTAAGTGCGGAAAGGCGATTCTTTCATAACATACGTTAAAAAATTACGTGATTGGGGGAGATCACACCGTAGATTTATTTCTGTATGATAAATTCACAGGCACCAAAAATCACTAAGAACAAACATCATGTTCATTATTCTGACGTTCCATCAGCCATAAAAAACAGTCCTCCAACGGCCCAGGTGTTACTATTGCTGAACTTTGCATCAATACGGGATCCTCGTCCGGTTCCAAGTTACATTTATCTATTAGGTTTGTGTTTGTTTTTACACACTTTATTATCATTATTTTTTTGGTTGATTTTATTTTGTTATTTTTTGCGGGGGAGGGGGGTCACTTAATGATTTGTTTTTTTTAATTGCTCTTATTTTTTTCTTTAATTATAATCATTACAATGGTAAATTATTTCGGCACTAGAGAAATCTATTATATGATTGGCGTTTTTTTACATGGTTAAAAATACTTGAAGCATTGTTTGGTCTATAGGTTGTAGTCCGAAGGTGATTGCTTTGTATTCAACAGACTATGATTCTAAAGTGAAAAGCTGGGTAAATTGGTGATCGGAGATTTCCTCAAAAGGTAAAAGCAATCTTGGAGCTGGATTCGATATTCTTTATTCGGCTTGAGCTTGGAATCATCTTAAGATGGTCCTTTCTTGATAACAGAATTCATCCTTAAACTCAGACCATCTTCTTTTTTCCCATAACAGATCGAATGCACGAATGCGGTCTTTTAAGAACCATTTATAATAAATTTATATATTTAATTGGTTCCCATAACATAAAATTGGTTCTCTCAATTTACATTAACTTATTTTATCAATTCTTACAAAACTATTAAATCTTATAATTGATATATAATAATACAAAGAATCAGTACAACAATTTCATTGAAATCAGAACAAAGAATGACTTGCTTCATAAGCCTTGTATTGTTGCAAAATCTCACTGTTTCTCTTATTTAGGTGGTCTAACCTATAAATGCGCTGTTTTCATCAATCAAACCCGATTTATATTTGATATATTAAAAATATAAGATTGTATCTAATTATTTCCCGTAGACTTTTACTCAATTTTTATATTTGTTAACTCAAAATTACTATATTTCACTGTTTCAAGATGAAAGAATGATTATTCCCTTTAGAGCTCTCGAATAAACAAAAGTTCATATTTGACCGCTTAATACATTGTTGGATCGGTGGATCGTAAGCAATTTAAAGATCTAACAAGTTTGATTTAATATTTTCCTCTTCTAGGATTGAGTTCAATTTTGGTGTTTTTTAAAATATAAAAATAGAAGTCTTTAGAGATTAATTTAATAACATATATATATATATATATATATATATATATATATATATATATATATATATATATATATATATATATATATTGCCAAAGCAAAAGAAATCAATTGCATTGTTATAGTAAATTGTTTCTACTTTAATCAGAGATCTCATCTTCCAAACACATAATATTTGATTATTTCCAAATGTCACAATTTCTCCTATTTCTGAGCGCTCATCTACAAATAAGCTTTTATATTTTGTTAATTTTAGTCGATTTATATTAAATATATTGAGGTCATAATTTTTTATATACATATACATATATATATATATATATATATATATATATATATATATATATATATATATATATATATATATATATATATATATATATATATTTATTAACTCAATATTTCTAAATTCTAGTGTTTTCGCTTATTTTTAAAGTTCACTTGCGATGAATAAAAAGAGATTATTTAGTTATTCATGCAAACGTAACTTTGTTAAGTAAAATTAGAAACATTAGGAGATATTTAAGTATAACGTGGTTCGACACCCACAGCTCTTCGAATATCCATCCAATGTTCGTATATGCATTTGTCTAATGAGCTTCCGGTCTCTCCTAGTGGTGGATCAAATACAATTGTATTTAAATACAATTTTCATGTATTTATATTTGTATTTTGGCATCCAGAGAAAAATTATTTTATATTTGTATTATGGCACCCGAAACAAAAAGAATTTTGTATCTTTATTTCGAGTCTAAGTCATTTAAGGAGGATATGCAAACTCACAGAGAGAGAAAGAGAGACTGAGATTTAGAGAGAACCATAAATTACGAGATATTATAAAACCGGTTAAATCTGGTACGCGCGGAGTGCGAGCGTCGCGCGTGATAGTTTTCTAGAACATTTTTGAACGTTCAGGAATGTTCAGCGCAAAAACTGTATAGTTTATAAGGTGCGTGAACGGCATACTTTCATTCAGTCTTTATTTGAATAGTGCTGTGTAAAGGATACTCCATCTCCCTTGTTCGGTGGGTTTATTATCATAATAATAACACGCATAATAATATTATGTGTGCTAATTGAATGTTTAATTATTGAAAGAGGTATTCTCTTGGGTTAACTCATTGATTTATCTCTCTATTTCTCTTTTATTAAGTTTAATTTTAAGGATAATGACTGAAAGCACTAGTTAAATTTTATAATCAACAGGTTTCTCCATTTTTTTTATCCTTTTAACACATATTTGTATATATTTTTAAGTTACATTTATCTATTAGGTTTGTGTTTGTTTTAACCACTTTATTATCATTATTTTCTTTGTTTGATTTTATTTTATTGTTATTTTTTGCGGGGGAGGGGGGGTCACTTAATGATTTGGGTTTTTTTTAATTGCTCTTATTTTTTAGATTTGTTATTAACCACTTTATATTTTTGTTTCTTTACTGTGATGTTTCAATTTTATTTTTAGTTGTTTTTTTTTCTTAACATTCTGTTTTAGTACTCAGAGATATGATTTATGATAAGGTAAACTTAAAAGAAAAGAAGCATATATGTTTATTTATAATAATATAGGAATTAAAATATAACCCAAATTTAAAATTAACTTAAATATAGCTCATTTATTATATAACCTATTGAATTGGTACATGAAAAAAATCCAGTAAATATTTAAAATCTAAATCTACAATATTTGAATTTACTAAATAATAATTACGTGAACTTTAATTACTTCTCACTTCTCAATTTTCACTTTGCAGATGGATAACGAAGACATTGTTATACCAGATGACCCTTCAATCGGGGATGAGGAGGTCCGGGAGGACGTACATTAACTCAACTATCATCTGTACTGGCAAAGTTTTATTCTGTCAATGTCAAGTCTATAGGGTCTGAGTAAGGTATTCTCTCTCTGTAGTTTTGTAGGCTGGGTTAAGTGATCGTTGCTTCCTTTAAAGGTAAAGGAAATTTGGAGCAGGATTCAACTTCTTTACTAGGCGGGAGCGTAGACGTGCATACAAATAGAGAACAGGAAATAGAACTTTTCTTCTTGAATAATAATAACTTCTCTGACTGTCTTTTACACAAAAGTACACCTATATAAAAAGTTATTTCATCTACTCATAAGACTACGAAAATTCAACCAATCATGATTGATATACATTTAATAGTCATTTTTACGTTCATTTTTGGAATAACAGCCTTAGCGTTGACAAATTGACCAATCAGCTTTTAGACATAAGCACTGTAATAATTGTCCAATGATAGGTTTAAAAGGTTACCAACGCTTAAACCGTTTGCACATAAACACGACTGAAATCCATTCATTGCAACACCTGCGGGCAGATTTCCAACGCTGAGTTCAGGAAGAAGAGAAACGGGAGAAGAAGAACGTAACCCAGAAACACTAAAGAGACAACATGGAAAGAGTAAGCAATAGAATGAGGATTCTGACACTCAACGTAAACGGATGGGAGGGTAAAGCAACGGCATATGGAAACATATTCCGGGTGCTTGACCCCGACATCATTCTTATAACGGAGCACGGCATTGACACTACATCTGATCAAATTAAATTACCGGGTTACAGAGTGGTCATGAAGAATCATTCTCAGGAAAGGTTTGATGGTGCTGCAATAGCCATCAAGGGAAACATCTCGTTCAAACATCTACCAGAGCTTGATGAATCCTTTGTGGCGGTTGAGCTCCACACATTCGTAGGCGACCTCGTGATAGCTCCAGCCTATCAACCCCCTCATCGAGCCTATCTCCCGTTAAATAACTTCTATACACTGTTTGGGAACCGCAGAATGGCAATCTTAGGGGGCGACCTAAATGCCAGAGGCCATGTGGCGGGCTATGGTAGTACCAACGAAAGAGGCCGAAACTTGGAACTGATTATGGGAAGAAAAAATATCCAAAGAATAGGGCCGGATTTTCCGACCTATATTACTTCCATATCAGCAACTAAACCTGACATAATCTTAACAAGTGAAGGCTTCCCATTCAACTACCATCGTGAGCAATCCTCACCACAGTATCTCTCGCTCCGATCCAGCTTCCAGTCTCTCTCCGAAAAAACTATGCCTTGGCCAACTGGGAACGTTACAAGAGATGACTCAGTCAATACGCCCCAGCTGACCTAAGCGACGCAGCCTTGGAGGAGATAGATGAAGAACTGGAAAGGATAACTACGTCCATAATAGAAGCGGACCTCGAATGCATACCCAAGATGGACAGAGGAGATGAGAGAGATCGCTCGTGTTAACAGGGAAATGTACGAAGAGATAAGACGGGAAGGTCCTAACCAGGAAAGAAGCTCACTTCTTCGGCGCCTAAGCACCAAACTAAAAGATGCTATCAACCTCCAACAAGAGGAAATATGGAACAGCCTGATAGCCAAAATCGATAGGGAGCTCAACCCGGCTAAATTCTGGCGTCAAATCAAGAACCTAAAAGGACTAACCGGAAGAACTAGGGCTCGAATAAATGAGAACGGATATTATATAGAAGACCCGGTGGTTCTAGAAGACAGATTCATGAATTTTTGGGAAAACTTCTTCAGGATCACTCCAGAAGACAATGAAGAGTTCGACCAGGAATTCCAAGGCCAACTGATCGAAGATCTGAATCAGATTATGCACCGCACGCACCCACAACATCAAGTAGACGAAGGCAGGGTGATGGTGGACCATGGCCGTCCCATAACACCAAAGGAGGTCATGGTCACTGTAACAACCTTTGAATAAATAGCACCAGGCTGGACGGGCATCACCAGAAACAACTTGGTAAATGCCCCACAGCAGATCATTCAGGGAATTACAAAGGTTTGCAATGCTTCCCTGAATACGGGTTACTTCCTTGAGGGTTTTAAGATTGCTAAAATAATCTTCATACCCAAAGGAGGTAAACTCCCTGATTAACTGGTAAATTACAGGCCAATCGCGCTGCTGGAATTCGTTGCGAAAGTCTATGAGAAGCTCCTGGCTGACAGGCTTCAAGAACAACTAGCCAAGCTAGGAGCTCACAATCCTCACCAGCACGGGTTCCGCAGGGGATAAGGAACGGAAACCACCCTCGCCCCCCTAACGGAAAAACTCGCATGCAGCAAAGCCGAGAGAAAATACGTAGACGTGGTGTTGCGGGATGTAAAGAAGTCTTCGATAAGGTCTGGCTAAAACGGCTACAATTCAAGATCCTCAACCTCCAGCTAAACCCAATCCTGGAAAGGGTCCTTTGTAAGTATGTCACGGATAGGAAAGCCCAAATCGCGACCAAGGGCTGCAAAGGACCCGAATTCAAACTCGAGGTGGGAGTTCCACAAGTCAGCTGTCTGAGTTCTTTATTGTACCTCGTGTACACAATTCACCTCCCTGCTCCAGTGAGGTACGATTCGATGTATCTGCAATACGCGGATGGCATCACACAAATCGTTCCAAGTCCATTTAGGAATGCTGGAAGTCAAGCAAGGGCGACAGCTGCCGAGATTGATAACATCAATCGTTATGAAAAAGATGTGGAAAATAAAGACCAACCGCCAGAAGTTCACTATAATTCCAATGAACCGCCGGAAATTAAACGACGTCTTCGTCGACAATGAAATTTATCCATATTTTAACGAGGGAAAGGTCCTGGGCTTACGTCTTTATAAATTAGGATACAAGGCCAACGTAAAAAACAGAGTCTCCCTAGCCAAAAGAGAGCTGAAGAAACGGAACCGTTTCCGAAGCCTCAACGTGCCAAATAAGAAAAAAAACTATACATGGCACTGGTACGCTCCGTCCTGGTGTAACCGGCTGTGATCACGCAGATGGCAAGCTGTACCTCGCTCGGGATTATGCAGAGGGTACAGAATAAAGCCACACTGCTTACAACTGGCACGAAAAGGATCGACCATATTCGACAATCGGTTATACATGATAGAATCGGACTAAAACCGATCAATATGGAGATCCAAAGGCTAGGAAGAAAGACTTGGGACAAAGTAGACCAAGAAATACTGCCAACTATTAACAACATTTTAGATATACCGAAACACAGAATACGCACAGTAGAAAGGACATCTATATTCCCCAGCGGAAGAACCTGTGCGAGAGAGAATATAATACCTATTTACACCTAACAATATACAAAAGGAAATTAACTTTTATAACAAGACGCAAAGTGCCCAAATTCAAATCAAAATTTAACTAACACACAAAAGAAGAGAAGAAGTATAAAAAACAATAAACTTTAACAAAAAGAGGCTAAGTGACCAAATTAAAATTTAACTGAACCAAAAAGAAGTGAAAAAGAAGAAATAACCAACAAAATTAACCAAATAATAATTAGAAAAGGAAGATAGATTAACATAAACGAAAAGAGGCGAAGTGCCTAAACTAAGATTTAAAATGAAAATAATAAATGAATAACTAAATACAATAACAACAAGGTAACCATAATTTAAGTAAAAAGAAACAACGAAGTAATAAATAACCAAGTACGAATAAAGAAGCAAAAATGCCCATATGAAACAAGAGATAATTAGCAAAATAAAAACCAATTGAAAGGCTTGAAAGCCACGATGGAGGAACTTATTAATGGAATCAAATAAATAAATATATATATATATATATATATATATATATATATATATATATATATATATATATATATATATATATATATATATATATATATATATATATATATATATATATATATATATATATATATATATATATATATATATATATATATATATATATATATATATATATATATATATATATATATATATATATATATATATATATATATATATATATATATATATATATATATATATATATATATATATATATATATATATATATATATATATATATATATATATATATATATATATATATATATATATATATATATATATATATATATATATATATATATATAACAATGGAAGAACCCGACCGTCATCGGCGGTCAGCAACAATATTGACGGAGGAAAAATAATTTTTAGACAGATAAGAAGAAAGCATGCTAGTGATGCTCTAACACCAAGACAAACTAGTAAACATTTTCACACCTATGAAAACCTACCACACATTTCATTAACTTCATTAACGATTCGAGGGCAGAACTGAGCTAACTTAGTGTAAATAGGCCTTTGAAGCATTCCCCGCCTTTGGAGGTGAATTCCAGTCAGCGGCTTCCACTAAGAACATGACGTACTTTAAATGCGGTTGGACCAGCACCAGCGTGCCGGCTAGAGAATGCGATCGCGAAAGACTCGTGGTCCGAGATTGTGGTCTTGTCGTCCGGGACCGGGGGGGGGAGACTTGCGAAACGTCACGAATCCTTTTGGCATGTTTCCATATTCTACAACAGAGGTCTCCCAGTTGAGTGAAGACCTATTGCTCACAAGAGAGCAACGAGCTTGATCTGAAACAAAATGAAACTTGACCCTCGTTAAACAAAACTGTGAAATAACTCGGGCGGCGCTTGTAGCGTTAATATGGATATTGCTTTTCTCTCATGGCCGTCTCATACTCGGCTGCCCACCAAAGAAGTGGACGGATTCCTAACGACTAAAGTTTGAGGAATGGTAGACAGAGACGCGGCGATGAGACTTCCGAATAAGTCGATGACTTCATCAATCCACTTAAACTTCTTGACAGAGATAGTGAAGTCAGTAAATTCCTCGAATGCGGACCATTGTACCCGTTTCCAACACCACCGAACCGAGGTAGCTTCTCAGGCGGTCCGAAAAATAAGATATTTGAATGGAAAAGGGATCATTACCATAGACATCGAGCACCTCCGACCCGAAATCAAGGTGAGCGCCCGCAGAGCACAAGCATAGATCGAGGCAAGAAAATTAAACAATTCTGAGTTAGTGATAGGTGAATTCAACCATATTTAGGACACCATTCGTCAACTATTCAACCAAGACCCCCTGGGATTGGTTGTCTAGTTCCATTGTATTAGGGTGTTCGGAAAGTTCCTACGCTAGTTTAGCGCTAAGAAATATGATGCAACCAACCACATCACAATCAATGTCGAATAGTAGGAAACTATTTAGAAATACTGTAGTTTATCATTTCCTATTTTTCAGTGTGTCGTTAATAATCATTTTGGTGTTTATCCCCATGGAGGATAAGGATTTAAGGAAGAAACTAGTTGGGCAGCTGCCCAATCCAAGGGGATTCTAAATGGCAGTGCAATTATAAAGAACCAAATTAATTAAAAAAGAGGGAGAAGACAACTAAGGGATAAAAATTTAAAAAATGAGGGTTTAAAAAGTTCCTCTGCCAGACGGAAACGAAGGTGGGACAGTCGAGGGATAGTTAAAAGGGTCGAGAAAACAGGACGACCGGAGAGTGGCGAAATGAGGACATTCTAGTAGAAGATGTGCGACCGATTGGTCCCCACCACAAAAACGGCATCGAGGGCGGATTCGAGCATCAGCCGAAACAAGATGACCTATGGAAAGTCTCGTGTGGCCGATGGGAACGCGGCGAAGGGCCACCTCTAAGGACCGTAGTCTCTGAAGGCTCGAGGGCCAAGAGCGAACAGACTTTTTGATTTTATATAATTAAAATTATGAACATCCAACCCATTCGTCCTACCATAACTTAAATACATATTCTCTTATAGAGGCAAAGACATCTCTAAAAGGCAATGCAGTTATCCGGACACAGAATAGGCTGAATGAGCCAGCTGATCAGCCCTCTCATTGCCCAGGACCCCTACATTCCTGGGGACTCAACAAAATAGAACTCGATATCGGGACGCATTCTGTACCAGCCAGTTGCAGATTTCTGTGACTAAGGGATAGGAAGTATTAGAAGAGCGAATTGCTTGCAAAACACTTCTAGAGTCGGAGAAAATCACGAAACCTTTAAAAAGTAAAATTTGGATCGGTCGAAGAGCTAAAAGAATGGCTGAAAATTCAGCAGTAAAAATAGAAGCTGCAGCGGCAAAGGCAAAATTAAAAACTCTCCTGAGTAGGTGGCTGCAGCACCCACGCCACTGACTGACTTGAGGCCACCCGTGTATATCGAGTAGTGTTGTATACAGCCTTGGCCAAAATTATGGAACAGGTATGAAAACAATAGAGACTACGAATGGAACTCAGTCACATAATAATTGAAAATAATATAATAAACAATCGAGTATATCCCAACTATAATTAGTATTTTATATGTTTTCCTTTTGCTTTTATAACCGCTTTAATGCGTTTTTTGCATATTTGGCTGGGGTAACCTTCTGCCATTCAATGTGTGATACTAACGTTTATTCTTATGTTTTCATTGATTATCTTATTGGTAACTTACAAGTGGTATTTTTTTGTTGAAAATGTCTCCGAAGAAACAGATTCCTGAAGCTTAAAGAACCCAAATCATTGGATTGTCGAGAAAGGGATTATCCAAAGTCAAAATTGCAATGCTCGAGATAAGGTGTTTAAACAACCACTAAAAGGTACAATGAGACCAATTATTTAAAAAACCATCATAGTCAAGGTCGCAAAAGTTGTACAACTACGAGGGAAGCGAAGTTACTGAAAAGGACATATCTGGCCGATAGGAAACGAACCACTTCTCATGTTGCTGCTGAGTTTCGAGCAGCAACAAACCAGAGATATCAAGACGCACAGGGAGACGAAGGTTATTATAAGCTGGGCTCAAAAGAAGTAAGACTAGAAGGAAACCTTGGCTGTCTCAGGTGAACAAGAAGAAGAGATTGTTTTGGTCAAAAGAGCATGAAGATTGGACTGATGATGATTGGGCTAAAGCTGTTTGGTCTGATGAAAGCAACTTTGAGGTAGGTTCTCCACATTAGTTTCCATCAATTTATTACGCTTGTACACATTTTTATTGGATACCAAATGTGATCAGTAAAATTTGTATTTCTCTTCAGATCTTTCGAATCCCTGGAGCTGTTTATTAGAGGTGGCATTGTAATGGTTTGGGGCTACATGTCGTTTCCGGTCCAGGATTGTTGTTCACTTGGGAGGGAAAAATGAATTCCAACACTTGCACCAGCATGTTAAGCAATGTTTATCAACCTTTCTTAGGTAAAATTTCATTGATGACATAGCAGATTGTGTAATCTTCCATGCCACACATTTAGAGTCTCAAAGGGCTAGTTTGAAAAGAAAGGGGGGACTTCAACCCCATTGAACATTTGTGGTCATACTTAGTCACAAGAGTGAGGGTGCATAAATGTTCCTCAAAAAGTTAATTAACAGCCAAAATTCATGATGAGTGGCAGAAAATTGAGCCAACTTAGTCTCAAGTAAGCAAAAACGCATAAAAGCAGTTATTAAAGAAAAGGGAGGACACATCAAATATTAATTATTGATAAAATATACGCCAAAATGTTTATTTGTATTACATATGTCAAATATTTTTCCAATCATATTCTTCACCTTTTCATACCTGCCCGCTAATTTTGGCCAAGGCTATATGTGCTGTATGTGAGCTCGCATGCTCGAGGAACAATTTTTTAAGGGAGCAATGGTCCACGGACGACTTGTCCAGACTCCACATGCTGGTACAAACTGTGGGAGGTGGAGCACGTCAACTAAAGGTCAGCGACGACGGAAGAGAAAGGACCCTTAGAGCACCCAGGTTGGAGAGATGATCTATCCGGAGGTTTAAGGGGCAAGTTAAAGACGTCAACCTATCGAATGCCGCCGTTGACTCGGCAACATACCGGCATCTGTAAAACTCTGATACAGGGGCCTGCTGCACACGACAGAGGTATCTCATGCAGATCTGGAGTCGATGATAGGACAAGGGGAGCACCCTACTCTCACAGTAAAGACTATTGACGGGAGAAGTGTGGAAGGCTCCACTGGAAAGACGCGAGGTTGCAAATAGGGTTCAGCATTTTAAGGACTCAGGGGGAAGCCGAGGGGTTAATTTGGCACCCATAGTCCAATTTGGATTCAAAGATCACTGCCCTAAGACGTGTGGGAGAGGACTTTCAAAATGTTTAGAGTCCGCAGACATTCCGTTCAAAGACGGCGTAGGTGTGTTAACTAGGATAGCTTGGGATCAAGAGTTACGCCCAGAAACCTAAACTCAGACATGAACTCTATCTTTACACCTTGTAAGGAGATAGGTGGCAAAACAAGAGCGCATCTACCAGGGTAGAAATACATTGCCTTAGTTTTGCTCGTAGAAAAGCGGAATCCCCTAAGTTGTGCACTTTTCGAAACCGTATTAACTGCTAGTTGCAGCCGATGCACTGTTGATAGAAGGCGAGGCGAGGAACAGTATAGTAGCGAGTCATCGACAAACAGGGTTGCTGATACACTCTCTGAGAGGGAAAATTATATCACTGATCGTAATTACAAAACATAAAACCCTTAAAACTCTGCCCTGTGGAACTCTCTCCTTTTGGGGTTGCACGTCAGAGTAGGTATCTCCAACACGCACCGTAAAGGATTGAGATGCTAAGAAACTTTGAATAAAAGACGAAAAATACCTTTCATTCCCCCAAAGTATAGCTGCTTTAAGACGCCGTATCTCCATATTGTATCGTGTGCTTTCTCAATGCCGAAAAATATGGCCAAGACTCGGTGCCTTAACGAGAAAGCTTTTCGGACCAATCCCTCGAAATGTATTAAGAGGTCATGGGTACTATGACACTTGCGAAAACCGAACTAAAATGGCGACAGTAAGTGATTGGTTTCTAGGAACCAGTTTATATGTACCAACACCATCTTCTCTAGCAACTTACTCAGACAGCTGTTAAGAGCTATAGGGTGGTAGTGATCTGCGTCCAACCCGTCCCTGCCCGGCTTGACAAAGAGAAAGACAATAAGAAAATAACAGGGTGTGGATAGAGTGTGAATCATATCAAAATGAATCCCATCAAGGCCAGGAAAAGTAGATCTACAAAGGGACAAGGCAGCACGCAACTCGTGGATGCAGAATCAGGCATTATACGGAAGGTTAGATATTGTCGTAAAATTGAGATGATGAGACTCTTCGTTTGATTTATAGGCTAGAAAAACCTTATTGTAACTGCTGACACTGGTGACGGCACGGAGATTATCGGCCCACCAGACTGTTATTTACTAAGGATCCCTATAAATTGAGTGGGGTGGGGGAGGGGGGGGGTATTGTGGCTGGCATAACGACACCGGATCTTGTAAATCTTCTTCCAAATCTTTGCGGTAGGGGTCATAGAGGAGATTGATGAAACGTAGCCGCGCTTTGGCGAAGCGCCCGAGCTCGGTTTCAGTCAACCTTGTTGTACAAGGTTGGGTTCCGCGGGAATCGAGCATAAGCTAACTTGTAGTTTTTGATGGCTGTCGCACAGTCCGAGGTATACCAGGACACGGTTGAGCGACCCGTTACGGGGCAATTCCGTGGGATTGTCTGTGTGGCCGCGTTGTAGACCACTACGGCGTCCATACCATTGAAGCTCCCCAAGGAGGCACTTGTGAAAGCCCCCTTTCGGAAGCCTTCCCAATCGGCATGGCTTAAGTCTTCCTTGAGAGGCATACTTGTATGAGGGCTAAGATGAACGGCCGACAAGAAAATAGGGAAGTGGTCGCTTCCATGGAGTTCATAGAGGGCTGACCATCGAAAATCAGTGAGGCAATCCGGAGAACAGAGAGACAGGTCAACACAGCTAAAAGAGTCCGTCTGGACATGATAGGAGGTAAAATCGTCAGTGTTTAAAATGCAGAGAAAGTTGGATAATTAAAGAGACTCTAAAACATTGGCTTTGACATTCCGAGTGATGTCGCCCAAAAAAGGGTGACGGGCATTAAAATCTCCGAGTAATAAAAACGGTGGAGGGCAACTGATCTACAAGTTCTAAATGGTGGGGCATTAACAATGGTAATGGAGGGAGGTAAATAGAGGAAACAGTAAAAATCCTTGTAAGAAAAACTCTCACCGCAACAGCTTTGAGGGTACTGTAAAGGTGGAGGGCAGATACATGGTAGGATGACGAAACTATAACTGACACCTCACCGTGAGACGAGCCCCCGACAGGAGCAATAGAGTTGAAAATACGAAAACCGGGTACCGCCGGAAAAGGCTGTGTACCCAATTTGTTCTCCCGAAGACAAATAACAGTGGGGTGGAGGGTCGTCAAAAGAACTTTGAGTTCTTCCCACTTGGGAAGAACGCCTTGACAATTCCAATGTAAAATGAAGGATATTATGTGGGGCGGTTAGATACTACAGTAGATACCTTTTTCTCCTTTCTGGCTAGGGCTAAGTTTGAAGTGCGCCCCAAAGAGCTTGGGGGATGAAGATCAGATTTCGAAGAGCTTGCTATAGCAGTGGAAGAGATCCTGGAAGAGGCAGTGACAGAGGGTATGTCCGATGGTTTCGAGGAACCGGTCGAGGCCCCTGCCTATAACTAAGGAAAATAAGCAGGCAGATACGGAAGGTCGAGAAGAGATTTTCAGACGGTAGATCCAAAATCATGAGCCGAGGGAGGTTTCGATGTCTGAGGGGGTTGGTCTCCCCCTGAGTGGCGGTCTCGGCTAGAGCTACCGGAGAAAAGGAGGATACATGAGGTATCTCGGTGCAAAATCGATGCTTCGACGGTATATCGTCAATGATTCTGACACTAACGGTAGATGGGCGATGAGATGCTTCAGGCGTGTCGGAAATCGAATGTGATGGTCGGTTTCGTCTATCGTCACGCAAAACGTCTGAGAGGAGACGGCCAATAGAGGATTTTTGTGCTCGAGCACGTTGGCGAGCTTCTCTCACGTCAAGATGCAGAGAGTCGCGCAAAACGAGGACATCTTTTTTCATATAAGAATATTGGGCAGAATTTCGACCCAGCACTGTGGTTAACACCGCAGTTTGGCACAGCAGGGTGTTTTGGTCCATTCATAACAATGGTAATCAGAACTACAATTCACACAGGAACGTGAGTGCCAATATACACGACCAACATGTCTAAATTGATTACAATTAAAGTAACGTCTGGGTAGCTCGACGTATGGGATTACCGGGACACGAAGTTACCCAGCTTTAATAAATTGGGGCAGTTCCTGCCTACTAGCGACTACCTACTAGGGCAAAAGTCGCCGTACTCACATCACAGCCTACTACTAGGCTAGATTAAACAACAAATAACAAAAAGAAAAAACAAATAGAAAGGAAAAGAAAGCAAAATGGTAACAAGAAGGAAGCGCACTCCGGCGTCGAGGGTAGGCCCGCCTCCTGCCTGGGCAGGAACATGCGACCTACAAAAAAACAGTCAAATAAAGTGGAGTAGCCCAACCTCCTCCAAAAAGTCGCATAGTCCACAAGTCTGTGTTAACGAACCAGTCTTGAGTACAAGGGACAAGCAATAGAGACGCCGCTCGTCCGGGACCAGTGTAGCATTGCAGTACTCCTTGGAATTACCTAGCCTAGCCTGGGGAGATACTGTGTTTGATAGGGTAACGCTTTGGGTGGAATCGAGTCACTGTACCTTGTAGCTTGGCGTTAAGCATCTGACCGGCAATCAACAGACCCGGTTTCGAGTCCGGCCAGGAATATTCAAACTTTTTCTGTCTTCTCAGTATGGATTGCCTTCATTGTGCCGTCCTTTGCTCTCTTTTGATCCTTGTGTTCTTCCAATGTCCCTTTTTCTTGCCTTCAAAAGCTCCAGTTTCTTGTCTCATTGCTCACTTTCGTCAAATTTCCCTTTCTCTTGTACTGCATTGTTAATACGGTCTGCAATACAATGTTTCTGCATCTTTCTTTTCGTCTTCAAAAGGTTTTTGAAAGGCAGAAATTAAAATATGGTGAAAGTCCAGTCCTGTGGTGGTTGTTACCAACCGCAGAACTTGTATTTCCCATTTGTATATATATATATATATATATATATATATATATATATATATATATATATATATATATATATATATATATATGTGTGTGTGTGTGTGTGTGTGTGCGTGTGTATTAAACTCTCTCTCAAAATGAGTTCCAATAATGATGTAACTGCCTAAACTCACAAAAATTTGTAAACACAATCTTCCACTCTCTCCCGCGCCTTCATCCATAAAGGTTAGTTTAGAAAATGGTTCCACTTTCACGTCTGTAAATTCATCTCAAAAGTAAGTACTCAACTTATATAATTTTTATTCATTACAGACCCCAATTTAAACTATTACAATTGTGATCCGTTAACATTCTTTGTTCTCTGAAAACCCTGTTACTATCCGGGTAACACTCTTTATCCTGTGAATACCCTATCCTGTTAAATACTTTAGTATCCTGTTATTATACATTTAATCACCAAGTAATATCTTGTGAATTGCCTTTTTAATTCTTTTACATATCCATTAAATAATAACTCGTTGTGTTCTAATTTACATCTCATATATAACCAATCAATTATAATTATCTGTTTCAATTGTTAATTCTAAAATACATTTTATTTTTGTACGATCATGTTTTCAACCCCTCGTGTTTACCGCATTCCGTTGCGTAGGCCGAATCTAAAAATTAAACCTTCAGTTCTATCAATCTAATTTATTGTCGACGAATAGGTCACCTCCCTAGACAATACGTCTATATATACATATATGTATCTATTGGTTGGGAGGAAAGGGATAAAAGCCACAAGAATATGTATATATACAGTTATATATACATATATCCTCTATTGTACGTAAGCGTCCTTCGCTACGTACAGGTACCTTCACTTCGTAAGAGTAATCCGTTGATTACGAGGTATAAGAGTGCGATTTACTACATGGGCCGATAGCGTTTAATGAATTTACTAAGTTGCAGTTCAAGGATATATTCAAAGAGTGTGAAAACAAAAAGTATAATTTAAAAGTCACTAGTTAATATATATATATATATATATATATATATATATATATATATATATATATATATATATATATATATATATATATATATATATATATACGGGAAATATAGGTAATGTAAATGAGGACAATTCTGACAGAATATAGATTAATTGGTAATCGGGTAACGTTAATTACTCGTTAATCAGCTTTTAAATGGGATACTATACATCGGTTATACAGAGGCAATATTTATATGTCGGAAAGTGGGTCGATTAACGGGAGATACAAGCAAGGGTCGTTTTACCTTAATGGGGTTACCTCGAGGAAGGGGAATCCTTTAGCGAGTCGGCGTGGGGAAATGGAGACAGACAATGGACGTGACTCTCGGCCGAATATCCTGACGGTGACGAAGGTGAAAGAGGATGGAAGGGGACGAGTTCACGATCCTCCATGAACGGACGATGACACCTCTGTTCCAGAGAAATGCAACCTCCGAAAATTGCGACTCTCACGTGGCTTGGCGCGAAGTCTCACACGGGAAACTGGAGATCCTTGAGGGAGGGGGTTCCAGATGAGATGAGAGGAATCCCGGCCAATCCTTCGGGGGCGAAACGATTTGAGGCTTGCTCTGAACAGAATAAGCCTTCACAAAAGAGATGTATCTGCTTGGTGAGATCCAACCTCGATGGTATACGCGAATACCAGGGACTTGGGGAAACAGACACACGATCTGAACCGAAGACCACGGGTTCTCAAACTCAATTTGCCGTTATTCGAAAACCCAGGGTATTTATATGACGGCCATTTTTTTTGTTTCTCCTCGTTGGCAGACTCAGACGACTGTCTGACCACTTCCGGCGGCCAGATGGATTAGCGTTTGTCGCCTGACCCAAGTCTTAATGGCCTTTACGATGTGGGCGGGAAACTTTCGGTTAGCAGTTTCTCGACTACAGAGATTAGCGCTTCTTCGGCAAGGTAAAAACTTTTAACACGCCCAACTTAATTAACTGCACCTGTGAGGCGGCTGACGGATATTCAAATTCTTTCTTCTTTTTTTTCTCTTAAGGCTCAAAGATTACTCCACGTGGAGTAATCATGAAGGAATTCATGAAACAAATGAAGGGGGTATTCTTCTTGGCGTCCCTTTCCCTTACATTTATGTGTACAGGATATTTTATTTATATGCTATCAAGGTAAACAATATACTAACTAGTGCACATAAAAATGGTGCCCAGAATTTAATATATCTCCCGTCAATCAATAAATTTAAATTCAAGCGTATATAATAATTTTCAAAACTCCTAGCGGCCATCCACGTTTTCCCTTCAATCGAACGCCCATTTTCATTCACGCGTTTCATTTATGTATAAAGTTTTATCGATAGTATCCTTCTTCCAATCGCTACAATTATTATTAATTAAATTAAATAATATCCCTTAAATACAACGAGTGAATAATTTCTTCTGTATACTGATTTTGTTTTTCATTTTTTGGACAATTCTGTCCTGTGTCTAATTTGCGCGCACACACATACACACGCCTGAATTTACTCGCATTCTTTCACGCATATCGATTCTAAAATTCATCCATTCTACCAAATACGATAATTCTCACTAAAACAACGCTACACATTCAAAAAGGATCACAATTATAAACCAATCATCGGCTAAAACATCGGTGAATTACCAAACGTTGTCAACAATGCAATCTTCAACCGAAACACAGCAAGATTCATCAAAGTCCCTCCTGCATTTTTATCGCTCCCGGTTTTGGATGCATCAAACCCAATCGCTTGGCTTGACATTTGTGACTTAATTTCTACCCTCAAGCCATAACAGAAGAAGAAAAGATAGCTGCCATAATCCAAAGAGTTCCCATAAGTATCTTTATTAAGTTTAGGGACGAGCTTGTCCGTCCGCGGCGATGGCCACCACCCTGCTCCAGCGAGCCTTCGATTCAATAGTGGCTCATGCCTCATCGACCGGATTCACCATCTCCCTCTCTAAAACAGCGGCCGTTATTTTTACCCGACGCAAATTGATTCCTAGGATAAGCCTTAATATTTCTGGATCACCGATCTAATTTGCTAACCATGCTAAATTCCTAGGTCTTTTATTCGACCAGCATCTGACACGTCGAAATCATATTGAAGACCTTATGCTAAGATGCGCCCCCGTACTTGCCCTTATGGCTTCTTTATCGAAGCTACACTGGGGAGCTGACCGCCGCACTCTCCTCGAGATCCACATATCACTTCTCCTGTCAAAGCTTGATTACGGCTGCCACCTGTATAGCTCAGTTTCCAAAAGCATGCTGATTAAACTGAACTCGCTATATCACAGAGGCCTGCGTCTTGCTTCAGGAGTATTTAAGTCTTTCCCTGTGATCCCCCTCTATGCGGAAACAGTATTCCTCCCCTCTCGTCTCGCCGTGATGAATAGTGCCTCCGATTCTACATCAGATCCCTCCGTATGCGCTTTAAACTCACTCAAATTCTCTGCTCCACGACCCCTCCACCAGAGATTCGTCCTCGTACCTTCTATTCATAGACCCTACGTATAGCACAACCTTTAGAAAAACTCGAGCTTAGACAACTCTGTTACTCTGGAAAGACCACCTACGCTACTTCTGTGGACTCACAAGGGCGCTAAGTTTTGCGAACCTTTCCTAAGAGGCCCCAAGGATGAGATACCAACCGCAGCTCAACGCGCCATGTTCCAAGAGCATTCAGACAATCACCTCGGTGAAACACCTATTTACGCCGACGGGTCGAAAACTGATGCAGGGACTGGATGTGTCACGATCCTTCCATCTCATACCTTACGCTCCCTCTTACACTCTACAGCATCTGTTTTCTCAGCAGAGCTCTCGGCCATCAAAATAGCCACGCGCGCCCTTGGTCTCCGGTCTTCAGGGTTATATTCCATATTTTCGGAGTGTATGAGCGCGCTGACTTCCCTTCAACGATTGTTTCCTCTCCACTCTGTAGCCATAGAGATACTGGAAACCATACACCTCTCGACCGGACGCTCTTACTCCATATCGTTCTGCTGGCTGCCCGGACAATCAAACAACCAGGGAAATGAAACGGACGACCTAGAAGCTAAGAAGGACGCCCTCTATACTGCACCGTCCATACCTGAATCGCCCATCTTTCACTGAGACTACTTCCCTCTCATCCGTAAATTGGTCAGAGAAGAATGGGAGCGATATTGGAACTCATAATATGGACATCCTCACCTACTCCAGCTTAAGAAAAATGCTTCCCTCACCAGACGGCATGAAGTTAGGTTGTGCCGCCTGCAAATCTGCTTCTGTCGCCTCAGCCACGGACACTTAATGGCTAGCGAGGAACCACCATCTTGCCAGACGTGTCATTCTCGCATCTCAGTGCAACACATCTTACTCACCTGTCCGCGATAATCTGCCCATCGAAAGAAGTACTTCGGTCCTCACCCCACCTTTGCTTCTATTCTCGGAGATCACCCCCATGTTATGACCAACTTAGTACGATTCCTGGAAGATGCTGGACTTTCCTCCATAATTTAATACCTTAGTTACTTCCTTACTGCCCTATGTTTAAATCATATTTTACTCTTCGTTGTTTTTCCCAACCTTGTGCATCCGTATTTTCACATGAAGGACTTTATCTAATCGCATGGTAGCCTTTCATTTTGTTTTTAATCTTTTAATTGAACTGATAATATTTATATCCACATATCTAATACGAGTACATTAGTTACTTCCTTAGTACCCTATATTTTAATTATATCTTACTCTGCTTATTTTTATTCGAGCCTATTCCATCCGTATTTTTACATGAGCGACCTTTTTTAGCTCTTGTTTTTATTACCAACTTAAACCAGATAACCCTATGGGGCAAAAGGGCTATAATTCCCTAAAATAAATAAATAATCTAATTTATGTGTACAGAATATTGTAGTTATATACTATCAAGGTAAATATAATAACCAGTACGTATAACCAGGACAGATGACGTGCGCGAAGATTACCCAGACTGGGATATTCAAAAAAAATGTGCCGAACACTCTGGGGGACAATGCAGTCTTCACAATAAGGCGCAGGCATGCGCTTCATCAAATGGCATTCCGTCCCGCGAGTGTGTGTAATTTAGAGACGACAGAAAGCAGCCTGAAGCCGTCGCGTTATTGGGAGATGAGGATTCAATGGAAACAGTCGTGGCAATATGGCAGTTAACTTTAAGTTCCCTTCGACCGTCTCCCATCTTCTTTGTCAAGACACTTGCAGGGCTACCCGTATTCTTGCCATGCAATCAGTGTGAAGAAAAGAGAAACAAGGGTCTGGTCGCCCAGTCACCGCAGACTCATTTCACGCAATTCCTACATGCCCAGGAACACAGCAGAAGATAATCTCAAAATCCACCAGATTCCCCAAAATCTGGTGTCACGGATATCGCGAATCAGGGGATGCGGAGATTTCAATGCCCTGAAAGCACTCAAGGTGCTTTGGGAATCGCTATAAATTACAATCCGGTCTCCGAACCTGGCACGTCGCGTTATCTCCCCTACCGAGTGGTGTATTGCAACCAGCTCGGCTGTGAGGACAGACGCAGCGTCTGGCAGAGCCCCACTGACTTCAAACAGAGGGGATACGGCGTGGAAATCGACCCCCTATTGGGACTTAGAGCCATCCTATATACTGACACGGGTACAGCGTGACATAAAGTGTGCTCCAAAAAGTCCGAACGCAATGTTTGCTCTATAAACTTTGGGAGCAGAGGCATGGCGACAAATAGTCAAAGGTGGTATCCTCCAGGGTAGCGTCCTGTGCAAAACCAGGGACACCACCAGCCCGAGACCTATACTGAGGTCTTAAAAGAGTTTCCTAGCCTTAAACCCAAAAGGCTTGGGTCTGGTTGGCGTCTTTCGGGGGACTAGGCATCGTCGAGATATGCTGGGGATACAGTGAGAGCTGTTGGGGACTGAGGGAGGCTCGCGCGTACAGGCAAATAATGCACTGAGCACGGCACAGATCAAGTGGCATCTCCCCAGCATCTACAAGGAGGCTCTCAATGAGGGATGTGCGGAAGACACCGATCGCCAAGCGAAAGCTGGTGGGGTGGATCGAGTACAACTTCCGCAATACCCGCTCGCCTGTGGATGAAAAACTCGCATCCGTAGTCGAGCTTCGAACGAACAAAGGATGGATAAAAAAAAGTAAGGCAGTAGCCCAATCAGCGCCAAAGGCGCTGAACGTCACGGAACTAAAAATATCCATACCGCGGGTCACTGAGACCTTAAGGCTGAGAATATGAACCTCCGAGGTGAGGCATCGGTCAAATACAAGACCAAGGAAACGGTGCGAGTCCACCACTTCCAGGCGAACCCCATTCAGAAACAAGTATGGTGATCGGATTATGTAATAGGTAGGCTACTGGCACTAAATGGCAGGATCCAATAAGCCAAGCTAAAACCTCCACAAAATGACGCGCGGTGGTCTTATTAAATCCCAGCATAGTCAACACATATAAAATATTAGAGTCGAAAATTCGAATAATGAAATGAGAATGTATAGATTAATTTACATCTATGAATTTGAATACAAAAATAAGCAATGTAAATATATTTGTTGATATATATTTATACATATAGAAGGCGCGCGGGAAAAACACGAATATACAAACGCGCAAAAGGTCAGAGACATCTGTGTCAATAAGACAACACATAAACAAACAATTCACGTCTCAGAATAGATTTATCAAAAGACGAGAGTCTACGAAGCACCTAGGTAAATACACCCCTTGACCAAAAAGAATTGTATCACAAAGTTGCAACAAACGTATCCTGTTATATAGATAAAACTTATGATATGTAAGTAATTCGACATACACAGCTTTCGGTAGCTCCGCCTTAGGGGTGGAGAACAATGAATTCGACAACTGAAGCTCATCTCATGGACAATTCTAGGCCACGCCCTCTAGAAAATAAGCATATATATAGTCGGAGAAGCTCAATTAGGATGATCATTGCATTATTAAGATTATTAGATTACTGTTGTTGAGAAGATTATCTCGTTCACGTCCCCCCTTTTAAATTCCCCAAGTCTTGTCGCTCCAGAATTTAATACTTCGTGTTGAATATATATAGACTGCTAGTCGCCCGCAAAGTAACTTCGTGACGTGCTACTTGCCACGTTAATAGGCCAATATTAGAATAAAGTATATTTTTGCAACGTCCTTCTTTACCTCGATTACCCTTTGGTAAGCCCAGCCAAAAATAAGAACACAGTCAAGAAATCATCTTAGGAGTGAGATACTTAATTCACCTTCATATAAGTAGGGTACTCTCATAAATTGGTAGCTAACACCATTTCCCTATAATCTGGTGCCGCTATAAACTTTCAACTCCCTATACAAGTCTGGGTGAGGGTGGAGCCGTGGATCGCGTCAGAAGTATTCGACCTTAGTCTTGGCCAAGTCAATGAAATGTACGTAGAAAAAAAACAGTATACCTCCTATCCAGGTACAGCTGCACAGCTACTGCTTGAAAGGAGGTATTCAAAACAAAGAGAATGAAATGTACGTAGAAATAACAGTATACCTCCTATCCAGGTACAGCTGCACAGCTACTGCTTGAAAGCAGGTATTCAAAGCAAAGAATGACGGAAAGATTGACGGGTCTAAATTGCGCATCCTCTTGCCCAGCCGCCATCACCGGGTTGGTGTTGTCACAAACCCTTATATTTGGGGAGGGTGGGCAGGGGGCACGTGCCCAGCATCGTCTCCTCCAAGAAGATAGCTAGGGAAAACGGGAGTAGACGAGCCTCCACAGCTGGTCCCAGTTCGGGAAGAATCCGCGACAATTCCATTGAAGGCATATGCCCCCCAGGCCTAGCTCGGAGGAGATGCGAGTGCCCTCTTTGAAGTGAAGACCCTCACGGGAATGGCCATACGCTTCGCGGAGGCAGAACTCTGGGCGCTGTTGCCCAGACAAAGCGCTGATGGCGCTGTCGCCTTCGAGGACTTATCTTGGGAGGTTGGGTTCGCCATGTGAGTCTTTTACTCCCTCCGCCTCAAAACCTTAGGCAGGCGGAGGTTCCTCCTTTGGAGGATCCACCGCTTTCGAGTCACCCAGCCTAGCACTCGGTGCAGGCGTAAGAGCCGAAGTTCCTTTAGTGATGACCTTTCGGGGGGCAGGTTCAGAAATCCCAGAAGATGGCCTCACGATCTCCTTCAGGGGTGTTGCCTCCTGTGAGTATAACGACTCAGTGGAGGCGCGTGGCTGTTTCGCCTTACCGCAACAGTCACGCTGCGAGAAGGCGTGTAGGCATGGCTTTAGCCGAGGCTGGGTGTGAACCCTTTGTGCCGCCAGCTGTACCAGGGGAGCGCCCGAGGTTGGGTAGAACCAGCAGAAAGTTCTGCGTGGACGCGGAAACGAATGTGCCCGTAGGCATAGGATTTTCCAGTCAGCACCGGGTGCACCAGGACCAAATCCTTAGCCTCCCGCAATGAAAGATGATCCTGGACCTGAACGACTAGAATTTCCTTCTCAAGGAGATAAGCACCACATTACTTCGAAGAAGCGTGGTGCGGCTCTGCGCTATTGAAACACTTGGCCACACACGATTTGGACTTATCATGCGCGACCTGGGAGCAACTTACACAAACTTCGGTTAACCCTGAATTTGCACGTGTACATGAGCAATTCGTATATCCAAAGTGGTAGCATTAGTAGTACTTACCGGGGAGTGCCACGAATTCCCTCCCTTGTTAGCGATATCAACCGACACGCACCGACTCAGGGAGCTTGTCATAGTCAAACGTGACGAAAATTGTAGGGGTTTGTCTTTAGGCCTCACCCTGTTTTCTCATCAAACGTTCGACCTTGACCACTCCATGGTCGGTCAGCTCTAAGATGATGTCATCTATGGAGTAGTACACGACTTCTCTCAATTAAAGTACTCATTTCACGAATTTCATGGTAAAGTGTGGCGTGTCACTAATCATGGCCGCCTCGGAGGGAATCGACGCATTCCCCAGAAGGCTCGATCTGAGAAATTGGTCCCCTTCGGTTTTCTACCAATAATGCTAGCTAGTGTTCTCCTCTAATTGATCATGTTGCCCTTGGCCAACATGCTACCATCAGTGGAGCGAAAATAACCAGAAATCGTTTGAAGCCAGGAGGTTCGAAAACGCCAGGTAGTCTCTGAATGAGAGGCCCCGACGTAATTTGGGCTCCCCTTTGCGCACTTGCAATTGTGGTCTTTGTCTGGGGCTCCCCAACTGGGGGTGCACCGGTGCCGGACGTGCCGATCTTGGCTTGGTCGCTTGCCGAAATGACAGCGAACCCGTCCCACCCTGTGGCTCCTGCGGAAAGAGAGGAGCCCTGGGTCTTTTTCGTCTTCTCCCTGTTTCTTTTCTTTCTAGGAAAAAAGGGAGGGAAATGAACACTCTTCTCTCCTCCGCCAGATGCACCGTCTTCAGCAAGATCCTTTTCTCAAATGGACAAGGTCTTTGCTCTCACAGGGGCATCATCCGGGGAAGGAGATTACTCTTCTCCTTGGGAGGCTTCGGGGACCCGAGCAGTCAGTGGAGAAGCTTGCACAGGGGCCGACTCGGGTTTTTACTTGGAATCGTTCCCGGGTTCGACCCCATGGAAGATCCTACCCTCTGAGGCTGGGTAACCTCAGGGACCATGTCTATCTCATGGGACGCCTCCATGTGGCCATTCCCTCAAGATACCACGGATTGTATTCGAGGTACCTTTTGTCTCGTCTTGGGCCGACGAAAGCGTACGCCTGCCCCCTGTAAATTCAGAATGAACGAATGCACGACGTTAGCGGGCACGGACAGACGGGCTCTGCGAACCCTTGCCCCCCTAAGGGCGTTGGCCCTATCCCAGGAGGAGCGGTCAATATTGGGCCACCGGCTTCTTTCTTGGCAGTCTCCTTTGCAAGAAAAGGAGGGACTGCCGCTGAAAATAGGCAGTCGCCCAAGGGCACCTCCAGAGAAGGGGGTGAGAGGGAGTCCACCACACCAGTAGGACTTGGAGAGGAGTAAGCCTCCTCTACGGTAGAAGAAATTTGGAGGATCCCCTGAGAAAGCATATGGGGAGGATACGACCTTTTCTGTAAAGAGCTGCGCGAAGGCAGCTCCGATGATGTTACAGGGCAAGTAGATAGGGGGATTTTTAGGTTTTAATCATCGAGCAAGGCGACCCTGTTAAATTCAAAAGATGAAAACGCTAATCACCCGACGCAGTAGCCTACTCTGCCATTTGAGGCCACTCCTCCCGCCCAGTGGCCAGGCAGCCCATCAACATTGCGGCTCCACCTTAGGCTCAGCGTAAAATTAATAGACCGTGAAAGGAGTACGTGTACGTGAGGTAGGGAAAGTGAGGAAGCAGGGTAAGAAGAAAGGGTGTCAGAAAGAAGAGGCTAAGCTGGGGCCAGAAGAGGCACTGAGTCCCGTTAGTGCGACGGCCAGGAAAGCAAGTCGCCGTGCCCCTTACAGGGTCATGAGGTTAAACACCGAAATGATTATGAACACCACACTGCAAAATATAAGAGATGATAAGCTATTTCTAAACAGTTTCTTACCATTTGAGATTGGTTGTGACAAACAAGCTTGCTCACTCCTCTCACTTTTGAGGTAGGACCCGTTCACAGTCAGCCCAAGAAAGACCGCGGACAAGGGGGGGGGGACGCCAATGTGGAATAAAAGACCTTAAAACAAACGCGGACGTCGTTAAAACAAACAAATCATCATTCATCATCATCATTTTTGAAGGTTCCATACATGTTTGCATGTGCCGACCTTTTTACCTAATGGCGGCTTTCCATGGAGCTCGATTTCTGGCTGAGGTCCCTCTGTATGACCTCATTCCACATTTTCCTCGGGCTCCCTCTGGCAAACTACACTCCCAACCTCCAAACTCGTAACACCCTTCACCTAATTATTATCCTCCATCCTCTCCACATGACCGAACCACCTCAGTCTGCTTCTTCTCAGTGCCACTCTAATGCATTCTTTCCCTTAATTCACAGTTCGCAACTCTGTCACCTCCAGGCCTCAAATTCAAAGATTGTCCTCACATCCATCTCACCATTTTCATCTCAGTACGCTTGAGCCTCTGGATGTCATCTTTTTCACAGCCCAAGTTTCGCTGCCGTACAACATTGCACTTCGTACGCATGCAGTGTACAGACGTCTCTTAGCTTGGAGGGAAAAACCCCTCGGCGTCAAGAGAGGAAGCAGCTCTATGAACTTTTTCCCACTACTTCTAACCCTTGCCACGGAACTCGCCTCAGCACCTTCCCATACACTGATCATATCTCCCAGATAGCAGAACTCCTCAACGCATTAAAGCGACACACCATCAAATACAATCCTCTCCCCTACACACATTGCACTGAAACGCTCCATCATTCTGCAGCTTACCCCTGATACCACATCTTTTATGCACCCACAAACCACATCCATTACACAAGGTAGAGTTATTCCCTACCCATCTATGACAAATGGCCACAGTCCAGCCACAAGTCTCCTGTACTTACTCCCACCCTGCTTCCATGCCATAAACGATCTTCTTTTCTCCTTCACTGCAGCCTCAACTTCCTCATTCCACCAAGATGCCTTGTGTCTAGGTAGACCTCTTAACCATCCTTTTAGGAGGTTATCTTTCAGTTTCCCATACCGCTCACTCACACTTCCGCCAGTCTCTCTATTCTCCGCTGCTTGTGTAGCGCACTCCTCGTAAAAAGCCTCCCTCACTTCCTGATTTTTAAGCTTCCACTCCTTCCTCCCAGGCACAAACACCCTGCTCCTGGTCCGCAATTTGCCTAACCAAAGGTCACACAGCAGTAACTTATGTTGCTGTACAGACTCTTCACAGGTATCACTTTAACATCTTTCACTAATTTTCTCTCTTATTCTAACCATAAAATAATCTATCTGACTACTGCTGTCTCCAGATGTATATGTGACCAATTTGCTTCTCTCTTTTCTGAACAGGGCGTAACAAACGACCATGTCCATTGCTTACCCTAAATTCCAGAAATCACTGGCCATCCACATTACTAGTGCCAAAACCACAACCTTCATACATTCCTTCGTATCCCAGTGCCTCCGCCCCAACTTGTCAATTCAGATCTCTTCCCAGGATCACCATCTCACTCTCTGCCATCCCACCAACAACTCTGATCAACTCGTCCCAAAACTCATCCTTGAATGCAGAGTCAAAGCCTACTTGAGGTGCATACACTAACACAACAGATATGATTACTTTATCGAAATTCAACTTTAACACCAATATCCAGCAGGAGGTTTTACAATCAGTTTCCTTCTCCAAAAAAGGAAAATCCTACAAGGCAGAAGAAGGTTTTACAATCAATTTCCTTCTCCTAAAAAGGAAAATCCTACAAGGCAGCAGGAGGTTTTGCAATCAATTTCCTTCACCTAAAAAGGAAAATCCTGCAAGGCAGCAGGAGGTTTTACAATCAGTTTCCTTCTCCTAAAAAGGAAAATCCTACAAGTCAGGAGGTGGTTTTCCAATCAATTTCCTTCTCCTAAAAAGAAAAATCCTACAAGGCAGCAGAAGGTTTTACAATCAGTTTACTTCTCCTAAAAAGGAAAATCCTACAAGGCAGCAGAAGGTTTTGCAATCAATTTCCTTCTCCTAAAAAGGAAAATCCTACAAGGCAGCAGGAGGTTTTACAATCAATTTCCTTCTCTTAAAAAGGAAAATCCTACAAGGCAGCAGGAGGTTTTACAATCAGTTTTCTTCTAAAAAGGAAAATCCTACAAGGCAGCAGGAGGTTTTAAAATCAATTTTCTTTTCCTAAAAAGGAAAATCCTACAAGGCAGCAGGAGGTTTTACATTCAGTTTCCTTCTCCTAAAAATGAAAATCCCACAAGGCAGCAGGAGGTTTTACAATCAATTTCCTTCTCCTAAAAAGGAAAATCCTACAAGGCAGCAGGAGGTTTTACAATCAGTTTCCTTCTCCTAAAAAGGAAAATCCTACAAGGCAGTAGTAGGTTTTCCAATCAATTTCCTTCTCCTAAAAAGGAAAATCCTACAAGGCAGCAGGAGGTTTTACAATCAATTTCCTTCTCCTAAAAAGGAAAATCCTACAAGGCAGCAGGAGGTTTTACAATCAGTTTCCTTCTCCTAAAAAGGAAAATCCTACAAGGCAGCAGGAGGTTTTCCAATCAATTTCCTTCTCCTAAAAAAGGAAAATCCTAAAAGGTAGCAGGAGGTTTTACAATCAGTTTCCTTCTCCTAAAAAGGAAAATCCTACAAGCCAGCAAGCAGTAGGTTTTACAATCAATTTCCTTCTCGTAAAAAGGAAAATCCTACAAGGCAGCGGGAGATTTTACAATCAATTTCCTTCTCCTAAAAAGGAAAATCCTACAAGGCATCAGGAGGTTTTACAATCAATTTCCTTCTCCTAAAAAGGAAAATCCTACAAGGCAGCAGGAGGTTTTACAGTCAATTTCCTTCTCTTAAAAAGGAAAATCCTACAAGGCAGCAGGAGGTTTTACAATCAATTTCCTTCTCCTAAAAAAGGAAAATCCCACAAGGCAGCAGGAGGTTTTACAATCAATTTCCTTCTCCTAAAAAGGAAAATCCTAAAAGGCAGCAGTAGGTTTTACAATCAGTTTCCTTTTCCTAAAAAGGAAAATCCTACAAGGCAGCAAGCAGTAGGTTTTACAATCAATTTCCTTCTCCTAAAAAGGAAAATCCTACAAGGCAGCAGGAGGTTTTACAATCAATTTCCTTCTCCTAAAAAGGAAAATCCTACAAGGCAGCAGGAGGTTTTACAATCAGTTTCCTTCTCCTAAAAAGGAAAATCCTACAAGGCAGTAGTAGGTTTTCCAATCAATTTCCTTCTCCTAAAAAGGAAAATCCTACAAGGCAGCAGGAAGTTTTACAATCAATTTCCTTCTCCTAAAAAGGAAAATCCTACAAGGCAGCAGGAGGTTTTACAATCAGTTTCCTTCTCCTAAAAAGGAAAATCCTACAAGGCAGCAGGAGGTTTTCCAATCAATTTCCTTCTCCTAAAAAAGGAAAATCCTAAAAGGTAGCAGGAGGTTTTACAATCAGTTTCCTTCTCCTAAAAAGGAAAATCCTACATGCCAGCAAGCAGTAGGTTTTACAATCAATTTCCTTCTCGTAAAAAGGAAAATCCTACAAGGCAGTGGGAGATTTTACAATCAATTTCCTTCTCCTAAAAAGGAAAATCCTACAAGGCATCAGGAGGTTTTACAATCAATTTCCTTCTCTTAAAAAGGAAAATCCTACAAGGCAGCAGGAGGTTTTACAATCAATTTCCTTCTCCTAAAAAAGGAAAATCCCACAAGGCAGCAGGAGGTTTTACAATCAATTTCCTTCTCCTAAAAAGGAAAATCCTAAAAGGCAGCAGTAGGTTTTACAATCAGTTTCCTTCTCCTAAAAAGGAAAATCCTACAAGGCAGCAAGCAGTAGGTTTTACAATCAATTTCCTTCTCCTAAAAAGGAAAATCCTACAAGGCAGCAGGAGGTTTTACAATCAATTTCCTTCTCCTAAAAAGGAAAATCCTACAAGGCAGCAGGAGGTTTTACAATCAGTTTCCTTCTCCTAAAAAGGAAAATCCTACAAGGCAAAAGAAGGTTTTCCAATCAATTTCCTTCTCCTAAAAAGGAAAATCCTACAAGGCAGCAGGAGGTTTTACAATCAATTTCCTTCTCTTAAAAAGGAAAATCCTACAAGGCAGCAGGAGGTTTTACAATCAGTTTCCTTCTAAAAAGGAAAATCCTACAAGGCAGCAGGAGGTTTTAAAATCAATTTTCTTTTCCTAAAAAGGAAAATCATACAAGGCAGCAGGAGGTTTTACATTCAGTTTCCTTCTCCTAAAAATGAAAATCCCACAAGGCAGCAGGAGGTTTTACAATCAATTTCCTTCTCCTAAAAAGGAAAATCCTACAAGGCAGCAGGAGGTTTTACAATCAGTTTCCTTCTCCTAAAAATGAAAATCCTGCAAGCCAGCAGGCCCCTGTGTCACAGGGAATGCGAGGCTGAAAACCTTGAAGTGTAGGAATAAATCACAAACCTGTCATCACAAAGTTGAAAATAAATAATAATGCAGTAGAAAAGAAAGTACTACTCTTCCCAAATCATTCAGGAACCTCTTTCTGAGATTCACTTCCATCATTGCAACCACACTCACTTTCACCACTGTAAATCTCAATTTCATCCACATAAATCTCAAGCTCACACTAATGCATCATGCCAAATCAGTCTAAAGCACTGCAACGCCCTCTTTACTGTCACCATTTGGATAGAGACCAGATCGCGCTTCATCCCAAACTCTTCCTTCACTTTCATGTTTGTCAAACATAGCGCAAGCATCTGAACCCTTCGTTTTAAAGACATTGTCTACCACACTACTCTCTCTCACATCACATTCCACACAGTGACTCGGATTAACCATCTTGACTGGACGGGGTCTGTGACAGCCACACTAACCAGGATTTGAGCCCAGTACCAGGTTAAATTCACATAACTCCCAAGTTCAAGATTCTCAAAAATGTAAATGCTACCCTTTTTTTTAAGCTTAATTTGATTTCTTTCCATAGATACTGATTTTATTTGTAGTAAAATTTCCCAAGTTCAATGTGTTTAAAACTGAGCTAACCATTCTTAAATAATTAATTTAAAAAACAAAATGCCAAATACTTAATTATCCTTCTTAGGGATAGTTTTTAGCGGGAAGAGCGAAATAGAATGATAATGAAACAAAAAATGTCTTTCAGCGTTTATAAGTTTTCAGCAGCTGTTCTTATGAGCAAAATATATGTTTAGAAAAAATTACTGAAGCTGGAAAAAGTGGCCTTCAATCACCGACTTAAAGTGACAGATACACAAGAAATAATATGTCAAATCGAAATAAATTCTAAATGGAGAAGAGTTCAATACAAAAATGCTACGGTTCTAGTCAAATAGTAGAAAAAAATATTAAGTTTACTATGAATATATTTCACAAATATTTGCAACTAAGAGGAACTTTTTAATATATAATTATTATACAATAAAAACTCATTAGCCGAGTTTTTAACAACTGCATAATTAATTAAGCGTGAGCAAATGTCAATGCCATAGGATTAAAAAAAAAAAGAGATTGATTTTGGAAGGTAAATGGTAAATAGCATCGGCCCCTTAGGTCATGTCTGGTTCGGAAAATTCCCCAACCTAATCCAATGCTATTTGACGCAAATTGACAAGTTATACAATACATTCTTACTTACAAATCCACAAACTCAACACGAAAATCTGACAACTTGATTCAGTTCAAAGATTGAAGTTAAGGTAACATATTTCAGAACCTAAAAAGCTTTATCTCCTTTCATACTCCATCTCCAACGAAATGTGGCCCAGTTAAGTAGCTCGAGAATGGTGAAGAGCTGATTATGAATTTGACCTTCCTTTACGCAATCGAATCCGAGGTTACGAAAGGAAAAGTTACTAATATCACATCAAAGGGAAAAGAGAAGTTCGCACAAACAGGTTTTCCACATCTATTTGTGCCTTTAAATAAAATTGTATAAACCTATATTATGAATAAGGACGTCGTAGTAATATTGCCATGGGACTTACAATTCACTTAATACTGGCTGACATTCATTTCTCGTCTATGGTAAATGACCACGTAGAGGAGAATCGACCGTCGCAGACGGAGAACAAGAAGTTGAACCCTCAAGCTTGAGGTTGGCCTCGAGGAAAGCTTAAGGGAGGGGCGGGTTTGGTAACCTCGTTTGAAGAATCCGCACTTGCTTGTAGATCTTGAGGGCAGGTCCAAGTTTAAGGTCCAACCCCGTTAAAACATCTGATCGAGTCAACATTAGGAGCGCGGTGCCGTCGATATCCTGTCAACGAAAGCTTAGGTTAACTAAAACATTCGAGGTCAAAGGTGAACAACTTATTAAAGATAAATTATTATTTTATTAAAGGAAATTTAATACCCTATTTCACCCTTTGTTGGGTATATACAGACCTGGAAAAGATAGATTTAAAAGAGTTAGGTACAAAAGACGACCCTAGAGTAAGCACCAGTTTCTCATGGAGGACTGAGGTGGGGAGGGTGTAGTCTACTACAGTTTTGTTGTCGCAGGGTGATTATCCCTGGTAGACTGGCCACTACCTTGCTGGGATTAAAGATGAAGTGGGTTCATGCAAAAGGATAACCCAACTACAGATGGGAAAATCCTCATGTAACAACTACAAGAAGATAGATGGGAACTCGGGTCTTCTGCTAATTACTTCTTCACTCAAGTGGCACATAGACTTTCCGTGCATGCAATTAACACAAAACGCACAATTCTCCTTAAGATCAATTTGGCTCAGATTGCGCTTTTTAAATTCTCAAACAGATGTCATAAACGGTTGCATTCACTGATATTGGCGAATCTGATGGCAAAGGCTGACAGAATATGAACCTCTGATCTCGACTGAGGCCGGTTAAAGTGATCAACCCCATAAATGGCTTCAGCTTGTTGTTGTTTTTTGTCAATGCGCTTAAAGGCTTAGCGAATCGTTCTCAGTGCTTTCAAAATGCGCCGTCAAAGCTCACTCTTTAGAGTTAGCGTACATTTCTTTTTATTAATTGTCCCTTTTTTCTTCTCCCTTACCTATTGTAGCAATCTGCCTCATTGGATTACACGACCCCCACTCCTTCCATTCAGATTAGGAGCAGGAGATGCTGCAATTACCTGATCCCTGAAGACAGTGGCGTGGTCGGCAAAACCCTTTTCGCGGAAGTAGTCGATCACCTGGTCGACGCCCCACGAGGCGGCATTTGGTATCCGGGGATCGAAGACGGAGTGCTCCCACGAGCCCAGCGAGCCTCTGCTCTCGTCATCAGGGACCGGGGAGTCCCTTGGGGTGGGCAGACCCGGCAGAGTGTCATACACTGCAAACAAACGACTCAATTCAAAGCGACGTCACAGAGTCATCACTGGTCAGTAATTGTGTGCACTCACAGAATATAAGAATCAATCGTAACCAATAATGGAATGTTTATTCACTCAAGAAAGAAAATAGGGGGGGGGGGCTAGAGCTAAAGAAAACGGTAGATAACAGATTCCTCCACGGGGGGCCAGCGAGGAGGAATCTACCCGTCGAGAAGGCACTAGACGCCCCAAGTCGAACGAGAACCTCGTTGACAAAATAACCCGGCGACCCCATACTGCATTAACCTCTGACCACCACCTAATCATCATAAAAGTAACCCTCGAGAAACCTATACCTTAAAAACCCCCTTCGTACTAACTCTAATCACAACCAAGCTGATTGGGATCCCTTCAAGTATTCTGAACGCGCAAATTCCAAGGCTTCTCTTTCAACCAGTTTAGTGAGATAACAAGGCCTACACTCGCTGCCAAAATCCTCTCAAGAGCAAACCACAAATACATTCCGAAGGGAAACGTAAGAGACTATATCCCAAACAACTCTCGAGAAATCAGCTCACAAAAAAAGGGAGAGCTACAAAAACAACCACGAACCCAAAACACCACCGGCAACAATAAAATCATAGCACGAAATATCCAAGCATTGATCCAACGACGACTCTGGCATGCTCTCTCCCACCATCATTTAAAAAAAATACGCCATCTTCCTTAAATAAAACGCCTATGGTGCTCGGTGTCACACTAGATACTGAGCAGTGTGGCCAAATGTGATTCATCCTTTAATGCTAGATTGTAGGAGAAAAAATGCTAAAATATGCTAAAAAATATTTGTTTATACCAAAAAAAATGCCGAAAAATTATTTTCCTCACCAATTGCTTTTTTGGGAAAGCAGACAGCACATCTTCTTCTGGAGCTTTACTGGAGTCATAAGACTTCATTGTCCCAATTTTGTTGATGACAACTTTTGGCAATTCAAAATTTTGCAGCATTTTTTGTGTCTCTTTAAGCCATATTTTACTGCAAGAATAGCTGAAAACATTGGCAGCTGCATTTTTTTTCTCAGTTTATTTTTCACGATATTCATGCTGCTGAATAACCGCTCTACTTCAGCGTTAGAATTTGGCAAGATTAACAGACTTATAGCAAATTCTGAAACTTCCTTAAATGGGTTTTCCCCAGAAGCATCTCTATAGGCAGATACTTCAGACCAAAACCCCTCAGTAGTTTCAATATTAGTCCATTTAACCAAATGGATGCTATTGTATTGAATCTCAATTAATGACTTCATCTCTTCATCTAAATGAAATGATTCTAGTAGAGGAATGATGGGATTCTTAAAATGAGTCAAGGTATTTTGTACTGAGAATAAGTTGATGTTCTTCAAGATATTTATGTTTTCTGGCATACGATTATGTAGCTCTTTATATAGGCAAAACAAAAAAAATTGTGCTCTTTTGCGGATGTCAGTTTGTTGAGAAACTTGAATTTTCTTGCTAATCATCAATTCTGTCAGCCTTTTTTCAAACCTATATCCCAGCTGTGGATTCGGATCAAGAAATTTATCAATATTGGCATTAGGATCTAGAGGGTCAATCCTGCTTGTTGGTAATACTAACATGTTAGCAATAGATTTAATTAGATGCGATAGATCAGAAGGCAATTGTGTTATATCAACAGTATTTGATTCAAAAAGTTTTTAACTTCTTGAACATGTTTTAAAATTGGATGCAGAAATAAAATGAAAAGCTCATTCTGAGGGTCACAATACATATCGTTTAGTAGCTGGGCAGGGTAACATCTTTCGTTAACACTTGCTATTTGAAAATGAGTCTGTAATTTAATCCACTGGCTTAAGATTCTGCTGATTGCTGGTTCAATCGACAACCACCTGGTTGTACAAGAATTTAAGATCTTCAATGGTTCCTTATAATTAATGGTCAGGAAAAGCTGTTTGTAAAAAATTTGTCTCACTGAACTCTGTGAAAACCATTTATAAGTTTCACTTACTAAAAAATCTAAGTTTCTTGGCAGAGCTGCAGCACAAGCATGGGACACTGATAATTGTAGTGAGTGGCACACACATCTAGACAAAAGCAATCTAGGAATTTCATCTTTCAACTTCTTGATAACACCATTATTTATCCCTACCAAATAGAGTGCCTGGTTTCATTAAGAGAAATGTCAGTTACAAAAGTAAGGAGGTTATTCTTAAACTCTATAACTCTTATGTTAGGCCACATCTAGAGTACTGTATACAGGCATGGTCTCCACATTTTAGACACGATATTAACCTTCTCGAGTCAGTGACACGGAGGGCAACAAAGATTATTCCTTCCCTGAGGCACCTTGAATATATAGACTGAGGGTATTAAATATGTTCTAGTTCGAAAGGAGGTGTGTGAGAGGGGATATGATTGAGCTGTTCAAATTTTTTTCCGGGATAGATAAATTGGATGTTAGCAAGTTTTTTGAGTTAGATGATGGAAATCGGACTAGAGGTCACCACTTGAAAATTAAAAAGCAAGGGTGTAGGTTGGATTTAAGAGAATATTTTTTCACCAATAGAGTGGTAGACTTCTGGAACAAATTACCGCCGAGGGTAGTAGGTAGTCCAAATTTAAATGTATTTAAGAGTAGGTTGGATGAGTTTATGGGGAGGGAAGGTTGTGATGGTTCCTAAGTTTTGTATATATTAATATTGTTTGTATATATCTATAGCTGCATGATTTAGTTCTTGACAAGCCTTGATTGGTGATACCCTTGTTTCTGGACGCAATCCTCTGGATGTAGTTTTCCTGAGAGTTTGGGTGCCTTCAAAAAGAGGCCGTTTGACTCGGATGACCTATGATGGGCCCTTGTGGCTTTTGTCATCTGTTATATTATATTGTTGGGGACTTTGATTTTGTCTTCCCTTGGTGATGGTGCTTTTTTCGGTGGGTTTTGACGGAGGCGGATGACCTTTGATAGGCCCTTGTGGCTTTTGTCATCCGTGAAATTATGTTATGTTATGTTATTACGCTGGCATTGTCAGTACCAATGGCCAAAAGATTTTTCATGTTCAATTTATTTTCCTCCCTATTATGATTACAAGGTAAACTTAATTGAAGTACAATAAAATGCTAAAAAATGCCAGATATCTATTTTTTCATACTGTTTTTCCTGCTAGATGCCAGATTATTTTTTGGGCGGCTAGATCAGTCAAAAAAATGCCAGATCTGGCATTAAAAATGCTAAATTGGCGACCCTGATACTGAGCTAAATTTCCAACAGCAACTGAGAAACCCAAAAATGAACACTCACAAGAACCAAACACATGTGAGAAATCCCAGGAATCCACCTTACACACACACACATACAAGCAATACATTCGTCTGCTACTCCACAGCCTGGACACCAAACCTCGTTTGTATCCACTCAACTCAGCCCACTACATAAGGCACAAAACAAAGCAGTACGCCTAGCAGCACCAGGTTGCACCCACAACTCCTCGAAACAAAGGTCGTGCTGCTAAAACGCAATCTCGAAAAACAGAATTTTTCAATAGTAGAAGAAAGCCACGCCAGTACATGCAGGAACCCTCCATGTAACGTGCACAAATCCCTCCTCACTCCCGAAACCAGGCGCATAGAATCACCCGGTTTAAAATCACCCCCTCAACGCCATTCAACCAGAGAAAAGATCCCCCCCCCCCCGCCACGCCATAAACGGGTCGTGCTGGCAAGGCCCCGGTGCGGCCACCACCCAAAACTAAACACAAATACCGTACTAGCCTAAGTGATACAAATATCTATCTGCCCCCACCTCCGGATTACTCCTGGATGCAGTCCAAGACAAATTTACAAGCAGCCCATAACAAAGCACAGATGAGAAAAACCTCCAGATAGGCAGTGAAGGAGGGGTCTCTGAGAGAACCCTGTACTGTCAGAGAAGTTCGTAACTGCTGACCTAGGGGCCGGACTCTAGCAAGGGTAGCGGGGGATGGGGGGCAACGTAAGTAAGGAAAGTGGAAATGGCGAACCAAAGATGATGACAAAAACTACAGAAAAAACAAACCCTGTCGACCAAAAATGCAAGGCCTTATAAAGAGAACAGCCACCCGAAAGTAAAAACTTGCACTCCCCCTCCCCCTTGGGAGGTGGCGAGGCGAGTGATACAAGTCAAGGTGGCGCTTCCCTTCTCACGGACTTGGCTCATCGGCCCTCAGTGAGAAGTAGCACACGCCTCTCTTGGTGGAAGAGGATACAACATCACTCCTTAGATAATCAAAAACAAGAGTCGAAAAACAACCTGAAGTTTCTCAGCAATTCAAATTCGTCTCCAATAATTATTTTATGGTGTAAAGTCAACCTTAAGGTGAATTAGTACGTTCAGTGTCACCGTAGGAGGAAAGATCCAGATGAATCGTTGCATCTCCTCATATAAGTTTGAATTCAATGTGTGCAGTGAACGCATTAGGAAAGCTACCTCGTCCTTGTGGGCGCTAAGTCACAATGTTCGGTTTTACTCGCTTCTTGCGAGGATCGGGTGACGCCAATGAGCAAAGATAACTTGCTGCCTGCCGCACAGGGTAATAATGCCAGAATATATTCTTACCATTTTGTCCAGAGGGAGTCGGCGCACAGGAAAAACAGATCCAGGAACCGTGTGGCTGTTCCTCAAGTGGGGGTTGGTGGCAGGAGAGGTGGTAGGCGCGGTCACATTCATCACAAAAAATCAGCGTCCCCTGAAAGGAAATACAAAATACTAGAAACCGGAATGTGAAGAGAAAATTTTCATACAAGGTAGTCAAATATGGAAAGGTCTTGCTAATATTGAAGCGCTACGATTAACGTCTATATATTATGTAGACGAGATAAATTTTCGGATCGAAAAGAAAAAAATACTAGAGACTATAGAAAACCAGAAAATAGGCCACCATGTGGTCTATTTGCGTGCTTTTTCCCATAATAGGCTGGAAGGCAATCATTGGTTGTTGTTCCGTCCATATTTTTAAGGACTGGTTTCGTTATGAACACAGTACAAAACTGCAGAAAATGCTTTGATTATCCTCTTTTTCTCTCTTTTACTTTTGGCCTCAGCACTTTCTGACACTCTTCCGTCAAGAGTGGACTTGGCCTTGAGGATATTCATCCTGCAATTAGCTCCATCGTCTGAGGACTCAGAATCGAGGTCCGTTGCATTTTTGTCCTTTTGGGAGGAATCTTTTAACAATTGAACCTTCAAGTTTCGACAGAAGAGACTCCTGCCTTGTCGATTTTTATTCATAAGGAAATGACAGCCCACCACCAGCACTGACGACAGGACGGAGGCAAGCACATCGGTTCAAGGGAAGCGACAAATTTTCTATATTTCTCATTGTAAGGACCACCGAAAGGGGGAGGGGGAGGGGGAGGGTCCTCTTGGGCAAACCCGGGTGGGCACGTGTACTGCTGAATGTTTTAAAATGAGCCGATCCTTAAGAAATTGACGAGGGGAGCGGCTCGATAATAGACAGCATGGTTGGTTCAACCTATCCAGACTCCCAATGCAGAGAAGGCAAAGTGGAGGTTATGATTTAAGGTCCGACACTTTTTGGTAGTTGACCTAAGGTGATAGGTTATGCATACGTCGTTGTCGTTCTTGTCAGGTAGCCGGTTACTTTTGTTTGATGATCTCGTTGGTCTGCTTTGAGGTTGGTTTCATCTAAAGTTGAAACTCGGTGTAACATTATTTCGACTGTAGTAAGTGTGCTCATCAAGTTTTTGTATTTAACTAGACAGGAAACACCTGGGCCGTATTTCTCAGAGGTAGAGGAAGGGAGTCGCAATGATCATCCTCCAATCTTTGGTGTCATTGTGGTAAGAAGTCTCGCTCCGAAGTGGCTCCGCCTGAATCTTTTCAAGCAAGAGGATACTTGATGAAAAAGGCAACCCGATCGCATTCGATACTTAGGACAGCTTAGCTCTCAAACACAGAAAAAATAAAAAGGCATCGAATTATAATATCTCGCTTATCTCATCAAGATTTTCGAACCTTTCAGGGATCACGTTTGCTGCGCGCAAAACTCATCCCATTAATCGCGCTCTAACGCCCAGGACGGCGTCTCTTGCAACCCGTGAGTGGTAAAAGGCGTTATTCATACACTTTAATTATTTTGTCGGCGCCTGGATTGGATCCTCTTCAATCGAAGCCGATAGCAGGAAGGAAGGCTGCCACGGCATGTGGATTCTTCAGGTCTCCTAGAGAGGTTTTATTGAAAGAAGTTTTGAGGTGGTCAGGATACGATGAGATGGGCAGAGTTTGCAGGTTGCTTGAGTTTAAGGCAGGGTCTAAAGTGTTTTTGTATTCATGTAAGATGGGATAGTTTCCTGTTCGCAGGTGGCCCAATAAAACTGGTTCGGCGATCTAGGGTTACTTCCAACTGGTGGATTTTTTTTTTAGGCGCGCTTTTGGCGACAGCCACCAAAGGCATAAGTCGTCATAATGAATATTAGCATATTATTAGGCCTCATTAAAAATACACAAAAAGCAAAACAAACAATCGAACCCCAAACCAAATCAAACAACAAACAAAAGAAGCAAAATAAAAGCAAGTAGGCGGCAAGCTCCATTGTCGGGGAGAAGTCGGCCTCCCTCCGTCGCTGGAGCATGTGCCCAACATCAAAGACAAATAAAATGGAAGGCCAACCTCCTCCTGAAGTCGAATCCACAAGCATAGGGTGCACGAACCCATCCTGACCACAAGGGACAAGAGGTAGCGACTCCTGTTCATCGTGCTACTGGGACAAGCAACAAGCGCAAAGATCACCCAGACTGGGGCATTCAATAAGAATTGGCCAAAACAGTGTGGGGAACAACGCAGTCGTCGCAGGAAGGTACAAGGAAGAGCTCGGTAGTGCGTCCCGCGAGTGTGCCCAATTCGAACACGATAGAAAGCAATCTGAAGCGGCCGAGGTCTCGGGTGTAGGTCCAGGTGAACAGTGGAGGCGCGATGGCACGCAACTTTAAGTTCTCATCGGCAGTCTCACATCATCTTTGCCAGCCGACAGTCAGGGGACTTTCTGAGTCGCTAAAAATCACAATCCGATGTCCGAACCGGGCACGACGCGTTATCTCCCGTACCGAGCGATGTGTTGCAATCAGCTCAGCCGTGAACACAGACGCAGCGACTGGTAGAGCCCCGTTGAGTTCAAATAGAGGGGATACGGCGTCGAAGCTGATCCCCTCCTGGGAATTTGCGCCACCCGTGTATACTGATAGGGATCCGGCGTGAGACGAGTATGATTCTAAAAGGTCGAACGCATAACTCCTTGCGTTGTGTAAACGTTGAGAGCACAAGCATGGATAGTCAAATAGTCAAAGGTAGTACCAGAGGCACCACCGATCTCTCAAAGTAGTTTCCTAGCCGTAAACTCAAAGTGTTTAGGGTATGACTCTAGCGACGGGATAAGGACCGTCGAGATTGGCCGCGGATGCATTGAGAGTCGTTGGCGACTGAGGGAGACGCCGGGCCCGTGCATGAAAGCACATAATGAACTGCGCATGACAAGTGGCATCTCTCGGGAATCGACAAGCAGGTTATCAATAGGGAACATGTCTAAGGCACCGGTCAGCAAACGGATACCGGTGAGATAGATCGCGTCCGCATTTTGGAATTCAAACTCGGCTGACGATGCGTAAAACTCCCATCCGTAGTCAAGCTTCGAGTGAACAGAGGAACGATAAAACAGCAAAACGCTTACTCTATCAGCACCCCAAGTGATGAATGTCACGGAACGAAGAATGTCCATGGCGATGGTACAGGAGGCGTAGAGTAAAAAAAACAAGACCAAGGAAACGGTGGGAGTCCACCACTTCTAGACGAGTCCCGTTTAGTAACAAGTGCGGGTCGGATGGAAGCCTTAGGATGGAGACAGAAGTGCACTATCTTAGTCTTGTCCAGGGAAACTGAAACCTGTGCCCTTCGGCATAACGAGAAATGCGGTTCAATGCCGATTAGGGTCGACGCTCGTTAGAATCTGGGCAGCACCAATAAGCATCGAAAGGTCGTTCACGTATAGCGTAGCGAGAACATGTTCAGGCAACAAAGAGGTGATACCATCGATACTCAAGGCAAAGTGTGCGACAGTGAGGCCAATTTTCTGCGGGACGCTCTTCTTGCCCTATTGGGAGGAGGGAGCTTGCCCCGCCCACACACACTTGTACGCTGAATCGACGATCTCATAAAAATTCAGATATGAAAATCTGGAGGCGCCTGATCGCCCCAACGTGTTGAGGGTCCCCCTCATACCCTATCGCCATAACTGTAAAGTCATCAGTGTCGTGTACGTTGATGGGCATGGCACTCTAGGACAAGGGTCGGTTCTAACCTTCTTTCGAAGATCCAATGTATGCTGCCATCTAAAAAATAAAATCAGCGAATTTAGCTTACGGCTCTCACCTTAAACCACGATGGGTGCAAATTTCAAATGCGGGCGAAGTTCGTATCCAAAGAGCTCATGAAGAATAAGATGTTGGTGCATGGCTTTTACAAAAATTCCAAACAAAGTAACATCATCATCATCATTCAGGGGCCAATATAAACAATAACCCTACACTCCCGATCTTATCGTGGTCTTTATAAAGAGCTAATACATAAATTATAATTTTTATGGGTTAGCCAGTTGATCAAATTCCAATTTATCGGGCCTTCTCCAGATCACCGTGGCGTGATTCTGTCCAAGAAACAAGGCTTTACAGATATCATTTTCCAGTCGGAACAGAAGACAGATGGCCTCCGCTGTCACACATAATTAGATAAATTGGGCGGAAACGGGCCGGGGTAGCATGATCTTTCTCTGGTTTGCGAAGAGCGAGCAAAGTGGCCATTCGCCAGGACTCTGGGAAGATAAATTCTGTCTAGAATCTAGATCCTGTTAATAAAATCTGGCAGATAGGACATTTCTCGCTCATCTAGGTGTCGAAGCATAGCATATGGGACATCGTCCTGATAAGGGTGTGGAGCGCAACTGACTCGGCGTCAAATTACCGTTTAAGTGTTCTCCGCCTCTGGATGTCAAGTCCAGTCGGAAGCTTTCAGCGATTGTCAGAGAACTCAACGGCCTTATCAACCAAACTAAACTCAACTTGGACATAAAATTCTGTGATTTTCTGAAATGCGGACCACAGCGTCTGTTCCAAGCAACATCGAAGCAGTTTCTCAGGTGACAGGGGCCCATTAAATTATATCTGAATGAAATAGACCACTTGCGACCGCAAATCAGTGTGTATCCGGAGATCACAGGGACAGATCGAGGCAAGAAAATTAAGCTGTTCTCGGGCAGGGATCTATAAACTCATCCAAATTTAGGACACCTTATTTCCAGCTCGGCAAAGACCTGACCAGGTATGATAGTGTAATCCCACCAGATGGGTGTCTACCGTTGAAATTCCTGAGCAGGAAAGGGGCCTCGGCAACTGTGCCATGACGCGGCCAAAGTTCACAACGTCGAAGTTGGCTGAAGGTAGAATGTACACAGAAATAAGAGTATACCACTTATTCATGTGTAACTGCCACTGTGACTGCCTGAAAGGAGGTATTTATTGCGAGTAGAAAATGGAGAAGACATGATGAGTGTAAATCGCGCATCATCTTACCCGGCCCTTATCCCGTGGTGGTTGGGGCGTAAAACTTTTATACCCCGTGATGGTGGTTTCCTGCAAAAGGATGGTTGACGGGAAACGGGATGAGACGAGCCTCCACAGTGGTTCTTACTTGGCCCAGATCCACGGCAATTTCTTTGATGGAATATGCTTTCCAGGCCTAGCTCGGAGGAGAAGCGAGGGACCTCTTCGATGAAAAAAGGCTACCTAGAATGGCCTTATGCTTCCCGTAGGCAGAAATTCAAGGGGGTTGCTGGCCCGACAAGGCGCTGTTGCCTTCGATGACTTATTGGGGGGATGTTGGGCTCGTCATGAGTTTTCTCCTCACCCTTTTCCCCCTTTATCATTATAGAAGGGCACTATTATTGCCTTCTTCCAGTCCTCAGACACTTGCGATTAACTTATAACACAGCCACTAGTCCCATTTGATAACAATTACCATTACTTTTTAACATCTTAGCGAGTATATTATGAACTCCAGCTGCCTTCTCATTTTTCAAACCTATCCACACTACTAACAAATTCTTACGTGGGTAGCTCTTCCCTATACCAATACAACGCCCGATTTAGAGCCAGAAGGCCAATCTATTTGCATCATCTTTACACTTTTGACCTCATTGCTCACAAGTACCCTCTGGCTTTCTTGCCATTGCTGTTCACACAGTTATTCTTAACCTTTTTTTTCAGGTGTACTTGTTTTGGGCATGTTGTAAATAAGAGTTTAACCGTTTGGTTTCTAGTGGCAATGTGATCAGCTATCTATACCAGTCAGGCGGATGCGGTATTTGTATGTTTATCGTTTGGGTCTGTGATTACGATTGAAATCTCAGGGTCATCGCAGGGTGATCTCCCACTCTATGAGCCGACCCTCAAAATTAGTCAAAAAAGGTGAAACATATTGGAACAATAGGTCACTGAAGTTTTCAAAACAGTGTATTGAGGCAAAAAATAGAGCAAATAGGGTGCTAGGATACATTAACAGGAATGTTAGCTACAAGGGTAAAGAGATTATACTTAAACTCTATAATTCGTATGTTAGGCCACATTTAGAGTACTGTATGCAAGCATGGTCACCACATTTTAGACATGACATCAATCTGCTAGAGTCAGTACAAAGGAGGGCAACAAAAATAATACCTTCCCTGAAGCACCTTGAATATGAAGAAGATAGACTGAGGGTACTGAATATGTTCTCATTTGAGAGAAGATGTGTGAGGGAAGATATGATTGAGCTTTTTAAAATTTGTTCTGGGATGGATAAGTTGGATTTTAGAAAGTTATTTGAGTTGGAAGGTAGTAATAGGACTAGGGGTCACCACTTAAAAATTAAAAAACAGAGGTGCAGGTAGGATGTTAGAAAATATTTTATTACCAATAGAGTGGTAGATTACTGGAAAAGTTTGCCATCTGAGACAGTAGATAGTCCAAACTTGAATGTTTTCAAAGGCAGATTAGATAATTATATGAGGAGGGAGGATATTCTAGGCTCATTCCTGTGGATGTAGTTTTTTATTATTGTATATTATGATTGATTTGGATTTTGATGAGTCTTAATGATGATGCCTTTTGTTTTTGACACATTCATGTGGATGGTTCTAATTATATGTATATTGTAGATGCATGATCTGACACAATCCTATGGATGCATTTTGTGGGTGGGTTTTGACAGATGTGGATGACCTTTGATAGGCCCTTGTGGCTTCTGTCATCCGTGAAATTATGTTGTTATTACATCAGAGCTTTGCCACGGCGACCGGTTTGCGGCGTGGGAGGGATCTTTCCTCTCTCTGGGTGGATGTTCGGTGGAATGGCGTTGATGTGGTGGTTTGGGCTCGGAGATTATATGCCTTTATGTGTTGTGTGTGTGTGGGGGGGGGATAGTTTTGTTTGTGATGGGAGCCTGGTTTCGGGGTGGAGGGAATTTTTTTATAGTTTTGCGTGTTACGTGAATGATGATGTAGGTTTTACAAGTAGTGGCCTGGGTCTCTTCTATGGAGAAAATGCGTTCTCCAGAGGTTGAGATGGTGTTTTAGCGGCAACCTGTTGCGAGGCAGAGTACTTTTGTAGTGTGCTAGATGATTGCATGGGAGATTTGGTGACTCGGCTGATGAGGCATAAACAAGTGAGGGAAAGTTGTAAATTGCTTTAGTGTGTGGGTGATGGATTACTTGAATGTGGTTCGTTTGAGTACTCAGAGAGTGTTCATTTTTGTGTTAGCTTTCTTGCCCTTCCCCACAATTTTGACCTTTTAACCAGAACCAAATAGGTCGGAATATTCGATTTTTATAAGTATTAAAAAAAAGGCATCAAAACTTACGATATTATGATCCATATTACATATTGCGCAATGCTTGCAGTCCATGCAGGTCCATGGACCCAGACGACTTTTAACGGCCAGTTCGGTGCTGTACCCGAGGCAGCTTGGGTGGGCTAGAAAAGCAAGATTAATATATAATTCTGATAAAAAATTGACATTATGAAGTTAAGAGATGAGGGGGGGGAGGTAAGTTCACTTATAAATAGAACGAATATAAACCCCTTGCAATTAGCGGCATGGGAGAAATAACAATTATGTGTTCAACATAGAGTTGGCAATTGAAAAATCGCCTTTTGCGGAACTTGGCAAATATAGGACTACCCGACATCATAATACATCATGGCATATTCTGCAATCACTCAGAGCAACATGGATGAGGGCCTTTTGACAATGTGAAACATTCTTTATTAATTTCCACGAGATAACTTAAAAAGAGCAAAGAAAATCAAAGACGCAAATTTGGACACCGTAAAGGGAGGCGGCGTTATGACCACAATCACCATTTGTGCGATCGGGATTTCATTTGAGGGCAAAGAACGTTAGGTGGCCCGGGGTCTCAGACATGGCAGGATGATATTTGGGTCTCCTTTACTCCTTAGCTTTGCTACCTCATCTTCATTATATTAGCTTATCCAAAAAGTTTTGTGCCGCTTTGGAAAAATTAAACCATCTATTTCTAAGTAAATATAATTAATTATATAGTTAACATTTAGTTCCATAACCTTTTATTTTAATGGCATAAAAAAAACACGAACAAATTCTTTGAAAAAAATAACAATTGTATAATCAGCGTCTAATGAGGACGAGGTCAGCCTAGTTAGGCAATCACTACTCTGTTTAATTCAAGTTATAACTTGTTAAATTGATTCACTAGAATGGCCGTACGCTTTCCCGGTGACAGAAATCCGGGGGGGTGTTATCATAAGAACGAACCTGATAGTTCCTACAAAATTTGCTTATTTATTGCCAGTAATAGACTTGTCTATTTGATTACGTAATTAAATTTACTGACAAATATATATTTTTCATTTTTCCAAAGAGGCATGACCTTGGCGACTTTGAAATAACACAACATTATTCAATGGATGACAAAAGCCGCAAGGGCCTATCAGATGTCTTCCGAGTCAACACTCATCCAATAAAAAGGATACAAAACACTGCTTAAAAAGGCATCACCATCATGGCTTGTCAAAAACTAAATCATGTATCAACAATACACAATATCAATAATATATACAATTCATTAAATAAAAAAATCCCTCCTCCCTCCAAAATCTGCACCCACAGGAATGCGTTTAGAACATCCCTTATAAAACAATATCGATATTACCAAATGTAATTTGCCCCAATACAACTCAAGAACCATGATAATCTAGCCCCCCATATCCTCATCTAACCTGGGCTTGAAAACATTTAAATTTGAACTACTTATTATGTCCTGTGGTAAACCCTTCCATTAACCAATCTACCATTCTGTCAGTGAAAAAATACTTTCTCACATTTTCAAGTAGTGGCCCCTAGTTCTATTACTACCTTCCAACTCAAAGAACATGCTAAAATCCAACTTATCGACCCCATAAGAAATTTTTACAAGCTCGATCATACCTCCCCTTTCAAATGAGAACATATTTAGCACCCTCAACCTATCTACATATTTAAGGTGCTTGAGGGAAGGTATCATCTTTGTTGCCCTCTTTTGCAGTGACTCTAGCAGGTTTATATCATGTCTAAAGTGTGGTAACCATGCTTGTATACAGTACTCTTAATTGTGGCCTGACATGAGTTATAAGTGTCTAGAGATAGCGTCTTTACTTTTGTAACTAACATTCCTCTTAATGAAGCTCAACACTATTTGCTCTAATGTTTGCCTCAATACACTGCTTAGAAGACCTCAGTCACCTATCTACTACTACTCTTAAGACCTTCTCATCATCAACTGAATTCAGCCACTGCCCATCCATTCCTTAGCTAAATTCTCTATTATCTCTTTCCATGTAAATAACTTTACATTTTTTTAAGGTTAAATCTCATCTACCACTTTTGTACTCAACCTATTAACTTATTTAAGGCACTGCACTTTAAAGTTAGCTTCAACTTCATTTACTAACAGCTGCCACATTTGTGTCATCAGCAAAAAATCCCACTGCTATTTTCACCCTCCCCAAAATCATTTATATAAACTATGAATAATAATTTACCTAGAAAAATCCCTGAGGTACGCCACTGATAACATCCCTCCACCGTAGGTTCACCCCATTTAGTACTATTACCTTGTTTCGTTTTTTCAGCCATTCATCTATCAAATTCAAAACGATCCCATATATCCTTATCATAAGCTTTGCTAAAATTATATAAACAGTCTCTCTTTTATATAATTGTTTAGTTACATAATGCATAAATTCAAGTAAGTTGTTTAAATTTGCTCTACCTTCTAAGCCTATGCTAAGCATCATGTATTAAATTACCTCTTTCTAGATGCTCAGAAATACTCTTAACTACCTTCAAGAATTTTTACAAACAATAGAAGTTAAGTTTACTGGTCTAAATTTATTTGGGTCCTCTTTACTTCCCTTCCCTTCTTTAAAAAAAAAATGGCATTCCATTTTCGATATGCTAATAGGCAAAGCTTTTTAAGAAATTGAATTTAATGCCCCCCCTTCTCCCCAAAGTTCGCATCATTCAATTTCCCCACAGATACCACTCCATGTCTGTGGTAACCATCTTTCCACTCTGGGGGTGGTTAATCGTGGGACGGGTTGCTTAATTTGAATTGAGAAGACATTGCGGCCTTTGTCAACTACAAAGCTGCAGCGTCCCGTAGTCCAAATCTCACAAATTGATACTAGAAATAGTGAAAAACGTGTGGATTACCTCTAGCAGAACACCGGTGACAAATGAGAAGCTCTTCAAAGCTGTTTTGCGACGAGGATTGTCCGCAGACATCGCATCGAGCGTTAGATATTCCCGACGAAGTTTCCGACGAAGCTGTGTTGCACCTCCTCCTCCCGGCAGCATCACTCGGATCAAAGACCTTCCGTGCCCTCTGCGAGAAAAGGGATTCTTTCAGTAATGAATGAGTCCGCAATAAACCGTTATCTCTGGTAAATAGAAAGCACAATGACTGACCTATCTTCCGATATTGAACTATTTTTAAGGGTAAAGTGGACGAGCCTTCCTCAGTTCTCTAAATTTAAGAAATTCCTCTCTGGAATTGACAATGCAATAAAAAAAAACGGTTTACTTTAAGAAAACTAAATCTCAATTCTACCGTTCCCTCTCAAATCTAGCTACACAGGAAAGAAGTAGGCTAAACAATGTCGGCGATATATTTCATTTCATTGACTAGTGCCTCGCGCTGAGCTTAAATCGATCGCGTTAACATGGTCCAAAATGGCTGCCAGGTAAAACGAACCGCAAAGGTAGGCCATGCAGAGATTTGGGCGCTACTCACAAAACGATAAAAGAATTTGCGGCAGAATAGGGAAATACACGTCCCTCGTTGAAAACTATACATACGGCCGTCCAATCGGAATTAATTTTTACTTAGCTTAGTTTTGTTTTAGAATCATTGACCACCTCATGAGGGTCCCATTGGTTCTTTTGATTACCTGTACTCATAAAAATTTGGTTGCACTGTTAGTCAAGTTCATCTTCGACTACATAGGATGGAAGACTTCATTTACAAACTCGTATCAAAGTAAATGTGTCTAGTACAAGAACACAACAATCGATTTTATTATTCCTCTTCCCAACGCCATCACAGAAAATAAACGAAATAAAAATTATCGAATGCAACAATAAATGCGGGGACGAGTAAGACATTCAATTTTTTTTCTTTACAGCGTACATCTAGTGACTTGCCTTTAAGAGCATACATAAGTCGCCAGTCGCCGCAATTAAATTTTCAGCCTAGTACTTGAAAATCTTTAAAAAAAAAAAACAAATGAGGAAAAAGAAAAAGAAACAAAAACGCAAAAAATAATAAATAACCAAGAGAAAGAAAGCACGCTCCCGCGCAGGATCATGAGACCAACACAAAATAGTCAAATAATGGAGGCCAGCCAGCCTACTCCAAAAAGGTTAGATAGTCCAGAAGTCGGTATACGAGAAAACGTCCTGAGTACAAAGGACAACAAGCGGTAGCGACCCCACTCGTCACGGTACTGGGAAAGGTAACGCGCGCGAAGATCACCCAGAGAGAGAGACATTCAGCGAGAATGTGCCGAACAGTCCGGGGGACAACGCAATCGTCGCAGTAAGGTGCAGGGAAGCGCCCCACCAAATAGCGGTGCGTCCCGCACGTGCACCCAATGACTCCGGAGACGACAGAAAGAGACCTGAAGATGCCGCTGCATTGCGGTGGTGGTAGGTCCATGGAAACAGTCTAGACGCAACGGCACTTAACTTCAAGTTCCCCTCGGTCGTCTCCCATCTTCTTTGGAAAGCAGCGCGGGAGCGGTCAATTTTGGGCCGCCTGCCTGCCCTCTTGGCAGTCCCCTGTAATAGTAAAGGAGGGACTACCGCTGCTAGGGAGATGGAGTCGTCCGAGGGTGCCTCACAGAAAGGGTCGAGGGAAAAGCCACCGCACCCTTAGGCCTCATCCCAGGTAAAAGAGGGTTGGGGGGGAGGCCCTTAGAAGGCACAGGGGCGTGGGGGGGCACCTTGTTAGAGATGGAGTTGCCCGAGAGCGGCTCCAAAGATGGCACAAGGGAAGCCCTATAGTGGCATACAAATAATAAGAGGGGAGTCCCTCCACCGGTTGAAGGGATGTCTCACGTTACCTCGTCCTCCCCGACACCTAAGGTGCGCGAGGCCGCGCTTGGAGGCGCCCCCTCCCCATCCCCCCATGCGCAGTCCCATTATTCTTATCACTTGAAACCAAGAGTATCGGGGAAAGGAAAGTGACCCCATGGAAAGTAGACACTATGACCCCCCACTGACTTGGGTGGTTAAGAGAAAAGTCCGCGTAGGATCAGAAATTCCAGAATGTGATCTCGCTCCAAACTTGACCGGCTTTTGCCAACCCAGTCCGCCATTTAGGCGAAATTGTCCTGGAACTTTAATCATGTTGCTGCATAGCCACTTTATATGTGTACTAAGGCTCATAAGAGGACGAAATAGCCCTGGGCCACCAGAACTTTTGTGGATTGAACTAAGTATTAAATATTAATATGTAATACTGTCTTATGATTCAATTTATTTATTATTATGTGATATAACAAATAAAATGGTGGTGGTGGGGTCGCGAAATCCTTATACCCCTGGAGGGTGGGCAGGAAGCCCTTGTCAAAGGCAATACAGTTCCCGTAGGCGAACTCCAGGGGCTGTCGCCGTCGGGGACTTATCGAGGAAGGTTGGGCTCGTTATGCAAGGCTTTTCCTAGCTCCGCCTCGAAATATATGGCGGGCGGGGCGGCTTGGGGGAAGGGGATCCTGCGTCTCTAGGTGACCCTGACGATCCATGGTGAGGGCGTGGAGGCCGAAGTTCGTGTTGTGGGGGGGGGCAGTTTTATGAGTCACCTAAGATGACCTCATGGCCACCGGCGGGTCAAGTGGGGGGAAGGTGGGGAGCCAATGTTTTAGCACAGACTGGGTGATTTTTTTTCCTTTTAGGAGCCCATCTGGCGACTGCCTACTTGGGCATAAGTCGCCGTACTCAACAAAGCCTACGAATACGCTATAGTAAAAAAAAACAAATAACAATATGTAAATAACAAAGAGCAACGATAAAAAAGTACAAAGAGTAAAAAACAAAAAAAAACAAAAAGACAAGGAAGAAGCGGGCTCCGGCGTCGGGGGTAGGTCCGCCTCCCCCGGCGCAGGAAAATGCGACCAACATGGCGACTGCCTACATGGGGCATAGGTCACCGTACTCACCAGAGCCTACTACTAGCCTATATTAAAAAATAAATAACAACGATAACAAACAAACAAAAAAAAAGACGACAAAAAAGGAAACAAGAAGCGGGCTTCGGCATTGGGGGTAGGGTGGCCTTCCCCCGGGGCAGGACATGCGATCTACAAAAACAAATGGAGTGGAGGAGGTCAGTCCACAATTCGGTATAGACGAACCCGTTCCGAGTACGAGGGACAAGCGGTATCGACCCCGCCCATCCCGGTACCGGGATAGGTAATGTGCGCGGAATTCACCAAGACTGGGACATTTAACAAGAATGTGCCGAACAGTCTGGGGGACAACGCAGTCTTCGCAGTATGGCGCAGGCGAGCGTTCCATCAAATGGCGGTGCGTCCCGCGAGTGTGACCAATTCGGGGACGGCAGAAAGCAACATGAAGCCGTCACGTCGTCCATGGGAACAGTCGCAGCGAAATGGCACGCAACTTTAAGCTCACCTCGACGGTCTATCATCTTCTTTGCCAAGCGGCCTGGAGATCTGCCCGTATTTCCGCCATGTAATCGGTGTGAGGAAGAGTAAAACGGTGGTCTGGTCAGCCAGTCCTCGCGTACTCTTTGGCGCCCTCATGCCGGGCTCATTCCCCGCAATTCCTACATGTCCAGGAACCCAGCAGAAGATAATCTTTACATTCGCCCGGCGTGCCCAAACCGTGGCATCACGGATATTGCAGAAATTCCAATGCTACGAGAGCACTCAGGGCACTTTGTGAGTCGCTATAAATCACAATCCGGAATCCGAACCGGGCACGTCAAGTTATCTCTCGTACCGAGCGGTGTATTGCAACCAGCTCGGCCGGGAAGACAGACGCAACGCCTGGAAGAGTCCCGTTTACTTAAAAAAAAGGAGATACGGCGTGGAAACCGAACCCCTCTTGGGACTTGGAGCCCTCCGTATACACTGGCACGGCTCGAGCGTGATACGAAGTGTGCTCTAAAAAGGCAGAACGCAATACTCCCAACGCTGTAGAAGATTTGGGAGCAGAGGCGTGGCGACAAATAGTCAAAGGAGGTACCCTTCAGGGTGGCGTCCTGAGAAGAACTAGGGCTGCCACCTGCCAGAGAGCTATAACTAGTTCTCGAAGGAGTTTCCTAGCCCTAAACCGAAAGGGTTTAAGGTATGACTGGCGTCTCTCGGCGGCATAGGCACCGTCGAGATAAGCTGCGAATGCAGTGAGAGCTGTTGGCGACTGAGTGAGACGCCGGGCTCGCGCGTACAGGCTAATTATGCACTGTGCACGGCGCAGAGCGAGTGACATCTCCCGACATTGAAAATTAGGCTCTCAAGGGAGGAAGTGTGGAAGGCACTGGTCGCCAAGCGAAGGCCGGTGTGGTGGATCGAGTCCACCTTCCGCAAAATCGCTCGGCTGCGGATGCATAAAACTCGCATCCGTCGTCTCGCTTCAAACGAACAAAGGACAAAAGTAAGGCGGTAGCCCTATCAGCGCCCCAGGCGTTGAACGTCGCGGAAGGAGGAATGTCCATGGCGCGGGTACAAGATACCTTAAGGTTACGAATATGAGCCTCCCAGGTAAGGGGTCGGTCAAATACAAGACCAAGGAAACGGTGCGAGTCTATCACTTCCAGGCGAACCCTATTTAGAAACAAATCTGGTTAAGGGTGGAGACGCGGATGGCGACAAAAGTGCACCGCCTTAGTCTTGGCCAAGGAAAACCGAAGCCTGTGTGCTTCGGCATAGCGAGAGGCGGGGTTCAATGCCTGTTGAAGGCGACGCTAGTCTCCATAATACCGTATCGCCATGCGGTATCATAGGCGTTCTCCAGATCGGAAAACACCGTGACGTAGTGCTGTCTACGAATGAAGGCCTCGCAGGCGGAATTTTCCAATCAGCGCAGAACATCCGACGTAGAGTGGAACTTGCGGAAGCCACACTGTGCAGAAGACAGATGGCTTCCGCTGCCCAGAAAAAAAGGCTAATCTAACATTTACCGATTTCTCCATCAATTTGCACACGCTAGAGGTTAGAGAGATTGGGCGGAAACCTGCTGGGGTAGTGATCGAAAACCAGTTTGCGAAAAGCGAGCACAGTAGCGATTTTCCAGGAGTCTGGGAGGATACCCTCTACCCAGATCCCTTTGAACAAATCTAACAAAAACAATGCCTCGCTCACCCAAGTGTCGAAGACTGGCGTACAGGACAACGTCTGGACAAGGGGTGGTGTCCGCGCAAGAAGCAGGAGCGGAACGCAACCCACTCATTGTAAACCTGTCGTTGAAGGGTTCTCCGCCTCTGGAGGTGAAGTCAGGTGGGAGGCCTTTCGGACATCACGAAGCCCAATGAATACTGGCGGAGAGGCATCCTGGCTAGAGAGTGCGGAGAAAGCGGTTGCGAAGGACTCCACCACGTACACGGGGTCCGAGATTGCAATCCTATTCTCCTGGAGAATGGGTGGGGAAGGGGTCCCTTTGATTCGCTTCCTCACCTTTGTTAGAGGGGTCTTCCCGTTAAGTGAAGACACGTATGCCCGCCAAGAAGAGCGGCGGGCGTGCTTCGAAACATACCGGAACTTAGCACTATCTCGACGAAATTCAGCGACAGTGAAATCGTTCGGGCGGCGCTTATAGCGAATGTAGGCATAACACTTCTGTTTTAGGGCCGCCTTACACTCGGCTGACCAACAACGAAGCGGTCAGCGTGCAAAACTGCCAGACATTCTAGGAATACTAGTTTGGCGCACAGCGATGAGATTGCCGGAGAAAAACTCAACGGCCTCATCTTCGAACCGGAACAGAGGTTCCTCATTTCCTGAAATGCGGATCACCGCGCCCGCGCCAAGCACCACCGGGGCGGGCTCTCAGGCGAAAGACGCCCAGAATGTGAAAGTGATCACTACCATGGATGACATCGACTATCCCACACACAAAATAAGGTTGTGCATCCGGAGAGCACAAAGATAGATCGAGACAGGAAAATGAAGCGGTTCTCGGGCAGTGATGCGTAAACTCATCCACATTTAGGACACCTATATCCAGCTCGTTGATCGAATCAGCAAAGACCTGACCGAGTAGTCTCCCCAGAGGGGGTGGGGTGTCTACCGTTCAGATATCCTAGTAAGAGAAAGGGCTTCGGCAACCGTGTCACGACCCGGCGGAAGTTCCACGTATCGAAGTCAGCTGACAGTGGAATGTACGCAGAAATAACGTATACCTTATATCCAGGTACAGCTGCACATCTACTGCCTGAGAGAAGGTATTTAAAGCAAAGTGAAGAAGGGAGACATCATGCCTGGTATAAATGGCGCATCTTCCTGCCCAGCGCCCATCCAGTGGTAGTGGGGTCGCAAAACGATTATAGCCCGGGAGAGTAGGAAGGGGGCACGTCCCCAGCATGGTCTTCTGCAAAAAGATAGCTAAGGGAAAACAGGAGACAAGCCTCAGTAGCTCCTCCCAGTTGCGGAGGCTCTCTTTGGGCGTTGTTGGCCGGACAACGCGCTGTCATCTTCGACGACCTTTGCGGGAGGTTAAGCTCGCCATGCGAGTCTTTTCCTCCCTCCGCCTCGAAACCTTAGACTAGACAGGCGGGGTTACCTCTTTCAGAGGATCTACTATCTTTGAGCAACCCAGCCTACCAATGGGTGTGGGCGTAGGAGCCAACGCACCTTTAGTGCTGTCCTCCTTTTTTTGGGGGGGGGGCTGTTTTGGGAACCTCAGAAGATGGCCGCACGACCAACAGCGTTGGGCGAGCCAGGACTATGTCCTTTCCCTTGCGAAATGAGAGACGATCCTGGGCCTGAACGGCCCGGATTTTCTTCTCAAGGAGATACGCACCACATTGCTTCGAAGAAGACGGATGTGTCTCTCCGCAATTGACATACTTAGCCACGCATAATTTGGATTTATGTGCGGCCTTAGAGCAACTTACACAGATTTCGGGTTACCACGACTTTACACGCTACAGGAGAGATTCATGTGGCCCAAGCGGTGGCAGTGGCACGAATGCCTACACGCGGTAGTGATACCAACCTGTACGCTCCGACTCAGGGAGCTAGTCAAAATCGAACATGACCAAAAGTGTAAGGGTGGGTCTCGAGGCCCCTCCCTATTTTCTCATCACACTGTTGTGGTATGACCGGTGTACGCCGTTATACGCACACAGGCCTACTGGTTGACCGATATTAAGGCTCCACCTGGGGATAGTTCTAATAGTGCTTTACATACACAGTTGCTAGGCCAAGGAATATTCAAACACGGCTACAAAAATATACTTTAATAGGACTAAAGATTGCATATCATATATCGCAAGTTAAATGGCAATGCAATTAAATATTGACGGTTCACTGCTAAGATGATTAACACTATCAATTAAGTTTGAACCGAGGGATAATTAAATAAGTAATGATTTTACAATTATGCAAGTTCTAGAGCAAAGATGATCCTTGAGGTTTGACGCGGTAAAGGTGGAAGGAGCGTGACGAAGCGAGGGTTAAATCCCTTTTACCTTGATGTGCGGCGAGTAGGACCAGGTAGGTAAGTTCGACCTTGAACTTGCGGGCGTCTCACGGGACGCTCAATTCAACTTGGGGAGACTGAAGGGGGGGGGGACCTCTTATCCTTAAGAGGCAAACGGAGGGTGCTTCGGAGATGGCTTTACCGATCCTTAAAATCCGAAGATGTGGTGAGAACGGTTGAAGTGCGCCTAACTATTTCCACGAACGACACTGAGTGACGAGAATGTAGTCGATTTCCTCTCGACTAACGAAGACGTTAACGGCTAACGTACTGGACGACGGCTTCAGACACAATCTGCACGTGAACTATGAGTTGTCGAATATATACCCCAAAATTATCTAGACGAGGAGAGAGATTCATCGCCAACAGACTTCCTTAATTGCCTTGGGTCGCGATAAGGTTCTATAGCGCGAAGTCGCGATACCCACTTAATGGTCTTTCCATTGTTCTAATTTTCGCAGTATAGAGGGCAGACGAATCAGAGCGGTCAACGGCGAACTGGGGAAGTCAGGGGGGGGGGAGACATTAGTTCTCTCTCATTCTTCCACAAACACCTTCGACCTTGACCGCTCCTTGGTCGGCCAGCTATAAAGTAGTCCACGAGTCGCCTGGAATAAACTACTCCTTTCACGAAGTTCATGGTAGAGTGCGACGTCACACTTAGCAGGGTGCCATCAAGTGTCCAAAGAGCATTAATCTTAACCACCTCGGAGGCATCCGCGCAATTGCAATTTTAGTGTTAGTCAGGGACTCCCCACCGGGGAAGCAACGGGGGTGAACGAGCCGATCTTGGCTTGGTCACTAATCAAAATGGCATCCCTTGTCCCCCAAAGGGGGGTGGCTCTATCGAGCCGATGCCAGCGGGAGCGGTCTATATTGGGTCGCCTGCATGCTTTCTTGGCAGTTCCTTGGGAAAGAAAAGGAGGGGCTGCCGCTGGAAATCGGGGTCGCCCAAAAGCGACTCCAGAGAAAAGGGTGAAGGTGAGTCCCCTGCACCCATAGGCATATGCGAGTAGAGTAAACCTCCTCCCCAGTCAGAGGGGTTTAGAGGGCCCACTGAGAACGCACAGGGGGGGAGACCTCCTTTTCTTTAGTGGAGCTGCCCGAGAGCAGCTCGGATGCTGATGAAAGGGGAGTAAAGGGGGGCGGGAGATTTTTAAAAATTCATTCATGGGCATGGTGACCCTGGTATTTCCAACGGGGCGTAAACGCTAATCACCTCACCGCTCTGCGAGGGGTGAATATGGGGGTGGCTGAGGTGGCTTCCCCTCAGCCCCGATCCAGGATGGCTGGTGAGAGAAAGCTGGTCGGTGTCTACCCTGTGAAATTAGAAGTCGACCAGAGAAAGTTGTGGGAGAGGTTGTATGGAAAGTGATGAAACGGTGTCAGAAAGGAGAAGATGAGCTGGGGTCGGACAGGGCGCTGAATCCCGTTAGCACGGCGGCCAGGAAAGCAAATCGCCGTGCCTCTTACGGGGGAGGCTGCGTGAACAATTTGTGCTGCCAACACTACCAGGGGAGCGCCCAGGTAGGGTAGAAAGCGCAGATGGGTTCTGAATGGGCGCTTTAGGGACCGTGTCGTAGGCCTAGAGCAGAGGGTTATATTTTTTTTAATATTGAGGTGGAAGACGTCTCAGGCATCCCGGGCGCACCACGACCAAGATATTAGCCACGCGAAAGGAGAGACGATCCGCGACGTAAACGCCAAGGATCTCATTATCTAGAAGATACCACATTGCTTCGAGGAAGCAGGGTGAGGCTCTCGCAATTGGCACAGACGATAAGGACTTATCCTGTACGGCCTTGGAGCAACTTACACATATTTCGGGTAAGCCCGATTTTGCACGTCTACATGAGCGATTCGTATGTTCGAAGTGGTGGCAGTTATAGCATCTCCGCGGCAGTGGCAGAATGCCTTCACGCGGTAGCGATACCAACCGGCACGCACCGACTCAGGGAGCCTGTCACGGTCAAGGGGGGGGGCGAAGTGTAAGGTTGGGTCTTGAGACCCTTCCGTCTTCTCATCACACGCTCGACTTTGACTGTTCCTTGGTCAGCCAGATGTTCGGTGATGAATTCTAAAGAGTAGTCTACAAGTTCTCTCGCGTAAACCACTCCTTTCACGAAACTCAGTAAGAGTGCGGTGTCACATTCACTGAAAGGCACTAGTAATGGCTGCCTCGGAAGTGTCCGCCGCATTCACCAGAAGGCTCCCGTCGGAGAAACGCGTCAATTTCAACTCTCTAACATGTTTATCTAGCTAAAGCTCTCCTTTGGTGGAGCATGTGGCCTTTGGCCAACCTACAGCAATCAGTGGAGTTAATAATTAAAAATCGCTTGAAGCCAACGGGTTCAAAAGGGCATATAATCTCTGAATGCGGGCCCTCGATGTAATCGAGGCTCCCCTCAGCTGATTTGCGACTTTGTTCTTCGTTTTGGGCTCCCCGCCCGAGAGCACCTCTTCTTCTTACCTTTCCTTCTCTCCCATGAGAGAACGTAACGACCTCGGCCCGATCTTTATCAGAGATGTGGAAGATCTTGTCCGTCAAAGGGGTACCAGGTGGGGAAGGGGTCCCCCTCATCTCTTTGCGAGTCTTCGGTGGCCCATGCTGCCTGTGGAGGGTCTTGCAGAGGGGCGGACTCAGGTTAGATGTCTGGCACTAAGCCAAGGTTCGGGCCCCCTTGGAAAACCCCGCCATTGAGGTGGGGGGCACCTCTGGGATCATCTCTACTTTTGGACGGTCCTCCAAATGGCCATACACCGAAATAAATGTCAGGTATCCCGATAGGGACTCATAAGGCGCATGGCCCGTCACTGGGGCTGGCATGCGGGCTCCCATAAGCTTGACAAACCTAGGATATCGAGGTGCGTGGGCAAGGCCCAGGGGATGATGCCACCTTTTGCCCTTCTAAGGGCTTGTGGTGGGCCACCTGACCCCAACGCACGGTGCGTCCTTTGTCTCGCTGCCCTCTTAGCAGGCCACTGACAAAGCACAAGGGACCCTTGCAGCAAGTGGAAATTCGCACGGAGCAACTCTGCTGGGAGTAAGGGGGGAAACCGCGGAACCAATAAAAGGAGAAGCGCCCTCTCCGCTGGAAGAGTCTTGGAGGGGCCCCTTGAGATAGCTCCACCTCCGTTACACAGGTGGAGCTGCTCGAGAGGGGATCCGAAGATGGCAAAGGGGAAAACTCTTTACAGCATTCAGAAGGTAGGAAGGGAGCCCCTCCATCTGTCAGTTTGTTATCTTGGCTCCTCGTCTGTTCCAACACAAAGGTAGATGAGGATTTAAGATAAAGTCCCCCTTTGCGAAAGTTTGAGAATACTTACCAAACACTGCAAATTCATACACTTGCGACCACTAAAGAAAAAGAAGGGGGTTGGTGGGCTATACCCTGCGTCTAGTAGCTCCACTCTGGGGTTTTCGGACTTTTCAGGAGTCCGCCCTGTGTGCGTTAAGGAATGGTGTTCACAAACTAGAACAGCGACTCACACCGATCAGAAAGTTACTCAGTGTCTACTCGTTCACCAAAGGTCGCAGTTTCCAACTGGGCAGCCAGAGGCAGGGCGACGGGGGCGGATATCCTACTGAATGTACCCCCACCCCCGGACACTATAAGAAGTACAGCTGTATGCACCCGAGAACGGTCAGAGGGAGGTAGTCAACCCATCACTCCAAAGTCTCCTCAAGACCTGGTCTTTTGCAGCCTTCAGTCGTTAAAGGACGTTGTTTAAAGAGGTTCCAACGCCTCTCTTCTCACACGACATGAGTTAGCTGATCAAGTCCTTAAGTATAAACAGAGACTTGAGGGGAAAGTCTTAGAGAAAAAGGAATGCTAACAGGTAGCGAGGAGAAAACGCACACAACTTCTCCAAGGCGCATCAGAGTTCATATGAACTCAGTGACCAAGGGCTTCCCTAATTTTCCCTCAGACCGGGAAGGCGTGCAGCTCCATCGGGTACCACATGTAACAGGCTACCCACCTGCGGGCGGGTTGGAAGGCGTACCCTCGGCACTATAGTGTAGAGAGTCTCCATGATACTATATAAACTTGCGGTACTTGAACCTCCTCCAGATCAGAAAAAAACGTAGTGAATTGCTGTCAACTAAGTAAGGCCTCCCAGATAGCATATTCCAGTCTGAGCAGAAAATCCAACGTGAAGTAAAACTTGCGATGGCTCGACGAGGGAATGCAGAGAAAGGGGTCACGTCGATTCCGCCAAGAACGCGGTCCTGTTCTGGATGACGAGATGTTCTGCAAGAACTTGCCCAGAATCCTCTTAATATGCTTCTACACCTTTGCAAGAGGTGTCTTCAATTCAGTGAAGAGACACATGACCGCCAAGAAGAGCGATGAGCGTGCTTCAAACTGTACGGGAACATAGCCCTCGCCGAAACGTACCGGAACCTGGCCCTCGTTGTACGAAATCCACACAATCTGAAATCGTTCGAGGGTGCTTGCAGCGTTATAAGTAGATCACTTCTCTCTGAGGGCCAGCGTACAAAACGGGTAGACGTAGGAATTATAGTCAGGCCTACGGCGATGAGGGTGCCGTTGAAGAACTCGATGGTTTCATCAACCAACCTAAACTGCTTGAGATGAGAAGTCAATCATTTTCTCGAATGCGGACACACTGCGGCTGTTCGAAGCTCATATAGGGAGCTTTTAATGTGTCAGCAGCCCCACATAAGATATTTGAATGGGAAAGTGAACACTACCATGTAAGTCATCGACCACATCCCACCCAAAATCACAGGGGTAAATAGAGGCAAAAAATGAAGCGCTTCTCGAGCAATTAGTAAATTCATCTACATTTATGATACCGACAGGCAATTGCAGGATGAACTCTAAAAAAATAGGAGTGAACTACAGCTCTTCGATAAGGTACGCCAGGACATAACTACTGGGGTTGGTAGTGTAGTCCACCCAGATGGGATAACTAGTGTTTAAATGCCCAGAGAAAGGGCCTCGACAACGGTGCTACGACTCAGAGGAAATCCGCCATATCGAGGTCAGCTGAAGGTGGATTATACACTGAAACCATAGGATGCCTCCTAACCACGTGTAGCCAGCCCTAAATGATTGAAAGGAGGCATTTAAAACCAAAGAGAGAACAGAGTCATTGTCGAGTGAAAATTGAGCGTCCACTTGTCCAATGTTCATCCTCATCCTGTGGTGATGAGGGTGTCAAAACCCTATTCCAAGAGTGGGAGGGCTGGGGACAAGCGCCCAACATGGTTTCCTGAAGACAAACAGCTAAGGGGGACATGGAAGAAACGAGCCTACAATTAATTATATTGAAAAAGTAGCGTTCAGGATCCATATTGATGGAACTGTTGGGGTTTCCGGGAAATGAAGAACCTTACCGGAATGGCTTTAGCCTTAATGGAAACAGCAACTCCGGAAGCTGCTGCTGTGAGCGGAAAGTGCTGCTACCTTCACTCTTACTGAGGGAGTTTGCGCTTGATGCAAGAGCCTTTACCTCCGGCTAACGGGGCGGGGCGGCTTTGAGGTTGGAGGTCCCTCATTCTTTGGAGGGGCTGAACTTCCTAAGTCACCCTGCCCTGAGCGGCCTCGGACGGAGACGGGGGTGTCTAAGCTCCCTTGTTGGCATCCTTTATTCGCTTTTTGAGAAGATCGTCGCTACAAAGTTTGGGAGAGATTCAACTTGCGTGGCAAGGAACCGAGGAATAAGATAGTGCACAAACTATCTATCGATAATACCAATTTCGACTAAGAGCTAATTAATGGGGAAATGGTGAGAAAGAGCACAGCAACATTTAAGGATTCAACGGCAAGAACATCTTTAGTTAACAAATCAATGAAGACAACTTGAGACAATGGCCACTTATGAATCGTCATGTCGCTATCGTGTGCCGGGGAGAGTTCCGTCTCAAGACTATTATATTAAAGGTTTCTACAAATAAATTCTTTCCCCGAGTTAATAAGCACAGAGCAATATCGCCATTATTTACTTTTCTCCACTCATTCACTTTCCTCTACACTCTTCATCGGATGAATCTATTTATGTTTTCCTTAAATCAATGGCCATTTGAGGAATTCGCTATCCTTCATCGCTTCCTCGCACGCTATTTCGATAGCAGCGGAGAAATTAGTGGGAAAAGGAAGCAATAACACTTGTCCATCACGAAGCATCGTCCCCAAACTCTAGAAGAAATATGTTCAAGCGCACACGCACACACACACACATATATATATATATATATATATATATATATATATATATATATATATATATATATACACTCGTATATATGCGTGTGTCTTGCTACCGACAATAGGCAACTCCTCAACCACGCCGCTTGAAATGACTGGGTGTATGCGTGTATTTTGCCACCTCTTCCTTTTCTCAATTCCCTTCATTCGAAGGTGAACACAGCTATCGTACGGATGGTGCGCGCTCCCTTCTCTTATCCTTTCGTCTCAAGGGCCAACTCCAACAACCAGAACCGATGTACTGAGTGAGAACAAATGGCCTCCAGACGCCAGTGAAGAGGCTCATTCTTGATATTGGGTACCACCAACGAGGGAGAGGAAATCAACGGAACGATGAGAGCAGCACAAATTTGTGGCTGATGTACACACACACACAGTATCGCAGAATTAATTTCGCATCTATATCCTTGCGACACCTTTGGCCAATTCAATCATTTTACGAAATTACTATTGGAAATTCATTGTATGTAGAAGCCTATTTCTGAATTAGGCTTCAATCAAGTCAATCCGTGGCTCTCTTATTCTCATGTCTCCTTGCTATCTACTTGACAACTGTTTTTTTTTCTTCGATGAAGCTGATTCGAGATTCACGCCTCAAAATAGGATCTACGGCTTAGCCGAGTGGAAACACGGCTTCCAATTTTAGCGAACTTAAGCTAATTGGGGTGTTATTAGTCGTCGGATGGAGTCCGGATTCGGGTCGACTTCGTACGCTGTTGATTCCAGTGGTTCGGATCCCACGTTAAACTGTAGTTCTACATAGATATAAAATGCAGCTTTAATGAATGCAGATCGGTGATAAAAGAAACGTTAAAAGAAGACGGACAAATATTTGGGTGATATTGTGGTGGTTTAGATTAGATACAAACGCGCAACAAACATGGCGTAGAAGTGGCTTTTCTCTACAAATGGCTTGAAATACAGACTTGTCAAATATAGAGCTCCCCTCCCCGCGAAATATAGGGATAATGAGTTTTCCTATACAAAGCCTTCTAGCCCTGACCTTTTTCGCTTTTTTTTTTTTTTTTTTTTAGTCTTTCTCCCCTTTCTAACCTAGGCCCGAATCAAGGGATGCTTTTCACCCTTCATTATCATATTTCCTTCCATTGTTTCCCGTCTGGATAGAGTTTACTAAGGGTGAAGGGGGCGGGGCGTGGAAATGGTCATTTAGGTGAAGGGAATCTGATGCAAAAAGTGACCAATGTAGAGAAAGGGACACGCTACCCGAGTGAAAGTCGGTGATGAAGAGGGTGGGGGATAATGGTTGTTTACACGTTCGATCTCGCAGCAAGAAAACGGGACAACTACCCCCCCGTCCCCAAATCCGAATGTTAATCCGCTACATACTAAACTTTCTCAGACAAATTGTATTTCCTGTTATCTTTGTCATATATAATGCATACTAAGATCCACGGGAGCTCCAAATAGAAATAGTATGGAAATGGGTAGTGATCGCATCCTAAATGAACTTTTCGTGCTCCTCCTTTCAAAAACAAAGCCGGACGACGCGCAAACCAATGTCATTCGCATACGTCACAATGTGAGCTCGCTCGCAACACGAGAGGCCAACGCGGAACCGATCGACGTAGTGGAAAGACTTAAAAGTTATCATGAAGCTTCGGGCGAGTCGCTGCCAGGAGGAAAATGGATTTCTGACGCCACAGAAAATTCGCCAAAAGATACTCGACTTGCACGTAGCTATTTGTTTGAAACAAGAAAAAAATGGTGGGGAGGCAAGTCGGTAAACTTGTATGTGCATTGAATTATTATTTTTGCGAGAGAACGAGTTATTTGTTTTAATGGGAGGAGGGGAGCTTGATGCAAGTGCGTCTCATTCACCAAAACACCCCATATAAGTACGCTACACACCCTAGCCACCGCTTCCCAAATGTTTTTTTTAAAAGGCCATCTTTCCAAATGAGTGAAGTTAAACCACATCAGGGAAGTTTACCTACTGGATGGCCACTGTCATATATCCCAGATTCGACTGTTACAGTAGGAAAGAAAGGCTTTAAAAAAAGTGTACATCGGGTGAGAAAACGCATACCCAAATACCATATGTGTGTATATAAAGACAGCCACGAGGTAATGAAACTGAGTTAACTCCTCGCAGCTTATGGAGGGAGCAAGCTCTATCCTGCTAATGACGTCACCTTGATAGCCTTTCCTCCTCGCGTCGTCGCTGCCATCTTTGGCGGTCGCCCTCGCTTCGTGGTGAAACTGGTCAGGTCTTCGTAGATTACAGGGGGCTTTCGAGGGCGCCCCCGTCGGGAGGTGGGCTTTTCATCGTTCCCGAATTTATTAACGTCGTGGAGGTTCTCGCTTTCTTGCGAAGGTGAGGCGGGAGAATCGTCCTCGGGGGGGATGAGTTTTTTGTCCTCATCCACCGGAGGAGACTGCGGCCGGATGTCATTCGCCTCACTCCCTTTCACGCTCTCTTTTTCCTGCTGGAGCCTCTTCAGGTGCAGATGCAGGTGTTCGAAGGGCGCGGGTGCTTTTTTTGCGGCAGCCTGGGGCATGGGTGATATCTCCTGAAGGGGCCTCGAAGGAGATTTCGGGGGGAGCGACTTAATGGAGCCGAGACGGTTCGTAATCAGGGCCAAGGGCGCGCTCTTCGTGATGAAGAAAGACGTGATGTTCCTACCCCCGGGTGACGATGACGGGGTGATTTTCCTACCCACTAGGCCGACTCTCAGTTCTTTCTGCAGAAGCGTCTCCAGACGCTCAACCAGATGACTGTAGCCCGCCGCCGTCAGCTCTTCCGCAATACGCTCTTTCGTGGCGTCGCCTCCGCACGCGGCTACAGCGGAAAGCAGAGGGCGCAGAATGTCGGTAGGCGTCGGGGTGAACTTGAGCCTCTTGGGCGCTGGTTTCAAGAGTTTAGTCGACGCGGCCAGTTTGTGTGGGGCCACTCGGTAGGAAGTCCCCCCTTTGTAAATAACTTTAAAAATGTCTCCGCATTGCACAAGTTCCTGTAAAGTTTCAGAAGTGGTCTCCTCTGTCATAAAGAACTCCCTCTGAGTGAACCATGCGATTTTCGCGTCACTCGGGCGCACACGACGCGACCGCAAAACGCGAATGGCGTTTAAAATAACGTCCCTCGGGTCACTCATGGTCTATCACAGGGTAGTACTAGAGTTAAAATTCGATGCAACACAAGTGAAACTAAGACTGGGGCTAAAGATCTGCGCTAAATTCACGAAAAAAACCAAGTGAATCGCGGACGGACGCGCACGTGATAAACACTCGCCGGCTGCAGCCACTCTTTCGCTCTCTCTCTCTTTCCTCTCTCATTCGTTTCACTCGGATCCACCGCCCAGACTCAGCTGATTTCTTGTCTCGGCGCATGCGCACAACCCTCTATCGCTCCTATCACCGCATGAACACTCGGGGGAGAGGGGGTTAGTTTTTAAATAAACAATAATGTAAATTCCCTCCGTGGCTTTTAGTTTCACAATTACCAACTTACACGTATTTAAATATAATTAATTGAAAACAATAATTTCTTACTAAAATTCCAGTTGGGAAAGAGCATTTCGGCAATCATTACATCTAAATAGGACATGGTTTTAATATCGATAGACTCTCGTTCAGATTTGTTTAATAAATTCATTCAGAGCAGGTTTTTAACATAGCGCTTTCAAATTTTGATTTAATTAGTGAATAACGTCGCCCAATATGCGAGATCAGTTCATAGAGATGTATTTTACTCAGTAAATTTTCAGTTCGGAGCAATTGTGTCACGAAATCACCTATTAAATTCATATAAAAATCACTTATTTACGATATGAAAAAAATCGAACTAAATGTTTTATATACTAACGCTCAAGTGTCTAGGCATAATGTAAAAGAATTGCGGCACTTTCACCACAGAGGTCTGCATTTATTCTCATATTCTTCACTGATATCAAGACTAGTTAGTATCTAGGCTTATCGAACTAAACAAGTACTTGTGAATATTATTCATGTAATCAAAGAGCAATTCGATGTGAATCAAAATGGCCATTATTCTAGTGTAACTAAATTTTCTCGAAGCGAAAGATAAATACCACAATTACTTATATACACTTGATTATATATATATATATATTTTAAATGATAATAATTAAATGATTTTTGCAAAGGCGCCTTCATGCTCCGTACAGCAGAGATGCCAGAATCTGCTAGATGCTCTAATTAATTAGAACAACCTGAATGACAAAACTGGAATAATATTTCTTATTAAACAAAGAAGCACACAGGAGCGTGAAAGAGGTCCGTACATGTACTTGTAAATAAATATCTTCGCAATACTTTTAATATTCAATATAACAATGCCAAAAATAATGTTGAAAGGATCTGGATAATGAAAAGTAGGCTTCTCATATATATATATATATATATATATATATATATATATATATATATATATATATATATATATAATCAAGTGTATATAAGTAATTGTGGTATTTATCTTTCGCTTCGAGAAAACTTAGTTACACTAGAATAATGGCCATTTTGATTCACATCGAATTGCTCTTTGATTACATGAATAATATTCACAAGTGACTTGTTTAGTTCGATAAGCCTAGATACTAGTCTTGATATCACTTGGATTCATCATTTCATTTTCCTGTGGGTTAATTTTCATATTGTTGCTTTCCTCACGTGCCACTTTGTGAGTTTTTCATTATATATATATATATATATATATATATATGTATATATATATATATATATATATATATATATATATATATATGTATATATATATATATATATATATATAGGAAATAAACTAAAATGACATACAATTTAGAAAATATTATTCGCCATTTTCCTGTATAACTTCTGGAGGTCTGCGTCCCCTCGTGGCCCTAAGGCCTGACCACTCCATTAGCCTCCTGTTTCTACTATTCCCACAATATACCTTTTCCACATCTTCACTTCCTTCATCTCCACAACTTTCTCTCCAAACCTCCTGGCAGAGATGGTCTCGTTGATTTTGGCTTATATCATTTAAGAAAAGATAAATCCATTATAAGCGTCGATGACAAGTAGTTTCAATTTCCTTATTATTAGTAAGCATTTTCTAAATTTTCTTTTTATTTATTCATCTCCCCGTCATTTTCTTTCTTTTTCTTCCATGCACCAAGTTTCCTCGACTCGCTCAAGTCGATGAATCTCGCACTAGCGAGGCCGAACGGACGATGACGGCCGCCCTATCAAAACCAAACAAACGTGGCGATGATTAGAAGAGAATCGGAAGGTAGGCCACACCACAGCAACAACGGCATCACATGCGGAATTTTTGTTAATGAGAGATGTGTAAAGTGGTGAAGATATCAACAAACATCCCTTTGCGGCTGAGTAAAAAGATAGATAAGGTGTTGTAATTATATTTTCAACCTGTGGATTTTATCCCCTTTCTCTTTCACGATGGCATCGTTTTGTCTGTCTACAGCTCTTTCGTCGGTCTACCCTCTTTGTCTGTATGCCAGATCGCTCTATCGTCGACGGGTATAATGTATTCTTATTGCAGGCTGACCATTTGTATCGGGTTGTTGTTAAACCTTGTTTCGCGACCGAATTGGGCCTTGTAGCTCTAAATGCCTTCTCCCACATGGGTGGAGGAGATCTTTGTTTTTCCACCCTAGGGATGCATGGAGATTTACAGCGACGAAAGTGGGTATATATTTTAAAACAACAGACCAGGGGGTCTTACCTCACCCTCCCTATGTTGGGTGTGGAACCTTTCCAAAACATTACACCTTTTATAATGAGAGAGCTAACAAAATCCCTATGAGTCATCTACTCCATTAGCTTCCTCGTTTCACCTTCCAAATTGACTTTCCAATCTATTAAGTATTTTTATTAGTGGCTGTGTTAACAGTAAATCAATTTAAAATCGTATTAAACGAATCAGGTGTGTTCACTTTTATTATTTTGTCGGTCTCCAATATCGTAAAATATTTACACGTTGCAGGTAACTAATGCATTTAGTCGCTCTTGTAAGACTTTCAAATGGATATGCAGACTCTATACAAATCAAATACATTTTAAAAATATTATTATCAAACTCCTTTTCCCCGAATTTTAAGGTTTCGAACAAGAGACTGTGTGACCTGAAGCAACTCTTTCAAACGCGAGAATTTACACTCTGACGCAAGTTATCTCTATTATACATTTAGTACCTTTATTTTCAAACATTCAAGCTTGTTCAAACCTCTTTAAATTTTCGATTCCTTTATTTGCGACGTTCATAGAATCCCATTCCTTCTTTCTACAAGAGGCTTCCAAATAACGAGAGACTTGGAGACCCAATTCTTCTCAAAGCGTCAATCCGTCTACTGCCCAATCCTAAAGTCCTTATTTTACACCCAGTTGCGATGAAAAGGTTTAATAGATTAGAGAAGAAAGATGGGGAAGGAGGAGAAAGATAAAAATGTAGGAAGAAAGCAGAAATGTTATACCTTACGACCACTAGAGAGAGAAGAGGGGGAGGGGGTGAACCATCCTCCCCTTTCTAGTTCTGGACCAAGGATGATTGGAGATGAATGGACGAACCCTAGTTAGCGACTAGCCTGCAATATTAGCAGCCGGCCAAATTAGATGTGAGAAGCTTGTACAGTGTACAGAAAAGGCGAAATGACGGGGAGGAATAAAGCCCAGGTAGTCTTAATCTCGTTCGAGACAACTGGCAACTGGAGGGAGTGACACTCTTTCAAGTAACAGGCTTAGGTCGACAGGAGTTAGGGTGGAATGGAAGTAGGAACGTGGGGTGGTGGAATGAAAGTGGGAAGGTAGAGTGGTGGAATGAAAGTGGGATCGGGGAGTGAAGGAATGGAAGTGGGAGCGGGGAGTTGTGGAACAACAGTGGTGCGATGACAGTGGGAACGTGGAGTGGTTGAAGGGAAGTGGCAACGGGGAATGGTGGAACGGAAGTGGGAAAGGGGAATGGTAGGATGAAAGTGGGAACGTGGAGTGGTTGAAGGGAAGTTGCAACGAGGAATAGTGGAACGGAAGTGGGAAAGGGGAATGGTAGGATGGAAGTGGGAACGTGGAGTGGTTGAATGCAAGTGGGAACTAAAGTGGCAACAGGGAATGGTGGAACGGAAATTGCAACGAGGATTGGTGGAATGGAAGTGGGGATATAGAGGGGTGGAATGGAAGTGGGGATATAGAGGGGTGGAATGGAAGTGGGGATATAGAGGGGTGGAATGGAAGTGGGGATATAGAGGGGTGGAATGGAAGTGGGGATATAGAGGGGTGTAATGGAAGTGGGAATGGGAAGTATTGGAATCGAAGTGGCATAGGGAAATGGTGGAATGGAAGTGGGAACAGGGAGGGGTGGAATGGTAGTGTGAACGGGAGGGGTGGAATGGTAGTGTAAACGGGAAGGGTGGAATGGAAGTGTGAACGGGAAGGGGTGGGATGGAAGTAGGAACGAGGAGTGGTCTGACGGAAGCGGAAACAAGGAGTGGTGGAATGTAAGTGGCAACGGTGAGTGGTGGAATGAAAGTGGGAACGGGGAGTGGTGGAATGAAAGTGGGAAGGGGGAGTGGTGGAATAGAAGTGGGAGAGGGGAGGGGTGGAATAGAAGTGGGGAAAGGGCAGGGGTGGAATGGAATACGGATTAAGGAGTGGTGGAATCTAGATAACTGGGAACGATGATTAGTGTAATGGAAGTGGGAAAGGGGGGTCCTGGAAGTAAATAAGTGCGAACGAAGAAGTGGAATGGAAGTGAGAACGAGGAGTGGTGTGACGGAAGTGGAAACGAGGAGTGATGGAATGGAAATGGGAAAAGCGAAGGGTGGAATGGGAGTGGTGGAATGTAAATGAGTGGGAACGGAAAGTGGTGGAATGGAAGTATTAATGTGGAGGGGTGGGATGGAATTGGGAACGTGGAGGGGTGAATGGAATTGGTATTAAGGAGTCGTGGAATCTAAATAACTGGGAACGAGTACTAGTGTAATGGAAGTGGAAACGGGGAGTGGTGGAATGTAAATAAGTGGGATCGAGGAAGTGGAATGGAAGTGGGAACAGCATAGGTGTAACGGAAGTGGAAACGAGGAATGGTGGAATGAAGTGGGAACGTAGAGTGTTGAGTTGGAAGTGAAAAAGTGCAGTGGTTGGCTGGAAGCGGGAATGTGGAGTGGTAAGAGGGAAGTGGGAAAGGAAAGTGTTGGAACGGAATGAGGAACGTGGAGTGGTGGGATAGAAGTAGAAACGAGGAGTGATGGAATGAAGTTAGAACGGGGAGTGGTAGGATGGAAGTCGGAACGGGAAGTGGTGGAATGGAAGTGGGAACGGGAAGTGATGTACATAAGTGGGAACGAGGAGTGGGGTACTGGAAGTGGAAACGGGGAGTGGTGGAATGGAAGGGGGAATGATGGAATGGAAGGGGGAATGATGGAATGGAACGGGGAATGGTGGAATGGAACGGGGAATGGTGGAATGGAACGGGGAATGGTGGAATAGAACAGGGAATAGTGTAATGGAATTGAAAACGGATAGTGGTGGAATGGAAATGGGAACGGGAAGTGGTGGAATGGAAATGGAAACGGTAAGTGGTGGATTGGAAGTGGGAACAACGAGTGGTGAATTTGAAGTGGGAATGGGGAGTGGTGGAACGGAAGTTGGAACGGGGAGTGGTGGGATGGAAGTAGGATCGGAGAATGGTGGAATGAATTAGGATCGGAGAATGGTGGAATGGAAGTGGGAACGGTGAGTGGTGGAATTGAAGTATGAAAGGGGAGTAGTGGAATGAAGTGGGAACGGGGAGTGGTGGGATGGAAATGGGAACGTGGAGTGGTGGGCTGGAAGTAGATACGTGGAATAGTTGAATGGTAGTGGGAACGGGTAGTGGTGTTACGGAAGTGGGAACGGGGTATAGTGGAATGGAAGTCGGAATGTAGAGGGGTAGAATTGAAGAGGGAAAACAAGTGGCAACGGGGAATATTGAAATGAAATTGGGAACAGAGAGTGGTGGAATGGAATTGGGATCAGGGAGAGCCTGAATATAAGTGGGAAAGAGGAGTGGTGGAATGAAATGGGAACGTGGAGAGGTGGAAGGGAAGTGGGAACGTGGGGCGGTGGAATGGAAATATGATCCGGGAGTGGTGGAATGGAAGTAGGAACGAGGAATATAGAAATGGAATTGGGATCGGGGAGAGCCTAAATAGAAGTGGGAACGGGGAATGGTGGAATGAAATGGGAACGGGGAGAGGTGGAAAGGAAGTGGAAGCGTGGAGTGGTGGAATGGAAGTAGGAACGAGGAGTGGTGGAATGGAAGTGGGAACGGGAAGTGGGAACGATGAGTGGTGTAATTGAAGTAGGAAAGGGAAGTGGTGAAACGCAAGTGGAAACAGAGAGTGGTGGGATGGAAGTAAGATCGGAGAATGGTGGAATGAAAGTATGATCGAAGAGTGGGGGAATGGTGGAATAGAAGTGGGAACGAGGAGGTGTGGAGAGTAATTGGGATCGGAGAGTAGTGGAATGTACATACGTGGGAACGTGGAGTGGTGTACTGGAAGTGGAAACGGTAAGTTTTGGAAATTAAGTGGGTATGGAACTGCAAACGGGGAATGGTGTAATTGAAGTGGGAACGGGAAGTGGTGTAATGGGGGTAGAAACGGGCAGTGGTGGAATGGAAATGGGAAACAGGAGTGGTAGAATGCAGGTGGGAAAGATGAGTGGTGAATGGAAGTGGGAACGAGGAGTGATGTAAATGAAGTGGGAGAGGGGAGTGGTGGATGGAAGTGGGAACGAGGAGTGATGTAAATGAAGTGGGAAAGGGGAGTGGTGGAATGGAAGAGGGAACAGAAGTGGCAACGGGTAGTACTGGAATGGAATTGAGATCGGGGAGAGCCTAAATGGAAGTGGGAACGGTGAATGGTGTAATAAAATGGAACGCGGAGAGGTGGAATGAAGTGGGAACGGGGAGAAGTGGAAAGGAAGTAGGGCTCGTGGAATGGAAGTGGGAAGGTGGGGTTGTGGAATAGAATTTGGAACCTGGAGTGGTGGAATGGAATTAGGAACGTGGAGTGGTGGACTGAAGTAGGAACGGCGAGTGGTGGAATAAATTGGGAACGTGGTGGTGGAATGGAGTGGGAACGGGGAGTGTTGGAATGGAAGTAGGAACGTGGTGTTGGAATGAAGTGAAAACGGGGAGTGGTGGGATGGAAGTAGGAACGGGGAGTAGTGGAATGGAAGTGGGAATGCTGGAATGGAACTGGGAACGGGAAATGGTGTAATGAAAGTGGGAACGGGCAGTGGTAGAATGTAATTGGGAAAGAGGAGTGGTAGAATGGAGGTGGAAAAGAGGAGTGGTAGAATGGAGGTGGAAAAGAGGAGTGGTAGAATGGAGGTGGGGAAGAGGAGGGGTAGAATGGAAGTGAGAACGGGGAGTGGTGGAATGCAAGTGGGAACGAAGAGTTGTGGAATTGAAGTAGGAAAGGGGAGTGGTGGATTGAAGTGGGAACGGGAGTGGTGGGATGGAAATTGGAACGGGAAGTGGTGGGATGGAAATTGGAACGGGAAGTGGTGGGATGGAGATGGGAACGTGGAGTGGTGGGCGGGCAGTGGATACGTGGAGTGATTAAATGGTAGTTGGAACGGGGAGTGGTGTTACGGGAGTGGCAACGGGGTATAGTAGAACGGAAGTGGCAACAGGGACTGGTGGAATGGAAGTGGAGGGGTAGAATTGAAGAGGAAAGAGAAGTGGCAACGGGGAGTATTGGAATGGACTTGGGAACGGAGAGTGGTGGAATGGAAGTGGGACCGGGGGAAGCCTAAATTGAAGTGGGAACGGGTAGTCGTGGAATGAAGTTGGAACGGGTAGTCGTGGAATAAAATGGAACGGGGAGAGGTGGAATGAAATGGAACGGGGAGAGGTGAAAGGGAAGTGCGAGGTTAGGGTGGTGGAATAGAATTTGGAACCTGGAGTGGTGGAATAGAAGTGGGAACGGTGAGTGGTGGAATGAAGTGGGAACGGGGATTGGTGGAATGAAGTGGGAACGGGGATTGGTGGAATGGAGTGGTGGAATGGAGTGGGAACGGGGAGTGGTGGAATGGAGTGGGAACGGGGAGTGGTGGATCGGAAGTAGGAACGGGGAGTGGTGGATCGGAAGTAGGAACGGGGAGTGTTTGGGGTGGAAGTAGAAACGGTTAGTGGTGGGATGGAAGTGAGGTGGTGGTGGAATGGAAGTGGGAATGTGGAGGAGTGAAATGCGGGAACGGGGAATATTGGAATGTAAGTGGGATCGGGGAGTGGTGGAATGGAAATGGGAACGGAGAGTGGTGGAATGGAAGTGGGAACGGGGAGTGGTGAAATGAAGTGGGGACGGGGAGATGTGGAAGGGAAGTGCGAGTCGTGTGATGGAAGTGGGACGGTGGAATATAATTTGGAACCTGGAGTCGTGGATTGGTGCAATGGAAATAGGATCCGGGAGTGGTGGAATGGAAGTGGGAATGGTGAATGGTGGAATGAAGTGGGAACGGGGATTGGTGGGATGGAAGTGAGAAGGTGGTGGTGGGATGGAAGTGAGAAGGTCGTGGTGGAATGGAAGTGAGAAGGTGGTGGTGGAAGGGAAGTGGGAATGTGGAGGGGTGGGATGGAAGCGGGAACGGGGAATATTGGAATGTAAGTGGGAATGGGGAGTGGTGGAGTGGAAGTGGGATCTGGAAATGGTTGAATGGAAGTGAGAGCGGTTGAAGCCCAATGGTGCGATGAAAGTAGAAACGTGGACTGGTGGAATGGAAGTAGGAATGTGGAGGGGCACAATAGAAGTGTGACCGGGAAGTGGTGGAACGGAAGTGGGAACGGGGAGTGGTAGAATGGAAATGGGAACAGGGAGTGGAAGAAATAGAAGTGCGAACGGGAAATGTCAGAATCGAAGTGGGAACGAGGAATGGCGGAATGGAAGTGGGAACGGAGAGTGGTGAAATGGAAGGAGAACGTGGAGGGGTGGAATGGAAGCGGAGATTATTGGAATGGAAGTGGGAATGGGGAGTGGTGGACTGGAAGTGGGAACTGGGAGTGGTGGATTGAAAGTGAGGAAGGGGTAGTGGTGGAATGGAAGTAGGAACGTGGAGTAGTGGGATGGAAGTAGCAACGGGGAGTTCTGGAATGCAGTGGGAACGGGGAGTTGTGGGATAGAAGTGCGAACAGTGAGTGGTGGGATGGAAGTGGAAAGGTGGAGTGGTTGAATGGGAGTGGGAATGCTAAGTGGTTGAATGGGAGTGGAAACGGGTAGTGGTGGAACGGAAGTGGCAACGGGGAATGGTGGAACGGAAGTGGCAACGGGGAATGGTGGAACGGAAGTGGCAACGGAGAATGGTGGAACGGAAGTGGCAACGGGGAATGATGGAACGTAAGTGACAATGTGTAGTGTTGGAATGGAATTGGAAATATGTAAGGGTGGAATGGAAGTGGGAACGGGAAGTTATGGGATAGAAGTGGGAACGTGGAATGTTTGGCTGGTATTGGGAACGTGGAGTGGTTGAATGGTAAAGGGAACGGGAAGTGATGTCATGGAAGTAGGAACGGGGAATGATCGAACGGAAGTGGGAACAGGGAGTGGTAGAATGGACGTAGTAATGTCGAGGGATGGAATGGAAATGGGGACGGAAGTGGCAACGGGAAGTGGTTGAGTGGAATTTGTATCGGGGAGAGCTGAAACGGCAGTAGGAACTGGGAGTGGTGGAATGAAGTGGGAACGGGGAGTGGTGGAAGGGAAGTCGGATCGGTGAGTGGTGAAATGGAATTGAGAACGAGGAGTGGTGTAATGGAAGTGCTAACGTGGAGTGGTTAACCGGAATTGGGAACGCGGAGTCTTGGGGGTGGAAGTTTGAACGTGGAGTGGTGGAATGGAAGTGGGATCGAGGAGTGGTGGAGTGGTAGTGGTGGAATCAAAGTGGGAACGGGGAGTGGTGGAACGGAAGTGGAAGCGGGAAGTTGTGGAATGGAAGTGGGCACGGGAAATGGTGGAACGCGGAGTATTGGAATCGAAATGGGAAAGGGAAATGAAAGTGGAAACGGGGAGAGGTGGAATGGAAGTAGTAACGGGGAGTGGTGGAGCAAAAGTGGGAACAAGGAGTGGTGGAACGGAAGTGGGATCAGGTAGCAGTGGAACGGAACTGGGAACGTGAAGTGGTGGAATGGAAGTGGGAACGTGTACTGGTGGAATGAAATTGGGAACGTGGAGTGTTGGAATTGAAGTGGCACGTGGAATGGTAGAATGGAAGTGGGAAACGGGATTGGTCGATGGCCTTGAAATATTAAGAGACCAACTTTTGATCCAATGGAAATAAATGAGGGGTTTGGTACATCTGAAACAATGGGAGTGGAATCACTGTAGCAGATTTCTGTTATGAAAGAAGTTTTGTGGCAAACTCTTTTCAAACAAAATATGTATAATTCCGAATACTCAACACACGCAGATACTTACTTAATCGAGGAACCAACTCGGCTGCTATAATGTTAGATGAAAAGTACCATTCTCTCCGTAAACATCGCCCAACCCTAGCACGATGGACATGAGGTAACGATATCACTCCTCAAGTTAATAGGACTGGTACTGCGTACGCTCTTCCCGACCAGGACATTCCACCAAAATGTGGCGTACACTTCGGGGGGAACAAGCAAAATCTTCGCAGAAAGGATAAGGACAGCACTTCACCAAATGGCGCTGCGTCCCGCGATTGGGAAGCGATATAAATTGGTTCGATACCATCGAGACCTTGAAGGATAAGCCTACGGAAAGACGAGTGGTAATGGCACACAGCTTTAAATTTAGGTGCGCAGTCGTCCATTTTTATTGTCATGCAGCCCGAGCCGGGTTACTCAGTCTCTGTAAATAGCCTGAAGCACTAGTTTCCAGCCACCCCTATATGTCTAACAATCAGGAAGACACACTCGACATCCTCTCAGCTCGCAGTACTCACAGATGATGCAACCCCAAGGTATGTGGGGATTTCAATGGAACTTAAAGCCCTCTGTGAGTCACTGTGGGTTACAGAATGATCTCCGAAGCGGTCACGACGTGTAATCTCCCATGACGAGTGGTAAATTACAACCAGCTCGGCCGTGAAGACGGACACCGGGCCTGGAAGAGCCCCATTGCTTAAAACAAGGGGGAAGTAATATATAAACAACTCCCCTTCGGACTTGGGGATCATCTATGAACGCCGGCACGGGTCCCATGTGACAAGACGGATGCTACAAGAAATAGGAACGCAGTACTCTCGGTGGAAACTTTGAGAGCAAAGGAAAGACAAGAAAGATTTAGAGTAGGTATCCTCCAGGGTGGCGTCAGGAGACACTTGTGACGTTTAGCTGTGGAAGAAAGGTGAGCCGTTTGCAACTAATTTTTTTTATTCTACAAAGCCCATCTGGCGACAAGTAACAACATGTAACAACATGTAAATAACAAATAATAAAGATAAAAAAGGAACAAAGGCTAAGACACAAACTAAAAACAATATAAGCAAAAAGAAGGAAGCGCGCTCCGGCGTCTGGGGGCAGGCCCATCGCCCTCTGGCGTAGGAACATGCTACCTATAACAAAGAGTCAAATATAGTGGAAGAGGCCAAGCTCCTCCTAAACGTCATATAGTCCACAAGTCTGTGTACACGAACCCATCCCGAGTAAAAGAGACAAGCGGTAGCGATCCCGCTCGTCTCGATACGGGGACAGATTACGTGGGCAAAGATTACCCAGACTGGGACATTCAACGGGAATGTGCCCAACAGTCTGGGGTACAACGCAGGTAAGCGCTCCTTCAAATGGCAATGCGTCCAGAGGGGGTGCCCAATTCGAAGACGACAGAAAGCTACGTGAAGCCGTTGCGGCATTGGGGAGTCCAAGGGAACAATCGCCGCGCAAGGGCACGCAACCTTAAGTTTCCCTAGGCCGTCTCCCATCTTCTTTGCTGGGGAGTCGATGTGAGGAACAGCCAAACGCTGCTCTGGTCGTTCCACAAGTCCAGGAACCCAGCAGAAGATAATCTCGACATCCACCCTGCTAGCGGCGACCGTGGCTTCGCGGATACCACGAACCAGGGTGTGTGGAGATTCCAACGCCCCGAGAGCACTCGAGGTGCTTTTTGAGTCAATAAATATCACAATCCGGTCTCTGAACCAGGCACGACGCGGGGAAATGAAAACAGCTCGGCCGTGAAGACAGACGCAGCGCCTGGTAGAGCACTGTTGACTTTAAACAGAGGGGATAACGGCGTCGGGGGGTAGGCGTGGAAACCGACCTCCTCCTGTGACTTGTAGCCATCCTTATACACTGGCACTGATAAAGCG